>OU343223.1:180615639-180746821 GCA_910596185.1 Chrysanthemum makinoi
AGACTAAGGAGTCCTTTACATAATACAATACGTAACCTACAAGATAAATATCTTTTCCATATTTATCTAATACAATAAACTAAACCGACTATACAAGACACTAACAGTGGTTACAATATATTGTCCGTTGTTACACACTACTACTAGCCGTGGTTGTCTTCATCACGGTTACATTCTTCGTCAGTGGTTATATCAAACTCCGTCGTGGTTCCAATGCTTAAAGTAATTCATGATTCAAGGAACCCAAAACCCAACAATCCTCCCCTAAACTTGATACATTCCAACAGAATTCTCAAGTTTCCTTTAAGCTCAAAACATCCGAATTGGAGGATGTAGCCAAACACTTATGAGATTTAAGAATTGTCTCATATTTCTTCAACAAATCATAAGCTTGACCATCATAGGGTAACAACATCTTGATAATACCGGTTTCAACACATCGAGCAATAATTCACGGATACTTATTCAACTGAGGATATTCACCTTCTACAAGCATATGAATAATCTTTCGAAACAGCTTAAAACATAAACTCCACAAGTTTGATATAAAACCGTCTTGTTACAAGCATTCATTGTAGAGTCCTTTCCATTCAGGTTCATCATGAGTAGGCTCAAATAAAATCTTCAAATTATAATATACCGATCTCTCATGATAATCATCTGGATGTACTTCACCAAACTTATTCTTGTAAAGTATCCAAAGATTCATTAAATCATCTCTTTCAAAATCTTGAAGCATCTGTGAAAAGTTATTATACTCATAAACTTCATTGTTGAGTCTTTGAATCTACTAAACTCCTTCACTTCCAACTTTAAGCTTAAACTCATAAGAAACAATTTGATTACCATCTTCAACTAATTTCAATCTTTTAGAATCAGATGTTTCTTGAACCTCAGATTTTCTCTTTCTTTTACTTTGAATCCACTCATCATCCTTCTTAATCCACTCTTCTTCCTTCTTAGAATTCATTGGACATAAATCATCATGATTAATCTTCATACATCTTTCATAAATCTCAAGAATTCTTTCAAATGAACATCTACTAAGATTTTCAGAAATGTGAATGCTTGAATTCTTAATAATTTTCATTAGTACATTCCTCAACTGTGCCATTGAAGGAGGTTTCTTTCTTATAACTTGTTTCCTTCCTTTACTGACCTTCCTTGCCCATTCACCCTAGCTTTTTCCTTATCATCCAACAAATTCCATTCTTGTGCAGTATATTCATCATGTATTTGTTGAGAAGCTTCAAGAAAGTTTTGTGATTCATACCATATAGCTAACCATTTCTGACTAGCTTCCTTCTTGACCTTGCTTTCTTTCTCTAAAGCTGCCTTCTTCTCAGCTACTATGTTCTTTGCATACTCTGCATCATAAGCTTCTTGTTCTGTTTTAGATTTAAACTTCAGCAAACCCCTTTACCTTTTCCAATATCAGATTGAATCACTTTCTTCTTCAAAGGTTCACCAATAAATAAACTTTTTCCTTTGGATTTGGGTTTAGTTGCAGTAGATTGAACAGATAAAACAGGTGCAACGATAGGTGTAGAAATAGATGAAGTTTTGCTTAGATTTATCAATGTACTAGCAGCTTCTTTCTCAACTTCTTTAGACTTAGGTGGTGATACTGAAAAAGAGTTGTGACAACAGTGGAAGTGGTTATGATAGCAGTTGGTATTATAGTAGTGGGTATGATAGTAGTGGGTATAATTGCCATATCTGAAACTTCAGCAGTGGTTACAAGAGTACTAACCGTGGTTTCGGACATACCATCGGTGTTTGTGTCTGCACTACTTCTTTACAACATTCTTCACCTTTTCAAGAACTGCCTCATTCCCATCTTTATCAGATACCAAAAATTTTTGATCTCCACTATTTTCTTCCATAGTTCCATTAGCGACCTCCCTCGAACTTATGCCTTCACTCCCCTGTTTTGGATACATCCTCCATATTCAGAGCGGGAGAGCGTCCACCTTCTTTTCTTTCTTCTCATAACTTTCAAAACAGAAACTCCGGGTCGTCTTACTTTTTCCAAAACCATCACTCTGTGCTTCAATCTCCGAATATCCTTTCCATGAAACACAACCAACTCCTTTAGATTCGAGATTGTCTCCTCCATCTTGATACATTTAGTCGTCAATTCATTTAAGCGTTCAAGAATATCCTCCCCACTTCGACCTGTGTGAACGTCAGAGGTGGTTCATTGGAAAGGTCATCATGTACAAACTCGAATCTGCGTCAATTCATGGTAGGTTCCAAACGATCCTCATCACTTGAGCTGTTAACTGCTCCGAGAGGTGAATCCTTGGATATAGTAAACACACATCGTGAGAGCCGAACAACTATGCACCCTGTATTAGCCAAGTGGCTAGGGATTCCTCCATCTGTGTTAAGTTCCAAGGAACTCTCCACATTAGGAGTTGCCAAAGGTTGGGTCTTATTTATGTTTCCACTATCCTGACCATCATCAAAGCATGAATCAAGAGTGGAAGCCCTTCCAATCATGTCACCTTCACCACCTGCACATGATAGCCTCATTAGCAACACCAAGGTAACACTAGCCCAGGTAACTCGGTTCCCTTCAGTCTCTAGTGAACACAATAGGTGTATCAGTGGTTTGAGGTTGACGAGAAGTGGGTTGAGATACACTATCAAGGCGTTTACAGTGTACTATCAGGGTGTTGAGATGCAACATGCAGTGGTTTCAGGTGGTGCATGACTATAGGTTGAGATTCGAATCCTCATCAAACTCAAGATCAAGTGAGGCAAAGTAAGCATATGAGGAAATAAAGGAACATCAATAATTTGTACATTTTGTGGTTGATTCCTCATATGTGCAAAAACTTTAGGAAGTATATGATGTACTTCATACTCCTGAGTATGCTCAACAGGCTCCTCTATTTGACTTTCCACAATCAGTTGAACAAACCTAAGATATAAATAGTATTTACCCTTCTTCCTAATGTTTTGTTACTAGCCCCTCATATATCATCTTAGACCAATTGAACTTTCTTCCATCAGACAAACAAATAATAGCAGTAGCAATTTTGGAAGGAAAGTCATTAAACCGTGTGGTCTTATTACTCATACACATCAATAAGGTATGAATAAGAAACTTCCATTGTTTGGAAAACAAAGTCTTAAAATATTGTACCTTATCATCTCTGTGTGTATAACCTAACCTTTCCAAACCAACAACAATCTCAACATCTGAAAGATTATCAACACCATCAGCATCATCAAACTTTAAAACCTCCCTGATGAGCTCCTCATTATGAAAATAGATTGGTCATCCACAACAGTGCTAAACACTTCGACTCCATCAACCTTTTCAAGCTTAGCATTCCTCCGTAACCGATGTATGTAGGCTTTAAGAATGGTTGGTGTGACAGTTAAGGCATAGTGAATAGAACTATGAACAAGGAAATCAATCATTTGATGAAACCCTTCAGATCGATCATTCTTGGTGAGAATAGCAACAAGGTTATGTGTAGTGGAATACTTTTCAACCATTGTGATGAATGATGGTTATGATGTGGGATTTGTGAATTATGCAAAGATAAGTGATTAGGGTGAGGAGTGAGCGTCAATTGAAGTGTTTTGAAGATCAAATAAATGATCCATCCGTGATTTGGGGGAAATAATATACTTTTGAAAAAGTTACCAAGCAGCCCCTGTAGTATCCACCACTAATCAAAATGCTATCCATGTTGCGAACGACTATCCGCGTTTAGAAACAAACCATCCGTGGATACATAGTAGCACTTCAACCAAACTTCCAAAAGTTATAGCAAGCAAATCTGTGTCATTAGTAAAGATATCTCACAAAAATATGAAGGATTACACAATTTTTTTTTTTTTTTAAACAAACACAAGCAGCTAACACACCAGCTCCTATGTACACAAATCCTTCACACCTGCAAGACAAAAACACAAAAAAAACACAGAGAAGAAGGTTATGGGTATCAGTGGTTAGAAAAAGCCATCAGGGGATCCAAATGACCTATCCGCAGTTAGAACATGTAAGTCAATATGGTCAACTTTTTGGATTAATATTAGTCCAACGCCCAAGAATCACATTAACTCCTCAACCACATTTAACCTACCCCTCATTTACTTCCATAACCCATAACATTGCTTATATAAAGAAACCCAAATCTCACATAACGCACACACCAATTAACATCAAACCCTAATTTCTCCAAAATCCACAATCAACCTCAATCACCATGTGGAACCCTAGTTGGAATAAACCAGAGGTTGTTGATCTAACATCCTCCTCATCCTCATCATCGTCAAGTGAAGATACTAACCCATGGCAGTTTTACTTCCCTCCACAAGAACCAAGACCAAGAAAATCCCTATTTCTTCCATCATCAGAAGATGATAGTGTGGTGGATCCAAGTGAGGCATCTCGAGGACTCGATGACTTCACAAAGAAGAGAACTTCAAACCCCCAACCTTCATCATCCCAACCCCAAACAAGATCACGAGCAAGAAACCCACCACTCCCAAACAACAGAGAGGTGGTTCTTGGCTTCCAGACCAGGGTTGTGGTGCTTCTTCACATATCCATTAGGGGAAGGAAAAAGGAAAATGGAATGATGCTTTTTGGTGAAACCAGTAGATGCAAGTATTATATGACTATGTCCTTTGTGCTTCATCTACTGTGGTCATCGTCATCATCTTCGTTTTCATCAATCCATCCTTCCCATTTTGATCCTTAGCTTCTTCGTCGTATTGGTCATGCATATCACAAATGCATATCGAGCAACTGGAAGGAACTATGTGAGCAAGGATAGTAGTAGGAAATCATGTATAGAAGTAGTCTTTTAATTTGCACTTGAAGTTGAATTGTAAGCGTGAAGTGTAAACTGCTTTGTTGAATGAATGAACAATGAACTTCAACTTTACTTTAACTTCCATAATGATATTTCTTGTATCTTGACCAAAATGGTTAGTGGAAACACAGAACAACAAGCGGTGGTTTGAACCAAACTATCGATGGTTAGAACCAAACTATCAATGGTTAGAAACAAGAATAGCAAAACTAAGATTACATAATAACAGTCCAATACTTATACAAACTAGTACAAAACAATTTGAGAATTTAGAGATTAATCTTTCCAATACTAACAACAAGGTACTGAAACCTCCCCACATCAAAAGCTTTGGTGAGAAGATCAACAACATTGAAATCAGTATGGATTTTTACCATTTGAATCAACCTTTTCTCATTACAATCTCTAATAAAATGATGTCTTATCTCAATATGTTTAGTTCTAGAATGTAAAACAGAATTTTTAATGATGCATATTGTACTGTTATTATCAATGTAAATCTTAGTATGCATAAAATTGTACCCAAAATCCAGCAATTGATTCTGAATCCCTAGAACTTGACCACAAAGAACTAGCGTGACCACATATTCGCTTCAGGTTGTAGAATTTGCCACAATAGTTTTCTTTTACATTGCCATGAAATAAGTTGCTTCCCAAAAACCGACATCCTACAATTGTAGACTTCCTATCCAAACTAGCACAAAGATAGTCACTATCTGTGTAGGCCACCAAATCAAAAGCCGAATCCTTTGAGTACCAAAGTCCCAATTTAGGATGACCTTTAAGATACCTAAAGATCCTCTTTACAGCATTCATGTGTGAGGTATTGGGTGTGACTTCGAATCTTGCACACACATATACTGAGAACATAATATCTGGCCTAGATGCAGTGAGATACATCAAAGATCCAATCATGGACCTGTACAACTTCTGATCAACTCTGGTACTTCCATCATCATAGCAATGGTTTCGAAGTCTCCATTGGTGTACTAGCACTCTTCACATCCTGAAACTCAAACTTCTTCAAAACATCTGCTACATACTTGTCTTGACTAATGAAGATACCATCAGTCCTTTGTTGAACCAGAGCCCCAAAAGAAAGTGAGTTCTCCCATAGAACTCATCTCAAACTTATCATGCATAAGCTTCTCAAAATCTTTGCATAGCTCTTTATTGGTTGAGCCAAAGATGATGTCATCTACATAAACCTGAACCAATAAAATATCATCTTTGTGCTTCCTAATGAACAAAGTTTTATCTATCAGCCCTCTTTTAAACTCATTGTCCATCAAGTAAGTGGACATGCACTCATACCATGCCCTAGGAGCTTGATGCAAACCATACATAGCCTTCCTCACCCTGTAGACCTTGTCAGGATGATCAGGATCTTCAAATCCAGGAGGTTGACAAACATAAACCTCCTCATCAATTGTGCCATACAAAAATGCACTTTTAACATCCATCTGATACACAACAAAGTTTTTGAATGAAGCATAAGCTAAAAACAATCTAATAGCCTCAATGATATGCCAGGTTACAATGATGGAACTGGCCTAGGTTACAATGATATGCCACCACCTACCCTTATGCAACATGCACCACATCCAAAAGAGCTCTCATTTAGCAGTGAATTTAGTTTCAACAAACCTGTAGATGAGACTAAAAATAATGACTCACCTAAGCTAGGTTCTGATAAGTCATCTGATGCTCCCATCATTGAAGATTGGGAATCAGATTCTGAGGAAGATAGTAAAGTATCAACACAGCCTGAAAAGTTAGAACCTCTTAAGAAAGTTGATACTAGACAAGCCAACCTTGTACCTAGATTTGGAGCTCAAATTACTAAGAAAGTTGTAGAGTACAAGGAAGTACCTAGGGAACAGATGAAAAGGTATATACCTAGGGCAATCGAGAAACTTTAATGGTTTAATATCTAATAGGTTAGGTAATGAGTTTCAATGTGTCAAGAAAGCTTGTTATAATTGTGGTAGTCTTGAGCACTTACAGAGAAATTGTTATAAAAACAGACCACAAGTTTGGAATCAATGGAGGAGAGTAAATCACCAAAACTTTTCAAAGAAAACAAACCCTCATCCTAACAGAAACATGATTCCTAGAGAAGTGTTAATGAGGAATGGGAATACAAAATCAATTGTCACTGTGGCACCCAAATGGGTTCCAACCACTGCTAAGCTAAGTGTAATCACGGCTAAGCAAAATCAAACCACTGATAAGCCAAAAATCACCACAGAAAACAAAGAAGTTTTAAAAATTCCAAAGGTGATAACTGATACAGTGGTTGGAAATCATTTTTATGCTGTTAAGGCCTCAACTAGTTGGCAATGGAAACCTAAGACCAAGGTTTTACATCATGTCAACTGTGCATCAATGGACCTAAACAAATTTGATTATATT
The DNA here is from genome assembly GCA_910596185.1 of Chrysanthemum makinoi. Taxonomy (NCBI): domain Eukaryota; kingdom Viridiplantae; phylum Streptophyta; class Magnoliopsida; order Asterales; family Asteraceae; genus Chrysanthemum; species Chrysanthemum makinoi. The sequence goes on from OU343223.1 coordinate 180,622,896, forward strand.
GATGCACATGGCAGACCCAAGTCAGTATTGGCTTGGGTCCACAAAAGGAACTAACTTGTTTAATATCATGTGCAGGGAAATCTACAAGATGAGCTAAAAGACAAAGGAGTTTTTGATAGTGGTTGCTCTGGGCACATGACTTGGGATGGAAGCAACCTGGAAGATTTTGAAGCTTTTGATGGAGGATATGTGGCTTTTCAAACAAAGAGTCAAACAACCATCACACCCAGTGTTTCAAACAAAGAGTCAAAACCAGTTTCAAAACCAGTAGTTGTCTTAGAATAATTTTCGAACATGGAACAAATGTCTTCAAGCAATCCTTTTAACACAAGTGATGCTAGAAGCATTTTAGATGAAATTAAAACTAGAATGGGGCAACTTCAAGGGATTGTTAAATCTAAAATCAACATCAGCACTAAAAATTGGTTTTCTAGTTTTCATGATGAAATGAAAAAGGTTTTTGAAACTAAAATTGCCAACCCACTAAATCACGTCAGTGCGAGGATAATTCATTTTGAACAAGCATTTTTGAAAGTAACAGGTGACTTTGTCATGGACCATAAATCACTGGTAAAGAAATATAATGAATGTTTTGAACACATCAAAGCTTTGAGAAATTTAAATGATTCTCTCTTCGAAGATGTTATAACTACTGATATCATGTCCATTGTCTTACAAACATATTCTGTTGAAGACCATGAAAAACTCCAGTCTGAGACCTCCGCAATTGTTTCAAAATATGAAAAGGCTCATGTCACAATTCTTAATTTTTGGTCATTTCTCAAAACAATTCACGTTTCACAATTTCATCATTTATCGTAAACTAGCTTGCGTGAGCCAAATGATCGTAAACTTTATGGTGTTAGCGGCGGATTCATGATCATATCATACACGAACATTTCATGTGGACTAAGTTTTAGTCTACATTCATTAACATCATTTGCATCATGTTAATCCATTCATGACATTTCATTTCACATTTAACGCGTAATTTTTATATTAAATAAACGTTATCGTGTGAGTTTAATTTGAATATTTAATCCGGTACTTCCAAAATGATCCCGAGATATTTTTATACCTACATTTAGTTATAAAAACTATATTTTTAGTTTACCTAGTGTTTTAAATTTATTTGGTATATAAATCGTTAAAGTTATATTATTACGACGTTTTTCTTAAAAACTATATGATAATTATTTTATCACTCAAATTTCACAAGGAATGTATTTTTATAATTTTTATAATATCATTATACTCTATTTTGATCTATTAAAATTTTACTTTACCTAAAAACTACCATTTACCTTAACTTGAATCTATTTCACTTACACTTTTCTTACAAATTATACAAATATACATTTACACATATATGGAAAAAAAAATAAATAAATAATATTGATGAAACACAAAACCCAAAGAATCCGGCCCTAGGGAGGGATTTCATTAATGGTAGTGGTAAAAGATTGTTTAATGTATGTATAAAACTACACTCCAAGACTTCCTTCATTCATTTCCTTCAATCCAATAATTCACACTCTATCAAAACAATATTTCTTCTCTTGTTTTCACCTTAGAACCGCCTAGCATCAAGATCAAGAAGAGATTCAAAAGTTTTCAAAGCTCAAGTATTTCAATCTAGATATACTCTATTAGGTTTTGAAATAAAAACCTAGGGTGTTTAGGCTAACCTTGGTTCTTTGCACCTCATCATAATAGCTTGTAAGCATGTTTCTATCATTTTTCATCTTTTCTATCATTCATATGTATTTTATCATTTTCATAGCAAGCATGCAAGACTTATGTTGATTATACCTTTTTACTGATTTTAAGTTATATATAATAAGGTCATCCTCTAATTATCCCCTTGATATATGTTGGTCTGATGATGTCTAGGAACCCATGAACCTAGAAGGTGTATGGTAGGATTAGATTAGTTTTGGAGTTGATTTGAAGGGATTGGAATAGGTTTAGTACGAGAAAAACTATTTTCGATAAGTATATTATAGGTTATGTCCTTGTTTTATTTTTCTGGAAAAGCGACAGTAGGCACGAAATTTTGGCCTTGATATTTAGAAAGTATACTTTTAACGAATCCGTGGGCCGCTTGAAACAGATTAAACGGAGTTATAACGAATAAGTTATGAATTTTCCAAGTTTGACGACGATATATATATTTTTCTGAAATTTCAGCATAATATTTTTATTTGGTACGAGTCAAAAACGAGTCCTAAGCTTTACAAATTATTTCGACTTATCAAAAATATATTAGTATACTTTGATACGAAGCTAAGGACGTATAATAAGTAGAAAACGGATTTGAAACGACTAAGATATGCACGTTTTCATAAAATTGCCGTAACTATTATTTTCAGAAAAAACTATATTATTTTTACGAGACAAGTGTTACGGTAACTAAAACGACCATGTTGAGGGCTGTTTTTAACGAGGATGTGGAACTTTTTGGAACGAAATGTCTTCTAATAAAATCAAGATCACCAAGCATATTTTTCAAAACGATCAACCGTTTGTATAGCGGAGTTGTAATAAATTATTTATGGATGTTTAAACTTGGCCGAAACTCATTTTAACCAACATTTTAGCCAAAATCACCATCTTTAACCTTTATTATCTTTATGTTCGAGACCTCTATGACGAAAACTCATGAACTAAAACTTCTAGATTTTGATACAAACTTTCCATAACCGTCAGTTGTTTCCTAACGTTCGACGTACACCATTTACGACTGTCGAAAGCATTTTTGTTAATTTCATAAAATTTCAACGACATTATTTCGGCGAAAAAGTTAAAATTTCACAATAAATCACTAAGAAACTATTGTAGGATGACATTTTGACGTAAATACTTGTAAAGTGATTTTAAGAATGGTCAAGACGTCAAAAGTGTATTTTTTTCGACGAAGAGTATTATTTTTCAAAATTCACAAGTGGTATAAATAACATACGAAATGCATGCATAACATTACATCATAACTCATTGAGTATCATATCATCCATTTTAGGTCGCGGATAGTTTCCGAGCCTCATTTTCTTGCACTTCATTTTGTTAGCATATCAATCACACCAGGTGAGTTGTAGCCACTTTCTATTAGTATTGGTCTTACAAACTCTTTGGGGGAGATACATGCTCAACTATTACTTCACTATCACAAATATTCTAAACTTTGACATATTATGTGAGTTTCATAGCCCTACTTTTATTTATTTTCAATCACTTGGGGGGAGATACATGCTCCAACTATTTTCATTTACTTTCACAAGTACTCTAAACTTTTACATACTATTGTGATTTCATACCCCGCTTTTACTCATTTAAATTCCTATAAACTATTTGGGCGAGATATATGCTTATTTATCCAAACATTTAAACTCTTTTGCCAAACAACATTACTTATACTCTAGACTTGGTGGGTGTATTGACTAGACTTAAACAAACATCCCAGCATTTATATTTGTTGGAGGCCATTAATTTGGATAAAGCCCAACGTGCGGTTGGAGGAACATCCAACATTTATATGTGGAAGGCCATTTATATGGATACAGGCCAACGTGAGCGTTGGAGGACATCCAAACCGGTGTTGGAAGACCTTTGGTGACATTTTATACTTTAACTACTATGATCCATGCATACATGATTGACATACTATTTTTAGCAGTGGGTTGTAAACACACAGGTTGCAAGTTTGTTAGGCGGGAATTGGAACTGAGTGGATTACGATTTGCCTTGCTTTGCGAACTATTCTATTTGACCAAAAACTTTGCCTTTGTTACATAAACACTCTTTTAAGGCTTTACTTGTTAACCAAACTCTATGAACTCACCAACCTTTGTGTTGACACTTTTAGCATGTTTTATCTCAGGTATTTAAGGCATTCACTTCATGGCATGCATATGGGCACCATAAGTCGTGGTGACGACGCGTCTCACATGGGATTTATACACTTAAAAACATAGTTTGGCTTGTATCAAACTATTTCGCATACATTGATTTTCATTTGGGACCTACATTGTGTAAACTCTGATTATTTTACTTAATCAAACGATGTATTTTCTAAACGACACTTTAGGTCGTTCGATATAACTGTAACTTTGATGCTATGACAGTCCTCCCCAAGGTATTCCATTCCGCTGCAAAGCACGTAATTTGGGGGTGTGACAGCTCTTGAAAAACTTGAAAAGGAAAATGTATCATATTTTAAACAACTAGATCGAAAAACAGAGGAATGCAAGTATGACAAACTGTCGTATGAGCGTGCCTACAAGGACACGAAAGAGCAAAATGATCTTTTGAGAACTCAGATGGAATGTCAAAAAGGAAAGGCTGTGGATACTAAGATTACAAAACCATTGAGTGAGGAGAAATCAAATGTTCTATTTCTCAGCCTCCTCCAAAAGTCAATCAGAAAAAAGTTTATCAAAACCAGTCACTCCACCTGCCTTGCTAAAGCAAACAAAAATTATTATTGAAAATGAAAAAGCGGTTATCGAGAAACCAAAAGTTTTAGCACCTAGCCTTTTTAAGATGAGTACCACTAATACGTCTGCCTCCACATCTAAACCATATGGAACAAATGACATGAGTTTAAACAAGAATTCTAAAGACTCTAGGAAAGCTGAAACCACTTCTCTTGATAAAAATGTGAATCCTAATGCGTATGCCTTACCTTTTATAGGACTAGAAAGCACCTCTAGGAGCAGCAGACTAAAGCCTAAGAGCAATACAAGAACAATAGAGTCTCGCTGCCTAAGAGTAGTAGCCTGATAAAGAGAGAACACCCTAGGAATTTACCGCTTTGTAATACGAAAGACATTTCATCTTAATGTAATGAACCTATGAAACTTGCTATGTTTAATGAATGTGTTGAATCTGTTTGTGTAACTTGCAATAAATCTTTAATTAATGTTCAAGATGATTTTGTTTATAAGAATGTGAATGATAAGCCTGTTCAGAAGATCGTTCCAAAAAGAACTTATGCTAAACCAATATGAAGTCTAGTTGCAAGATTTAGGTCTTACACTATAGATAAGAAGCATAGTTTTTCCTTTAGGAATGCTATTTGGAAACCTATAGGTAGAATGTTCACAATCGAGAATGGTCGAATGAATGCTAAGCTAGTATACCCAATAGAAACCTTTTTTGAGTGTAATCTGGATTTTACCTCTAACCCAAAGGAACCAAAATCAAAACTGTTTCCGAAAACATCTTCTTCTGTTCTTACCAGGTTATCGAAATATGTCTTTGGAGCGTCGACTCGGGTTGATCCAAGCACATGATCGGGAATCTGAAGCTGCTAATCAATTTCTTCTAGAAATTCATGGGAACCGTAAGCTTTTAATATGATCATGTAGCAGCTATCATGGGTTATGGAGATCTTCTGTTTGGAAATATTTTGATCACTCGGGTTTACTATGTCGAAGGGTTGGGAAACAATTTGTTTTCAGTCGGGCAGTTCTATGATGCAGATTTAGAGGTTGCATTTAAGAGAAATGCATGCTTCATTAGAAACTTGGATGGCATTGATCTCTTCACTGGGAATTATGACACAAACTTGTATGCTATCGACATAAACCAAATGGCCTCTTCAACACCAATATGTCTTATGAAAAGAGCATCTGGAACAAAGTCCTGGTTGTGGGATAGAAGATTATCCCATCTCAATTTCGACACTCTCAACAAACTTGCCAAAGACAAAATCGTCAACGGACTTCTAAAGTTCAAATACACCAAGGATCACTTATGTCCATCATGCGAACAAGGAAAAAGCAAAAAAAGCATCATATAAACCTAAATCCGTACCAAATTCAGAAGCAAAGTTGCATATGTTGCACATGGACTTATGTGGCCCAATGAGAGTTGAAAGCATTAATGGGAAAAAGTATATTCTTGTTATCGTCGATGACTATTCAAGATATTCATGGGTTAAGTTTCTGAGATCAAAAGAAGAAGCACCAGGCATCATCATCACCTTTCTGAAGCCTATTCAAGTACTTCTTCAAGCTCCAGTAAGGATAGTAAGAACAGACAACGGCACAGAATTTACAAATCAGGAGTTAAGAACTTATTTTGAAGAAGTTAGAATCACACATCAGACATCAGTTGTTTGAACTCCATAGTAGAATGGGGTGGTTGAAAGAAGAAATTGAACTCTTGTGCAAGCTGCTCGCACAATGCTAATTTATTCTAGTGCACCGTTATTTTTATGGGCTGATGCTGTTGCCACTGCTTGTTTCACTCAGAACCGATCCCTAATCCATCCAAGATTCAATAAAAACCCCTATGAACTAGTGAACAACAGAAAAACTGACATCTCTTACCTTTACGTGTTTGGCATTGAGAGAGTCTTGATCATTTTCATTCAAACCATTGTAGAAAGTATCGAGTTGATGTAACTCGGAAAAGCCATGGTGAGGACATTGACGAAGTAAGTCCTTGAAACGATCCCAAGCTTCACTAAATGATTCATCAATTTTTTGTGTAAACTTTGTGATTTCATTTTTTAAGTGTGTTGTCTTTTGTGGGGAAGAATCGTTAGTGAATTTTGAAACTACATCTTCCCATGTGGTGATTGATTGAGGGGGTTGTTTCTCGAGCCAAATACGGGAGGCCCCCTCAAGTGAGAACGGGAAAAAAAGTAGTTTGATTGCTTCTTCCGGCACGTTTCGATATTTGATTGTAGACGTGAGCTTGTTAAACCGTCGGATATGAGAGTGAGGATCGTCTCTCTCAAATCCGTAAAATTGGCTTGACGATACCAAGTTAATCAATCCGTGTTTGAGCTCAAAATTGTCAGCAACGATTGGTGGAACGACGATGGCTTCTCCATAACCCTCAGTGGGTGCTGGAGTGTTCCAACATGGAACGGTTATCCTCCACCATTTCTTGAATGGGGTCGGGATTAGTACGAATCTCGGGTTGACTATTGGCGGGGACGTATCTTCCGTCTTCGCGAATTGTGGCGAGTTCAAGAAGAGGGTAGAAGAATGAAGAACGAACAAGTGCGCATGCACTACCAAAAACAACAAATTTCAATTAAAACAAACCGAGGCAAAAACACGTGAACTTAAACCAATAATCCCAAGTGAATAAATCACCTCTACAAGACAAAGAACAAGCGGCGGGAAGAAGCTTTGTAGGTCAGCGCGAAGCTTATTAAAAAACCGCTTCTTTACAGCGCAATTTATGTCAGGCCGTCCTTATACCACACAACAGTTTGTTTGTCCGATAGAAATAAATAAATCCACAAGCGACACAAAGGCAAGTTTTTAATCTTTGTTCGGAACTTATAATGATAACACCTCCGTGAGAATGTTATATTGATTGTGTCTCTATTTTATTTAAAACAAAAGGAAAATCTTTTTGTATTTTTAATCTTTTATATATATATACAAAGAAAAAGGAAATATTTTTTTACTTTTTTGATTTTTATAAAAACAATAACTTCACGAAGGAAGGATCTCGAGTCATAATTCAAACCGTAACGTATTGTCGCGACACAACCTCCCGGCAGCGGCGACAAAATTGATATTAGTAGAAATATACCAAATACGCATACCCGAGAGAATTACAAAGACCCTTTAGGAAAAAAGGGTCGACACGCAAAACCCTCAAATATTCGATAGTGATTACCGGATAAGGATATCCGGGTCGTTTCCCAACGAGGTGTGAATTGAGAATTTCGTTGAGGTTTGTTATAAAATGCTCGATGTTACGGTTTTTTTTGGTTTTGATTACGTTTTCTAAAAATTAACTAAAGGGAAAGTAATTAAGGCTACGGGAACAAAGTAAATGATAAGAAACTACTATAAGCATACGGAACAATAAAATTAAGTTACACTAAGTCCTAGAGTGATAATATGCAAAAACGTGAACACCAGGTAATCCGAGCCTCAAAGTGAAAATGATGCAATTAAGGCCTAAGGATGTGAAACTATATTTTCCACGTTCTAAACGACTAAAAATAATTTTAGGAAAAATCCGGGTATTTTTTCGACTTTTAAATTATTTATTACGAATTAAAAACTAATTTAATCTAATTTAATTATAAAAAATGCTAAACTATTTTATAAAAATCTGAAATTTTCACAGAAAATACTTTAAGCTATACTGATTTTAAGAAAAATAAAAAAGGTACACTACTTTATGAAATAAGCAGTTAAAAAGCCAAATAATCAAATAAGCTAAAAACTGTTAATGGTACTTTAAATATTAAAGGGGCACTATGTAACCTGAAAAGACCCAGGGCAGTGGTTTGAGGGTCTGTGTTGTGAGCGTGAAGCAAGAGGTCAGGGGGTCGAATCCAACCCTTGTCTTTTGCAAAAACTATTTTTTTTTCAAATTTTCTTTTAGCAAATAATATAAGACTAAATAAGCACTTTTTTGTAAAAACAACTTTACCAAACCCACAGAATAAGCAGTGTGTACTGCTTATTCACAACAGATTCACAGAAGCACAAACAAAACATCCCTTTCAGTTTATAGCAAAAATAAGCAATGAATAAGCAATGAGAAAAGGGAATAAGCACTTATCAAGCTAAAGGAGAACTATTCCTAATCTATACTATCTAAAAAGCACTAGTGTATCCTAGATAAGCTAATGGGATTCCAAAATAAGCTTAAAACATGGGATCTGCTACCGTAAATAGTTGCTGATGTGGGGGATTGTTTAAAGCTTAATTTTAAGCTACCTATCTGAGCACCTAATCCTACAGGAGACCTAATATGAAACTAGGGGTGGGGGTTTCACCTAAAAATCTATGGGAGCTAAGAATAAGCCTAGAATGGCTTATAATAAGCTAAGAAAAGTGGCTGCAGTGGCTGCAAAACAGAAAACAGTATGGGTTTTGACAGATTTTAAAGCAATTTTAAGCTACCTAAAAACTATCTAAGGCAAATAAGCTATAGAATTATGAAGATGGGTATGTAGGATTCAAGAAAAAGCACTTTGGACAAAGTTGGACCTAAAAGAAGCTGGAGAAAGCTGTGAATGATGTGAAACAGCAGCAGGCTTGCTGTTTGTGTGCAGGACAGAAAGCAGTTTGAAAATTTTTTTAATATAAACCAAACTTGCAATCTTTGTATCTAAGCTAAACTCAACTTAAAAAAACTTACCTAGACCTTAAACCACTTTGACTTTGAGAGTCAAAGTGGGTAGAAAGCTGTTTTAGACCCTTAAATAAGCTAGAACCAAACACCACTTAACAAGTTTGATTCAAACTGTTGTTGTTTGTTTTAAATAAGTGAAACCTGACGTTTCTGAACTAAAACTAGTTAACACTCTTGAAAGTAGTTTTAAAAACTGAGAATAAGAAGCAATAAGCTAATAAGCACTTAAGTGCTTATTAGCAAAATAAGCTGTAAAGAGAAATTTGCAAGAAATAAAAAACTTTTTTCATTAAAAATAAATTACAATAACAGAAAACTAGATTTAAAATTACTAAAATTCCTAATGCCTTTGAAGGCTACAAGAAGCTCTATTTATACTAGTCTACTTTCTAGGTCTTGAGCTTGGGCTTGTGTTTCTTTTCTGAGACAATGAGCCTTGGATGCCATTTTGTGTTTCTTTTCTTTAATCCAAGCCATTGTTTGAAGCTTGGGGACCAAGGGTAGAATCGAGCGTGGATCATCTTGGCACCATTGGTCATTGGGGTTGCAGCTTGGCAAACATACCCATGTGGGTGTGGGGCTTGAGGTGAGCTGGGGACCAGGGTTGAGAGTGATGGGGAAGAAGAAGACAAGGAGGGGGGTTGGGATTGGCTTTGGGCGCCAAAATGGGTGAAGCAGGTTTAGTGTTTCTGTTTTGGGTAAAATGGGGAAGAAGGGTAAATGGGTTGGGTTTTTATAAAAATGGGTTTAAGTTGGGTTTAAATGGGTAAATGGTTTTTTTTTTTATAAAAAGGGTAAGTGTTTTAATAAAAGGATTTAGGTAAAAATGTTTAAGTAAAATACTTTTGTATTTTTTAAACTTGTATTTTTTTTTTTTTTTTGTTGTTTTTTTTTTAGAAAGAAAAATAATTCAAATTGAAATTGGTTTTAAAAAAAATTGTTGTAACAATAAAATGCAGGTTTTAAAGAGTAGTTTTGGATTTTGCAAAAAGGGTAAATGGTAATTTTGGTCGGGTAGAAGGGTAAAATGGTGTTGGATTTAGGGATAGATTTTTGATCTGTTCCCCAAGTCACTCCCAAATGGTACCCGGGCTCAAAATGTAGAAATTCATCTTCCGGTTCCGTCTTCAAAGCACGTAATCCAATCCAAGCTCATTCAGTACGTTTTTTTGCCTGTTTGCGATCCTTGTTACTGAAACATACATAAAAACACATTCCAGGATTCTGTAGCATAATTGGTTATATTTCCGTGTTTTAGACATTTTGTGGTCTTAGATGGGTAAAAAAGGATGAGGAATAAGCAATCATCAATCAGCATGCATAGGCGTTAGTGACATAAGGTGTCCTTCGGGTACATAGTCCATATTGATGGTTCCTTGGAGATACGAAAGACCCGTAACTGCTTCAAGGTGCTTTTTAGTAGGCTTAGCTGTAATCTAGCACACATGCAAACAGCGAATCAAAAAAAGATGTCTGGTCTACTAGCTGTGAGTACATCGGATCCAATCATACTACGATATTGTTGGTCAATCATGATCCATGAGTGGTCCTCATCTAGTTTGGTTTCGATCAATCTGGTTGTCAACAGGGTCACTTGAATCAAATCCAAATTTCTTTAAAATCTCTGTTGAATATTTAGATTGATTTATGAAAATGCCTCCGGGACTTTGTGAAATTTGTAATCCCAAGAAAAAATGACATTTGTCCCATCATTGGCATTTGAAACTTTGAACTCATTTCATTAGAAAAACGATCACATTCCATTGGGTCAGTCGAGGCAAAAAAAATATCATCAACATAAATTTGAACATGAGTTAAATGTTTGCTGATTTCCTGGGAAAACAATGTAGGATCAATGCTCCTTTATGAATCCGGTGATAGAAGAAACTTTGAAAGGTATCATACCATGCCCTTGGAGCTGCTTTAAACCGTAAGAGCCTTCTAGACGATAAACGTGAGTAGGATGCTCTTGATTTACAAATCCTTAAGGTTGGCTGACGTAGACGACTTCTTTAAGGTCTCCGTTCAGAAATGCCGTTTTCACATCCATCTGATACACTACCATGTTCTTACTAGCAGCGTTAGCCAGAAAGATTTTGATTGCCTCGATTCGAGCAACAGGAGCAAAAGATTCTTCAAAGTCTATACCCTCCTCTTGACGATATCCTTTAGCAACTAAACGAGCCTTGTTCTTCAACACATCACCATGCTCATCAAGTTTTACTTTGAAGATCCATTTGAGAGTATAATCATAGCACAGTCTGGAGAGGTACTAACTCCCATACATCAAGTCGATCAAACTCATGAATTTCATCTTGCATGGATTGAACAGCTGTCTTCATTCATGGCGGTTTTAACATCTTTTGGTTCGATCTTAGAAAGTACGGAGTTGAAAAAACACCATAAGGCATCGGTTGCAAGTTTTCGGTTGATACAGGACGAGAGGGATCCAATGATGTTGTCTATGGATGATCGTGGAGTCCATTTTCTAAGGTGTTCATGTGGCACGTTGTTGAGGAACTGGGTAGCGAGTCGATGTCTCCTGTAGAAGATGGTTCTGATGATGATTCAGGAGCAAATATGTTTTCAAATGGCTCATCTCAGGAGTACAAAGGATTAACTTCATCAATGATGCCAGAAACATTTCCATGATGTACATTTGAAGAATGATGATTTGTTGATGAGACTGAAGGATCAGCAAAGGTGCTTCTGACTTAAAGATATTGAGACTGAAGGATTGACTTCATTCACAGGATATGAGCATCCTCGTTGCAGGAATCATCACCTCAGAGTATTTGATCATACAGTTCATCAAACATAGGATCAAACAATTTCTTTACATCATCTTCAGATGGAGGTAATATGGAGTTTTGAGTAGAGTTTGGAACAAGAGATGAACCAATGGGACTGTCTTGAAGTGCGGGTCATGAGCTGGAGTGTCAGGAGCCATTGACCGGTCAGCTCATCAAACGTAACGTGAATTGTTTCCATGATATTTCGGGTTCTTTTGTTGTAGATCGGTATCCCTTTTTGTTTGGTGCGTATCCTACAAATACTCCAATGTCGCTCTTTAGCTAAGTTCCCTAAGTCTGGACCCTCATTAGTTGGATAACACAATGCACCAAACACACGAAGGAAAGAGAGATTAGGTTTTCTGTTGGGACAGTTCATATGGAGTTTTTCCATGTACAGTGGGATTAGGGAACGATTTTGTGTATAGCAGCAGGGCGATTGCTTCATCCCTGAGAAAAACATTGGAACCTTTGAGTAAATCAACATTGTCTAGCGGCTTCAAACCAGAGAGTCGATTTCGCTTTCAACTACACCGTGCTGTTGAGGAGTTCGTGAAACACTTCTTTGATGACTGATTCCAACGCTTTCATAGAATTCATTAAGTTGTTTGTTGACAAACTCAGTTCCATTGTCTTTGACAATTTGACGGTTTTGTTAAGTCGAACCTGCAGCTGTTTGATAATTTTGATGATGATATCAGGAGTTTCATCCTTTGTCCTTAAGAACTTGACCAGGTGAATCTAGAGTAATCATCAACTATAACTAACACATATTTCTTCCCAACGATATTCTGCACTCTCATTGGTCCACATAAATCCATATGAATTGTATGAAGAACTTCTGTGACAGAGTTAGTAGGTTTGGGTTTATGGGCATACTTCTTGCTTTTCCCCAATTGACATGCTGAACAAAGATGATCCTTTCATACTTAGACTGGTAAACCTACAACTAAGTCCTTTCGGAGAGATCATTGATGGTGCGAAGTTCAATGATTAAGACATCGATGCCATAACCATGACTTTGTTTTAGAAGCCTTTGACAGCAAGCAAATTGGAGAAGACTTCATAATATCTTCTATGGAGATGGTGTAAAGATTTGAACCACGAGTTCCTTTGACAGTTCTTGCCATTAAGACTCTAACAAAGCAGTATGTTTTCTGAATTACTTCTATATCAGAGAATCACAGAATGACCAACAGAGAAAGATTATGACCCAAACCTTCCAATAGTATACTCTAGAGAAACACTATCACAACAACAATCCATAACCCTTAATTGCATCGAAATGATCATTACCGAATCTAACAGTCCCTATGAATTTGCTCACGAAGTTCATGAGCCGCGACCGGTCTCCAGTCATATGCTTGGAACAGCCTGAGTCCAGGTACAACAGAACGATTTGAACGATCTGCAGTTGAACACAGACAAGAATGGATAACTGGATAATTGGGATCCCCATGCAAGAATGGGTTCCACTTGGTTAGTAACAGTAATTGGAACACCCACATCAGAAATCGAAACATCCATATCAGAAGTAGAAGCAATGGAATCATTGGGAATAGATGCGATGCTGGTGTCTGTATTTGACCTATTCAAAGTATGTTACTCTTAGGGAATAGTTCTACCAGTAGGCATCCATTTCTAGTGGGCATAATCTTAGCGTTTGAGAACAAAACTGATTATTCTTATGGCCAAAAAGGTATCCAATAATAACCTATCTTTATAAAAGTTCTTCCTGTGGGTTTCCAGTGTTTTCTAACAGTCTTTCGTTTTTGCCTTTTTGCCTTATTTGCACGATTATTAGAATTAGCAATTTAACTGGCATTTGACAGATTAGACAAAGCATTCATACCACATTCATGATTAGCAACAGAATTCAAGCAGACAGCATTACAAGGTTTGCAGATAGTATCGGAATTCGAATTAATTACAGTACGCCTAAGGCTAATACTAGAATCAACACGATTCGTTTTATTCAACTCAAGCCTAAAGTTCCTAGATTGGTCTTCTACTCTCTTCAAGTGCACATTCTTAGCTTGCAAGGTCCTATCATTCCTTGTATTGTCTTGGACTTGACCTGCTCGCTTTAAAGTCATGATTACTCTGTAGAGGAATGGGAACATTAGTTGGTTGATCTAATTTTTGCATTCCTGAACTTGATGTGCAAGGATCTGAAGTACTAGAAGGCACATTAGTGTATACTTTAAGACTGTGATTTGAGCTTTTGGCAGGCACACTAAAGTTCACTTTCTTAGCACTAACATATCTGGAATCTGAACTACTTGAAGGCACATTAGTGTTTCTTTTTTTAAGACTGGGCATAGAACGGATTTCCTGCTTGGCACTAGGCATAGAACAAGGCATCACAGCTTTGCCTTTTGCACCTAAGGTTAAGGATTTGGGACATGTTGCAATTACACATTCTAGCAACTCTTGAGATCGTTTGGCCTGGAGGCAAGCAAACCTAATTTCACTATCAAGAGGTTTGTTAATGAAATCCTCTTCGACAATCTCACGGAGACATTCTAGACTATCCTTAAGGTGAGCACAATATTCATGAAAAGCATGTTCATTATTCTTAAGATGAGGAGGAATATATTTAACTGTCACAGTGTATTTGCAGTCTAAGGGTGACTTTGAGACAACATTCTTATTGAAAACAAGTGGCAGTTTCCCATTCCCGACTTCTCGATTCTCAAGTCCTTTTGTTTTTGTAGAGACGTTTTTTTTTCGTTGTTTTGGTCACGGGTGACTTTTATTGAATCATATAACTCTTTTAAAATGTCGTTAACTTTTTTCATTTCTTCTAGAAAACTCTCGTTTTCCTTTGTAAGGCATCAACTAAGTTTGAAGATGAAAAGTTTGAGAATTTCTGAGAATCTAAAGGAGGAGGCATATGGGAGCTGTAATATTGTTCGTTTGACTTTTAATTGAGAGATTCGGGCTTTCAACTTTCTGATCGTGTTGCAATGAGCTTGAATCTGTTCATCACGTTTGTTAATTTGAAAAACTTCATCAAACTCTGGAGCATCTGAAGATGTCTTGATATTTGAAGTTTTCACATTTTCTTTGAGATGTTGATATTTTAGTTGTAAATTAAAATACTCAACTTCTAGTTTAGAAAAATGTTTAACCAAAGTGTCGTGATCATCTAGTTCAATTTTCTCGTTTAGTTTAGAATTAGTTTTTTCAAGCTCAATGACACGATCATGGGAGACTTTCAGGGCACAGATAGTTCATGAAATTTGGAAGCATAATAGAAGCATTTGAAGCAAGTGAAAAAAATATCTTGAGCAACACATTCAGTATAAGAGTCTCTTTAATGTATGCAAGTTCTTCCTCTCAATCTCATTATATTTTAGTGCACGCTCATAATCACTAACTTCAGCAACCATTGCATCAAATTCCTTTTCCATTCCCTGATATCAGTTTCGTCCCTTTTTAAGACTCTCAAAGTGATCTTTCAGAAGATTAAAGAAAGGCATGACCTCAGTTAAATAACATTCTTTCATTTGCTCAAACACCTTTCTCCTTCGTTATACCAGTGGTGGATCCTTTTCTTGCAAGTTTTCTCAAAATTAACAAACAGTTGAAATATAACATATTGACTAATCAAGGTCTTGCTTTTAGTGGCAATTTTTCTAGGAACTAGATGCATTGGTGTATAGGAGGATATCAGTCGCTTAGGCATTTTCATAAAGGGAGGTTTGTTTCAACAATATTTCAGTTTCACTTTTCTAAATCCTTTCAAAATTTGTTCGGATGTCAGCAAATGTTGAGGCTAAAATGTTCAAGGAAATCCAATTTTCCTTCTTGTAGTCATGGGGAGTGATAATAATCTTTTTCTCTTTGCATTTAGGTCATCTAGTTTTTGTTCATCCTTCCCTAGTGACTTCATCTGATTCTTATCTTCCTCAGTGCACTCAACGAACTAGGTTCTGCCTAGGCTTAAGAATTTCATTACCATCATAAAGTACCTTATGAGCATTTCTAGCCTTTTTAATTACCTCTGGATTCGGTTCCTCAACAAGGAATGCTATGCTTACGCTAAGACTCGAGTAGTGACCATGTGAGCAGTTTGATGGTGTTTCCTGTATGTTAAACTTGTTCAAGTTTGTTTTTCAAAGTTTTCAGATTAGAAAAATCTCTCAAGAGTTCTGATTCCTTTGCATTAAATTCTTGCTTAAGCATTTTCACATTTTCTTGAAGAGTTCTTGTTTTTGTTTAGATGTTTTAGAAAGTTTTTCTTGAAAGGAATTTAATTCTTGTTTCAATACTTCTTCTCTAAACTTACTTTTTCTAATTCTGTACTTACTTGGTTTATCCATTTCACCTCACGAGTGGTGTCAAACTTAGCACGTTGTTCATAAATAGCAACACGTTCTTTATAGGCATTTAGTTCAGAAATAATGGAATCATCAAGGGCACATGCAGTGTATTCATAAAAAACATAGTCATTGTTGACTCCAGAAGATGCATCACTTGGTACAACTTCACTTTCACTTTGTTTCACATATTGATCATGGGACAATATCGATATTACACATATTTTCAATATTTGATTCAATAGTTTCAGTTGATTGTACTTTGTCATGCATTTGGTGCACATCGGCATCATCATTATAGTTTTAATACCTATGAGATGAGCTTGTCATGGGATGGCCCAGCTAGTGATGAAGAAGAGACCTTGGGAGAAACCATTGGAGAAATGCTAGCCATAAAAATTGTGTGTGCCATAGGTCCATCATCCACATCAGAGTATGCATCACATCGCGACTTGAAAGGCATTCAGATGATTGTGACCTATCTCCTGAATAGGCTGCTCATCCACATCTACATCATAGGTCTTGGCATTGCCCTCAGCAAGAAACAGCAATTCCTCTTCATTCAAAGTAGCACCATTGTCACGAGCTTGAGCCGGCATCTTCTCTCTGAAATAGCCAGCATTCTGTGGGCGCTTTGGAGATGTACAGTTCCTTGCAATGTGTCCTCTCCACCGTTATAACATTTGATGAGCTTAGCTTGACCTTGGTTACCATTCCTTCCTCGATCGGTTTCCAACATAACCTCTCCCAGCTCCACCTCGTCCCTGATCATACTGTCTTTCCTGAAATGGTTGCACCATGATCCTTCCATCTTTAATAGTGGCTTGATTGTGTAGGTTTGATGCGATTCTGAGGTTGTTGTTGGTTTGTGGGAGAGTATTCATGTTTTGAGTGATGAGAAGAGCTAGTTGATTAATGAAGCTACCCACGTGAGTATCAGCATCAGCTTGTTTGTGCATAGGATCAGGAATGAGTTTGTGATTACCATTACCCAAGGGTATGACTTGTGATGCTTTGGTTGTGATTCCGATGTTTGAGTAGAAAGCTGTAGAGTCATTAGACGAGCTTGTCTCCTCCACTGGTTGGTTTTGAATTGATTGAGAATTAATTTTTCAAACATAGCATGTCTCTCATTCTGAAGGAGGAAGGCATAGAGTTGCTCATAGTTTGTATTCTTCAATCCTTTAGTGAGCTTCACAGCTGTAACAAACTTGTGCCATTCGGGATTCATGTTGTTCACAAATTTTGAGTTCAACTGAATGTTAGGCATAGTGTCACACCCTCGCCGGAGGCGGAAACACGAGGTGTAACGGAAGGGAACATAAGCACAAGATAATAGAACATACCAACATTAATATTAAAAAAAAATATTACACCATTACAATACCAGTTTAGCCGTCATCGGCAAATATATTACAAAGTTTAGATTCCAAAATATTAAGTTTTAATACATACGACTTGTAGCGACAAGTGAAAACTTCTTTATGCAAGACTTGAAAGAAAAGCTTACTAACGATCACCTGAAATGCATGAGAGAAGAACGGGTCAACTATGAAAATAGTTGGTGAGTAAACACGTTTAGCAAAAATAAGAAAACTCGTAAGAAATATTCAAAGCTTTCGGTCAACGAAAATAGTCCACAAAGCAAAGGCATTGTGTATCCACTCAGTTCCAAATTCCGCCCATACAAAACTTGCAACCTGTGTGTACACAACCCATTGCACAAAATATAGCGTCTCAAGTGGTCAAATGTAAGTGGTCAGAATAGTTCACAATATAGTACCAAGTATATAATAATTTAAGTTGATGCTCCGAACATGGGAGACTTTGCACTGCTCCGAACAGGGGAGACTCCTTTGTCACTCGGCCACCTAGGCGAGATTTATTGAGACCGCTCCACCAATAAGGCGAGACTTTATAGTGATGCTCCGAACATGGGAGACTTTGCCTTTGCTCCAACAAGGGAGACTCCGTTGTCACTCGACCACCTAGGCGAGATTTATTGAGACCGCTCCACCAATAAGGCGAGACTTTATAGTGATGCTCCGAACAGGGGAGACTTTAGGTCAAGATCATAACACGTACGGTTCAATAAGTTTAAACAAGTCATGAGTCCATAATTAAGTCCAAGAGTCTAAGTCAAGTTCAAAAGTTCAAGTCTAAAGAGTTCATAGAAGTAATAATCAATTTAGTTCAAATATGGTTCATGCATTTCGCCCCAAAATATAGTAAAACGGTAAAAAGGGGATGTGATTACTCACTTGATGAATAGATGTGACGACAAGTGAGTACACGAGGTATAATGTGATGCTTTAACTGGGACCTATTACGAATGATATGATATGTAATGAGTTGCAATGTAATGTTATGCATGCATTGCGTATGTTATTTATACCATTTGCGGGTTTTGAAAAAAAAAATATACTTATCGTCGAAAAATACTCGTTTGACGTCTTGACCCTTCAAAAATCACTTTACAAGTTTTTACGTCAAAATGTCATCCTACAATGGTTTTATAATGATTTATGGTGAAATTATCACTTTTAAATCGCAAAACAATGTCGTCGGAATTTCTTGAAAGTAACAAAAATAGCTTTGAAAAACTAGTCGTAAAATGGTGTACGTCGAATGTTAGAGAACGACTCACAGTTTTGGAAAGTTTGTATCGAAATCTAGAAGTTTCATTCAGGAGTTTTTCCTCAAAAGGTCTCGAACATCAAGATAATAGAGGTTAAATATGGTGATTTTAGTTACCGTAACACTTATCTCGTTAAAATAATATGTTTTTCTAAAATAATAGTTCGGCAAGTTTATGAAAAAAGTGCATATCTTTGTCGTTTCAAATCCGTTTTCTACATATAATACGTCCTTAGCTTCGTATCAAAGTATACCAATATATTTTTGATAAGTCGAAATAATTTGTGAAGCTTAAGGCTCGTTTTTGACCGAACAAACCAAAATAAGTTGCTGAATTTTCTGAAAATATATTTTTTTGCGTCAATCTTGTAAAATCCATAACTTCTTCTTTATAAGTCCGTTTTTATCCGTTCAAGCGGCCACGGATTCGTTTTAAAGTATATTTTCTAAATATCAAGGCCAAAATGTCGTGCCTACTGTCGGATTTTCCAGAAAACTAAAACAAGGACAGAACCTATTTTATACGTATTGAAAATAGTTTTTCTCGGACAAAACCTATTCTAATCCCTTCAAATCAACTCCAAAGCTAATCTTATCCTACCATACACCTTCTTAGGGTGTCATGGGTTCCTAAACATCATCAAGACCAATATATACCAAGGGGATAATTATAGGATGACCTTATATATATATAACACTAAAAATCATGTAAAAAAAATGGTATAAATCACATAACATACATACTTGCTCCAAAAATGAAAAGATGAATATGAAATGATAAGGAAACTTGAAAATGGAAGAAATATGCTTACAAGTAAACTTGATGAGGTGATTAGAACCAAGGATTAACCTAAACACCCTAGGTTTTTATTTCAAAACCTTATTAAGAGTGTTATCTAGATTGTAATTATCTTGAACTTGAAAAAATTTTTGATGATCCTTGCTACACCCTATGATGGCCGGTTTTGATGGATGAGCAAGAGAGAAGAAAAAAAATCTTTTTACTTGTCTTGAAAATAAAATGAATGAATGATGGAAGTTGGAGTGTATATGCATACATTCAAGGATAATTATTCAACACACATTAAATGAAGTCCTCCCCCCCTAGGACCGGTTTAGGGGGGATATGTTTTCCAAATTATTATTTTTTTTTTTTTTTTCTTCTCTAATAATTGTGTAAATGAATACTTGTATATAAAAGTTGTGTAATTGTTAAGAATGTAAGAAAATGTATAAGTAAAAGTAAATGGTAGATTTTTGGTACAAGTAAGTTTTTAATAGATCAAAATAGAATGTAATGAGATAATAAAAAATTATAAAAATACATTCCTTGTGAAATTTGAGTGATAAAAATAATTATCGTATAATTTTTAAGAAACACGTCGTAATAATATAAATTTAACGAATTATATACCAAATAAATTCAAAACACTAGTTAAACTCAAAATATAGTTTTTACAACTAAATGTAAGTATAAAAATATATCGGGATCATTTTTGAAAGTGACGGATTAACTATTCAAAATAATAACTCACGCGATAACGTTTATTTAATATAAAATTTACGCGTTTAATGTGAAATGCAAAATCATGAATGAACTAACATGATGAAAATTGAGTATGAGAAATGACCGGAAAATGAGAATTGTGACACATAGTCATTCTGATGTTCCTCATGTCATTAACTAACTTATGAAATCTCACATAGTACTCATAGACACTCTCATCTGGTTTCATCTTGAAATGCTCAAATTCGTCATAGAGTTGGGATTCTCTGTCTTCCATTAATTAGAGACCTGAGAGAAGCATCTTAACATTGTCCCAAACTGCCTTAGCATCAGTGTTATGATTGATCAGCTTGTAGATGTCTTTAGGAAGACCTTGAAGAACAATGTTTGAAGCCCTGATATCTGCATCAAATCTCTTTTTATCCTTATCATCAAGCTCATCATACATCTTAGGTCATCCATTCCGTAAACGGGGGTGCCATGCATTAGTATCAAGTATGTCTCTAGTCGTCTCAATTCGATATGGTCCTTCATCAATGGATTTGAGAATGTTGACACCATTTCCTTTCAAGGCAATCAGTCTAATCGTTGAGCCCAAGAAGTAGTCGAGTTCTGTCAAGCATGGTGGGCGAGTATCTGAGCCAGCTGCTTGAACATCCTCGGCAACGATGGAGATGACAGGTGGGAGCGTTGGTAGACATGTTAACAGATTATACGGGATTTTATAACTCAATGATTAAACGGGGAAATAGATTCTTTCACGGGATTTTACTGAATCAATAGAAAACCGTAAACAATCACTCAAGACTCTAGAAGATAAAATACTAAATCGCTAGAAGATAATGCACTAAGTCGCTAGAAATTAATGCACTAAGTCGCTAACCCTTAATTCGCTACACCCCAAAGTCGCTAAGTCCCAGTCGCTAACAGAAAAGCAAGTCGCTAAGTAGTAACTCGCTCTGATTCAAATTAAGCTAACCAAATTTTGGCAGCAATTCGCTACACACGTCGCTAGAGACACAAGTCGCTAAAGAGCAACTAAACTCTTGACCAAGTCGCTACCAGTCGCTACCCATGATTGGAGAATCCACTACTTGTACTTTAACTCGCTAGATCTAACTCGCTAGCTCCAACACAGTAAGTCGCTACAAAATGTGCAGTAAGCTACCAAGAAAATATTCCGTGAACTAAGTCGCTAGCTTGAAAAAACCATATAAACCTCACTTTCCAATCCAAAAACAACCCAACCAAGATGATTCAAGCTTACCAAATGAAAACCTAAACACTTTTGATGATTCTAAACATAAAAGTACCAACAAAATTCAAACTTTAACACAAGAAATCAACCAAATGATGCAAAAACCACTAAACTTTTTCAAACTCAAAAACCACCTAAAATCACTATAAATCCAAAGATGTGCACGATATGATCTAACCATGGCTCTTGATACCAATTGTAAGATATAACTTTTCATATACACATCATAACATTAACACAAGGTAGCATATAGATGGAATTCTAGAGAGAAAGTTAGAGGTTTAGGGAACTTAGTGAGAGAAAGTGAAAGATATTATTATGAGCTCCAACTCTCTACCTTGGGAGGTAGAGAGTATTTATAGTCTTACATAAAACGCCACACATCGGGCTGAGGATCAGGCATACAGTGGGTAAAGACCGTCCGTCCTCCACGGTGTTACTAAACTAAATACTACTTAACTTAAAATAACTACGACTACGAGCTTTCTAACGATTACATATACTTGAGGTGACCGACTCTTTAATACCTGGAATTTCTAATTCCTAACATATAACTTGTGAAGCTTTAGTGGTAATCCCAATGTTTGAGTAGAAGGCAGTTGTATCATTTAATGAGCTTGTTTCTCCTGGATTTGTTTTGAATTGTTCAAGAATCCTCTTTTCAAACATGGCATGTCTCTCATTCTGAAGAAGGAAGGCATAGAGTTGCTCATAGTTTGTATTCTTCAATCCTTTGGTTAGCTTCATAGAGGTGACAAACTTGTGCCATTCGGGATTCATGTTGTTCACAAACTTTGAGTTCAACTGAATGTTTGGCATAGTCATTCGGATGTTCCTCATGTCATTAACAAGCTTGTAGAATCTCACGTAATACTCATAGACACTCTCATCTGGTTTCATCTTGAAGTGCTCAAATTCATCATAAAGTTGTGATTCTTTGTCTTCCATGGTTAATTCAGAACCAGAAAGAAGCATCTTGACATTATCCCACAGCCTTGCTTGCAGTGTTGTGATTGATAAGCTTGTAGATGTCTTTTGGAAGACCTTGCAAAATGATGTTAGAAGCCCTGATATCCGCATCGAATCTCTTCTTCTCCTTATCATTGAGCTCATCATACGTCTTTGGTCTGTCTATTCAATAGATCATTGTTCCATCTTTAGCTATATCAATTATGTCTCTAGTAGTCTCAACTCTATACGGTCCTTCATCAATCGATTTGAGAATGTTGACCCCATTTTCCTTTCCAATACAGTACAATCTGATTCTTTGAGCCCAAGAGTCGTAGTCAGTTCTGTCAAGCATAGGTGGACGAGTATCTCCCGGCCTGCTGCTGAACGTCCTCAGCTAAAGAAGAAACAATAGTAGGAACGATGTTTGCCATGATTACAAGTTCTACGGGATTTTACAATTCTTTGATTATACCGGGAAATTGATTCTTTCACGGGATTTTACTAAACCAAAAGAACAACTGTAAGAATGTATCACGAAGAAGTGACAAGTCTAAAATTAGACAAGTAGTAAAACACACAACTCGCTTAGTTATCAACTTGCTAAACATCCAACTCGCTCAAGGAGA
Organism: Chrysanthemum makinoi; assembly: GCA_910596185.1. Taxonomy (NCBI): domain Eukaryota; kingdom Viridiplantae; phylum Streptophyta; class Magnoliopsida; order Asterales; family Asteraceae; genus Chrysanthemum; species Chrysanthemum makinoi. The sequence goes on from OU343223.1 coordinate 180,646,112, forward strand.
CAACTCGCTTAAGGAATCAACTCGCTAAATAGCCAAGTCGCATTAGCATCAACTCGCAACACTGTCAACACGCTTAATGAATCAAGTCGCTAAATAGCCAACTCGCTTTAGTATCAACTCGCAACAATCAACTCGCTTGAACACTAAGTCGCTTAATTAACTCGCTAGCTTTACAACTCGCTTAATAGCTAAGTCGCTTTAGATCTCAAGTCGCTTAAAGAAATAACTCGGTTAGAACCCAAGTCGCATAAAAATCAACTCGCTAAACAGCCAAGTCGCATGTACCAACTCGCATCCAATAACAAAGCAACTCGCTTTGAAGAACAAACTATTCGAGACTCAACTCGCTTCGTACAAACTTCAAAAATAACCACTTTATCAATCAAAAACACATAAACACATATGATGATCCTAAACACAAAAGTACTAGCAAAATTCAAACTTTAACACTAGAATTTGTCCAAATGAATCAAACTCTCCTAAACCCTTAATACTCCAAAAACCTTATGAAATCCACCAAAACAAAAAGCATGAAAGATGGGTGATCTAACCATGGCTCTTGATACCAATTGTAAGTTATAGGATTTCACAAACACACTAAACCATAATCACTATGGGCATACAAAAGTGTTTAGAGAGAGAAAGTTCTAGTGAGAGAAAGGAAGAGAGTTGGGAACTATGTGAAACAAAGAAAAATGGTATTGAAGCTCCAACCCTCTACCTTGGGAGGTAGAGGGTATTTATAGTATCTTACAAACAAACGCCACCTACGGGCTGTGGATCAGGCATACAGTGGGTAAAGACCCGTCCGTCCTCCACGGTGTTACTAAACTAAATACTACTTAATCATAAAATAACTATGACTACGAGCTCTCTAACGATTACATATACTTGAGGTGACCGACTCTTTAATATCTGGAATTTCTAATTCCTAACAAACTTAACACAGGTGGAGGAAACCCTAGCCAACTGGCTAATATAGGGTGCATAGATGTTCAGGCTCGGTCTGATGCTATGTTTTCTATATCCAAGGATTCACCTCTAGGAGCAGTTAACACAGCTCAAAGTGATGAGGATCGATTGGAACATGAACATGAATTGACGGATCCTAATATGGTACATAATGACTTTTCCAATGAACCACCTCTCAGACCAGTTAACACAGGTCGAAGTGGGGAGGATATTCTTAAACTTGTTAATGAATTGACGGCTAAATGTGCTAAAATGGATGATACAATTTCAAGTCTTCAAGAGTTGGCTGTGTTTCAGGGTAAGAAAATTCGGAGGCTGAAGCATAGGATGTTTGTTTTGGAGAAAGTAAGACGACCTGGGGTTGCTTGTTTGAGGAAAATTAGGAAAATGAACAAGAAGGTGGACTCCTCTCCAGATCTGAATGTGGAGAATGTAATCAAACAGGGGAAGAGTGAAGACATGAATTCAGGGGAGGCTAATGATGAGCATATACAGACTGATGTGGATAGTGGAGATCAAGCAGCACAATTTGTGGTATATGATAAAGATAGGAATGAAGTTGTTCTTGAAAGTTTGAAGACTGTGGTAGAAGATGAAGTCATGCAGGACATAACCACTGATAGTGTGTCTGCAACAACGGATAGTACTTTTGAAACCACTGCTGCAGTTTCAGACATGGCAATTGTACCCACTGCTATCATAACTACCTCCATAATTTTTACAACCATCTCTGTGTCACCACCCAAATCAAAAGAGGTTGAGAAAGAAGCTGCAAGTACACTGATCAATCTTAGTAAAACCTCATCTAACCCTACACCCATCATTGCACCTGATTCATCTCTTAAATCTACTGCAAACAAATCCAAAGGTAAAATTTTAGTTATTGGTGGGCCTTTGAAGAAGAAGATGGCTCAACCAGATGTTGGAAAAGGTAAAGGAATTGCATAACCATATTTGAAGTTTAAAAGTAAAGAAGAACAAATTGCCTTTGATGAAGAGTATATAAGAAATATGTTAGCTGAAGAACAAGCAGCAATAGAGAAAAATAAGCAAGAAGAGGAGGAGGCTAGTCAGAAATGGTTAGCTATATGGTATGAATCACAAAATTATCTTCAAGCTTCTAATCAAACACATGATGAGTATACTCCACAAGAATGGGCATTGTTAGATGATGAGGAAAGAGCTAGACTTTTGGGTGAATGGGCAAGGAAGATTAGTAAAGAAAGGAAGCAAGTTATAAGAAAGAAACCTCCTACAATAGCACAGATGAGGAATGTACTGATGAAGATTATTAAGAATTCAGGCATACATATTCCTGATAATCTTAATAAATGTTCTTTTGAAAGAATTCATGAGCTTTATTTGATGTGTAGGAGGATTAATAATGATAGTTTCTGTCCAATGAATTCTGAAAAAGAAGAAGAGTGGATTAAAGGTAATGTAAAGAGAAAATCTGAGGTTCAGGATGCATCTGGTTCTAAAAGATTGAAAAGAAGATAGTAATAAAATTATCTTTTATGAATATGAGCTTAAAGGGAGTGAAGGATGTTGGATAATTCAAAGACTAAATAATGAAGTTTCAGAGTATAATAAATTTTCACAGATGCTTCAGTATTTTGATAGAGATGATTTGCTAAATCTTTGGGAGCTTTATAGGAATAAATATGGTGATGTGCAACCAGATGATTATCATGAGAGGATGGTTTATCATCACTTGAAGATTCTGTTTGACCCTACTCATGATGAACCTGAATGGAAAGGACTCTGCAATGGACAAGTTACAAGCTGGTTTTTATATCAAACTTGTGGAGTTCATGTTTTAACTGTTTCTGGAGAAGTTATTCATATGCTTGTAGAAGGTGATTATCCTCAACTGAATAAGTATCCATAAATTATTTCTCAGATGATGAAGCCTGGTATTATCAAGATGTTGATGCCCTATGATGGTCAAGCTTACAATTTGTTGCTGAAGTATGAGAAAATTCTTAAATCTAGTAAGTGTTTGACTACATCCTCCAATTCAGATGTTTTGAGCTTAAAAGAAACTTGAGAATTCAATTGGAATGTATCAAGTTTAGGGGAGGATTGTTGGGTTTTTGGTTTCTTGGATCATGAATTATTCTAAGTGTTGGAACCACGGACAGTCTTGATGAAACCACGGACAGAAGAATGGAACCACTGCTGAAGACAAACCGCGGCTAGTAGTATTGTGTAACCACGGATAATGTAATGTAACCACTGCTAGTCTTGTATAGTCGGTTTAGTATTCTGTATTAGATAAATATGGAAAAGATATTTATCTTGTAGGTTACGTATTGTATTATATAAAGGACTCCTTAGCCTATAAAAGGAGGTCATAGGGTAGATTAGATATATGTATGTTTTATATCTAAGGTCGATACACTTCAAGGTTGTAAAACCCTAATACTGTTTAGAGTATTCGTATTAATAATAATATTGAGGTGTTGAATGTTTATTTTTCTTCTTCTTAAGATTAACTATTAAATTCCGCATGATACTTAATAAGTATTTGTTTAAAGCTAGTTTCTATATTAGATCGTTTGCTAAACTGGGATCAACACACCTATCCCAAAGAAGTTGACAAATGGCAGACAACATCATTATCTGGTCACAAAGCATGAAGGAACAAAGAATCAAGACTATTCTATGTCAACACATAAAGTTTAAGATCAAGAAGACTAAAGACCTAATCAAGTGGAGCATCTTTTGAATGACCACCCCTTAGGGGGAGATTGTTAGCCTTCAAAGTAATTAATAGAAAGTGATGGTCATTCATGTTTAGGAACTTTGTAATGTGTGTTAGATATTGTAATAGAATAGTCAATGGGCTCGTGGATTGGGCTAAGCTAATTGGTTAGAAGTTATGTTAAGCTAGCCTTTATAAAGTTATAATCCAATCCAACCCAATCCAAGCCCAAACTAGGCCCATGGCCAAGCCTTTAGGGCAACATATATTCTAGTATAAATACACCTCAAATGTGTCATTTAAGGTGTGTGCTTAACTGTGTAAGTGTATTTTTTCTTTAAGAAATATAAGTTCCTTCTTTTCATCTTTCTCTCTTGTGCCATACATATTACACACTTCAAGTCACCACCTTCGTACTTCATCTTTACTTGTTATATCGTGTGTTAAGGTTGTGTAACGTGATAAGGTTGATAAGACAAGGTCCTACAAAATGGAACACACATGTTGTTGTATGGAGGAATAAAGCTGATTTGGATACTATGAGCATGGATGATCTCTATAACAACCTTAAGGTGTATGAACTAGAAGCTAAAGGGATGTCTAGCTCAAGTTCAAGCACAAAGAACATGGCTTGTCCTCTTCAAATAACAACTCTAGCAGCACTAAATGAGAAGTTAATACTACCCAAGCAATTAATACTGCTCATGGAGTGTCTATTGCTAGCACTCAAGTTAATGCTGCTAATATTGATAGCTTAAGTGAGGCTGTTATTTGTTCATTCTTTGCTAGTCAACCAAATAGTCCTTAACTTGCACATGAGGTCTTGCAACAAATCCATCCAGATGACGTTAAAGGGATGGATTTGAGATGGCAAATGGCCATGTTGAGTATGAGAGCTAGAAGGTTTTTGAAGAATACAGGATGGAAGCTTAATGTCAATGGCAATGAGAACATTGGATTTGATAAGTCCAAAGTGGAATGCTACAACTACCACAAGAGGGGACATTTTGCTAGGGAGTGCAGAGCTCCAAGAAATCTAGACTATAAGAACAAGGAAATCTCAAGAAAGAGTGTGTCTGTGGAAACATCTAATTCCACATCTTTGGTGTCATGTGAGGGTCTTGGTGGTTATGATTGGAGTGATCAGGCAGAGGAAAGAGCTAATTAAGCACTCATGGCTTTCTCATCTTCAAGTTCTGACTCAGAGGTATCCAATGATTCTTTTTTTTCAAAATCTTGCTTGGAAACTGTTGAATATCTTAAATCTCAAAATGATAAACTATTAAGAAATTTTAAGAAATCCGAGTTAATTGTTATAGCTTATAAGACATGTTTAAAGTCAGTGAAAGAAAAACTTGATTTTTATAAAACAGATGAGTCTATTTATGAAGAAAAGATTAAGGGCTTAAAATTTGAAATTCATGTAGGAGAAATAACTATTAGAGAGCTTAGGAAGAAGCTTGAAAAAAATTAAAAAGAAAAAGATGTCATTCAACTTAATGTAGATAAATTTGAAAATGCATCTAAAAGTTTAAAAGTGTAAACAATGATTCTATTTGTTCAAAATCTTGCTTGGAAACTATTAAATCTCATAAATCTCAATATGATAAACTATTAAATTTAAGAAATCCGAGTTAATGGTTCTAGGTTTAAGACAAGTTTAGATCACTTGGAAGAAAAGCTTGAATTTTATAAAACAAATGAGCCTATTTATGTAGAAAAGATTAAGGGCTTAGAGTTTGAAATTCATGTAGGAGAAATAACTATTAGATAACTTAGGAAGAATCTTGAAATAGCTCAAAAGGAAAAATATGGCATTCAAATAAATGTAGATAAATTTAAATATGCATATAAAAGTGTAAACAAGATCGTAGAATATCATATTATTGACAACTACAAGAAATGTTTAGGCTCTAATGTAGTTCCACATCCCTTTACAGGAATGTTTATTCCTCCAACGCCTGACTTGTCTTTTACTGGTTGAGATGAGTTTGTTAATGAGCTTGTAGTTGAGAATATTAAAGCTAAGTCTAGTGAAGAAGAGCCTAAGGTAGATAGGAAGAATGACGATGCCCAAATTATTGAAGACTGGGTTTCAGATGATCAGGAAAAGGATGTATCTCAACCTAAAATTAAAAAGAAAATAGTGAGGCCTAAAACTTATAGGAAAACTGTTAAACATGTTGAGCAACCTAGGCAAAACACTCACAGTCCAAGAGGCAATCAAAGAAACTAGAACAATATGATGTCTCAAAAACTAGGAAGTAATTTTGAGATGTTTAATAAGGCATGTTATGTTTGTGGAAGATTTGATCATTTGCAGGTTGATTGCAATTAGTATAAAAAACAGCTTCAAAATAAAAAGATGGTAAAACCTGTTCAGAACAATGCTTAAAGGGTGAATCATCAGAATTTTGCTAAAAAGACTCAGCCATGTGCTAATAAGAACATGGTTCCAAGAGCAATAATAATGAAGTCTGGCTTAGTATCAATTAATACTACTAGACAAAATGTTTCAAAACCATCAGTATTGGTTAATACTTGTATACAAGTTAATACTGCTCACTCAAAAACAACATTGAATGCTGCTAGATCAATGTCATATCTTTCTAAAATAACGCATTCAATTGTTAAAAGTCCCATTCATAAGAACACAACATTTAAAAATAGTAATATTAATCAAATGGTTAATACTGTTAGGTGTAACAATTTTAATACTGCTAGGCCTAAAGTAGTAGTTAATGCTGTTAAGGGATATAATGTTAATGTTGTTAATGCCTCAGCTTGTTGGGTTTGGAAACCAAATGCTAAAGTTTTAGACCATGTTTCTAAACACAAAAATGCATCAATTCAGTGATGGCTTGGGTCCCCAAAAGAAACTGATTTTCTTACCTAATATGCAGGGCAATCGAGAAATAGATTTACAAGATCAAGGAGTAACTAATAGTAGATGCTTAAGGCACATGACAGGGAACATGTCCTATCTTACAGACTATCTGGAGATAGATGGAGGATATGTTGCTTTTGGAGGGAACCCCAAAGAAGGGAAATCACATGATAAGGTACCATTAAAACTGGTAATATAGATTTTAAAAATGTGTATGTTGTGAGAGAGTTAAAGCTTAATCTCTTTAGTGTCTCACAAATGTGTGACAAAAAGAATAGTGTTATTTTTAATGACACTAAATGTACTGTTTTTTATCTCTAAACTTTAAGTTAATTGATGAAAGTCATGTTTTACTTAGAGTTGGTAGAAAGAACAATATGTATAGTGTTGATTTAAAGAACATAGTTCCTAAAGGAGTTTTAAGTTTCCTTTTTGCAAAATCCACATCTGATGAATCTAAACTTTGGCATAGAAGGCTAGGACAATTAAAGTTTGATATATGAATAAACTGGTTAAGGGAAATCTTGTAAAAGGTTTACCTTCCAAACTTTTTGAAGATGATCAAACCTGTGTTGCTTGTCAATAGGGAAAGAAGCACAAAGCCTCTTGTAGGTCCAAAATAGAGAACTCAATCAGTCTACCTTTATGTTTGTTACATATGGATTTGTTTGGTCCAACATTAGTAAAAATCCTAATGAAGAAAATGTATTGCCTAGTTGTCACAGATTATTTCAGTAGGTTTACATGGGTTTTCTTTCTAGTTACTAAGATGACACTAGTGGCATTCTTAAGTCCTTTATAACTAGAATAGAAAATCTAGTAGATCACAAGGTTAAGGTGATTAGATGTGATAATGGGACTGAGTTCAAAAATATAAAGATGAATCAGTTTTGCGAGATGAAGGGTATATTGAGACAATATAGTGTAGCTGAAATTCGTAAACAAAATGGTGTTGCTAAGAGGAGAAATAGGACAGTAATTGAGGCTGCTAGGACTATGCTAGCTGATTCTAAGTTGCCAACTACTTTTTGGATAGAAGCAGTTAATACTCCTTGCTATGTTCAAAATAAAGTGTTAGTAGTTAAGCCTTATAACAAGACCTCCTATGAACTATTTTATGGTAGAACGTCAACTTTAAATTTTATGGGACCTTTTGGTGTCGTGTTACTATTCTCAGTACCATAGATCACCTAGGGAAATTTGATGGTAAGGCTGATGAAGGTTTCTTTGTTGGATACTCTTTGAATAGTAAAGCCTTTAGAGTATTCAATAATAGAACAAGGATAGTGGAAGAGAACTTACATATTAGATTTAGTGAAAGTACACCTAATGCTGTAGGTAGTGGACCAAATTGGCTATTAGATATTGAAGCACTAACAAGAATAAGGAATTATGAGCCAGTTGTTGCAGGTACATAGTCTAATGATTTTGGAGGTAAAAAAGCGAGTGATAATGCAGGTCAAGCTAGAAAGGAGACACAACCCATCAAAGATTACATTTTGCTACCATTTTCCCAGGATCCAAAGAGTTCTCAAGAAGATGGATCCAATCTTCAAGTGATGATGGAAAGAAGGCTAATGAAGATCCAAGAAAAACAAAAAGTGAAAGTGATGATCAAGAGAAGGAAGATAATGTTCACATCACTAATACTATTAATACTGCTAGTGATGGAAACAATACTAACATTGTTAATACTTTTAGTTCAACAGTTAATGCTGCTGGCATATAACTTAATGATGTTGGTAAAAAAGCAAGCATTGAACTTCCGGTGATCATGAAATGCATGCTTTGGAAGATTCTAGCATATCAGATTACTCATGTAGTGATGAAGATGATGGTGACATGGCTAATAAGACCAATTTGGATACAAGAATCCTTGTCAGTCCTACTCCAACTACAAGAATTCATAAAGATCATCCTCTTGATCAAGTGATTCGAGATGAGCAATTAGCTACACAAACAATAAACATGTCAAAGAATTTGAAGGAACATGGGTTTGTTTGTACTCATAAACAAAGCCAAACCATAAAGACCTTCAAAACTGGTTGTTTGCTTCCTTTTTATCACAAGAAGAACCCAAAAAGGTAATTCAAGCATTGAAGGATCCAAGCTGGATAGAGGCTATGCAGGAAGAGTTATAACATCAAATAGTCCTGAATATTAAGTGTTAATTTCCCCCGATAATGCTCGTATTGTATGTCATTTATATGGAGCTAAAGAGACGCGGATTTGGAGATTTTATTAGATATATGACAGTATGCTAATTTTGAAGATGTTACGTCGTAACTCCCCTCTCACATTACGCTGTAACAAAAGCGTGGCACAGAAAACCAACTATACGGAAGATTACGGCGTAACTCCATCCAAAAATTATGCCGTAACTAATTAGGTTAAACGAGGTTTTGCGACACTGCAAGCTACGCCGTAACTAATTCCACAATTATGGCTTAACCACGATTTAATGAAGATATGGCGTAACTCATTCCTGATGTTACGCCGTAACCAGCTTTTCTAGAGCAAATTACGAAGAAATGGATGTTACGGCGTAACTCTTATCTTAAGTAACACCGTAACCAGATCTGGCCTATAAATACCACTCAAATTCCATCATTTCTAATCATCCCATTTCACACACAACATCTATGATAAGCATACAGAGCCATCTCCAAGGGAAAAATCACTCCCCAATGATAAGCATTAGGATTTTATCTTTTCTTTATTTTCAATTCATGTATTTCAAAATGTTAAACATTGAATCGATTGTTTTAGTTAATATGAGCGGCTAAGCACCTCTGGTTCTAGCCTAGTTATTATTCGTTAATTGTTTTGTTTATGTTTACATTGCTTCCGTATAATTAATTCTAGTGTATGCATTCATAGTTTGTTGGTAGCTACCCTTGTTTCGGTAGTTTTGAATGGCGGTAGTGGCTAGTTACTTAGGATATATGACCAACTGACCCTAAGTAGGTAGACTGAGTGGGAAGGGTAAGATATGACCAACTGACGACCCTTCTTCGCTTGTGTGATTTGACCAACTGATCACCTACCGTTTGGATGAACTTAAGAAGTTAGGGATGAGTGTTTAATATGATAGTGCCCGGGCACTCATTGTTACAAATTTTTCATGTAGTGGTACTTAATGACTTGGCTTAGGAGACTAAAAACAACTGGACTTTCAACGGGTCACCTGCGATCTCCAGTGGAAGCCTTTGCTGATAGGGTAGGACGAACTGACCAAATGCTGTCCTAGCGACTTTTACCTCCACTTGAAGTAATTGGAAGTAATTAAATGTGAACTTAACATGATAGGATGACTAACTAGGTTAGCACACTTCTCCCCTATTGATCACAACCCTTGCCTTTACTTGCTTTTCTTATTTTCTTATTTTAGTAGTTGATTAGTCATTTCATCCTTAAAATCTATGAAAATCTATGACAGGTAGACTTAGTTAAAATCTGCACACATAGCTCTTGGGACGACCTCGATTTTACCGAAATACTACACTACACATGACCGGGTACACTGCCCATTAGTGCATTAGGGTAGACCATAGGTATAACGAGACAATATAAATATTAAAACCTGGTCAGTAAAACCTGCATCAAGTTTTTGGCGCCGCTGCCGAGGAGTTATTAGGATTTTCATTAAGTCTTTCATTTCTGTTTTGTTTTGAATTTTTCTCAATTTCTCATGATCACTTTTCAAGTTTCAGGTACCATGGAAGTTGTTAACATTGATGACCTCACTCTTGAGGAATATTTGGCGTTGACTAGAGAAGAAGAAGGGTCGGGGCTCGTAAGACCGGCGATTGGAGCTAATGTCCATTTCGAGATTAAAGATCAATTTATGAGGGAGCTTCATGGTAACCCTTTTTCAAGAAGCAGGGACGAAGATGCGTATGAGCACGTTGAGAATGTCTTGTACATCACAAGCCTTTTCAACATTCTTGGTGTGTCTCATGATGCTGTTATGCTAAGGGTGTTCCCCATAACTCTTACAAGGGGAGCAAGAAGATGGATTGAAAGATTGCCCGCCAGGCAGTTGATACACGGGGTCTACTAAAAAGGCACTTCATCCAAAGATATTGTCCTCCGTTGAAGATATCTAATCAGCTCATGGAAATCCATAATTTCAAGCAAGATGATGATGAAACGTTGTATCAAGCCTGGGATAGATACAACGATCTCCTCTACAAATGTCCTACATATGATCTAAATAACCAGCAAAAGGTCAACATCTTTACAAGGGGCTCAACGTAATTACAAGACAGATGTTGGACTACCAAGGACCAATTCCGAGCATGACCCCTACTCTCGCGATTGAAGCCATCCAAAAAATGGCTAATCATTCCCAAAAATGGCACGATGGAGGTAGCAAAAGAAGTCAAGGCGGAAATCTTGATGGAATTGCCGCCATCACTTGAAAATTTAAAATGTTGGTCGAGATATACTCAAGCTTAGAGAAAGTGTTCATGCCATCCAAGTAGGTTGCGAAAGCTGCGGAGGAGGACATCTCACAAAAGATTGTCCTCACAATAACAAAGATAGCACGATCGAAGAAGCTAAATATGGAGAAAATCGACCGTTTTATGGGGAAAATCGAAATAGTAATGGCTATCATGGAGGACCTGCTGGAAATTAAAACCGCGGGCCTTATGAAGAAAAAAGGCCCAACATTGAAGAGGCCATAAACAAATTTCTGGAAACCTCAGCCCAAAGACAAAAGGAACAAGATGAATGGCTAAAGGAATTCCAGGAAAACACTAATAGAAACCTCTCAAATCATGACACAACGTTAAAAAACCTTGAAACAATGGTGGAAAAGCTTAGTGATAAGGTAAGGAAAAATAACACAAAAACCGGAAGGGACAAAACCTATGATGGAATGCAAGGTTATCTTCTATGATGAAGATTCAAAGTTACAAGTCAATTCTCCCACCAATAATTCGGTTACAAGTGAAAATTTTGGCGACAGTGTTCAGTTACGCCGTAACATTTCTGACGAGTTACGGCGTAACTATGGTTTAGAAAACAATCGGGGCATTATGAAGAAGGAAGGTACCGACATTGATGACAGGAGTGAGTTACGCCGTAACCAAATATCAGAGTTACGGCTTAACTAGGATACGTGGTCCGACAAATTTCTCGAGGCAGATGAATCATGGACGCAGGTTATTAATGGATGGTCCAATGATATTAATTTATTTCCTCAATCTCCATCTAAAAGGAAGTATCACTGGTGCAAGAAAATTCCCGTGGCTAATGGGGAATGGTACGATCTATGGGCTTCATGCGACCCTCGGAAAAAAATTGACGATGGAGGAATCGATAAGGATAGGGTCAAGGATAACAAATAGATGTTCCATGCATATACTGATGATGTGAAAAAGCTCTCATTTGAAGAAGAGGAGGAACCACCTATTAGGCACTTTTGCACCCCGATAATTATCACTGATGACGAGTCCAAACGAGCATGGCCTACATGCAATCCTTTCTGCGAGTATTGCAACAGGGGTGGTAACATGAAAAACAAAGAATGGACATGCCCGCAAGAGCTTGAAAGACATGATGTTAAGTTAGGGAATTTATCCTTTGATGATTGGTATGCAGTACAATTCGGGGATGATAAAATTAACCCAAATCTGCTAAAGAAGCTCAAGATTGATTATGAGGAGCATTGTCTACAGAAAAAGCCCATAAATGATGATCTCTACTGCATGGAGGATACCTAAGTGACACCGGTGACGAGGTGACTCGAAGTCATTGGTGTGAAAAGATAAGAACACCTGGAGAAGTTTTTTGGGCATCTTGCAACCCGTACGATGATAAATGCAACGGAGGAAGCAGTATTAAGAGAATTGGGAAAGATGAATTCTTTTGGACCTCAACAAATGACTCGGAAAGGACTGAATTACCTTGGTTAGACAATCTAAGATTTGACAATTGGTTGAAAATCAAGAAAGGGAAAGTCAATGCATTGACCAAGGAAAAGATCTAGAAGGAATATATGAGTAAAAAATACCCGAGCGAAGAAATTCTAAATGACATAAGTGATGTAACGGATGAAGATGTCAAGGAGTCAACGAGAAATGAGAAAGAGGAATGCAAACGGGTACTAGTGGAATATTTACTCGACGATGAATGGTTTAAAGGTATCGAGTTCGACGATGATGATATAGAGGGGATTTTGGATTACCTTGAACTACAAGGCGAAGATGGATTCACTGACCTGGACGATGAAGCATATGAGCAGAGAAGGTGCAAACTTCTTGGCATTCCGTATAAGAGGCCACCACCTAGTATAGCCAAAAAGTATGAGTTCACTAGATACCATTTGGGGCCGGACGAAAAGTTTTGCAAAATTCGGAAGATCAAGACTAAAGAGTACCTCTGCACTGCTACAAATCTTGCTTGGGTCAGGCATAATTTGATGAAGGACATGGAAGAAGTTGGCCAAGTCCAAAGTCCACCATAAAGCCCCGAGGCTGTGAGTCTAACTTAAAGACTCATAAATAAAGAAAATTGCTCTTTCGAGAGATAACCCGAATTATCCCTTTCATTTGTTTTATTTCCATTTTTGCTGGGTTTTGTGTTTTTAACCATTTTTGCAGGAAAACAGAGAAAAGTTGCTGCAGCATGCTGAACGGGGACTTGATATGTCCATAGTTACGGCGTAACTGATGAGTGCTTATTCACTCATCATTTTTACCCATCTAAGCCCACAAAAATGTCTAAAAACACGGAAATATAACCAATTATGCTGCAGATATCCTTCGAATGTGTTTTTTATGTATTTCAGGTACAAAGGATCGAAAACAGGACCAAAACGGACTGAAATGAGCTTGGATTGGAAAACGCGTTTTCAGACGGAACCGAAGATGATTTTCTGCATTTTGAGCGGGATACATCTTTGGGAGTGAGCTTGGGGAATCAGACTTAAAACCTATCCCTAAATCCAAATTACTAATTTACCTCTACCCAACCCAAAATTACCATTTTAACCTTTTAATCCTTCTTTTTAATTAAAACCTATTATTTTTCAAAAACCAATTTGTATTAAAAGTTTTCTTGTTAAAAAAAAAAGTTTTAAATCAAAATCAGAAAATACAAAGTTTTTAAAAATACAAAAGTTTTACTTAAACCTTTTTAAACCTTAAAACCCCTTTTGAACCCCCTTCTAAACCACTTGGACCCCCTCCCCTCTTTTGACCCTCTTCTTAATATTACCCAAAACAGAATATAAACCCAACTCCCTGCTTTTCCATTTTGGCGCCCAGATACTCAACCAAAACCCGCCAAGACAAAACTTGTCTTCTTCCCCACATCTCAACATCAACCCTGGTCCCCAAGCTCAGAAGCCCCCACAACCCACATGGCCTTTGCCACCTTGGCAATCCCACAGTACCTCATTGGACATCAAGTATCCACGGTTGAGATGAAGCCTTGGTGCCCAAGATGAGATGGATGGATGAGATTGAAGAAAAGAAACACAAGATGCTCCATCTCTCACTTCTGTCTCACACAAAAAGCACAACTCAAGCATATGAAGACCTAGCTTTCTTAGTATAAATAGATAGCTATGTACGGCTTTGAGAGGCATTAGGTTTTAGTTAGTTTTAAAATTTAGTTTCTGTTTTTAAATTGTAATTCATCTTTTTAGTTAATGAAAAAGTTTTTTTTACTGTCTTACTTTTTGCTTATTTAGCAAATAAGCACTTTTGTGCTTATTAGCTCATTGTTTTTTAATTTTCAGTCATAAGTTCCATTTTAAGATATTAAGTAAGTTTCATAAAAGAAAAAAAAACCTTAGTTAGCTTTTTAAGAATCTGTTTTTAAGTTAACACCCCATGAAGGGGTGTTTGGTTTAAGCTTATTTTAAAAACAAAAAAACTGTTTGTACCCGTTTGACTTTCAAGTCAAACTCACTTTAAAGCTTTTAGTTAGTTTTTTTTACAAGTTTGAAATTGGTTTAACAAGGTTTGTAAAAGTTTGGTTTGAAAAAAAAAAAAAAAGTCATATCTCGCTTTTCTCGCGCTTGAACAAGCTGACTATAGGCTGGCTTTGTTTCAGAACTTTTTCACGACTTATTTATCATCAAAAATTTTTCCAAACAGCTTTTCTTAAGTCCTCACATACCCACCTAGATATAACTTTAGTTATTTTGCACTTAGATTAGTTTTATTTAGCTTAAAATCGCACTTAAAATCTGTCCAAAGCCCATTTTCAAAGAACCGTTTCAGACTAAGTGTCTGTGGGCTCCATTCTCAGATTTTTCATTTGCTTATTACTTGGTATTGTAAGCTGAAACTTGGTATGATTAAACTAGGCTAGGTAGTGTACTTAATTAGTATTTTTGTTTATTTTTCCAACAGCTTATTATAGCTTATTTATAAGCTCAAAAACACCCCTCAGTAGGACTGTTCCTCGTCCCTTGCAGCAGACCTAGGCACATTTGTTTTAGATTATTTTAGAATCCCAACAGCTTATTTAGGATACTTTAGTGCTTATTAGATAAATTAGATTAGGTTAGGTTGCTTATTAGTGCTTATGTTTGCTTAATTGTCCATTTTATTCTAGCTTAAGATTTCCATAGCATAGCTTGTTATCCCAACTGCTTATTTCCTAGATATCTTATACCCAAACTGCTTATTCCCCTTATCCTTTAGCTTATCTAACTTTGTTTCTGCTTAGTCTATGTATTTAAGTGCTTATTTACATGATTCCTTGTGCTTATTCATAGTTCTTTGTGCTTAAAAATTTGTCAAAAAAAAAAAAAGGAACCTTGGTAGTCCATTTAAGAAACTGTGGTGAATAAGCAGTTTCAAACTGCTTATTCTTTTGGTTTGGTAAAAAAGTTTTTTCACAAAAAAGTTCAGTTTTTGCCTTATAATTAAGTTGCAAAAGAAAATTTCAAAAAATAATTTTTGCAAAAAGGTTCCACAGATTCAACCTGGGACCTTTTGCTCAAACACCCAACACAACACCTCAACACCATCTGCCCTTGGGTCCTATTTCGTTAGAATCTTGCACTATTAGTCTTTTATATACAAAAACAGTTTTTTAGCTTACTAGCTTATTAGGCTTTCTAAGTGCTTATTTCAAAAGCAGGTCCCTAGTTTTCTATTTTTCTTAAACTCAGTTCTAGTCAAAGTATTTTTAGTGAAAATTTCAGATTTTTCTAAAATAGTTTAGTAACTTTTTATAATTAAATTAGATTAAATTAGTTTTTAAATCATAGTAAATAATTTAAAAGTCGAAAAAATACCCGGCTTTTTCCTAAAATTATTTTTAGTCGTTTAGAATGTAGGAAAATTAGTTTCACATCCTTAGGGCTTAAATTGCATCATTTTCACTTTTTGAGGCTCGGGATTAGCCCGGGTTTTCACGTTTTTGCATATTATCACTCTAGAACTTAGTGTAACTTAATTTTATTGTTCCGTATGCTTAGTAATAGTTAGATTATCATTTACTTTGTTCCCGTAGCCTTAATTACTTTCCCTTTAGTTAATTCGTAGAAAACGTAATCAAAAACAAAATCGTAATATCGAGCATTTTAATAACAAACCTCAAACGACATTCTCAATTCACACCTCGTTGGGAAATGACCCGGATATCCTTATCCGGTATCACATATCTCACTCACGGGATTTGATTGACTAACCTTTTTCCTAAAAGGTTTTGATTCGATTCGTGTTTATTTTGATATTGATATTATCATACTATTTCATCCATACACACCACCCTTAAACCTTCATTATCAATCGATTGTCCGAACCGTTTTATGTTTCTTACGGTTAGTCATTCACAAGTGGCTAGCTTGTGTGAGATAACTTGACGGGTTGTTCGGCATTGAATCAATTTTTGGCGCCGATGCCGGGGAGGTTGTGTTGCGACAATATCGTTACGGTTTGACGATTAGTGACTCGAGATCCTTCCTTCGTGAAGTTATTGTTTTATAAAAATCAAAAAAAAGTAAAAAATATTTTCCTTTTTCTTTGTATATATATATAAAAGATAAAAATACAAAAGATTTTCCTTTGTTTTAAATAGAAGACACAATCAATATAACATTCTCAACTTGAGTGTTATCATTATAAGTTCCCGAACAAAAGATTAAAACTTGCCTTTGTGTCGCTCGTGATTTGGTTTACTTCTATCGGTTTAACAAACTGTGTGAGGGGTATAAGGACGGCCCGACATTAAATTGCGGTGAAAAGAGACGGGTTTTTAATACGCTTGACCTACTAAGTCTCTCCGCTCCTTTGTGCGTTTTACTTATAAAAGTGAGCATTTCACGTGGGATTATTGGTTTAAGTTCACTGTGTTTTGCCTCGGTCTTGTTTTAATTGAAAGTGTTGTTTTGGAAGTGCATGCGCACTCGTTCTTCTAATTCTTCTACCCCCTTCTTGAACTCGCCACAATTCCGCGAAGACGAAATAGAAGACGTCCTCCGCCAATAGTCGAACCCGAGATTCGTACTAATCCCGACCCCATTCCCGAAATGGCGGATACCCGAACCATGTCTGAGTTACTTCAAGCTCCGTAGGCGGCTACGGTGATGCTGTCGTCGTTCCACCAATTGACACCGAAAATTTTGAACTTAAGACTAATTTGATTCAATTGGTTTCATCTAAACCTTTTTGTGGTCTTGATAGGGATGAGCCCCATGCCCATATCCGTTGGTTTAATCAAGTGGCTTCCACTATTAACTTTCGGGGCGCCCCTCATGAGTCGATCAAGTTGATGTTATTCCCGTTTTCCTCGAGGGCAGCCGGATTTGGCTTGAGAAAGAACCCCTCGCTCAATCACAACATGGGAAGACCTCTCTAAGAAATTCGTTAACCAATTTTTCCTCCGTCGAAAACTACAATGTTAAGAAATGAAATAACCAATTTCCGACAAAGATTCGACGAGAGTTTCGGTGAAGCGTGGGATAGATTCAAAGAACTTCTACGAAAATGCCCACACCATGGCTTCTCCGACCTTCATCGATCGATACGCTTCTACAAAGTAACCCCATCCGACCAAGATTCGCGTAACGCGGCCGCCGGTGGTAATATCTTGAGTCGTATGCCCGGGGATATTAGAACGATTATCGAGAACAAATCAAAGGTTCCAACCTCCGAAAGGCAGCGGTTGTTGCTAAAGTCACTACCAATTCTTCTTCATTCGTTGTGGAGTCAAAATTGGAAGGACTTACCGACGCTATTCATAGCATGATAAAAGAGTTAAAAATTCATAAAACGGAACCCGTAAAAGCCGTTACCGAAACTTGTGTTATTTGCGGTGGTCCCCATCCGTATTACAATTGTCAAGCCACCGATGGTGACGCCGAAATGCCACCGGGCAGCCGCTAATCACAATCACAATCCTAATCCGAATCAAGGATACCTTTCTAATCAAATGGGACCACCCGGTTTTCCTCAACCTAACAATCAAAATAGGTTCAATCAAAATCAAGTGAAAGGGCAAAATGTTCCATATCAAGCCCCGATGAACCAATACCCTCCCCAAAGGGGTAATCTCAATCATGGTTATCAAGCTTCTAATTACCAAACCCGCCATTGGCCCTCTATTGAACTTTACAACTACATTAAGTCTAATGAGGTTACAATTAGGGGTTTGCAAAGCCAAATCACTACTTTGAGAAATGATTTCCAAACTTCAATGTCAAAACAAGGTAATGAGTTAAAAAATGAATTGAACAAAACAAACAAAAAAATTGATCAAAATCAAAACAAAATTGAAAATATGTTCAATAGTATCATGTGTCAAATGAATCAAGCTTCAACTTCTAAAACCCTTCCAGCTAATATGATTCCAAATCCGAAGGGAGAGTTGAATGCTATTGCCACCCGAAGTGGTAAGTCATATGATGGACCCTCGATGCCTACACCCTCTCTGGTGAGGGAAGTAGAACGAGAAACCGAGGTGACCAAGGACAAGGTGCATTCTACAAGCCCACAAAGTACCGCACACGTCCAACCTCCGGTAGTCCACATCCCCATTCCGGAGCCCGATGTTCAGAAGATTAAGCCTTCAATTCCTTATCCTTCAAGGCTTAATGATCAAAAGGCCCGCGACAAAACTAATCAACAAATGGAGAAGCTTATCCAAATCTTTCAAGATACGCACTCGAGATTAGTTTGTGAGGCTCTCCTTCTAACGCCCAAGTTTGGTCCGACGATCAAAAGCTTGTTGAGCAACAAAGAAAAAATTTTCGAGTTGGCTAAAACTTCCTTGAACGAGAATTGTTCGGCGGTTATCCTTAAAAACTTCCCGAAAAGTTAGGAGACCCCGGAAAGTTCCTCATCCCGTGTGATTTTCAAGGATTAGTTCAATGCTCCGCTTTGGCCGATCTTGGCGCGAGCATTAACTTGATGCCACACTCGATGTGGAAAAAGCTTTCGTTACCCCCACTCACACCTACATGTATGATCCTCAAGCTTGCCGACCGAACGAATTCCCATCCGTTAGGTATAGCCGAGGATGTCGTGTAAAGTAGGAAAATTTCATTTCCCGCCAACTTTGTTGTCGCGATTCGATGCCGATCCCCGAGTGCCCCTCATCCTTGGGAGGTGCTTCTTAAAAACAGGCCGTGCATTGATTGATGTTGATGAAGGGGAAATCACTTTGAGGGTAAACAAAGAAGCCGTAACTTTCAATGTTAACCAAGATTTGAAATCTATGCCTACCATTTGTGGTATTGATAAAGTTGAAAGCCGTGAAACCAAGGTGACAAAGGACCCGGTGCTTCCTACTAATAACGGAAGTACCGAAAACGCCCAACCTAAGGTTATCCAAAGTTCTTCATCTAGGATTGATCAAAGTCTTTCACGATTTACGGTTAAGAGATCTTCGAGTAAACGTGTTGAGCTTAAAACGATTACCAAGAAACGGAGACCATAACGAAGTGGTGGAAATTGCTAGCTCTAAGAGCACACCACTTGTCCCACTCGCATTCGTTAATCGAATCGATTTTGTTGAACCTTCTTCGAGTGGCAATCCCACTCCTACTTCCGACCTCATTATTTCCGCCGACTCTTCCCTCTTCCCTCACCCGCTTGAGGGGAAGTAACTTGAACTTGGAAGAGATCGAAGCTTATTATTTTCCGTCAGGAATTGATGACGATGAATCGACCCTAGGAAGACGTGTTCGTCTTGAACACTTACTTAGTGAAAATGAAGACCCGTTGTCTTCACTCCCTCCGGAAGAAATTGAAATTAAAGAAGTTGAGCTTTTGACCAAAAATCCTTTGAAGCCCGAGCCGAGGGATTCAGCTATTGATTTGCTTCTCGAGGAGTTCGCCGATGAACTCGCTCGCCTTGGTCCTCTCCCACCGAGAATTGACAATGAAGTCTTTGACTTTGAAGCCGACTTACGTGAACTTGAGTATTTGTTGTATGGAGATCCGTCACTTGACCCTTCAATTGATAAGAAGGAGTTCTCCGATGAACTCGTTTTCACGGACTCTATTCCATTTAAGAATGATAATCTGAACGATGATCCTTTGGAAAATTTTGATGATCCATTCTTTCCCAAAAAAGAAAAGAACTTGAAAGTTTCAATTGATGAACTTGTTGATCAAGATGTTCTTCATTCTTTTTCAACCGAGAGTGACTCCCCTTCTCTTGAGGATTTTACCGTGGTTGACACTTTCGATTCATGCCTCCCAGGGATAAAGTGTTCAAACCCGCTATAATACCTTCCAAGGGAGTTCACTCTAAGAGAACTCAAATTTCTAAAATGGGTACTTTACCCGATGTGATGTTTCAAACTCTTCGACCTAACCATGAACTCCTCTTCTCTATGGAGTTATTTGTGACTAAGACTGTGTTTCTCGATGATCCATCATTCCCTCGTCTTCCCGCTAAACCGCCGGATGATGGATTCATCTTTGGTTTTGAACCCAATACGGGTACTTGTATCTCTAAGGTGGTGGGCAAAGATTTTGAACACTATGTTCTCGTGCCTATTATTTTGCCCACCCAACCCACCGTGTTACCTCATTCGAAATGAGGATTTCATTTTCGACCGGCATCTCCATTCATCATTCTTTTGGTAGGGTAAATCTCATCGAGTGGAACTTTCAGCACATTCAATGTTTATCCAAACCATTTAAATGAAAGTCCGATTGAGATTTTCTCTTCCACTTGCTCCCCATGGACCAATGAATTCGGGGTCGAGTCAAGCTAGCGACTCGGTTAACAAAAACAGTAGCATTTCATGGGTGTCCACCCATGTTTCTATCTTCTTTCTATTTTCTAACACTAAGTGTGGGGGGAATTCCTCCACTATTGTTTGTTTGTTGTGTGTTTGCTCTCTTGTTTCGAGTTCCCGTAGATCGTGATGATTGATGCTTTGTTTTCAATCCAAAGCCCAATATCCGATCTTATTGCTAACGATTATCTAGGGATATCTTTATTAATCCTTTTTGTGAAAAAAGATTTCGCTTCCACACTTGGCTAGTAGTATTACCTTTTTCCGTTCTATAGTTTCGGCTACTTTCACGCCGTACTTTGAATATTGATGGCAATATTCAATTCTAAGTGTGGGGGGGAATTCTAGCGAATTTTGATCACATATGTACCTTCTAGTACCCTAGCACACCCGTTTTGACCAAAAATTTTAAAATTTTATCGTTTTAATTCAAGTATTTACATTTACAAGAAGTGCTTTGCACAAAAATAAAGCATTGATGCTTCGGTATTAATGATAGTTTAGTCTTGATTCGGCTAGAACAAGGGGAATCCCGACTCTGCTAGAGTGTTGATCTAGCTGCTCTCTTAACATTTAGGCTAAGGTTTTACGCGTTGCGCAAATGAAAATGCTAAGCGTGGAGTAGTTGGTTCTCTTTAGAGCTTATATAAGTAATCTATGGCTTTTTCTCCCAAGCTAACTAATTGGACCTAAATACGTGCTCATTGTCAAATTTTGAACATTCAAATCGTCTTGTTACAATAAAAAGTTTTTAAGCAAAATTGATTTAGAGTCCGAGTTCAACTTTTTATTTAAATTTCCGAGAAAGCATACTTTCTTTAAATCTGAATAAAGTTGCAAAATGAAAGTATCGTAAAGTTGCTTGAATGATGCAAAAGTTGCAAGTTTAAAGTTCGAAGTCAAAAGTAAAAAAAAAAAAAAAAAAAAAAAAAAAAAAAAAGTGAAAAAAGTTGAAAAATGAAAAATGGAAAAAAGAAAAGAAAAGAAAAATATGAGTTGCGTGAATAAAAGCACTAAGTTGCTTATGAATAAATGTGCGAAACTTGCTTTTTCTTAAATTTAAATCGGAAGTTGAACTCGTATTCGTCAAAGTTGTCTAAAAGTTTGACGGTAATTTGGAAATCCTTGACTTCAAAGATCCCGAAAGCTCCGATACTATTCTCGAGGGTGAAAACCTAGCCTCCTCAAAAGGACAAGCTGAGAAGAAAGTCGCAACATGGAGTGATCTCACCTTTGAATCTCGAATTTCTAAATTGTCGTCGGTTGTAATCCATTTAGGTTTAGTTTTAACTTAACGGTAGCTTCGTAAATCTTTGGAATCGAATTCCGCTAATTCGGTACTATTCTCTCGTGAGGTGTCAAAAGTCCGGTCACTTAAAACTAATGTTTTGGGATGTGCCGAGAAGAAAGCCGCTACATGGAAGAGGCCCTTTCGATCCTTAGACTTTCATCGTTTCCGGTGGGTTAGTACTTTAGTTAAGTGGATAACAACCATAACAAATGTCGATTTCAATGGTCAAACTTTTGAAAATGAGCACACACACTTAAATTTTATGAATTGCGGGAGTAAAAAGTTAAGTCTCGACTTACATAGATTATTGATATAAGTAGTGTTAGCATTTTACAAAAACGTTTGCTCAATAAGTTTAAGCTTGGTTTGAGAGTATAAAAAGAGGATGACGATTACAATTCCCCGGAGACACCCATTTTGTGTGAATCCCGTTCTATGATGCCATGTTTTGATAATCAAGCATGTTATTTATTTACGTTCTAGTTTTAAATTTCTCGTAGTTGAATAAAAAGTCGAAACGGGGTATTCTTGGTATTTTTGATCCTTTCATTACTTCATATGATCGAATTGCTAGGGACTAGCAATTGATAGTGTGGGGGATTTGATGAGTGCTTATTCACTCATCATTTTTACCCATCTATGCCCACAAAAATGTCTAAAAACACGGAAATATAACCAATTATGCTGCAGATATCCTTGGAATGTGTTTTTTATGTATTTCAGGTACAAAGGATCGAAAAGGACCAAAACGGACCGAAATGAGCTTGGATTGGAAACGTGTTTGCAGACGGAACCGGAAGATTATTTTCTGCATTTTCAGAGCCCGGGATACATATTTGGGAGTGAGCTTGGGGAATCAGACTTAAAACCTATCCCTCAATCCAAATTGCTAATTTACCCTCTACCCGAACCCAAAATTACCATTTTAACCTTTTAATCCTTCTTTTTAATTAAAACCTATTATTTTTCAAAAACCAATTTGTATTAAAAGTTTTCTTGTTAAAAAAAAAAAAAAAAAAAAAAAAAGTTTTAAATCAAAATCAGAAAATACAAAGTTTTTAAAAATACAAAAGTTTTACTTAAACCTTTTTAAACCTTAAAACCCCTTTTGAACCCCCTTCTAAACCACTTGGACCCCCTCCCCTCTTTTGACCATCTTCTTAATATTACCCAAAACAGAATATAAACCCAACTCCCTGCTTTTCCATTTTGGCGCCCAGATACTCAACCAAAACCCGCCAATACAAAACTTGTCTTCTTCCCCACATCTCAACATCAACCCTGGTCCCCAAGCTCAGAAGCCCCCACAACCCACATGGCCTTTGCCACCTTGGCAATCCCACACTGCCTCATTGGACATCAAGAATCCACGGCTGAGATTAAGCCCTTGGTGCCCAAGTTGAGATGGATGGATGAGATTGAAGAAAAGAAACACAAGATGCTCCATCTCATACATCTCACACAAAAAGCACAACTCAAGCATATGAAGACCTAGCTTTCTTAGTATAAATAGATAGCTATGTTTTGAGAGGCATTAGGTTTTATTTAGTTTTAAAATTTAGTTTCGTTTTAAATTGTAATTCATCTTTTTAGTTAATGAAAAAGTTTTTTTTACTGTCTTACTTTTTGCTTATTTAGCAAATAAGCACTTTTGTGCTTATTAGCTCATTGTTTTTTAATTTTCTGTCATAAGTTCCATTTTAAGATATTAAGTAAGTTTCATAAAAGAAAAAAAAAAAACCTTAGTTAGCTTTTTAAGAATCTGTTTTTAAGTTAACACCCCATGAAGAGGTGTTTGGTTTAAGCTTATTTTAAAAACAAAAAAACTGTTTGTACCCGTTTGACTTTCAAGTCAAACTCACTTTAAAGCTTTTAGTTAGTTTTTTTTACAAGTTTGAAATTGGTTTAACAAGGTTTGTAAAAGTTTGGTTTGAAAAAAAAAAAAGTCATATCTCTTTCTCTGCTGCTTCACGCTAAAAAGCAGACTATAGTATTGTTGTTTACTGAGTGCTTTTCACGCTTATTTATCATCAAAAATTTTTCCAAACAGCTTTTCTTAAGTCCTCACATACCCACCTAGATATAACTTTAGTTATTTTGCACTTAGATTAGTTTTATTTAGCTTAAAATCGCACTTAAAATCTGTCCAAAGCCCATTTTAAAGAACTGCTTTCAAAGAAATGTCAGTGGGCTCCATTCTCAGATTTTTCATTTGCTTATTACTTGGTATTGTAAGCTGAAACTTGGTATGATTAAACTAGGCTAGGTAGTGTACTTAATTAGTATTTTTGTTTATTTTTCCAACAACTTATTATAGCTTATTTATAAGCTCAAAACACCCTCGTAGGACTGTTCTGTCCCCTTTGCAGACCTAGGCACATTTGTTTTAGCTTATTTTAGAATCCCAACAACTTATTTAGGATACTTTAGTGCTTATTAGATAAATTAGATTAGGTTAGGTTGCTTATTAGTGCTTATGTTTGCTTAATTGTCCATTTTATTCTAGCTTAAGATTTCCATAGCATAGCTTGTTATCCCAACTGCTTATTTCCTAGATATCTTATACCCAAACTGCTTATTCCCCTTATCCTTTAGCTTATCTAACTTTGTTTCTCGCTTAGTCTCTCAGATTTAAGTGCTTATTTACATGATTCCTTGTGCTTATTCATAGTTCTTTGTGCTTAAAAGTTTGTCATTAAAGGAACCTTGTTAGTCCATTTAAGAAACTGTTGTGAATAAGCAGTTTCAAACTGCTTATTCTTTTGGTTTGGTAAAAAAGTTTTTCACAAAAAAGTTCAGTTTTTGCCTTATAATTAAGTTGCAAAAAGAAAATTTCAAAAAAAATAATTTTTGCAAAAGGTTCCACAGATTCGAACCTGGACCTTTTGCTCAAACACCCAACACAACACCTCAACACCATCTGCCCTTGGGTCTTATTTCGTTAGAATTATGCACTATTAGTCTTTTATATACAAAAACAGTTTTTTAGCTTACTAGCTTATTAGGCTTTCTAGGTGCTTATTTCAAAAAGCGCCCCTAGTTTTCTATTTTTCTTAAACTCAGTTCTAGTCAAAGTATTTTTAGTGAAAATTTCAGATTTTTCTAAAATAGTTTAGTATTTTTTTATAATTAAATTAGATTAAATTAGTTTTTAAATCATAATAAATAATTTAAAAGTCGGAAAAATACCCGGCTTTTTCCTAAAATTATTTTTAGTCGTTTAGAACGTAGGAAAATTAGTTTCACATCCTTAGGGCTTAAATTGCATCATTTTCACTTTTGAGGCTCTGGGATTAGCCCTAGGGTTTTCACGCTTTTGCATATTATCACTCTAGAACTTAGCGTAACTTAATTTTATTGTTCCGTATGCTTAGTAATAGTTAGATTATCATTTACTTT
This sequence comes from Chrysanthemum makinoi, assembly GCA_910596185.1. Lineage (NCBI taxonomy): Eukaryota > Viridiplantae > Streptophyta > Magnoliopsida > Asterales > Asteraceae > Chrysanthemum > Chrysanthemum makinoi. The sequence continues at coordinate 180,671,589 of OU343223.1, forward strand.
GTTCCTGTAGCCTTAATTACTTTCCTTTAGTTAATTGTAGAAAACGTAATAAAAAACAAACCCGTAACATCGAGCATTTTAATAACAAACCTCAAACGACATTCTCAATTCACGCCTCGTTGGGAAACGCGACCGGATATCCTTATCCAGTATCACATATCTCACTCACGGGATTTGATTGACTAACCTTTTTCCTAAAAGGTTTTTGATTCGATTCTCGTGTTTATTTTGATATTGATATTATCATACTATTTCATCCATACACACGACCCTTAAACCTTCATTATCAGCGAATCAGTGTCTGAACCGTTTTAAGTTTCTTACGGTTAGTCATTCACAAGTGGCTAGCTTTTGTGAGATAACTTGACGGGTTGTTCGGCATTGAATCAGTAACTCATTCTTATGGTTACGTCGTAACATACCTTTTTGCAGTAGCTTCTTAGATCATTACCAATTACGGCGTAATCCCAAGCAACGGTTATGCCTTAGCTACACTCCTGTAGCGTCAGCCAAGTTTTGCACTAATTATGGTGTAACTCCTTATGGGAGTTACGATGTAACAATCCTCTATAACACTTCTTTCTTTTTGAACACAATAATCTTGTATTAGTTTTCAAATGAACTTTGTGCGTATGTTCCCTGTAAGCCCTCACGAGACTACACTCGTCTACTTGGGACACCAAGTGGTTTAAAAGGCTTGTTGCATACGCTAAATGCAACCGTGATTCCTACGAAAGTGAGTTAGGTTTCTTTTTCATTTTGCTTTTTCCTTTTTTAGAATTATGCTTGTCGGTAGTGTGATTTCAGGGATTGATGTCTTCTCGTGGATGCTTATGCGAAGGCACGATTCATCTCGTGGGCCTTCTTTCTTTTTGAAGCAAATTTCTGGAAAGTTCTCGCTCTAATTCTACTTTTCTCTTCACCTTTATTTAAAGCTTTGAACAAAAGGGACTTTGTACATTTCAAGTGGGGGAACGGGAGTAGAATTATCTCTTGAACTTTATTTTGCCCTCGTTTTTCTAGTTTATTTTGAAAAATTATGCCATTTTTAAAATTTTGACATGTTTTTCTTAACCTAACTAGATTAGACCTTAGCCTAGCACATTATAACCCTTGATATTATATGGTGAGACTAGCCTTATCCGTTTCCTAATTTTTACCCCAAATCCACCAAATTATGAGTGTGCCGGTAGCTTGTAAACTTTAGAACTTGGCCTTTGCATCATTTTGAGACCATAGACTAGGTATGTTGAGTTAGCTCGATGTATTTGGACTTTTCAGTTTAAGAAGGCAGTATTATAGGATTATCACCCAAATAGCCTATCATTGTGTGTCTATCGATTAGTCACCACGACTTCTCGACCCCCATGTTAAACCCTTTGTTGCGCTCACCTTTAGTGCAAGATACCCCTAGATACACCCATCTGAGTCATTCCTTTCATTTTGTTCAACCAACATATTGTTTCGTTACACCCTTACACCTAAGTCTACCATGTAGTCTCTATTTGTAATTGGGAAGTCACTGTTTGCCTAAGTTGAAGGTTCAAGTGGAAAGGTTCGGGACCACGCTTTCATCGATGACATATTCTTAAAGATCATTGAAGACCCCCCAAATTCTCACATTGTTCATCTCAAGTGGGGGGATGTTATGTTTAGTTGTTATGTTTGTTGAAAAAATATATATATATATATATATATATATATATATATATATATATATATATATATATTTATATCAGATTAAAAAAAAATAGTTATTGTTATTCATTTGATTGTAAAGTGCGAAGTTATAAGCACTATGTTATGAGCTGACTATAGACTAGTATCGAGGAGGCCACCTCGGTCACATTTGAAGAATGGAGTTGGAAATGTGCCCATCATGACGTCCTCTAATGGAACATCTACCTGGTATTATGATCCGGTTTCTTAACTTCGAAACTTGAAATTCGGACGAACAGTACGTGGTGATGACTTGGTTATAGATTTAGACTATCTGATTGATTTTATTTTACACCAATTTTATCCCATGTCTTATCCTACCCTTTAATCATAAAGCGTGTCTAGGTGATGCAACGAGCAATCTTTGGTGTCTTGGCCATGAATTTGGTCATGTATCATTGATTTTGTCCACTTCGCCGTGACATGTTAGTAATGACAAATCACCCTTAACCTTTGTCGTGTCTACCCATATGGCCTTCGAGAATTGTTTTGTCCTTAACTCTAGTTGTGGAGATTTGTCTGACCGCCAAGCTTATGATAGAATACATGCTAAGACTGTGCAATGAGTGATCACCCCAAAATTGACACTTAGAGTAGTTGAGAGATTTGAGCGTTTTGTTTCCATTTCGTGAGGTATTCGGCTTTCTTTTATTCTAGCATAAGAGATTTGTAAACTTATATTTTCCAGGTAATGGGAAATATCTTTTTAGGAATCTATCTAATAAGGTCTACTTGAGGGCAAGTAGAGTTCAAGTGGGAGGATATTTTGTAACCACCCGCATTTTTAGGTTACTTTTCATTTTTGGGAATTTACTATTCACTTTCACTATTCATCCCGTAAAATTTTAGTAATGACCTGAGAGTTTGACAATCGTTAGATCATCTTCGCAAAAGTTATTAAGAAAACATCGTTATAAAGTTTCATTTTGGTCGGTACACCATTTCAACATCCCACGCATAACGAAAATCAACTCGGAAAATTTTTCTCACATCAGATTAATTTTTAGATCACTCATAATTAATTAGAGAATTTTTAAGATTTCTTTTAAATGTTACCAAATAAACCTTGAGCCGTACGAAACTAAACTTACGTTTTAAACAAATCTACGTACATCCAGACTTAACTATTCCTACACTGTGTTTCTAATATGTTTCTGACACTTTTACATTTTTTGGAAAAGTCAAACATATTTCCCTCCTCCGTTGACCATAAAGGAATTAACAATGTACGTTCTACATTTTTCCTTAAATCGTGTAACTTTTAAACTTCACGTATAACGGTTAAGTTATCTCACGTACGACGAAAACCAAAGTTTGACATCTCATATCACTTTTAGACTAATTTTATTCTACTCTAAATAAATTCACGGACGTTTCGAATTTCGTTTTCTTCGATAAACCGCGAATTCGCGCTTTTGACCCGTATTTCCAGCTTTTAAGCCGTTTGCACCCAATGAGACTTATCACCCATTTTAAATTTTTAGATGGAGTATAATGAGGAGTTTAATCATTCCTATAAATTTCATATTTTTACGATACCCGGTTTTGCGTTTTATGGCTTAACGGCATAGCGTTAGCGATTTAACGGAACCAAAACTCACTCCGTATCCAAGATAAGATCAATACTTGTCATCTAAGCCTTGTAACCAATTGTGACAGCCTCTAGGGGGGGATTCATCATTTTGGTGGCATAATCCTAACCATGCTTCATTTAGATCTTTACATGTGTCCTAACTTAACAATGGTTAATATTTAACCTAATCTATGGTTAACCAAACTTACCCTCCTATAAATAGCAAGTGAAATTCATCCTAAAGACCTTCACAAGCTGTTTTGGGGCGTTCATAGCTTAAATCCACCATATCTTCCATCATTTGATCTTTAAACTCCAAGTTTATGCAAAGAAGTTCCAAATATCAAGCTACTTCATCAAATCTCTAGCAAGTTTAACTGATCTTCTTGAGTTTAAATCCACTCAAGTCACTTAGTACTTCATCACCAACTCTTCAAGTTTGCAAGGGTGCCAAGGTGTAGAAAGCTAGCTCAATCCGAAGTCTTATGTGATCAATCAAAGTCCTATCCTTACTAGTTACTCCTTTCTTAATTGAAAGCCAAAAGTTGTAAGCAACTAATCACCATCATCATCTCATCTTTATTATTCATAATCTTAACTATTTAATGCTACATATATAGTTACAATTTTGATTCACGATGTACATATACTCAATCACATGCTTTAATTCACATATTGTCGTAAAAGTAACAAACTAGTAAACTAGTCGTATTCTACACATTTGAGACCATTAAAATCAGTAACCTATGGACTTTATAACTTACATACTATGGTAGACAAGATAATAAGGTAAATATAGCAACTTGAATCACATGAAACGGACAAACGAGTCAAAAGTTATAGGCAAAAGAAGTTAGCGAAAGTAAAACGCCAAAACTGCCATATTGAAACTGTTTTGGTTCTGCCGTTTTAAAAGTGGTACTTCTGGTACGAATCATCAAAAAGTTAAAACACGAAAGTTGTCCAGAACGACGTTTTCCTATAATGATAAAGAAGCTCGGACCTTGAAAAGTCATAAACAGGCTATTATCTTTCAAAAACAGAAACTGCCCTTTATTTAGTCTCACAACTATACTTTTGTCACAACTAAAAGCAAACCAAGAGGCCTAATGGCCATAAGCCAAGACCACGGCTACGGCTAAGGTCAAGGCTGAGTCTCAAGACCATGGTAGTTAAGACCAAAGTCACGGCAAGGCCATGGCTAAAGCCTCAAGGCTTGTTTACCCAAGACCGTTAACTAAGGTAATCATATTTATGAAACGATGAGAACTTGTAAAAACATGATAAACTTATGTTGTATTTACTAAGTGCTACAGTAGTAGGGAGCTTCATGTGAGGGGTTTCATTTGAGTAAAACGTATCGATGAGTTGCTGGATTTAAGATTTAAAGTGTCCTAGCTCCTCGAACGTTCTTGCATGACCTCTGAATTATGATGGCCCGAACGGTTGTACGATATCTATAAACTAAATACGTTTTCTCATAATAAAGATATTTCTATAAACATCAAATGATAATTGACTACATCATGATCAACATATGAATATATATAGGATGGTTTATGTTTCCTTAAACATTATTCCAAACCTAAGTCGCAACATTCTATTTTAGGTTGCTCGTAGAAGTTCTCACGGCATATCCACCATTCTCATTATACATTTGATATCATTTACACTACGGTGAGTTCATAGCCCCACTTTCTATTACTTAATTGTTTTACAAACCCTTGGGGGAGATACATGCTTTATTTTAAACCGAACACATTGCTTTGAAACTTTATGCTTATCTGAATGTATTATGTGCACTAAGTACCACTATTATCATGAACCATTAATCACTTGCGGGTGAACGCGAATAATGTGGATAGATCTATCGGGATTGACGAATCCCGTTTGTTTGACCAAGTCCGGTAAAGAAACGCATTCTATTTGAAGAACCATAGGTTAATTGGCAAATTACCTATTAGGGCAACTGTTTGACCAATGACCTGGCAAACTATTATATCAAGTTCTATTGACACGTTGTTAACGTTTTCGGTATCCTGAGCTTAGTGCAATAATATCTTTTCTGTTTTCAACATTATGGGTGTATAACAACGTAACCTACACAAACATTATGTGTTCAACTGATTTCCTAAACTCTATGAATTCACTCAACCTCTGTGTTGACAGTTTTAAGCATGTATTTCGGGTCCATAATGTCTCAAGCGCGGAAGAGAGAGGACTAGATCAAGAAGGCTATAAATTTTATTATCATTCGAAAACCAATTTAATGTATTTTGTAAACATGGAACCATCTGGGACCTCATTTTTGTAAACTCTGATATTCATAAAAATCGAATGATAAATCTTTTAAAACGACTCCATTAGAGTACATTTTCTATTGTTATGATCTTGTGCCATGAAGTAACACCCAGCTTGAATTCCGCTGCGTATCACGAAATTGGGGGTGTTACATTGGTATCGAGCCACGATTATTGAGAAACGGGTCTAATCGAGACCTGAACTATAACCACTTTTACAAACAAAACATTTTATAGCCTTCCGTTCTCCGTGCCTTCCATCCTCCGGACGATTATGTGACTTTTAGGCATTTTAAGCTATACAAACATACTAGTATATTGATATATACACCTGACATATTTTCAATCATTTTAGCTAAACGATAGACTAAACATATCTGCGTATGCCTATTCTAAGGCATTACGGCACAATCATATTTTCCCAATCATGCATCTACTCATGCATTTTAGGATTACGAAACTTTATCCAAGACATTGTAACCGATTACAATGGTCTTTCCTACTTCCCAGACATTGTGAGATACAATGGTCTCTATTACACTCTCAGACACTGTAAATTCTACAGTGGTCTCATTTATTTCTCAAGACATTGTGGGTTACACAATGATCTCTCCATCATTTCTCAAGACATTGTGAGTTACACAATGGTCTCTTAATCATTTCTCAAGACATTGTGGGTTACACAATGATCTTTCCATCATTTCTTAGACATTGTGAGTTGCACAATGGTCTCTATTATTTCCTAGACATTGTGAGTTACACAATGGTCTCAACTATCTCTCAGACATTGTGAGTTGCACAATGGTCTCAACTACTCCTCAGATATTGTAAGTTATACAATAGTCTCTAAAAATTATCTTATAAACATTATATGATATCATTTTACATGAAACCCGTCACAGTCTATCAATTTCCCTAATGTAAATACAAGAAATAGGATTTCTAAAGGACAAAGTAACTCATCATCTACAAAATATGAAGTTCAGCAACTTTCTCTACATTCATCAAAATTCTCTTCTGAAACATTCATTGTTAAAGGTTTGCGATTCTAGCCAAGTATATACTATTTTAGAATTACTTAAGATTTCCTTTCCACACGTATGTACCCATACTATCTTCTATGCAATGGAATGTGAAAACATAGGTTACGAGTCTTTTATGGCGTGACTTGCAACTAGATGGTTTGATATCGCCTTTGCTTAGTGGGCAATTTCTCAAAAACTATGGACATATCACAAGTATACCTAATTTAGGTATTTGGAAAATTTATCGAACCTCGGCTAAATATAGCCTAATCACCTATATTTAACCTAGGGATAGTGGAACATAGCCTGATTAACTATGTTCGACTTAAATTTTTCAAACACTGAGAACATTTATACAAGGGTTATATTCAGGTTAATTTCCTACGTAAACTCGATAAACCATCATAATTCATTAAAAAGATCTAGAGACATGATAGTGTCTTACCACTCAGCAAAATCTTAACATCTTATTTATATTACTTAATTTCATTCTTGAAATTTTCATACATGAGAGAATCCGAACTACTTTCATGGGATAGTCATCAAAATCTTCTCGTCATTTCTTAGAAGTACTAGCCTGATTAGGTTTCAAGGATATCATTCCGCCATAATCCTTTAAAATTCACTTTCGATTTTAAAACAAACTTGACATCTCTACCTAAGAATAATGGTAAACATACACTACACTCTCCTAATTGTCAACATATCACATCATTATCTGAACCCCATTATAAATCAGTATGTAAAACTTCACAGTATCACGTTTCCTTCAAACACTAGTTGACATAAACACCATAAGATATGAATTTCATCCCGAAACCACCTAAGACATGATCAACTTTGGAAATGGTTTGGATAACCACTTGCCACTAGCAAGACTTTCCTACAACATCGTTACAAACCATTTCACATCAACAATATCTTACACCTTTGATTAACAACAGTTACCCTAACAACAACAAAACTATTCCATTTTGAGGCACTATATAGATGAAAGTGTTAGTTAACCATTTGATGGACTAAGGTGTTTAGAGATCACCCACGAAACAACTAAGGAAACCATAGAAATACAAATTAGGCTCCATGCCGCACACTATCACCAAAAACTCCATGTTAGAAATTAAGGTTTTATTGATAGCCTCGATATAATAAGATATGATTCGTTTTGAGAATCGGGAAAAGCCAAACTTTAGGTATATTGGACTCTATAAGATTTTAACAAAACCCTTTAGGTTATCAATTTAAGCCACATGGTAAATAATACATTCTATGACCGGAAACTTGATAACGCAAAGATTAGGATTCGGCGCATATAAACATATTTTCCTAGACACTTCAACATTAGTAACACACACTGAATTCCAGGACGGAATTCCCATTATGGTGGTGAGACTGTAACCACCCGCATTTTTAGGTTACTTTTCATTTTCGAGAATTTACTATTCACTTTTACTATTCACTTTCACTATTCATCCCGTAAAATTTTTATTTCACATTCTCATAAGATAAATTATTTTATTAATGACCTGAGAGTTTGACAATTGTTAGATCATCTTCGCAAAAGTTATTAAGAAAATATCGTTATAAAGTTTCATTTTGGTCGGTACACCATTTCAACATCCCACGCATAACGAAAATCAACTCGGACAATTTTCCTCACATCAGATTAATTTTTAGATCACTCATAATTAATTAGAGAATTTTTAAGATTTCTTTTAAATGTTACCAAATAAACCTTGAGGCGTACGAAACTAAACTTACGTTTTAAACAAATCTACATACATCCAGACTTAACGATTCCTACACTGCATTTCTAATATGTTTTTCACACTTTTACATTTTTTGAAAAAGTCAAACATATTTCCCTCCTCCGTTGACCATAAAGGAATTAACATTTTTCCTTTAATAGCGTAACTTTTAAACTTCACGTATAACTGTTAAGTTATCCCACGTACGACTAAAACCAAAGTTTGACATCTCATATCACTTTTATACTAATTTTAGTCTACTCTAAATAAATTCACGGTCGTTTCCCTGAAATTTCGTTCTTTTATGATAAACCGCTAATTACGCCGTTTTTGACCCGTATTTCAGCTTTTAAGCGCGTTTTGCACCCAATAAGAATTATCACCCATTTTATATTTTTAGATGGAGTATAATGATGAGTTTAATCATTCCTATAAATTTCATATTTTTACGACAATGCTTTTACATTTTATGGCTTAACGGCTACGCTTAGCGATTTAACGGAACCAAAACTCACTCCGTAACCAAGATAAGATCAAGAATTATCATCTAAGCCTTGTCACCAATTGTGACAGCCTCAGGGGGGGGAGTCATGATTTTGGTGGCATAATCCTAACCATGCTTCATTTAGATCTTTACATGTGTCCTAACTTGACAATGGTTAATATTTAACCCAATATATGGTCAACCAAACTTACCCTCCTATAAATAGCAAGTGAAATTTATCCTAAAGACCTTCACAAGCTGTTTTGGGTCGTTCATAGCTTAAATCCACCATATCTTCCATCATTTGATCTTTAAACTCCAAGTTTATGCAAAGAAGTTCCAAAGATCAAGCTACTTCATCAAATCTCTAGCAAGTTTAACTGATCTTCTTGAGTTTAAATCCACTCAAGCCACTTAGTACTTCATCACCAACTCTTCAAGTTTGCAAGGGTGCCAAGGTGTAGAAAGCTAGCTCAATCCGAAGTCTTATGTGATTAATCAAAGTCCTATCCTTACTAGTTACTCCTTTCTTAATTGAAAGCCAAAATTTGTAAGCAACTAATCACAATCATCATCTCATCTTTATTATTCATAATCTTAACTATTTCATGCTATATATATAGTTACTATGTTGATTCATGATGTACATATACTCAATCACATGCTTTAATTCACATATTGTCGTAAAAGTAACAAACTAGTAAACTAGTCATATTCTACACATTTTAGACCATTAAAATCATTAACCTATGGAATTTCTAACTTACATACTATGGTAGACAAGATAATAAGGTAAACACAGCAACTTGAATCACCCAAAACGGACAAACGAGTCAAACGTTATTGGCAAAAGAAGTTAGGGAAACTAAAACGCCAAAACTGTCATATCGAAACTGTTTTGGTTCTGCCGTTTTAAAAGTGGTACTTCTGGTCCGAATCATCAAAAAGTTAAAACACGAAAGTTGTCCGGAACGACGTTTTCCTTCACTGGTTAAGAGGCTTGGACCTTGAAAACGCATAAACAGGCTATTATCTTTCAAAAACAGAAACTGCCCTTTATTTAGTCTCACAACTATACTTTTGTCACAACTAAAAGCAAACCAAGAGGCCTAATGGCCATAAGCCAAGATCACGGCTACGACTAAGGTCAAGGCTGAGTCTCAAGACCATGGTAGTTAAGACCAAAGTCACGGCAAGGCCATGGCTAAAGCCTCAAGGCTTGTTTACCCAAGACCGTTAACTAAGGTAATCATATTTATGAAACGACGAGAACTTGTAAAAACATGATAAACTTATGTTGTATTGACTAAGTGATACAATAGTAGGGAGCTTCTTGTGAGGGGTTTCATTTGAGTAAAACATATCGATGAGTTGCTGGATTTACGATTTATAGTGTCCTAGCTCCTAACGCCATCGCATGACCTCTGATTTATGATGGCCCGAACGGTAGTACGATATCTTTAAACTAAATACGTTTTCTCATAATAAAGATCTTTCTATAAACATCAAATGATATTTGACTACATCATGATCAACATATGAATATATATAGGATGGTTTATGTTTCCTTAAACATTATTCCAAACCTAAGTCGCAACATTCTATTTTAGGTTGCTCGTAGAAGTTCTCACGGCATATCCACCATTCTCATTATACATTTGATATAATTTACACTACGGTGAGTTCATAGCCCCACTTTCTATTACTTAATAGTTTTACAAACCCTTGGGGGAGATACATGCTTTATTTTAAACCGAACACATTGCTTTGAAACTGTATGCTTATCTGAATGTATTATGTGCACTAAGTACCACTATTGCCAAACTTAAGTCCCTATTATCATGAACCATTAATCACTTGCGGGTGAACGCGAATAATGTGGATAGATCTATCGGGATTGAAGAATCCCGTTTGTTTGACCAAGTCCGGTAAACAAACGCACTCTATTTGAAGAACCATAAGTTAATTGGAAAATTACCTATTAGGGCAACTGTTTGACCAATGACCTGGCAAACTATTATATCAATTTCTATTGACAAGTCATTAGCTTTTCGGTATCATGAGCTTAGTGCAATAATATATGTTTTGTTTTCAACATTATGGGTGTATAACAACGTAACCCACACTAACATTATGTGTTCAACTGATTTCCTAAACTCTATGAATTCACTCAACCTTTGTGTTGACAGTTTTAAGCATGTATTTCAGTCCATAATGTCGAAGCCGCACGGAAGAGCGTGGACTAGATCAAGAAGGCTATAAATTTTATTATCATTCGAAAACCAATTTAATGTATTTTGTAAACTTGGAACCATCTGGGACCTCATTTTTGTAAACTCTGATATTTATATAAATCGAATGATAAATCTTTTAAAACGACTCCATTAGAGTACGTTTTCTATTGTTATGACTGTTGTGCCATGAAGTAACACCCAGTTTGAATTCCGCTGCGTATCACAAAATTGGGGGTGTTACATATTTGATAACATCAAATAGTCCTGACTATTAAGTGTCAATTTCCCCCGATAATGCTCGTATTTTATGTCATTTATATGGATTTACGCTTGTTTTCCTCTATATTTCACTTTCAGGTAAGATACGAGCTTTGGAGCTAAAGAGACGCGGATTTGGAGAGTTTATTGAAGATATATGATAGTATGCTCACATTACGCTGTAACAGAAGCGTGGCCCAGAAAACCAACGATACGGAAGATTACAGCGTAACTCCATCCCAAGATTACGCCATAACTAATTAGGTTAAATGAGGTTCTACGCCACGCAGTTACGTACTGCAACTAATTCCACAATTACGGCGTAACCATGATTTATTGAAGATACGGCGTAACTCATTCCTCATGTTACGTAACCAACTTTTCTAGAGCAAATTACGAAGAAATGGATGTTACGGCGTAAATCTTATCTTAAGTTACGCCATAACCAGATCTGACCTATAAATACCGCTAAAATTCGATCATTTCTAATCATTCCATTTCACACACAACATCGAACGCGGAGTAGAAGTTAAAGGCGATCTGGGAGAGCATACAGAGCCATCTCCAGGAGAAATCACTCCGCGATTTATAAGCATTAGCATTTTTCTTTTCTTTACTCAATTCATGTATTTTGAATGTTAAACATTGAATCGGTTTTTTAAGTTATGAGCTGCTAAGCACCTCCGTGCTAGCCTAGTCATGATTCCCTAATTGTTTTTTTTTATGTTTACATTGCTCAAAGATAATAATTTCTAGTGTATGCATGCATAGTTTGTTGGTAGCTACCCTTGTTTTGGTAGTTTTGAATGGCGGCAGTGGCTAGTTACATAGGAGATATGACCAATTGACCCTAAGTAGGTAGACTGAGTGGAAAGGGTAAGATATGACCAACTGACGACCCTTCTTCGCTTGTGCGATTTGACCAACTGATCGCCAACCGTTTTGATGAACTTAAGAAGTTAGGGATGAGTATTTAAGATGTTAGTGCCCGGGCACTCATTGTTACAAATCTTGCATGTAGCGGTACTTAATGACTTGGCTTAGGGGACTGAAAAACAACTGGACTTTCAACGGGTCACCTGCGATCTCCAGTGCAAGCCTTTGCTGATAGGTTAGGACGAACTGGCCAAATGTTGTCCTAGCGACTTTTACCCTAACTTGAAGTAATTGGAAGTAATTGAATATGAACTTAACATGATAAGATGACTAACTAGGTTAGAACACTTCTCCCCTATTGATCACAACCCTTGCCTTTACTTGCTTTTCTTATTTTTTTTTAGTAGTTGATTAGTCATTTCATCCTTAAAATATATTAAAATCTGTGACACCTAGACTTAGTTAAAATCCGCACACATAGCTCTTGGGACGACCTCGATTTTACCAAAATACTACACTACACATGACTGGGTACACTGCCCGTTAGTGCATTAGGGTAGACCATAGGTATAACGAGACAATATAAATATTAAGACCTGGTCAGTAAAACCTGCATCAAAGAGATTCTACAATTTAGTTACAAGAAGTTTGGAATTTGCTGGAGTTACAAAATGGAAAAAGGTCTATATGCACTAAATGGGTTTTTAGGAATAAAAAGGATGAAATAGGAATTGTGATAAGAAATAAAGAAACATTGGTAGCTCAAGGATACACACAACAAGAAGGAATTGACTATGATGAAGTCTTTTCTCCTATTGCAAGAATTGAAGAAATTAGACTATTTCTAGCTTATGCTTCATTTGAAGATTTTGTGGTGTATCAAATGGATGTAAAGAGTGCTTTTCTCTATGGGAAGATTTAAGAAGAAGTGTATGTATGTCAACCCACCAGGATTTGAAGATCCAGACTTTCCAAATAGATTATACAAGGTTGAAAAGGCACTATATGGACTACATCAAGCTCCTAGAGCTTGGTATGAAAGCTTGTCAACATATGTGTTGGACAATGGATTTCAAAGAGGGAAAATTGACAAGACCTTATTTATCAAAAGGTACAAAGGTGATATTTTACTGGTCCAAGTGTATGTGGATGATATCATCTTTGGTTCAACTAAAAAGGTTACCAATTTCTTGGGTTTAGATTAATATCATGACAGTGCAAGAAACAGACTACGGTTGCAAATTCTAAAATAGAAGCTGAATATGTGGCTGCTTCAAGTTGTTGTAGATAAGTGCTTTGAATTCATAATCAACTACTTGATTATGGGTATAATTTTATGCCAACTAAAAGCTTTATTGACAATAACAATACTATTTTCATAAATAAAAATCTAGTTTTTCATTCAAAAACTAAGCATATAGAGATCAGACATCATTTTATTAGAGATTGTGATGAAAATAAATTGATTCAAATGGTTAAAATCCATATTGACAAGAATGTTGCAGATTTTGCTACAAAAGCTTTTGATGTAAGTAGATTTCAATATTTGATTGCGAATATTGGAATGTTAAATCTTTAAATCTTCAAATCCTCACTTTCAATGTTTTTGTCTGAATCCACTGAAAGTGAGGGATTTGATCATATAGTAGATTTTTTGAATGCACACCCTTTAAGGTATGCACTTACTGTTAATCCCACTTTATATGTTTCCTGCATAAAAAAGTTCTAGTATTCTGGTGTGGCCAAAACTATCAATGGCCAAAATCATCACTAAAACATCTGTTAGAATAACTCTTTGACTAGCAGATGATGAGGGTGTTGAATGTTTTCCAAATTCTACCATTTTTGAAAATCTTGCATTGATGGGGTATGAGAAACCTTATGATAAATTAACTTTTTATAAAGCATTCTTCTCCCCTCAATAGAAATTTCTAATCCATACAATCTTATAGTGTCTAAGTCCAAAGACTACTGCCTAGAATGGTTTAACAACACTATGGCGTCAGCCATTATCTGCGTGGCTACAAACCATAAATTCAATTTTTCAAAATTAATTTTTGATAGTATGGTTTGAAACTTGAATAATTTGCCTGGAAAATTTTTAATGTATCCAAAGTGCATACAAGTACTTTTGGACAAATATTTTGCTGAAAAGCCAACACATAAAAGAATATATATTGCACCCTCTCATACTAAAAGAGGTTTTTTTTCAAATATGAGAAGGGTAGGAAAAGGTTTTTCTGGTAAGGTAACACCTTTGTTTCCAACAATGGTGAAACTAAACCAACAATAAATGGGTGAAGGTTCAAAAATTACCACTGATCCCCAACACACACTCAATATTTTACAACCATCCACTTCACCACCCCAAAAGACCCAAAACCTAGGAAACATAAAAGAAAGGAAACTCATATACGTCAGTCTAGTGATCGTATTGAAAGTATTGCAGATGAGGTTGTCCATAAGGAGAGGGGTGACAGCTTATGGGGATGCCACATCGCTTCTAAAAGAAAGGACACTCAGATACGCGGTCATGCATCGATTGAAAGTATTGCATTGAGGTTGTCCATAGGAGAGGGGTGATTACGGGGGTCAGCCAAGCATCGCTTCTAGCTTAGATGCATAGCAGGATAGTGGTAATATCAATAAGACCCAATCCAAGGAAACACCGAGCTAGTTTAGGTAGTGGTCCCAGGTGCCAAGAAACCATGGGTGATACACCGGCTCAAACTAGGTTTGAGAGTGTATCTAAACAATCCAATGATTTACTGCTCGCAAGAGGTAACACACTTCGAAGGGATGAGGATAGCATGAAACTTAATGAATTGATTGTATTATGTACCAACTTACAATAACAAGTTCTTGATTTAAAGAATACAACATCCTCTCAACAGATTCAGATTGATAGTTTGAAGAGAAGGGTCAAAAAGCTTGAAAGGAAAGACAGGTCAAGAATTCATAAGCTAAAGACGTTATACAAGGTTGCTATAATTTCTAGAACTGAATCCTCAGAAGATGAAGAGAGTTTGTGTGAGGATGCATCCAAACAGGAGAGGAATGATGAGCGTGGATGAGGAGATGTAAGATGAAGAGGGTGTAAATGATGAAGTTATTGAAACAATTGTTGAAAGGGTAAATGATAAAGATGCTGTTGTTAAAGAAGTAAATGATGGAGTTAATGCTGTTGAAAAAGTAGTTGAGGTCACAAAAAATGCGATGCTAATGGTTAATGCTGCTCAATTTAGCACTGGTGGTGATCAAATTAGTACAGCTAGTGACAAAGTTAGTGCTGCCAGTGACAAAGTTAGTGTTGCTAGTGTTGTAACGGATGTTGCTAGTGCTACAACAACTTCTGATGATATTACTATGGCTCAAGCACCGGAAGCTTTAAGAAGGACAAAACCCAAGGAGAAAGGGGTTGTTATTGGAGAACCAAGTAAATCTACAACAACTAAAACAATATCTTCATAGGAAAAAGGAAAAAGGATAATGATAGAACCTGTGAAGATGAAGAAGAAATATCAAATCAGACTTGATGAAGAAGCCACTGAAAAATTACAAGCTGAATTTGATGAGGAAGCAAGACTTACAAGAGAGAGACATGAACAAGAAAAAGAAGCCAACATTGCCTTGATTAACATATGGGATGATGTAGTGGCAAAGATTGATGCTGATTATCAGTTGGCTAAAAGATTGCATGCTAAAGAACCAGAAGAGTTGTCTGATACTGAAAAGGCCAAACTGTTTGTACAACTCTTAGAGACAAGAAGAAAACAATTTTTAGCAAAGAGAGCAGAAGCAAAGAGAAACCAACCACCAACCAAAACACAACAAAGAAAGATAATGTGTACTTATCTAAAGAACATGGAAGGATGGACGCTCAAAGATTTGACACCTTTTTCCTTTGAGCAGATCCAAGATAAGTTTAACAAATCAATGAAAAAGGTAAACGCGTTTAATTGATCAAGATACAGAGTTGGTGGAAGGTAGTGAAAAGAGAGCAGGAACAGAGCTGGAGCAAGAGGTCACTAAGAAGCAAAAGGTGGAGGATAGTCAAGAAACAAGTGAGAAAATGATTGACGATGATCAAGAAACAGCTGGGCTTAAAATGGTTAATGCAAATTATTGTAGATGAATAATAACCAATAATTGATGCTATTCCTTTAGCTAGTAAGCCGCCAAGGATTGTTGACTAGAATATATATATAAAGAAGGAAAGAAAAGCTATTACCAGATCATAAGACCTAATGGAATATCTCAGATGCATAGGTTCTTTAGTCAGATGCTAAAGAACTTTCACAGAGAAGACTTAGAAAATCAGTGGAAATTGGTAAAAGCTAAGTATGGGTCAACAAGGCCGTAAGTGGTGACTATGACTATTTGTTATGGGGTGATCTGAAAAATAATGTTTGAACCACATGTAAAGGATGAAGTATAGAGGGCTCAGAATGGAGTTGATGTATTGTAGCATCTGGTAATTTTTCAAGAGTCTATTTTAAGAATAAGTTATATTTATTATTACTTATTTTTCATTTCGGACTTCTCTGAGCTAATTTGAAATCAAATATGATGATTTTCATAAACGCGGAAAACTACACATTGTGTGATCGGCACAAATCAGAACTCATTAAATTATTTATATTTTATTATTATATTATTTACGATAAATTGTCATGTGAACACTCGTTTTGATTGGAAAAAGTGGTCCCTATGGTTTAATTTTACCTGCCGCCCCCCTGAATTTCTAGTTTTACATGTTTGGTCCTTGTGGTGTTAGCTAAAATTAATAAAGAGTAGTGGTAGTAGGTTTTATTTCATTAAAACCCTAATACATCCAAAAACGGAGCCTACCTTCTTTTCTCTCACTCACTTCCTCCCTTTCCACTTTCTGGCGACATTCCAGCGACCACCTCCGGCCACTATCCCAGCCGCTTCCACACCGTCGTCTCCTCTCTGCTTTGGACCAATAATCGAAGTCGCGAAGGTAGTTTTGGGTTTAGAGTGATGTGGGTCACCATAGGTTGTTAGATTGTGAATGATTCATGGTTTTGGTGTTCGTGTTCATCACCCTTGTCAATTTTCGTTCACTCGTGTGGTATGTCAAATTGTTAAAAACCCTCGCTGCTTCTTATATTGTAGAATTAAAATTGATTGTAAAATGATTTGTGATGTTTCGTGGATTAAAAAATCAGATTTATAATAGCGTTTTTGGTTATGGTCTCGTGTGGTTAATCTTGTAAAAACGTTTTATGAAGTGATATCGTGTGGTATTAATTTTGATGAATCGTGTAAATGGTGTTCATGATGTTCTTGTAACTTGATTCGGGTCGGATTAATTTTTCAAGGGGTCGGGTTAGACTAGAACCTGGTTTGATTCTCTTTTAGAAGATGTTGTTGGTAAAATTTCTATGTCGGATCAGTATTTAACCCGATTACAGTCGAGTTGGTCCCGGATTGGTTTTTAATTTTTATTTCTTTGCTAATATTGTTGTTACCATCATGCTTGTTTGATTTATTATGTCTCGTGTTCGATCTACATTAGGTATGTATGGTTTGTGTTGAAAACACAAAGACCTTGATAGATCTTAAGCACCCGGAGATCGTTAGTGTTGCCTATGTAATCACAAGCAAACTAATAGAAGATCTCTACAACTCGTTCTTTAGCGAATGAAAGTACAAGTTATAATAACTAAGAACTATTAGATCCTCTATGGATCTTTTTATTATTGAAACTCTATGTTTCGGATATTTTTCAAGACTTTAAAGACTTAGAAAAACCCTCGCTTATTACAAACTATTATGGTTCCTTTTATAGGCAAGAAACCCTAATCACCACGAAAGCATTTGCAACGATGCTCCTAATACAAATATAAACAACGCATGCATCTAGACAAGCATGCAACTAATCATATTGTTTTACTAATCATATTGTTTATTCCGAGTAAGCTCTAACCAATACCTACGCCAACCTATACTTCATAACGGCCACGACTTTTCCTCAAGATAATGCCTACATACTTCCACGCTTTATCTCCCACGTGATTAGTAATCACGTTGTAATCACGACCAGATACTTCACCAAGTATAGCTTCACCGAATCCATTCTTCTTCTGCAAGAAAAACTCTTCTGCTAGATACTCCGCAGATCCAGTAGTTTACCTTAATTCCCAACAATTCTCCCTAAACCGAATTTGACTAGGTTAAGTTCCAGCTTCTTGATAGATCGTATCATCGTTGAGGATTGTACCATCTTATGAGAAAGTTCCAAACAATATCCTCCCCATTCTCAGAATACTGAAGCTAGAAGGTCCATATTCTTGAGCACAAAATTCTCTCAGATTGCATTCAACATCGCAAAGAAGATCTTAAGAAGGACATCTCTATGATGATCGAATCGTTATACACCGATCTTTGGTGAAACATATGACATCATGTACATCAAAACATATAAGTTTCATACTATTCTCATCACTTCCCTAAGTGTTAACCTCGTGAGAGGTGAATCATTGAAAATAATGGGTTTGATGTCTCTTTACCAATAGCCATCACTATTGGAGTAGCCATATGTTTGAGTTCGAAAACTATGGTACATTGATAACCATTTGATTTATTGGCAAACCAAAGAACCATATAAACGGATTTGACTTGTTTTACCAGAAGCCGCTAGCTCGTGACTAGTTAATTCTTAGTATTGGTGAATTGAGAACCAAATATGGATTCAGCTATTCTTTACCACATGCCATATACATGTGGGCTAGCCAATTCTTGGATTCCAAAAGGAATAGACCATGGTGAATTGATGACCATACAACCCTCAACAGTGAAGCATGGGTGGTTGTAGACCCTATGATTTTGAGCAAACCATTATAGCTATCAATAGATTTGTTGTGTCTTTACCAAAGCTGCATCTTGGACTAGCCATCTCTTTGACATACACAAGGTATATCCGGTGAGTTAAAAACCATCGTGATTGTACAACAAACAAACCGCATAAAGTTAGTTTTTTTAACTAAGAAATTGAAAAAATACGTAAATTGACAAATAACACAAATAACACAAACTAAATGTAACAAAACAAGGTAGTAAGTAGAGTACCAAGTACCATGATTAGGATGAGGATGAGGCCTCTGCTACGTTGTAGAAGGAGTCTTGATTAAACCCACCAATGTTGAAGGTGCATAGCCTTTCATTGCCCACGGTTCCGGAGGAATCTCCAAGCCGACTAAGCATCCTTTCCATAAGTCTCTTGGGCAATGGATACTTTCTTTTCAAAGAAGCATGCATGTGATTCCACCCTTAGTTTCAAGCACATGCACACGAGGGAGAGGATAGAATCTCCAGGACGCAACCTTCCACCGATGTGAGTTCTCCCAAATGGAATGTGCTTTACTATTGGGAGAATGAGAGTTTAACAGACTTGAAGATCTCCCCAAGAAAACATCCCGAACCTTGTGGTCCCTTGTTGCAAAGAATGGGTGGTAACACTATGTACAGAGAAAGCAAATCGCCTCCCGTCTACCAAGTGTAGAATTTCCTTCCGAAAGGTGAATTCCATTGAAGTAGTCCCTTCATGAATGACATTCATCTCATCATCCTTCAGCCTCCAATCGACCAACACATTTTAATCTCCTTCAGGAAAATCGCCAGCTATAACCCTCTATTATGAAAGTTGAGTCATCGCCTTCAAGATCCAAGGGGAGATCTTTTGGCCATTTCTTCCTCCTACCGTGCTTATAGATTTCTCCCGCAGGGAGCATTTGCAGCTTGAACATTTGTGGTAAGACTGAAGAGGTGGGAGACTTAGTTGGAACACCTTCAATGGTGCATTCATCCTCGTGAAGCATCTTTATCGCCTTTGTTTTTCTTTCAATGGAGATCGCCTTCCTTAACTTTAGAGTCTTCGCTGTCAACGATTGCCATTGATGAAGGGAGCCGATACATCAAAAGCCAGAGAATTGGTAGCCGTTCGCCAGATGGACCTTTGTCGTAGAGGAAGCAACTTCGTAGTTGCTTTAGCAGAATGACCGAGACGCCTCCTTGGTGGAGCATCATCGACTTGAGTCTTTGGCTTGAGCAACTTTAATCCCGCAACTTTTCAAGTTGGTGAAGGTGCCTAAGATGATGATTTGTCCCCCATGATCTGCTTATATTTGCAACCGTGACATGATCGTGAAAGCCTTGACTTGTTTCATTGTCGCCGAAAGTTGTACACAGCATTGATTTTTCACCACCATTCTCATTTCGCATTTAGTAGGAGGTTTCTAATTGTTCTTCTAAGCTTTGATGGCTCTCCTTTGTGCAATAGCTTCTTGCTTCCTTTGTCTTCCCTAAGCCATCATTTGCTCCACATAATTGTCACCGGTGAAATCTCCACCTAGTATACTTTGAGCAAGAGAAGGTCTTGAAATGACTCTTGCCGAGTTAGAACATCCCAAAGAGTTCAACAGTATCCGAACCCGCATTGCATCCAGCTTCTTCTTTTTTCTCAGATAAAGATGAAAAGTCCCTCGTTTCGTTGTTGAGCCAATAATGCACTTTTCTTTGACTTTTCAAACTTAGCCAATCTACTTGCTTGTCCTAGTCTTTCCTCCTCACTTACCGTGTCCTGACCAAGCTCATCTTCTGCTATTACATCTTCCTTTATCATCGGCTTCTTAGCATGCTCATCTTCGCTACATCAACGAAGGGAACTCAAGAGAAAAATAATTTAGTCAATCAGGAGTAACATGTTGATGCGCATTATCAATCAAGTGAAAGTTATGACAACATCATCAGAATGATCTGCTGAAGGTGAAGGGCCTATTGGTTCTTGAACAAATGAAGATTGACCATGATCATGGAATAGACAAACAATGAACCACACTTGATGAATTTGATCTTGATCATGGAATAGACAAAATGCAATATGCATAACCGCAAAATGCATAATAAAAAACACACAACAAGCAAAAATGCACACAAAAACACACAAGAACCACACAAAGACAAACAAACTAAAGAATTATTAGAAAGTTAGTGTTAGTAAACAAAATAACACACAAAAATATACACAAAATTATGCGAGTTTGCAAAATCCTCCCCTCGAGGCATATGCCTCCCCTAGGCCTATGCCCCTTAAACTTTGCAATAAGGGTTTACATTCCAATATGGACCACAAGGTGTTGAAACCTTGGTCCATCAAAAGCTTCCGTTAACAAATCTGCCACATTATCATCCGTATGAATCTTAGCCACTTTTATCAAATGTTTTTCATATGCATCTCTTATAAAGTGGTTCCTGATTTCAATGTGTTTTGTTCGACTGTGAAAAACTGGATTTTTGACAATGCAGATGGTACTTTGATTATCTATATTAATTGTTGTGTTCATGAAGTTGTACCCATAGTCCATCAATTGGTTTTGAATCCAAAGGACCTGTCCACGCAATTTGCGCCAGCAACATACTCGCCTTAGGTTGAGGTAGCCACAATGGTTTGTTTCTTGCACTGCCAAGAAATCAACCTCTTTCCAAGAAATTGGCGCCTCCGGTGAATCTTCTATCCGATTGGCACCAAAGATAATCATCGTCACTATATGCTTCTAATTTGAAAGGAGATTCTTTTGGGTACCAAAGGCCTAAAAGAGGTTGGCCTTGGAGGTACTTAAAGATCTTCTTGACAGCATTGAGATGGGAAGTAAGTGGAGTGACTTGATGTCGAGAACAAACACCACAAAGAAAAGTAATATCAGTTCGTTTAGATACATCAATGAACCAATCATGGACTGCATTGATGAACATTCACGGTAGATCGGTTCATTATTTGCTTTTGAGCTTCATAAGGTGTTGTAGCAGTCCTAACACCTTCCATACCAAACTTCTTCAAAATGTCCCTCACATATTTATCTTGACAGATAAAGATGCCATCTTGTTTCTCACGAACTTGGAGACCCAAAAAGAAAGTAAGCTCTCCCATAGCACTCATCCGAATTCTCCCTTCATTAGTTCCTCAAATTCCCTACACCAAGCTTCGTTTGTGGATCCAAAAATAATGTCATCCACATAAACTTGCACAAGAATGATGTCTGAGTAATTCTTCTTTAGGAACAGAGTTTTATCAATAGCACCTCTCCTATAGCCATGCTTCGCAGAAGGAGGACAACCTAGCATACCAAGCTCTAGGTGCCATGAACCATAGAGAGCTTTGACAACCTTGTAAACATGATTTGGGTTATCTGGTCTTCAAATCCTTGGGTTGAGTGACATAAACCTCCTCTTCAATCTCACCATACAAAAAAGCACCTTTAACATCCATCTGATACACCATGAAACCCATGTAAGAAGCATAAGCCAAAAATTAATGGCTTCAACTCTAGCAACAGTGTGCAAACACTTCATCATAATCAATCCCCTCCTCTTGTCTGAAGCCTTGAGCCACTAATCTTGCTTTGTTTTTTATCACAACACCCCGAGCATCCCTCTTATTCTTCAAAATCCACTTTGTCCCAATGGCATATTTGCCATCAGGGAGTGGAACCAAGATCCAAACTGCTGATTGAAATTGTTGCATCTTTTCTTGCATTGCTTCTAGCCAGCTTGAATCGTTAAGAGCTTGAGAAACACTTGTTGGTTCCACTTGAGAAAGAAAACAAGCAAACAGACAATGCTTGAAGTCTGTGTGATTGTCTCTTTGTTGATTGGAGACATAAGAGAGAAATGCAATCTGTCCAAACTGAGGACTAGTTATAGCCCTTCAGTTCTAACAAGTTGGAAGATCACCTATAATGTTGGATTGAGGATGAGCAATATTGATCCTCTGAGTAGCAGTGGGTTGACTTCAATGGATGAATCAAGATTAGTGATAGTTGGTTCAAACTCAGTATCATAAGAAGGTGAGGTGAAGATGCCAGCTTTGGGTTGATGATTTCCAAGATCTGAGGGTCTTGGAAAGCGGATATAAGGTTCTCCAAAGTCCAAGACACTTGAGAAGGAACATGAGAAGAAACAGATAGCCTCTCACGATTTGTGGATGGTAGGTGTGACAGACTCAACTTCAGCAGAAACATGGTTTCTACTGACTCCTTCATTAGCAACCTCTCCTTATTCAGCCGCTCGCTTAGCTGCAAATTCTTGAGTCTGACTTCATACAAGGTCCTCACATAATGTGATTCATCTTCATCACTCGAATCGACAATATCCTTGGAGGTGGTACCTGCAATATTGTTAGGGGAGAATGAAGGCACAAGTATGGGTTGTTCATCATCTTCAAACTCATTTTGAGAGTCATCATCCAAGGTACCTGCATTGTTAGTGGGAGACACTTGAGGACCTGCATTTTGGTTAGCTAGATGTCTAGTGTAACCCAAATAATCAATTAAGTAGTCAAGGTCAAAGACCATGTGACCTGTCCTGAACATTAGGCTTATCTTCCAAAAATCTAGTTCAAAGTCTCCTCTATCTTCTTGGCTTGCAAATTGTACACCCAGTATGCCTTACTATGAGCTGAATAACCCACAATATAACCATCATCACCTTCTCTCAAACTTTCCCAACGGATCTGGTGTGAATGGTCACTTGACAACCAAGGTTTTAGGTAGTGAATGACGATAATCTTCCCAAAGAGAAGTTCATATGGTGTTTTGATTTGGTTTAGAGTCATGCATTGGAGACCTAGTTTGTACCATAGCTGGGTCAGAAACATAGGGGTAGTTTAGAGTGCAAGCATTGATCTTGGCCTCTATTAAGGTCCTATTCTTCACCCCATTTTGTTGTGGGGTTCTTGGATTAGTGTAGTCCTTTTTATACCTTTTGGAGAGTTATAAGAACAACATTCTTGAACTCTGTCCCATTATCACACCGAATTCCCTTAACCTTTTTGTTACTCTGATTTTCAAGGGGTGATGAATTCACACTTGAGATGTTTCATCTTTGGTTCGAGAAAGAAAACCCAACAAAATCTTTATAGCCATCGATGATAACCAAGCGAAAGTACTTATGATCAATGCTTCTGACTTGAGTTGGACTAAACAGATCCATGTGGAGCAACTGAAGAGGTTCAGAAATGATGCTCATAGCATTGATAGCTTTGTAGGAGGCTCTGTGTTGTTTTCCTTTGTTGCATGCAACACAATTATGATCATTGGTGAAAACTTTGGAGGGAAGACCTTCAACAAGACCTATTTTTGAGAGTTTGTTTATGGTCTTGAAATTCACATGAGCCATCCTCCTATGCCATTTAGTAGACTCATCAAGGGATGCTTTAGCCACCAAACAAGTGAGGTCACCACCAGGTTGAACTTCATTAAGGTTAAATGTGTATAAATTGTGAGTTCGAGGAACTTTCAGAGTAATTGAAGTTTCTTCTGGGAGTTTGAAGTCTTTAGACAGACACAGACATTCATTCTCGAGAGAAGAGTACTTTGTTCTTGGTGTCACAGATTTGTGAAACGGAGAACAAGTTGAAATGCAGAAGTTCCTTAACATAGTACACATTTTCAAAATCCAGATGAGGTGTCTTTATGGTGCCTTTCCCTGTGATACTCCCATCACTTCCTCCAAAGGTCACATTGCCTCCTCCTTCTATAGGAACAAAATTGTGCATCATATCCCTGTTCCCAGACATGCTTCTGGAACAGCCACTATCAACAATACCAATATCTTTATGCTTAAGGGGATGATCCTACAAACAACAACAAAATATATACATACAATTAGAAATCAAAGGAGATTCAAGTCATTTCGACTTGAACCTCAGCTTGATGATCACAGTGTAGGACATGAAGATCTAGAGGATCCACCATTGTTCTTGGTCCTCCATTGATGATTGGGTCCCTTGATAGTCCAAGAACAACTCACGAGGGCTTCACGCCAAGCAGTACTCCCATATTCCTTCCCAGTATACATAGAGTCAACATATGTAGGCCAATAACCATGATTAAAGAATGGGCTGGTTGGTTGCACATGAGGTCAGCCGAACCTTTCCAATGAGAGTCAAGATAGTCTGCTTGTGGGACATAAGGTGGAATATTATTAACATTGGTCCACTTTGATTTATGTTTCTACTGAGGAACACATGCACCCAATCTTTGCTCATAAAAATTACAATCCTTAATTAAATGAAATTTACTTCCACATACAAAACATGTCTTCTTCTTGGAAGATTTATTCAAATAGGGAGATGTTTGATTACATGCGAAGTACTTAAATCGAAACATTCAAGGAATTGTTTTAACATATTACCGATTATGCAAAGTTTTAAAAGATAAATCTTCGAAAGCTGTCTTGGAAGATGATTCCTCAGCTTCCCTAGAAGGCTTGTAAGTGACCGGGTGCAGGCTTGGGTGTAGGCTCAGGCTTGGGAAGGTCAAACTTCTCATTTGAATCACAGCTTTCATAGGAGGTAGACCCTTGATCCGATGAATTGTCACTGTCAGAGCAAGAGACAAAGTCATTAGATGAGGTATCGGTCCGGCAAGTCTTTTGACTTTTTGCCATATAGACGATGTGATCCATCAAAGTTAACAGTGATGGATAGGTCTATGGGCATAAATTCACCTCTAATAGGTCCAGGGACAGCATGCAAGTTACCTTCTTTTACAAAGTTAGCTAACCCTGTGGGTGTTGATTTACGACCATCATACCTAGCTTCTACCTCTACATACTTTTGAAAGCCTAAACCTAAGCCAGAGGTTACTGATTGATGTATAGATTTCTCTAATAGCGAGATTATCACCGAAATTAACCATTGTTTATTCCTAGCTATTTCTCAGCCTACTTTTTCTTTAAGCTCTAGGTTCTCAGACACAAGCTTCACCTTTAGCTTTCTCCAGTTTTAAGTAATTATTAGCAACTTCTAGATCAAACTGTAACACTTTTATCTTTTCTTCATAAGCTATTTGATTCTTTTGAAACCATACCTTTTGTCTTTCTACTATTTTTAATGCTAGTTTATGAGCTTCATTTTCAACATAGCATTCATCAAATTTAGGTTTCATAGCATCATACTCTTCTTTAAGTTCATTATATCTTAGACTACAACCAAATATACAGCTTTGTACCTAGATAGTCCCATCAAGGCAACCTGATCATGCCTTTCATCCAAAGTACACCTTGCCAGACAATCCAAGCTTATTAGTATATGAGCTTCCTCATTCACAATTCATGTGCATCAGTTGACTGTTCATCCATGGTGAGAAGAGTTGCTGAAGCTCCAGCTTCCTTTTGCTACTGATAGGAAATGTAGTTACCTCCATCTCCACTCTTCTTGTCTTTGCATTCCCTTGAGAAATGCCCCATCCGTGGTGCAAGAGAAACACTTGACTTTTCTCCTGTCAAGCGAGCTGGTTCCTTTCCTTGAAAGCAAACTTCCTTCCGGACTTCTCTTCAAACCTTTGATATCCACACGCAATGCCACTGCATTTTCAGTTTCATCTCCTCCATTTCAAGTGGGTCCAACTGATCAAAGTCTTCATATGCAGAATACTGCAGTATCATAATCAGCAACAAATGAATGAAGAACATCCTCCATCACACTGCTAGTTTTAGTTTGAGAACATGGTGGAGTTGGACGAGTGGTATGTGGTGGAGTGGGAGTGCAAGATGATGATGGAAAGTAGTTTGAACTAGGAGCATGTACCATCATGTTGGAGTGAGATGTCCCAACAAAAGCCTGCATGGCCAGTAAGAAGATGTACGGTAGGGAGTTCGACATCGTGTTCAAGAGTTCTGAGTCTGTTGTGCTGACTCATCAAAGGTGAGCATATCCAACCCGCCTTTAGCCTTGAGGGCTATACTTACATGTAACCATGATGGAGGCAAAGATCGCAGGAACTTTGAGTTGCAATCATCATTATCGGGTTTTGCATTCAGCTGGTTTAGCTGACTCAAAATCCTATGGAACCTGTCGTATCCCTTGTGGATACCTTCTTCTTCGGAGATATTAAAGTCTTGAAATTGTTGTCTCAAAGATGGACTTTCTCATTCTTTTTGATTCTTCATTTCCACCGAACCTTGCTTTGAGAGCCATCCATATGTCCTTTGCATCATCCATATGGTTAAAATCACAAAGGTGATCTTCAGAATGGCTTGAAGCAATAGTTTTACTTTGTGCTCTCTGCATAGCCAGCACACCTCTTAGCAGCTTTTAGAGGAGCCATGATAAACTTCCCATCCCTGTCTGAATCATTTTCTTTAGACTGTTTCCTTCTTCACTACCTCCCATAGATTCCAATCAATATTGGAAATCCAGTTTTCCATCTTCATAGTCCAAAGATCATATTCTTCCCTTTTTAAATAAGGAAATTTACCATTACTGTTTGAAAGACTAAGTTGTTGCATGGAAGTGGTGTTGGTGTTGTTTGTGTTGGTGACTTCAGTTTCATTATCAGATCCAGGCATGGTGAGGTTATGTTTGGTTGTATGAGGGTGAGAATGGTTCTTAGTATCGTAGAGACTTTCCCGAGGCTCTGATACCACTTGTTGAAACACGAAGACCTTGATAGATCTTAAGCACTCGGAGATCGTTAGTGTTGCCTATGTAATCATAAGCAAACTAATAGAAGATCTCTACAACTCGTATTCTTTAGCGGAATGAAAGTACAAGTTATAATAACTAAGAACTATTAGATCCTCTATGGATCTTTAAAGACTTAGAAAAACCCTCGCTTATTACAAACTATTATGGTTCCTTTTATAGGCAAGAAACCCTAATCACTCACGAGCATTTGCAACGTATGCTCCTAATACAAACATAAACAACACATGCATCTAGACAAGCATGCAACTAATCATATTGTTTTACTAATCATATTGTTTATTCTGAGTAAGCTCTAACCAATACGGCGCCAACCTATACTTCATACGGTGCTGACTTTTCCTGCATACGGCCTACATACGGCGCTTATCTCTCCTACGTGGCTTAACACTGTCAGCAGAATCACGATCTCTGAATTAACACTTCAGCTGAAGTATAGCTTCAGCAGAATCCATTCTTCTTCGGTAGAAACTCTTCGGCAGATACTTCAGCAGATCCAGTAGTTTACCTTAATTCCCAACAGTTTGTATGATGCGTTATGGTTCAAGTAGTCACCTACAAGGGTGAACCTTGTTTTGATGTAATATGATAATAGGATGATGTTTGAACGTTTTTGGCAACCATAAACATAAATTGTGATGTTATTAGGTTAGACATGTTTGCTCGGGGTTGGTGTTGTTGCCGTAGCAGTCACCGTTAGGGTGCGTTTTGTTATGAGGGTCGAAGCCCACTTAGTAATTATTGGTGGGTTGATTCAGAAGCGTTATACTCAAATTAATATTTACTGGGTATCGATTATTATTATATTATTTACGAGAAATTGTCATGTGAACACTCGTTTTGATTGGAAAAATTATTTCGAGCGTGATGGCGCAACCTTTGTATTTTGAATCGATCATTTGTTAATCCAAATATGTCCCGAACCTAATAATTGCAAAAGGTTAAGCAAATTACTCTTGTGGTCCCTGTGGTTTAGTTCTACCTGTCGCCCCTCTGAATTTCAAGTTTTACATGTTTGGTCCTTGTGGTGTTAGCTCAAGTTAATAAAGAGTAGTAGTAGTATGTTTCTTTCATTGAAACCCTAATGCATCTAAAAACGTAGCCTACCTTATTTTCTCTCACTCACTGCCTCCCTTTTCCACTTTCCGGCGCCATTCCGGCGACCACCTCTGGTCACTATCACAGCCGCCTCCACACCGCTGTCTCCTCTCTGCTTTGGACCAAAAATCGAGGCCGCGAAGGTAGTTTTGGGTTTAGAGTGACGCGGGTCACCATAGGTTGTTAGATCGTGAATGATTCGTGGTTTTGGTGTTCATGTTCATTACCCTTGTCATCTCTCTCTCCCTCGTATGGTATTTCAAATCGTTAAAACCCATTTCGTTTCTACTTTTTGAATTAAAACCGGCTGTAAAATGATTTGTGATGTTTCGTGGAATAAAAACTCAGATTTATAATAACGTTTTTGATTATGGTCTCGTGTGGTTAATATGGAAAAAATGTTTTATGAAGTGATATCGTGTGGAATTAAATTTGATGAATCGTGTAAATGATGGTCATTATGTTCTTTTAACTTGAGTCGGGTCGGATTGATTTGTCAAGGGGTCGGGTTAGATTGGAACCTGGTTTGATTTACGTTTCGAAGATGGTGTTGGTAAATTTTTTGTGTCAGATCAGTCTTCAACCCGATTAGGGTCAAGTTGGTCCCAGATTGATTTGTAATTTTTATTGATTTTCTAATATTGTTGTTACCATCGTGCTTGTTTAATTTCTTGTATCTCGTGTTCGATCTACATTAGGTGTGTATGATGCGTTATAGTTCAGGTAGTTGCCAACAAGGGTGAACCTTGGTTCGATGTAATATGATAATAGGAGGATGTTTGAACGTATTTTGCAACCATAAACATAAAGTGTGATATTATTAGGTTAGACATGTTTGCTCGAGTTGGTGTTGTTGTCGTAGTAGTCACCGTTAGGGTGCTTTTTTTATGAGAGTCGAAGCCCACTTAGTAAATATTGGTGGGTTGATTCAAAAGCGTTATACTCAAATTAATATTTTACGGCTATCGGTTTTGAGCTAACATCTGTATTTATTTGGTACTTGTCAACATTGGTACGTTTCGGATACGTTATGGGACTTATTACTTTGGAATTTGGACAACACACATGCTTGACGAACTTTATAATACGGGATGAGATTTGAAATATTTGGACAAACCATTGGACTTGTAATGGATTTTAGTTGGACTTAACATTTCACTAGATAAATTATGGACCGTTGACGAGCCATAAAGCCCGATAATTAGCAAACACTTTCAACCCATTAAATTATCTAACCAGATTAATTATTATCGGAATGTATTTTAATCAATGGATAATACCAAACTTTTGTCTATATACTTATTATCGCCAAAGAAACTAATTTTATGCAAACCCGATAATAAAAATGAAAAGTATAATTTTATTTTATAAAAAACCTTTTCCATTTAAATATATACTAAAACTTATGTTTCATATAAAACATACATTTCTTGAGAATTCTAATTGGGGTTACCGGGTAAATGTCTAAAATTTATCACTTACATACTTATTACATATTTGCTAATTGATCCTTACTTGCTTAATTTCCTTTATATGTTTTATTGTTTTGGCGTGTGTTCTCGAGTCTTGATTAATTTTATAGACTATTCCTTATAATATGTTGGGACATATATTTTACTTGGTGTGAGTTACGTCTGGCGTGAGATGAATGTCGAATCCTTGATCTCTTACGACTACAAGAAAACTTTGATATTAAACTTTTCTTACAAATAATGACATTAAATTCTTATAACTATTGTAACGAGAATTCCGCAAAAACTAAGACACGTTGTCTTTTGAATAGTTCATTTTGCTTTACAATCGTATTATGAGATAACTATATCCGTATTAGGTTGTGTCGATCCCGTACCATTGTACTTGTACTCTCGATACTGTTGTATTATGTCACACCCCCAAATTACCTGTTTTGCAGCGGAATTGAATACCTTGGGGGAGGACTGTCATAGCATCAAAGTTACAGTTATATCGAACGACCTAAAGTGTCGTTTAGAAAATACATCGTTTGATTAAGTAAAAATAATCAGAGTTTACAAAATGAAGGTCCCAAATAAAAATCAATATATGCGGAAATAGGTTTGATACAAGCCAAACGATGTTTTTAAAGTGTATAAATCCCATGTGAGACGTCGTCACCGACTCTATGATGTGCCTAAATGCATGCCATGAAGTGAATGCCTTAGATACCTGAGATAAAACATGCTAAAAGTGTCAACACAAGGTTGAGTGAGTTCATAGAGTTTGGTTAACAAGTAAAGCCTTAAAAGAGTGTTTATGTAACAAAAACAAAGTTTTTGGTTATATAGAATAGTTCGCAAAGCAAAGGCATCGTAAATCCACTTTCAGTTCAAGTCCGCCCATACAAAACTTGCAACCTGTGTTTTACAACCCTTTGCTAAAAATAGTATGTCAATCATGTATGTATGTGCCATAGCATTTAAAAATATGAATGTCACCACAAGGGTCTTCCAACACTCATATTTGGATGTTTGTAAATTAATAGCCTTCCAACAACTTAATTTGGAGCCACTAATGTTGTATGTAGCCAACTGAACCTCACACGGCGAGTCTAACTTGTTTGTGGTGTTGCATTGAATAACTTGAATAACAGTTATATTCACCCGGTGCGTCATCAAGGACACAAGGGTGGGGCGTCGACCGATAGTACTATCAATACTCCTCTCTGCCAGGCTCAGGTTAACCAGTTGCTAAAGTTTGTATGTTGATGCATAATTGAAAACTAGTTTGGCACATTAAGGCACATATCGCAATAAACCACACATAATGTCCAAAGTGTATAAGAAGTATATTGTAACACAATTGTATAAATGGTTTGAGTATTCGCAAGAGTGAAACAAGTGTTTAAGCATGTATCTCCCCCAAATAGTTTGTAGAATTTAAACGAGTAAAAGTGGGGTATGAACTCACAGTAATATGTAAGAGTTTAAAGTACTTGTGAAAGTATATGAAAATAGTTTGAGCATGTATCTCCCCCAAAAGTAGTATAAAAACAATTGAAAATGGGGTTATCAAACTCACGGTAGTCAGTAAACGTTTAGAGTATTTATGAAAGTAACTGATAATAGTTTGAGCATGTATCTCCCCCAAAAGTAATTGAAAATGTATAAAAGTAGGGGCTATGAGACTCACAGTAATATGTCAAAGTTTAGAATATTTGTGATAGTGAAAGTAAGTAATTGAGCATGTATCTCCCCCAAAGAGTTTACAAAACAATTAAGTAATAGAAAGTGGGGCTATGAACTCACCTAGTGTGATTGTTATGCCAACAAAATGAAGTGCAAGAAAATGAGGCTCGGAAACTATCCGCGACCTAAAATGAATGATGTGATAAGTAATGAGTTATGATGTAATGTCATGTATGCATTTTAGTATGTTATTTATACCATTTGCGAGTTTGAAAATATATTACTTTTCGTCGAAAATACTCTCTTGACGTCTTGACCATTCAAAAATGACTTTACAAGTTTTTACGTCAAAATGTCATCCTACAATGGTTTTATAATGATTTTTGGTGAAATTATCACTTTTCGTCGCAAAACAATGTCGTCGGAAATTTTCATGAAAGTGACAAAAATGGCTTCGAAAAACTAGTCATAAAATGGTGTACATCGAGCGTTAGAGAACGAACCAAACGGTTTGGAAAGTTTGTATCGAAATCTAGAAGTTTCAGTTCCGGAGTTTTCGTCCAAAAGGTCTCGAACATAAAGATAATAAGGGTTAAAGATAGTGGTTTTGGCTAATTGTTGTTCAAAAAGTGAGTTTCGGCCAAGTTTAGACATCCATAAATAATTTATTACAACTCCGCTATACAAACGGCTTGTCGTTTTGAAAAATATGCTCGGTGATCTTGATTTTATTAGAAAACATTTCGTTCCCAAAAAGATCCACATCATGGTAAAAAAAACAGTCCTCAACATGGTCGTTTTAGTTACCGTAACACTTGTCTCGTAAAATAATATAGTTTTTCAGAAAATAATAGTTACGGAAATTTTATGAAAAACGTACATATCTTAGTCGTTTCAAATCCGTTTTCTACGTTTTATACGTCCTTAGCTTAAATATCAAAGTATACTAATATATTTTTTGTGGTAAAATAATTTGTAAAGCTTAAGGCTCGTTTTTTACTCGAATAAAACAATAATAGGTTGCTGAAATTTCAGAAATTATATATTTCGTCGTTTAAATTTAAAATTCATAACTTCTTCGTTATAACTCCGTTTTAATCCGTTCAAGCGGCCACGGATTCGTTTTAAAATATATTTTCTAAATATCAAGGCCAAAAACTCTAGTCTACTGTCGGATTTTCCAGAAAAACAAATTAAGGACAGACCACTTTTTATACGTATCGAAAATAGTTTTTCTCGTACTAAACATATTCAATCCTTCAAATCAACTCTGAAACTAATCTAATCCTACCATACACCTTCTTAGGGTGTCATGGGTTCCTAAACATCATCAAGACCAATATATAACAAGGGGATAATTATAGGATGACCTTTATATATAGAACTCTTAAAATCAATGTAAAAATGGTATAAACAACACAAGTCTTGCATGTTTTTTGCTCAAAAATGATGAGATGAGTATGAAATGAATATGTAAGATGAAAAATAAACATGAGATGCTTACAAGTGATATGATGAGGTGATTAGAACAAGGATTAACCTAAACACTAGGTTTTATTTCAAAACCTAAACAAGAGTGTGATCTAGATTGTTTATAACAGGCTTGCAAAAATTTTGGTGATCCCTTGTACACTTATGATGAACGTTTGGAGGAAGGAAGAACAAATAGAGAGAACTTTTTACTTGACTAACACTTACAATAATGAAATAAATGAAGTAAGTGAAGTATAGATTTAGTTTTGTAGAAAAATCTACCCACCAAGACTTTCTTTTCCCCCTTGGCGGTTTTTAAGGCTATGTTTCTCAAAAATTTTTTTTTTTTTTTTTTGTATAAGTAATTGTGTAGGTAAAATGTATATACTTGTATACTTGTAAGAAAAGTGTAAGTAATAATAACTTGTAAGGTTTTGGTAGCTTTTAGGTACAAGTAAATTTTTTTAATAGATCAAAATAGAGTATAATGATATTATAAAAATTGTAAAAATACATTCCTGTGAAAATTTGAGTGATATAATAATTATAGTGTAGTTTTTAAGAAAACGTCGTAATAATATAAATTTAACGATTTATATACCAAATAATTTAAAACACTAGGAAAACTCAAAATATAGTTTTATACTAAATGTAAGTATAGAAATGTGTCGGGATCATTTTTGAAAATAACGGATTAAATGTTCAAAATAATAACTCACGCGATAACGTTTATTTAATATAAAATTTACGCGTTAAATGTGAAATGTAAAATCATGAATGAACTATTATGATGCAAATGATGTTAATGAATTGTAGACTAAACTTAGTCCATATGAAATGTTCGTGATGTTATGATCATGAATGCAGCTAAACCATAAAAGTTACGCGAATTTGGAATACGCAACTAGTTTACGATAAATGATGAAATTGGAAACGTGAATCGTTTTGAGAAATGACCAAAAATTGAGAATTGTGACATTCTTCCCATGTCAGAGGAATCACGTCCTCGTGATTCAATCGATGATACTATGGTTTGAACCTCGACAAGGGTTCTAAAAGTTTATGCTCGTGTATGGTCTAAATGATTATGTCAATGCTCATGCATATGAGTACTCGTCCCACGAATCGTTCCTGTCGTGAGCAAGTCCCATCCTAAATACATGCTTTCTTATGATTAGGCTCGATGAGACAAGCTTTCCCATTCTCAAGCAAAATTTTTAAAAGACTTTTTGGTAACCGATTTTTACAATCCACAACTCATCAAACGCAATATACGATTAGGCTAAATTGGTTTAGGTAACAACTTGTTTCTAGCTTGATCTTTGCAACTCATCAAACGAAGCGTCACCGGATCAAACTGGAAACAAGTGGTTTGAAGAAAATCTTTTGAAAATTTGGCTTGATTACGAAATTGCTTACACATATGAGACTACTACTCCCTTCATTGCACGATTCTTCCTGAATTAGACATAGGTGATCAGGCTATGTATAATTTAGGAGTAACTGCAATGCTTGAACTATCGACTCATATGATGTTTGGTGTTGAGTCATAAGTCCGCATGTATAAAGAATGTGCACTTAAAATGATATGATGAGATGCTATGATGATGTGGTTATAGTCTAGGGTCAATGATGCAACCTAGTTCTCTATAACCGATGCTCTGATGTCAATCCCACACCCCCAATTTTCTTGTGGAATTGAATACCTTGGGGAGGACTGTCATAGCATCAAAGTTACATTATATCGAACGACCTAAAGTGTCGTTTAGAAAATACATCGTTTGATTAAGTAAAAAAATAATCAGAGTTTACAAAATGAAGGTCCCAAATAAAAATCAATATATGCGGAAATAGGTTTGATACAAGCCAAACGATGTTTTTAAAGTGTATAAATCCCATGTGAGAGCGCGTCGTCACCATTCTATGATGTGTCCATACGCATGCCATGAAGTGAATGCCTTAGATACCTGAGATAAAACATGCTAAAAGTGTCAACACAAAGGTTGGTGAGTTCATAGAGTTTGGTTAACAAGTAAAGCCTTAAAAGAGTGTTTATGTAACAAAAACAAAGTTTTTGGTTATATAGAATAGTTACTTAAGCAAAGGCATCGTAAATCCACTCAGGTTCCAGTCATGCATAAACTTGCAACCTGTGTGTTTACAACCCACTGCTAAAAATAGTATGTCAATCATGTATGTATGTGCCATAGCATTTAAAAATATGAATGTCACCACAAGGGTCTTCCAACACTCATGTTGGGATGTTTGTAAATTAATAGCCTTCCAACAACTTAATTTGGAGCCACTAATTTGTTGTATGACCAAGCGAACCTCACGACGAGTCTAACTTGTTTGTGGTGTTGCATTGAATAACTTGAATAACAGATTATATTTTGGTCGCGTCATCAAGGACACAAGGGTGGGGGCGTCAGCCCGATAGTACTATCAATACCTCTGCCGGCTCCGCAGTTAACCAGGTGCTAAAGTTTGTATGTTGATGCATAATTGAAAACTAGTTTGGCACATTAAGGCACATATCGCAATAAACCACACATAATGTCCAAAGTGTATAAGAAGTATATTGTAACCCAATTGTATAAATGGTTTGAGTATTAAAAAGAGTGAAACAAGTGTTTAAGCATGTATCTCCCCAAATAGTTTGTAGAATTTAAACGAGTAAAGTGGGGTATGAACTCACAGATATGTAAGAGTTTAAAGTACTTGTGAAAGTATATAAATAGTTTGAGCATGTATCTCCCCAGTAGTATAAAAAACAATTGAAAATGGGGTTATCAAACTCGGTAGTCATGGCGATTTAGAGTATTTATGAAAGTAACTGATAATAGTTTGAGCATGTATCTCCCCCAAAAGTAATTGAAAATGTATAAAAGTAGGGCTATAGAGACTCATGTATGTCAAAGTTTAGAATATTTGGATAGTAAGTAAGTAATTGAGCATGTATCTCCCCCAAAGAGTTTACAAAACAATTAAGTAATAGAAAGTGGGGCTATGAACTCACCTAGTGTGATTGTTATGCCAACAAAATGAAGTGCAAGAAAATGAGGCTCGGAAACTATCCGCGACCTAAAATGAATGATGTGATAAGTAATGAGTTATGATGTAATGTCATGTATGCATTTCGTATGTTATTTATACCATTGCGCGGAGTTTGAAATATATTACTTTTGTCGAAAATACTCTTTTGACGTCTTGACCATTCAAAAATGACTTTACAAGTTTTTACGTCAAAATGTCATCCTCCAATGGTTTTATAATGATTTATGGTGAAATTATCACTTTAGATCGCATAAAACAATGTCGTCGGAAATTTTCATGAAAGTGACAAAAATGGCTTCGAAAAACTAGTCATAAAATAGTGTACATCGAACGTTAGAGAACGAACTCGACGGTTTTGGAAAGTTTGTATCGAAATCTAGAAGTTTCAGTTCGGAGTTTTCGTCAAAGGTCTCGAACATAAAGATAATAAGGGTTAAAGATAGTGGTTTTATTTGAGGTTGTTCAAAAAGTGAGTTTTGGCCAAGTTTAGACATCCATAAATAATTTATTACAACTCTAGCTATACAAGCGGCGTTTTGAAAATATGCTCGGTGATCTTGATTTTATTAGAAACATTTCGTTTCCCAAAAGATCCACATCATGGTAAAAACAGGTCCTCAACGGTCGTTTTATTACCGTAACACTTGTCTCGTAAAAATAATATAGTTTTGAAAATAATAGTTCGGAAATTTTATGAAAAATTACATATCTTAGTCGTTTCAAATCCGTTTTCTACGTTTTATACGTCCTTAGCTTCGTATCAAAGTATACTAATATATTTTGATAAGTAAATAATTTGTAAAGCTTGAGGCTCGTTTTTGACTCGAATAAAACAATAATAGGTTGCTGAAATTTCAGAAATTATATATTTCGTCGTTTAAATTTAAAATTCATAACTTCTTCGTTATAACTCCGTTTTAATCCGTTCAGCGACCCGCGGATTAGTTTTAAAGTATATTTTCTAAATATCAAGGCCAAAAACTCTAGTCTACTGTCGGATTTTCCAGAAAAACAAATTAAGGACAGACCACTTTTTATACGTATCGAAAATAGTTTTTCTCGTACTAAACATATTCCAATCCCTTCAAATCAACTCCAAAGCTAATCTAATCCTACCATACACCTTCTTAGGGTGTCATGGGTTCTCCTATCAAGACCAATATATAACTAGGGGATAATTATAGGATGACCTTTATATATAGAACTCTTAAAATCAATGTAAAAATGGTATAAACAACACAAGTCTTGCATGTTTTTGCTCAAAAATGATGAGATGAGTATGAAATGAATATATAAGATGAAAAATAAATATGAGATGCTTACAAGTGATATGATGAGGTGATTAGAACAAGGATTAACCTAAACACCTAGGTTTTATTTCAAAACCTAAACAAGAGTGTGATCTAGATTGTTTATAACTTGAGCTCAAAATTTTGGTGATCCCTTGTACACTTATGATGAACCGTTTATGGAGAGAGGAAGAAGAACAAATAGAACTTTTACTTGACTAACACTTATAATAATGAAATAAATGAAGTAAGTGAAGTATAGATTTAGTTTTGTAGAAAAATCTACCCTGAACTCTTCCCCTTGGCGGATTTGGGCTATGTTTCTAAAAAATTTTTTTTTTTTTTTTTTGTATAAGTAATTGTGTAGGTAAAATGTATATACTTGTATACTTGTAAGAAAAGTGTAAGTAATAATAACTTGTAAGGTTTTGGTAGCTTTTAGGTACAAGTAAATTTTAATAGATCCAAATAGAGTATAATGATATTATAAAATTGTAAAATACATTCTTGTGAAATTTGAGTGATATAATAATTATAGTGTAGTTTTAAGCGTCGTAATAATATAAATTTAACGATTTATATACCAAATAATTTAAAACACTAGGAAAACTCAAAATATAGTTTTTATAACTAAATGTAAGTATAAATATGGGGATCATTTTGAAAATAACGGATTAAATGTTCAAAATAATAACTCACGCGATAAAGTTTATTTAATATAAAATTCACGCGTTAAATGTGAAATGTAAAATCATGAATGAACTAATATGATGCAAATGATGTTAATGAATTGTAGACTAAACTTAGTCCATATGAAATGTTCGTGATATTGTGATCATGTTAGCCAAAACCATATTCTGGCGCGAATTTGAATATAGCTAGTTTTACGTAAATGATGAAATTGTGAAACGTGAATCGTTTTGAGAAATGACCAAAAATTGAGAATTGTGACATATTATGCTTCTTGATGCCGGTTTAGACAGTTGTGATTCTTGCGTTACTTTATATTGAGGTGAGTACTTCACTTGTTTTGAAACACTTTTGGGGAAGAATACATGCTTGTTCTAATAATTTCCAATATATGCGATTACTTAAACAAATTACTTGATTCTTGAAAACTTTATGTGCTTCACTAAATAACTTGTTCAGCTAATTTAAGTTTTTAATGCTGTGGTTTAATGTTTGTTTTATTATTTTAGATAAGCGTGTGCGTGGATATAATTGCGTTAGGAGCGCTGGTGGTTTCTGGTTATTCTATGTGGTATTTATGTGTGACATTTCTGTGTGGTTCTCGCGTCATGGATTTAATCCACTTGATGTGAGAGTGCTCATGTTTTAGCTCCAGCTGGTAGGCATGCATTTAGTACATATGTATTTTGGAGATGAATTAAATTAGAAAGTGTGGTTGTTGGTGGTTTAAATGGGTGGTTACCTGTAAGTGATTTTATTATGATGTATCTGCCTACTCTACGCTTTATTAATATGCTTGCACACTTGTCCCACTTCTATATCAATGCACAACAAAACTGATTTACTACTTTATTAGAAACCTATGAACTCACCAATCTCGTGTTGACATTTTTTGCATGTATTTTCAGGTTTAACGCAACAATTTACTTTGGAGGCTTTTGGGATGGCATGGCACGGTCATAGGATACTTTGACATATTTAGGACCACTTTATTAATATGGGCCTGTATTTCCTCACTATTTTTTTGAATAATGTAAACTTTATACCTTTGTTTATGAAGTTTCTTAATGTAAAACCGTTGTTCTATACTTTGTGTTTTGATGCCAATTAGTAGCACCCCACGACCCGAATGCTTCCACTGTACCAAATTTGGGGGTGTTACATGTATGGAACAGGACACTGTATGATTCATGTGGAGTTTATTCCTTGATGATGCAATCTATGATTGTCTATATGTTGGTCAAGAAGACATATCCCCTATCACCACATACAATTGCAAAAATGTTGCAAAAGAAGATTCAAGTGGATTATTTCATTGAAATGGCCTACCAACTGCTTAAGTAGATGGAGAAATTTGTTCACAAGAGGTGATGTTTTCGGAAGCATCCTCCCGGTGATTATGAAGCTTTGATTGAAGAAACTTGATGATTTTAAATAATAATATCAAATTTAGGGGAGGATTGTTGGGATTAAAAGACTTCTTGAAGTTGTTTGTATTACTGCATCTCATGTTGGAATTACTGCTTCTCTTAAAAGTTAGTGCTGCTAAGGAACTTCATGGAATATATGATAAGTGGTTACAACTACTGGTTACAAAAGTTAGGACTACTACTACAAACTTAATTTTGTTCAAGGTTAAGACTGCCAGTGTTCAAAGTTAAGACTGTTGGTGCAAATTTACAACTGTTAGTGTAAGTTATTATTGTTAGGCATTTGTGTTAGTACTGCTTATCAGATATGTATTAGATAATTATAGAAGAGATTTGATATACTTAGAAAAGTATTTTAAGTCATGTAGGACTCCTTGGTGTATAAAAGGAGTTCCTAGGGCATAGAGTTAGATATATCTTAATACACAAAAGTATACAACCATTTTAGCTTCATGGTTTTTGTGAAAACGTAGAGGAGGGGTGAATACGTTACCGTTTAAAAACATTAGATCTTTTGTATCAAATCGTTTATGAAGCTTGTTATAATATGAAAGTACCAATTATTGTTTGTGACTAATAAAAAGCATAGTAAACCAAGTTGTCACACAAGCATAAACATCAAACCACATCACAAGCAATTATAAAAGTAAAAGGATAAAGAAAGGAAAGTGAAAACCGAACACGAGAATTTATAGTGGTTCGGTCACGGATCTCCTCTCCGCCCTACTCCACTCCCCGAGTACCCCACTCGAGAGTTACTTCACTAAATCAACAAGCTCCCTTCTCGGCGGAGAAAACCTTACAATCGCCGCTTACACTTTTTCCGGTACAAAGCTAAATACCGGGTTCTAGTTCGAGGTAGAACCAACCTAACGTGGCCTAGACAATATTTCCAACACTAAGCTAGATGTCGAGTTCTTTTCGGGTACAACTACTCCCATTATGTTTTATGGCCCAACATAACAAACCTTGTGTTTATGGTTCAAACACATAACCCATCTAATCTAGTTTGGTGAAAGTGTTGTGATGATGCAATAATGTTTACAATGATGATCCATGACATAAATGTCTAATGGATATGAATGACTAATCTAAATGATCTTCTTAAATAAGAAGTCTTCAATCAATGAGGATATCAAGAGATCTTGAATCTTCATATGTTGATATGCTTTGGTGAATGAGGATGGCTAGATCTCCAAGCTTTCCTTGGTTGATCAAAATGTAAAGTATGCTTACAACAAAGATGAATGTTAGAAGCATTATGATCATGTGATGATGAGGGTGATTAATGTATGTTACTACATGGTTATCTATCGATCTAAAAGATGAAAGAAAGATAGAAAGAATGTGTGTTGGAAGGGATGATTGAAATGAGAAGACAATGGGCTCTATTTATAGCCAAAAATATAATCTAAAAAATAATACTTTATTAGATTTGATATCTTAGAATATCTTTTAAGATCTTGCAAATCTAACCAAATCTTCTAAAGATATGATGATGCATGAAGTGATGTAAAATTGTATTTTCATTTAGATTAAAATGTTCATGAAAATAAACTTGTAAAATGTATTATGTAACTAGTTTATAAAAAGTCTAATTGCCTTTTATAAAATAAAATATCTAGTTAGGTGTTTGTCAAAATAATATATATTTTGTCAAGTGTAAGTAAACTTTAGTACTTGTATGAATATTATAGTTAGTTTACTTGTACAAATAAAAGTATATATTTGTTAGACATTTTACAAAAGATGTATTTGTATAAAATACTTGTGAATGCAAAATGTAAAATGAGGTTCAAAATAGAATGGTTAACCTATTAAAATACTTAGTGACTCTAAATGTATTTTAAACATTCTAAATGATTTGTTAATGGGTTTGATCATAATGCCACATAACAAACATGTACGAACCTATGTTGTAACATATGAGGACTTCAGACATCGAGAGGTGTTGAATGTATATTGAGACAAAGTGTGATTACAAGTAACTTGTACATTTTACGTTATGTATTACAAGTTACATGTTTGTCATCAATTAAAACAAGCGAGACTGTATAAATTAAATATCGTAATATTTGCACTAACAATCTCCCCCTTTTTGATGATGACAAAGATATGTAAACGTAATAGAAAGTAAAATGTAAAAAGTTACTTGTATCCTTACTACCTTTACATTACCTTCTCCGTTTACACTCTTCTCCCCCTTTTTTAGAAACAAAAAGGGCGTGTCCTTGGAGTTTAACTTTATTTCTCCCCAAAAAGGCGAGCTTGCATCATCCTTAGTGAAGTTAAATCGTCCACTTCAATCCGTCCCTTGTTTGGTAGCGGATCCATGGATCAAATAAAGAGGCTTAACCTACATCAAGGTTAGTTTTATGCAACAAAAATTATGAGAAATATATGAAAAATAAAAATGCATAGCAATGTTAGCCTATTTTCCCCACTTTTTATCGAAGCACAAATGCTTGTTGAAAAGTGAGAATGATGCTAAATGCGTGCATGCTCCCCCTTGACGGTTGCTCCCCCTTGTTTGAGGCGTCAGGGTATGATTAAAAATCTACAAAACAAATATTAGTGCAAAACTGTATTCGGCATTGGACGAGTAAGTGATATACAACAAAGTGTGTATAAGATGCATTTAGTAAATTCTTGACGGAAGCTCCCCTTGCTCTAGGGCGTCAAGATGAACCTTCAAAATAAATATTAGTATAATAGAAGCTTTGTCTTTAGACAAATATGTCATATACAACCAAGTGTATAGACGATGCTATATGAGTGCTTAAAGGATATTCCTCCTTGCTCGAGGGTGTCAAGAAGCACCTAAAATAAGAAAAATAATTGATGCAAACTTCATCCTTAGATGAGTAAGTTATATACAATCTAGTGTATATGATGATGAACCAACAATGAAGAACATTAGTGCAATATATTTCATCTTTTTGACAAAGAAAAATAAGATGTATATATGTAATATATATATAAATGATATAATCAAAGATCTCATGAAGTGTAGTCTCCTAATTACAATCATAAGAAAAGTGAGAATATAATATGATGAAAGTCTACAAAATAGTTCCTAGAAAGAAGATATGAATTAAAGTTGGAATATAAAGAGTTAAAGCTAGTGGTACTAGTGTTGGTGTCAGTTTACTAGTATGATTCATGTGGTGATAAATAGGTAGATGACTCATGATTTATAATGATAAGATTTCGCTAATCCATGGTGGTGATGATTAGTGAAAGATGTGATGGAAGGTGGTGGTGATTAGGTAGGAAGCTATTAAGGAGTTAGAAACTTGTATGTATAGCAAATATAAAAATATGGACTCATGCAATCCTTTAGTAATGTCAAGTGACCAAGACGAAGAGGAAAGAAAATATGAATAGACATGAAGATAACTTCGTTCATTGATTGATACGAAAAAATGATTTATTCTAGATGACAATGGGAGAGATAGTATTAACATGGTTTTGACCGACATGGATGATTATGACATTGAAAAAAAAATGAAGAAAATATGTAAAACAACTACTAATAACGAGTACCTATATGAGGATAAGAATGACATCATATGAGTGAGAGTTGGATAGACCAACGTGTTGAAAAGGTGTTGGGAATGACGGTTTTGATTAATATATCATTTGCACTGACAATGACATGTGTCAAGCAAGAAAAAGGATAAGACCCTATGATGGTGTCCTAGATAATGAAGTTGTAAGGTGCTAGTATAAGGAAAATCCTAGATTTGTTGATTGTGGAGATGAAGAAGTTTTGTAAAACACATGATGCGTTTTTCACTTGATGAGGTATTGGTGCAAACTTGTGATATAAGGTTAAAAAGGTTGAACTAGTTGTGGTTTCAAGAACCGGTTTTAGCTAAGTGGTGTTTACCTATATGTTGGTATTGTAGAGTCTAAGAGACATAAAATTTGACAAAAGACAATTATGTGAATGGATTTCTCTCCCCCTTAATTGGTGGACATCCAACATAATGTGTAATGTATCAAATAAGGAATGACAAAAAAGTGTTTAGGAGGTTATTCGGGTTAACGAAATAGATGAGCTTAGTGATGTTTTTCTGGATGATGGTTAGCATACAATGAACATCATCCTTAAAGTCACGTACCTCTTCTTGATTAATACGATATGATCGTATGATGAGGTATGTGGTTTCCTAATAGGACGTGAAGAGGATTAGAGTATTGTTATAACTAAATAATGATGGAGGTGATTTTTAGAAAGCGGAAGCAAGAATTAGATTTGGAAAGAGGTCGTTTGAAAGACAAAAAAATGCAAAGCCAACCCTCTAGAACTTAATTCTATATGCTTTTGAACTATATGCAAGTGTAGGGGTCCCATAGAGCATATTACTAATCTACGTAGCAATAAAGGGGATTATGCAAAATGAGCATATAAAAGTTAGAACCAAGTGAGATAACAAATAATTTTTTATCAACCTACAAAACAAATTTGTTTGTGACAAAAGATGTTAATATGATAGAAATCAAATGATAACATATTATATAAGCAAAAACAACACATTGCACTTAGTAGACAAGAAATCACCACACAAGATAGCATCAAAACAATAATATTATGCAAGAATACGACTTTATTCAAGACATTTCATTATGAGATTGTTTTGTCGTTAGACTTAGACA
Organism: Chrysanthemum makinoi; assembly: GCA_910596185.1. Lineage (NCBI taxonomy): Eukaryota > Viridiplantae > Streptophyta > Magnoliopsida > Asterales > Asteraceae > Chrysanthemum > Chrysanthemum makinoi. The sequence goes on from OU343223.1 coordinate 180,716,156, forward strand.
CTTAAGCATACTTGGATATACAATAATCTATGTGATTAATTTGTAAGATAAAAAGGCTTCTAAAAGTTTGTCATACTAAAAGCACTTTGACAGATTATATGTGCAAACGTAGAAAACAAATAGTGTGACAAGAAGCAAAAGAAGCAAGATGAAAGATTCATGCAAGCCATGTTTAAGACATAACAATTTGGAGCATGTATCATTTGGATCGTACTACACATAGATATAATGAATGCCAACTAACAACTTTCAAACACAAATATATCATATCAAAATTATCACGTATCAAAATGGCATATTATGAGTTCATAAGTAACATGTTAATCATGCTAATAATTCAAAAGTAAGTATCATGCAAATAAAGTTTAGGTTTAAACGTTTAGTAGCATGAAACAAGAATACAAGCATTATAAAGATAAAACCGTACTAAGGTTTACACATTTGACTAGTTATCAAACACTAAGATAATGTAAAATCAACTTATCGTGTCAAACAAGAACATGTAATCAACACATGTAAGTGCAATGCAAGTGGTTGTAAAGAAAAGTCATATATACTACTTGTTTGATTAGTATTCCTAAGGTTAGGCAAACTATCAATGTTTTAACACTTACTTCAGGCAAGTATAGGAAAACAGATTTTTCAAGTTAGAGAATGAATATGAGACTATTACTAGCGGTGCTCAATTAAGGCTAAACACAACCATTTTTACGGGTGATTCCACATACCCAACTTCTCTCCAGGAAGCAATTCAACCGTTAGGTCAAATTGAGTTTCTAGTGAAATAGGTTCTCCAGTAGTCATTCTCATGTTAGAAAGATGGGAACTCCTACTTTTGCCTATCAAAGTGCATAAAAGATGATAGTTTACCAATACTTGGCTTGATGTGACACAACTAATATGCAATATAACTAAGGTGATGAAGATGGCATGTTATACACATGAATTTTAACAATGGTGTATTGATAAACAATATGTTTTAATCTTGTGTTTAGAATCTAAGGTTGCTCAAATTACATAGCTAATTTTATGATCTAATGGATGACATCTTTTACGTTGAAGTGTATACATTAAAAGTGATTTGATTATCTAAGACTAGGCAATGGAATATGTTAAATTAAGAATGTTCTCAAGAAAGCTCTTTGGAACTTTATTTGACAAGAATCTAAATAAGGTTACTAACTTCAATAGATTATGTGTATGTTCTAGAGATGTGTAGTTTTAACCTTGGATGTGCACAAGGTTTGAGCAACGTTAGGTTATGATGTACACTTGAAAGGAAATGGATACACACAGTATCTTTCAACAAATGAGATTATCGCATGGGATAAAGTTATCATGCTTATGAAAATAAGTATGACAAGATGGATTGGATACACTAGTTCATAGAACTTGTTCGTTTCAAGATCATTTAGCCAATGAGATGTAATGAAATCTCTTGTAACACAACCATTTATGTCGCAAGGAGAGAATAATGCATAGGATATACAATATCCTTTTAACAAGATGAATACTTAACGCAAGATTTCTTAGGCATAATGTTTTTCAAAACATCATGTTTTTCTAAATAAAGATATGAAGCCAAAGTGCTTGAATCGGATAGTCCCATCTAAATAAACTTGGTCTCAAGTCTATATTCACTAGATGATGACAAGAGGAATTCACTCGAGTTTCTTATGTATACTCCTCAACAGTCATTGTTGCTAGGGTGTATGATGTTGGCTTTGAGATTTCATTTTAACATATGTTGTTAAAATGTTGATTTAAGGTTTAACGAAATTTATGCAGAAGTTTAACGACAAAGTATTACTAATACTTTGATAATTTGTGAAGGTAGTACTACTTATACCTAGTGGAAATTGACAACAATTATCAAGAGCACCATGCTCATTTGATAGTTGAGGTTCTAGCCATAATGAATTATCTAAGTCCTTATATGTGGGAAAGGATGGTTGAGTTTGTTCAAACGTGCATTTGATTTAGTACAAGTGTTGGACACAAGGGCTTTTTGAGCAATACACTCAACAAATTCAAATGATGGTAAGGATGGTGGATTGTTGTGCTATGGAAGTACTTAGGTTGATTATTTGTCCATAGATGTTGAACACAAAAAAGTACGGATACTAATTCTTATGGTTCATTGGTTGCTAAAACTAGTGGGTGAAGTGCTTGAAGTTTTGGTCATGTCTATGAAGCTTAGGGGCTGAGGTATAGGTTCATCTTTAAAGGGCACATTTGGTTTAAAGGATGCTCTTGGAAGTTCATGAGCAACATGCTTAATGGTGCCAAAAGATGGAAGAGGGATAGTAGGTGTCAAAGAGGGATAAGTGGCACAGTGGGTTGTTTGTTTTGGATAAGTGTTTGATTCATTTTAGGAATAGTGTTTTAACATGTGTTGTTAAAATACTTGGGTGTTGATTTTTCGGATATGACTTTTAATGACTACAATCGTAAGTCGCATATACTTGAATATTTTGGATGAAATACTTAAGCAATCAATCCTACCTTGTTGAGACTATGGAGCTTAGATTTCACTCGAGGATAGCAAGACTCTTAAACATACATGTTAGTTATGACTCGATGTAAATACTTATCTTCTTGGAGGATGACACATTATTTTCATGTTAACCAAGTGAGGCTGTACATGTAGATACAAAATAATATCTAAAGTCATATGTTAGACTTGTGTATGATTTCTTTGCAAATAATGAGTCCGGATTTGTTAGTCTAGGTGGCAAGTCATCTAAGTTATCCGCAAATAGATGAGAAGATGTTGGGGGTGTTATACAAAGTTCGATAGGTACAAGTTTTGGAAACTTTGGTAGTGAAGGTGTTTTTGGATGGTTGTGAAGAAGTCATAATGGTGGGTGATTTTGGTGCTGGAGTTGGAGTACTTAAGTTTAGAAAGTTCTCATCTCGAGTGGGTGATGATATGTTGAGAGGTGACGAGTCTGAGGATGAAGAGTTCAAGTTGACAAAGCAACAAGATCGAACGCTAATCCTAGTGGTTTTCTTAAGTGTCTTGTTTGAAGGTGATGAGGCTAAGGATTTAGTCATTTTGACTTTGCTTAAAGAAATGCTAAGCTTAAGGAGAAGTAATAGTTGGAAGTGTGAAAATGACCATCCTAAATGTGTCGATTTATGGAACTAAGGATTCACGGAGATGTGTTTTATTTGATGTTAATCCATACAAAGATTATAGTTTCTAATGAGATGGAAGTGTCTAAGATCATGTCAAACATCCTAAGTTAATCCATTGTGGATGTGTTGAGTGAGATATGAAAGATATGCATTAACAACTATCCTAGAAATGAAATTTGGTAAATTATATTGCGGGATTTAGTAAAATTCAACAACTTACCTGTAGGATCCACGGAACCAAAAATTTACACAGGCGGAACCCTTAAATTGGTGCCGCCTGGTCCGCTTGTACAGGTATGGCGGTACCAAAGTCTATAACAGACGGAACCAAATAAATGGTGTCGTCTGGTCCGTGGAGACCAGAAATCTTCACAGACCTCTTTTTTAAGTATCGGGGACTTTTCCGAAACCTGAAATTTTGCTTAAAACACATGACACTAATTATTTCTAGTTAGGAAAAGTCGATAACACATACACAAACATAGTGGAGCATTGACTTTGACCAAGGGCTAACGGTTTTCACATAAAGGTGAAAATGGGTAAAATTTGATAACACTCGTGTGCTATCCCCCTGCATATACCGGTTAGCATAAACATTTTTACAAGTTATTTTATCATCCTACAAAGTAAAAACGAGAAAATAGTATCATACACCATTGTTTTTGTCCTTATACCAAACACTCTCTTAAAATTTCCATTTTTCAAAGTACTTGACTAATTTACTTAATACTCATTGCTAAGTGAGTTATGACATTTCATAACTTATGCGAGATGTTATCATAACTTATGCAAAGAAAGTGATCTAATTCTACAAGCGATGGTAAAACAATTTTCCAACTTAATGCACAAAATCTAGCAAATGTCCTATTGTGCATAAACAAAAAATCGTCAAACAAGTGAATAAATAGCATGCCAAGATTGACACTTATATTATGTAAACAAACAAGTATAAACAACAATTTGAAAAACAACAAGCAACATATATGAAAACAACATATACAAGTGGTCATTTAGCATAGCATAACAAGAAAAACACTTTTCGTCATTTTGTGTTTAAGAATGATGATGTATACCAGGATTGATTAGTTTCCTTTAAACATATTACCAAATTATTTAGTTTCAAAAGAAATTGTATCCAAGTTCTAAGAATACCAACTTAAATTACTTGATTAAAAAATTTTGAGTTTTTATGTTAAAGCGAAACTTAATATCTTAGATATACTGTAGTATTTGGTCTATTTCACCTATTTAAAGTTAGACTCAGGCCATGAGAGTATTTTTAAATGAAATTAGACTCAATTCCCTTTAAAATGATAGGTGGTTCGACTCCTACAGACTTACAGTTAATAAGTTATGAATTTTTTAAGTTGGCCAAGAAACTGCGTACTGTGCAGACAAACGAACCAAAAATTAACAAGGGAGGAACCCTTTATTTGGTTTTGCCCAGTCCGTGGCCTTCACAGAATGTTGAAAAATGTACTTACTCACAGCGAAAAAGTGTAGGACTTACTAGATTTGATAGAAAAAATATAACACAAATATTTTGTTTATTATTTTTACTAATATGACTTATCTAAACATTTAACTACAAAATTTATAAGTATAATTAGCAAAACATTTTTCATATTATATTTCGCTTCAATGGTAATTTGATACATGGATCGTGCTCCATTTTAAAAACCATTTGTTTTGAAAATAAGAGCTACGAGGCTCTGATACCAATTGTGAAAACGTAGAGGGGGGGTGAATACGTTACCGTTTAAAAACATTAGATCTTTTGTATCAAATCGTTTATGAAGCTTGTTATAATATGAAAGTACTAATTATTGTTTGTGACTAATATAAAGCATAGTAAACCAAGTTGTCACACAAGCATAAACATCAAACCACATCACAAGAAATTATAAAAGTAAAGAGATAAAGTAAGGAAAGTGCAAACCGAACACGAGGATTTATAGTGGTTCGGTCACGGATCTCCTCTCCGCGCTACTCCACTCACCGAGTACCCAACTTGAGAGTTACTTCACTAAATCAAGCTCCCTTCTCGGCGGAGAAAACCTTACAATCGCCGCTTACACTTTTTCTGGTACAAAGCTAAATACCGGGTTCTAGTTCGAGGTAGAACCTACCTAACGTCGCCTATACAATATTATCAACACTAAGCTAGATGTCGAGTTCTTTTCGGGTACAACCACTCCCGTTATGTTTTATGGCCCAACATAACAAACCTTGTGTTTATGGTTCAAACACATAACCCATCTAATCTAGTTTGGTGAAACTGTTGTGATGATGCAATAATGTTTACAATGATGATCCATGACATAAATGTCTAATGGATATGAATGACTAATCTAAATGATGTTCTTAAATAACAAGTCTTCAATCAATGAGGATATCAAGAGATCTTGAATCTTCATATGTTGATATGTTTTGGTGAATGAGGATGGCTAGATCTCCAAGCTTTCCTTGGTTGATCAAAATGTAAAGTATGCTTACAACAAAAATGAATGTTAGAAGCATTATGATCATGTGATGATGAGGGTGATTAATGTATGTTACTACATGGTTATCTATAGATCTAAAAGATGAAAGAAAGATAGAAAGAATGTGTGTTGGAAGGGATGATTGAAATGAGAAGACAATGGGCTCTATTTATAGCCAAAAATGTAATCTAAAAAATAATACTTTATTAGATTTGATATCTTAGAATATCTTTCAAGATCTTGCAAATCTAACCAAATATTGACCAAATCTTCTAAAGATATGATGATCCATGAAGTGATGTAAAATTGTATTTTCATTTAGATTAAAATGTTCATGAAAATAAACTAGTAAAATGTATTATGTAACTAGTTTATAAAAAGTCTAATTGCCTTTTATAAAATAGAATACCTAGTTAGGTGTTTGTCAAAATAATATATATTTTGTCAAGTGTAAGTAAACTTTAGTACTTGTATGAATATTATAGTTAGTTTACTTGTACAAATAAAAGTATATGTTTGTTAGACATTTTACAAAAGATGTATTTGTATAAAATACTTGTGAATGCAAAAGGGAAAATGAGGTTTGAAATAGAATGGTTAACATATTAAAATACTTAGTGACTCTAAACGTATTTTAAACATTCCAAATGATTTGTTAATGGGTTTGATCATAATGCCACATAACAAACATGTACGAACCTGTGTTGTAACATATGAGGACTTGAGACATCGAGAGGTGTTGAATGTATGTTGAGACAAAGTGTGATTACAAGTAACTTGTACATTTTACGTTATGTAATACAAGTTACATGTTTGTCATCAATCAAAACAAACGAGACTGTATAGATTAAATATCGTAATATTTGCACTAACAGTTTTGTAACCCTATTACTGTGAAGAGTGCTCGTATTATTATCATTAATAATATTGGAGCTTGTTTGTTGAATTTTGTGTTTATTGTTTCACTGTTTCATTGATAATTCTTCTAAATATTAAAGATTAGATTATGCATATTTTTTATTACATTCAAACACAGTTTACAATATAGTTGTGTTAGATTTATCTACTTCAACTGGAATCAAAAAGTAATAAGTAACATGACTTTCAAAGATTGGACAATATGGGAAATTTTGACCAAGTGTCGGAACTTATATAATTACACAATTTTGACATAAATTATATTTTACTTATTAAACTTAAATGCAAAAATGTACGGGTGATATAAGATTTATAGAAAATGCATATACATAAATTACATTTCATTGCATAACCTAATGCACCTCGTTAATTTAATAGGTTGCGGTTAAGACTTTGTGCATTTATTTTATATGTGATATTCTGAATTTCACTACACTACTTGAGGTAAGTTTTCGTAGCCCCTTTTTCATTATATTTTCCTTAGGGGAAAATGGTACTCAAATGATATTTTTACTGTTTTGATGCTGTGAGACATTGTTTTCATGTTTTTGGGCAATATGTGCGTTTTAACTACAATATGTGTCTCTTCTAAGAACTCTAAGTAGAATTTGATTTCACCAACCAACTTAAAATTTGGAGATAAGACAATACACTCAGTGTTAGTAAATAGAGCACTATTATTTTTGTCACATATCTGTGAGACACTAAAGAGCTTAAACTTCAAATGGCGTTTAACCTCTCATTTGAACAAAGTTGTTGATAATGCTACTATGTGTTCTTTGAACAAAGTTATTGATAGAAATGACATGGTTAATGGTAATGATGGGTCGTTTATTAAATTAGCTTTAGATAATAACTCCATTGATGGGAATCAGAGTTATCCTTTGGCTAAGACTAGTGGTCATAAGGCTGGATTTGAACACACTAGTATGGGTGATGTAGGTAGTACTGGTTGTGTTCATTCTAGTCTTAATGATGGCATTACTATTGCTAAGACAGGGATGGATTTTGATGAGGGAATGGCAGGTCCTACTACTAGAACTGAGCACACTAGTATGGGTGATGTAGGTAGTACCGATGCTGCTCCTTCCAGTTTTATGGATGGTATTGCCTATGATAAGTCTGGAAGAGATTTTGAATTTGGGAGAAATGATAATTCTAAAGGAATTCTTAAGAAACCTATTGGACCCTTGTTTAAGGTTTAGTTTGGAAGTAATGTTGCTAGTAACCCTTTTGTTAAAAAGGGTGTGGAACTTTGGAGAGGGTAGTGCTTTTGGTCCTTCAATTATTTCAAATAATTATTCAGCGAAGTTGGCTTTGAAGATGGAATATGCTCCTAAGTGTGTATCTAAACAAGAAAATGGGAATAGAAGGATTGACTTTACTGCTAAAGAGGTTTATAAAGGGGCCCATGCTTGTTCTTTGCAGCTCTATGGCTATTTTGTTGGTACGTCGATGGGTTATAGAGTTGTTAGATCAAACTTGATGAATATGTGGAGAGTGTATCATATTGAAGACATTACGAAAACTAATTTAGGGGTATACTATTTTAAGTTCAAAAGTGAATATGGGATGAAAACCATCCTTCATAGTGGTCCATGGATGGTTCAGAATGTTCCTTTGGTGCTTAATGTATAGGAGTCGGGGATTTTGTTAGAAAAGACTGAGCCGTCTACTATCCCCATTTGGGTGTGTGTTTATAATATCTCTATGAACTTTGCAATGGTAACAGTAATGGAGAGATTATGAGTGGGGTTGGAAAGCCTTTAATAATGGATAATATGACAAAAGAAAGATGTTTGAAGAAATCAGGGAAACTTGATTTTGCACGTGTTTTGGTTGAGGTATCTGTTGATGATGACCTACCAAATGTGTTAGAAACTTCTTATCCTCCCAATGGTAATCGGGAAGCTAGAATTTGTAAGTTAGAAGTGAAATATCATTGGAAACCACCCTGGCTTTGTACTTTCTATAAAACTTTGGGTCATTCTGCAGTTTCTTGTAAAGTCAGGCCTGTAACAGATGAGGAGAAGGCTGCTAAAGTTGTTAATTATTCAAGCCGGCTGAAGGAGATGGAGAAACAGCTTGTCAAGAGGTGATGTTTTTGGAAGCATCCTCCCGGTGATTATTAAGCTTCGAATGAAGAAAATTGATGATTTTGAAGAATAATATCAAGTTTAGGGGAGGATTGCTGGCATTAAAAGACTTTATGATGTTGTTTGTATTACTGCATCTCATGTTGGAATTACTGCTTCTCTTAAAAGTTAGTGCTGCTAAGGAACTTCAAGGAATATATGATAAGTGGGTACAACTGCTGGTTACAAAAGTAAGGACTGCTACTACAAACTTAATTTTGTTCAAGGTTAAGATTGCCAGTGTTCAAAGTTAAGACTGCTGGTGCAAAGTTACAACTGTTAGTGTAAGTTATTATTGTTAGGCATTTTTGTTAGTACTGCTTATCAGATATGTATTAGATAATTATAGAAAAGATTTGATATACTTAGAAAAGGAGTTCCTAGGGCATAGAGTTAGATATATCTTAATACACAAAAGTATACAACCATTTTAGCTTCAAGGTTTTGTAACCCTATTACTGTGAAGAGTACTCGTATTATTATCATTAATAATATTAGAGCTTGTTTGTTGAATTTTGTGTTTATTGTTTCACTGTTTCATTGATAATTCTTCTAAATATTAAAAATTAGATTCTGCATATTTTTTATTACATTCAAACACAGTTTATACTATAGTTGTGTTAGATTTAGCTACTTCAACTGGAATCAAAAAGTAATAAGTAACATGACATTAAAAGATTGGACAATATGGGAAATTTTGACCAAGTGTCAGAACTTATATATTTACACAATTTTGACATAAATTATATTTTACTTATTAAACTTAAATGCAAACATGTACGGGTGAAATAAGATTTATAGAAAATGCATATACATAATTTCATTTCATTGCATAACCTAATGCACCTCGTTAATTAAATAGGTTGCGGGAGTAGAATTGTCACTTGAACTTTATTTTGCCCTCGTTTTTCTAGTTTATTTTGAAAAATTATGCCATTTTTAAAATTTTGACATGTTTTTCTTAACCTAACTAGATTAGACCTTAGCCGAGCACATTATAACCCTTGATATTATATGGTGAGATTAGCCTTATCCGTTTCCTAATTTTTACCCCAAATCCACCAAATCATGATTGTGCCAGTAGCTTGTAAACTTTAGAACTTGGCCTTTGCATCATTTTGAGACCATAGACAAGGTATGTTGAGTTAGCTCGATGTATTTGGACTTTTCAGTTTAAGAAGGCAGTATTATAGGATTATCACCCAAATAGCCTATCATTGTGTGTCTATCGATTAGTCAACTCGACTTCTTGACTCCCATGTTAAACCCTTTGTTGCACTCACCTTTAGTGCAAGATACCCCTAGATATACCCATCTGAGCCATTCCTTTCATTTTGTTGACCCAACATATTGTTTCGTTACACCCTTACACCTTAGCCTACCCTTGTAGTCTTTATTTGTAATTGGGAAGTCATTGTTTGCCTAAGTTCAAGGTTCAAGTGGAAAGGTTTGGGAATCACGCTTTCATCGATGACATATTCTTAAAGATCATTAAAGACCCCCCAAATTCTCACATTGTTCATCTCAAGTGGGGGGGGTGTTATGTTTAGTTGTTATGTTCGAAATTGACACTTTGAGTAGTTGACTGATTTGAGTGTTTTGTTTCCATTTCGTGAGGTATTCGGCTTTGTTTTATTCTAGCATAAGGGATTTGTAAACTTATATTTTCCAGGTAATGGGCCTGGAAAATATCTTTTTAGTGATATATCTAATAAGTTCTACTTGAGGGCAAGTAGAGTTCAAGTGGGGGGATATTTGATAACATCAAATAGTCCTGACTATTAAGTGTCAATTTCCCCCGATAATGCTCGTATTTTATGTCATTTATATGGATTTACGCTTGTTTCCTCTATATTTCACTTTCAGGTAAATTACGAGCATTGGAGCTAAAGAGACGCGGATTTGGAGCGTTTATTGAAGATATATGATAGTATGCTCAAGAATACCCTCCCCCCAACGCAGAAAATTGAAGATGTTACGGCATAACTCCCCTCTCACATTACGCCGTAACAGAAGCGTGGCCCAGAAAACCAACTATACGGAAGATTACGGTGTAACTCCATCCCAAGATGATGCCATAACTAATTAGGTTAAATGAGGTTCCACGCCGCTGCAAGCTACGCCGTAACTAATTCCACAATTACGGCCTAACCACGATTTATTGAAGATACGGCGCAACTCATTCCTGATGTTACACCGTAACCAGCTTTTCCTGAGCAAATTATGAAGAAATGGATGATACGGCGTAACTCTTATCTTAAGTTACGCCGTAACCAGATCTGGCCTATAAATACCGCTCAAATTCGATCATTTCTAATCATCCCATTTCATACACAACATCAGTGAACGTGAGTAGAAGTTAAAGGTAGATCTTGGGGAGCATACAAAGCCATCTCCAAGGGAAAAATCACTCCCCTACGATAAGCATTAGCATTTTATCTTTTATTTACTTTCAATTCATATATTTCGTAATGTTAAACATTGAATCGATTGTTTTAGTTAATATGAGCGGCTAAGCACCTCTGGTGCTAGCCTTGTTATGATTCCTTAATTGTTTTGTTTATGTTTACATTGCTTCCGTATAATTATTTCTAGTGTATGCATGCATAGTTTGTTGGCAGTTACCCTTGTTTCGGTAGTTTTGAATGGCGGTAGTGACTAGTTACTTAGGAGATATGACCAACTAATCACCTACTGTTTGGATGAACTTAAGAAGTTAGGGATGAGTGTTTAAGATGCTAGCGCCCGGGCACTCATTGTTACAAATCTTGCATGTAGCGGTACTTAATGACTTGGCTTAGGGGACTAAAAACAACTGGACTTTCAACGGGTCACCTGCGATCTCCAGTGGAAGCCTTTGCTGATATGTTTGGACGAACTGACCAAATGTTGTCCTAGCGACTTTTACCCCCACTTGAAGTAATTGGAAGTAAAGAAACATGAACTTAACATGATAGGATGACTAACTAGGTTAGCACACGTCTCCCATATTGATCACAACCCTTGCCTTTACTTGCTTTTCTTATTTTCTTATTTTAGTAATTGACTAGTCATTTCATCCTTAAATTCTATCAAAATATGTGACACCTAGACTTAGTTAAAATCCGCACACATAGCTCTTGGGACGTCCTCGATTTTACCGAAATACTACACCACACATGACCGGGTACATTGCCCGTTAGTGCATTAGGGTAGACCATAGGTATAACGAGACAATATAAATATTAAAACCTGGTCAGGAAAACCTGCATCAAAGAGATTCTACAATTCAGGTTACAAGAAGATTGGAATTTGCTGGAGTTACCAAATGGAAAAAGGTCTATATGCACTAAATGGGTTTTCAGGAATAAAAAGGATGAAATATGAATTGTGATAAGAATTAGAGCAAGATTGGTAGCTCAAGGATACACACAACAAGAAGGAATTGATTGTGAGGAAGTCTTTGCTCCTATTTCAAGAATTGAAGAAATTAGACTCTTTCTAGCTTATGCTTCATTTAAAGATTTTGTGGTGTATCAAATGGATGTAAAGAGTGCTTTTCTCTATGGGAAGATTTAAGAAGAAGTGTATGTATGTCAACCACCAGGATTTGAAGATCTATACTTTCCAAATAGAGTATACAAGGTTGAAAAGGCACTATATGGACTACATCAAGCTCCTAGAGCTTAGTATGAAAGCTTGTCAACATATTTGTTGGACAATGGATTTCAAAGAGGGAAAATTGACAAGACCTTATTCATCAAAAGGTACAAAGGTGATATTTTACTGGTCCAAGTGTATGTGGATGATATCATCTTTGGTTCAACTAAAAAGGTTACCAATTTCTTGGGTGTAGATTAATATCATGACAGTGCAAGAAATAGACTACGGCTGCAAATTCTAAAATAGAAGCTGAATATGTGGCTGCTTCAAGTTGCTGTAGACAAGTGCTTTGAATTCAGAATCAGCTACTTGATTATGGGCATAATTTTATGCCAACTAAAAGCTTTATTGACAATAACAGTACTATTTTCATAATTAAAAATCTAGTTTTTCATTAAAAAAACAAAGCATATAGAGATCAGGCATCATTTTATTATAGATTGCGATGAAAATAAATTGATTCAAATGGTTAAAATCCAAACTGAGAAGAATGTTGCAGACTTGCTTACAAAAGCTTTTGATGTAAGTAGATTTCAATATTTGATTACGAATATTGGAATGTTAAATATTTAAATCTTCAAATCCCTCACTTTCAGCTTTTTTGTCTGAATCCATTGAAAGTGAGGGATTTGAACTTATAGTAGATTTTTTGAATGCACACCCTGTAAGGTATGCACTTACTGTTAATCCCACTATATATGTTTCCTGGATAAAAAAGTTCTAGTATTCTGGTGTGGCCAAAACTATCAATGTCCAAGTGTATGAGAAACCTTATGATAAATTAACTTTTTATATAGCATTCTTCTCCCCTCAATAGAAATTTATAATCCATATAATCTTACAGTGTCTAAGTCCAAAGACTACTGCCTAGAATGAGTTTAACAACACTATGGAGTCTGCCATTATCTGCTCGGCTACAAACCATAAATTCAATTTTTCAAAATTATTTTTTGATAGTATGGTTAGAAACTTGAATAATTTGACTGGAAAATTGTTAATGTATCCTAAGTGTATACAAGTATTTTTGGACAAACATTTGCTGAAAAGCCAACACATAAAAGAATATACATTGCACCCTCTCATACTAGAAAAAGTTTTTTTTTCAAATATGAGAAGGGTAGGGAAAGGTTTTTCTGGTAAGGTAACACATGTGTTTCCAACAATGGTGAAACTAAACCAACAATAAATGGGTGAAGGTTCAACAATTACCACTGATCCTCAACACACACCCAACATTTTACAACCATCCACTTCACAACCCTAAAAGACCCAAAACCTAAGAACCCTAAAAGAAAGGACACTCAGATACGTCAGTCTGGTGATCGTATTGAAAGTATTACAGATGAGGCTGTCCATAAGGAGAGGGGTGACAGTTTGGTGGGGGCTGTCGCTACTGCTCCTAAAAGAAAGGACACTCAGATACATCAGTCTGGTGATCGTATTGAAAGTATTGTAGATGAGGTTGTCCATAAGGAGAGGGGTGACAGTTTGGTGGGGGCTGCCGCTAGTGCTTCTACCTTAGAAGCATAGCAGGATAATGGTAATATCAAAAAGACCCAATCCAAGGCAACACCGAGCTAGTTTAGGTAGTGGTCCCAGGTGCCAAGAAACCATCGGGGATACACCGGCTCAAACTAGGTTTGAGAGTGTATCTAAAAAATCCAATGATTTACTGCTCGCAAGAGGTAACACACTTTGAAGTGATGAGGATAGCATGAAACTTAATGAATTGATGGTATTATGTACCAACTTACAATAACAAGTTCTTGATTTAAATAATACAACATCCTCTTAGCAGATTCAGATTGATAGTTAGAAGAGAAGGGTCAAAAAGCTTGAAAGGAAAGACAGGTCAAGAACCCATAAGCTAAAGAGGTTATACAAGGTTGCTATAATTTCTAGAACTGAATCCTCAGAAGATGAAGAGAGTTTGTGTGAGGATGCATCCAAACAGGAGAGGAATGATGTAGCGGATGAGGAGATGTAAGATGAAAAGGGTGTAAATGAAGAAGTTATTGAAACAATTGTTGAAAGGGTAAATGATAAAGATGTTGTTAAAGAAGTAAATGATGGAGTTAATTCAGTTGAAAAAGTAGTTGAGGTCACAACAACTGTGATGCTAATGGTTAATGCTGCTCAATTTAGTACTGCTGGTGATCATATTAGTACTGCTAGTGACAAAGTTAGTGCTGCCAGTGACAAAGTTAGTGCTGCTAGTGCTCTAACAGATGTTGCTACTGCTACAACAACTTTTGATGATATTACTATGGCTCAAGCACTAGAAGCTTTAAGAAGGACAAAACCCAAGGAGAAAGGGGTTGTTCTCAGAGAACCAAGTAAATCTACAACAGCTAAAACAATATCTTCATAGGAAAAAGGCAAAGGGGTAATGATAGAACCTATGAAGATGAAGAAGAAATATCAAATCAGACTTGATGAAGAAGCTGCTGAAAAATTACAAGATGAATTTGATGAGAAAGCAAGACTTACAAGAGAGAGAGATGAACAAGAAAAAGAAGCCAACATTGCCTTGATTAACACATAGGATGATGTACTGGCAAAGATTGATTCTGATTATCAGTTGGCTGAAAGATTGCAAGCTAAGGAACAAAAAGAGTTGTCTAATACTAAAAAATCCAAACTGTTTGTACAACTCTTAGAGACAAGAAGAAAACACTTTCTAGCAAAGAGAGCAGAAGCAAAGAGAAATCGACCACCAACCAAAACACAACAGAGAAAGATAATGTGTACTTATCTAAAGAACATGGAAGGATGAACGCTCAAAGAATTGACACCTTTTTCCTTTGAGTAGATCCAAGATAAGTTTAACAAATCAATGAAAAAGGTAAACGCGTTTAATTGATCAAGATACAGAGTTGGTGGAAGTTAGTGAAAAGAGAGCAGGAACAGAGCTGGAGCAAGAGGTCACTAAGAAGCAGAAGGTGGTGGATAGTCAAGAAACAAGTTAGAAAAAGATTGATGATGATCAAGAAATAGCTGGGCTTAAACCGTTAATGCAAATTATTGCAGATGAATAATAACCAATAATTGATGCTATTCCTTTAGCTAGTAAGCCTCCAAGGATTGTTGACTAGAATATATATAAAGAAGGAAAGAAAAGCTATTACCACATCATAAGAGCTAATGGAACATCTCAGATGTATATGTTCTTTAGTCAGATGCTAAAGAAATTTGACAGAGAAGACTTAGAAAATCAGTGGAAATTGGTAAAAGCTAAGTATGGGTCAACAAGGCCAGTGGTAGACTATGACTATTTGTTATGGGGTGATCAGAAAATCATGTTTGAACCACATGTAAAGGATGAAGTACAGAGGGCTCAGAATTGAGTTGATGTATTGTAGCATCCGGTAATTTTTCAATAGTCTATTTTAAGAATAAGTTATATTTATTATTACTTATTTTTTACTTCGGATTTTTCTGAGCCAATTTGAAATCAAATACGAGAGATTTTCTCGCTAAACGTGAAAACTACACATTGTGGTACTGGCACAACCGTAAACTCATTAAATTATTTAAATTTTATTATTATATTATTTACGAGAAATTGTCATGTGAACACTCGTTTTGATTGGAAAAATTATTCCGAGCGCGATGGCTCAACCTTCGTAATTTGAATCGATCATTTGCTAATCCAAATATGTCCCTAACCTAATAATTGCAAAAGGTTAAGAAAATTACTCTAGTGGTCCCTATGGTTTAATTCTACCTGTCGGCCCCCTGAATTTCTAGTTTTACATGTTTGGTCCTTGTGGTGTTAGCTCAAATTAATAAAGAGTAGTAGTAGTAGGTTTTATTTCATTAAAACCCTAATGCATCCAAAAACACAGCCTGCTTCTTTTCTCTCACTCACTTCCTCCCTTCTCCACTTTCTGGCGACATTCCGGCAACCACCTCCGGCCACTATCCCAGCCGCCTCCACACCGCCGTCTCCTTTCTACTTTGGACCAAGAATCAAAGTCGCGAAGGTAGTTTTGGGTTTAGAGTGATGTGGGTCACCATAGGTTGTTAGATTATGAATGATTCATGGTTTTGGTGTTCGTGTTCATCACCCTTGTCAATTTTCGTTCACTCGTGTGGTATGTCAAATTGTTAAAACCCGTTTCGTTTCTAATTTTAGAATTAAAACTAACTGTAAATTGATTTGTGATGTTTCGTGGAATAAAAAATCGGATTTTTAATAAAGTTTTTGATTATGGTCTCGTGTTTTTAATGTTGTAAAAACGTTTTATGAAGTGATACCGTGTGGTATTAATTTTGATGAATCGTGTGAATGGTGGTCATGATGTTCTTGTAACTTGATTCGGCTCGGATTGATTTGTCAAGGGGTCGGCTCGAAATGATGTTAATATGATAATAGGATGATGTTTGAACGTGTTTGGCAAACATAAACATAAATTGTGATGTTATTAGGTTAGACATGTTTGCTCGGGGTTGGTGTTGTTGCCGTAGCAGTCACCGTTAGGGTGCGTTTTGTTATGAGGGTCGAAGCCCACTTAGTAATTATTGGTGGGTTGATTCAAAAGCGTTATACTCAAATTAATATTTTGCGGGTATCGATTATTGAGCTAAAATATGTGATTATTTGGTACTTGTCAACATTGATATGTTTCGGAAACGTTGTGGGACTTTTTGGAATTTTGACAAAACATATGCTTAACGGACTTTATAATACGGGATGAGATTTGAAATATTTTGACAAACCATTGGACTTGCAATGGATTTTAGTTGGACTTAACATTTCACTAGATAAATTATGGACTGTTGACGAGCCATAAAGGCCGATAATTAGTAAACACTTTCAACTCATTAAATTATCTAACCAGATTATTTATTATCGAAATGTATTTGAATCAATGACTAATACCAAACTTTATCTATATACTTATTATCGCCAAAGAAACTAATTTTATGCAAACTCGATAATAAAAATGAAAAGTATAGTTTTATTTTATATAAAACCTTTTCCATTTAATGTACATACTAAAACTTATGTTTCATATAAAAGGTACATTTCTTAACCATTCTAATCGGGGTTACCAGGTAAATGTATAAAACTTTACTAGTTACATACTTATTACATATTTGCTAATTGATCCTTACTTGCTTAATTTCCTTTATATGTTTTATTGTTTTGGCGTGTGTTCTCGAGTCTTGGACAATTTTTATTGACTATTCCTTATAATATGTTGGGACATATATTATACTGGGTGTGAGTTACGTCTGGCGTGAGTTGCATGTGAAGTCCTTGATCTCTTACCACCACACGAAAACGTTGATATTAAACTTTTCCTACGAATAATGACATTGATATGAAACGTTGATACGAGAATTACACGAAAACTAAGACACGTTGTTTTTTTTAAATTTCATTTTGCTTTACAAGTCATATTCTGAGATAACTATATTCGTATTACCTTGTGTCGATCTCGTACCATTGTACCTGTACTATTGATACTATTATGTTATGCTTCTTGATGCTAGTTGTGACAATTGTGATTCTTGCGTTACTTCATATTGAGGTGAGTTGATGGCCCCTACTTTACTTGTTTTGAAACACTTTTGGGGTAGAATACATGCTTGTTTTACTAATTTCCAGTATACACGATTACTTAAACAAATGAATTGATTCTTGAAAACTTTATGTGATTCGTTAAATAACTTGTTCAGCTATTTCAAGTTTTTAATGTTGTACTTAAATGTTTGTTCTATTATTTTGGACAAGCTTGTGTGTAGATATAATTGCGTTAGGAGCACTGGTGTTTTCTGGTTATTCGGTGTCATATTTTTGTGTGGTTCTTGCGTCATGGATTTAATCCACTTGACGTGAGAGTGCTTATATTTTAGCTCTAGCTGGTAGGCATGCATGTAGCACATATGTATTTCAGATATGAATATTCGTAGATGAAGAGTATGGTTGTTGGTGGTTTAAATGGGTGGTTACCTGACTAGCCAAGTTATTTGATTATGATGTAACAGATACGCTTTATTATTATTCTTGCACAATTGTCCCACTTGTATATCAATGCACAACAAAACTGATTTACTGCTTTATTACAAAACTATGAACTCACCAACCTTGTGTTGACATTTTTAGCATGTATGTTGAGGTTTAATGCGACAATATACTTTGGAGGCTTTTAGCATGGCATGGCACGGCCATAGGATACTTTGTCATATTTGGGACCACTTTATTAATATGGGCCTGTATTTCCGCACTATTTTTGAATAATATGAACTTCATACCTTTATTTATGAAGTTTCTTAATGTAAAATCGTTATTCTATACTTTGTGTTGTGATACCAATTAGAAGCACCCCACGACCCGAATGCTTCCGCTATACCAAATTTGGGGGTGTTACAGTTGGTAACAGAGCCAAAGTTATAGAGAACTGGATAATTTTCAGAACCTAGACTATAACCATTTTTACAACAATTTAACCCTATGACCGACATGTGCCTGCATGCCAAGTTGATGCTTCACTTGTGACTTTGATTATTAATATATTTGATGAGATGTGTGCCTTACTATTGGATGTGTATATCCATTTATTTTTCGCTATTTGCTATAAGTATCTTCGACATACTAATACTTACCTATCATACTTATTGTAGAGTTGTGACTTTTCCTTACATAATCTCATCACTCGCCCTCGAGTGTGGTCATTTATTTTGGTCTTTTGAAAATGGATTTTGGAGGTAAATGACATTGTGCTAGAGTAACTAAGTCTAGTATATCAAAATTCATTAAACCTCGGGTCAATATAGACTCATCACCAATATTCAGCCAGGGACAGTGGGACATTGACTGATCACCTATGTCCGACTCAGTGGTGAATTTTGCGATAGTTGGAGCAGTTATAATAGTATTATGTCCGGTTGGTTTTTGGTTTGATTTCAGAAAAAGGGTAAAGTTTTGGTGTGTGTATATGAGCATTGGATTTTATAAAAATTTGCCCCTACAGACGACACACTGGCATCACAATTCTTGTTTATCACGATACTCTTCCTTTTGTATGGAATGCTTTTCATCGCCGTCCGGTTATGTTATGACTTAATTTCTCTTGCAATCGTCTGGTTATGATACCTTCATCTCTACCTCGAACCTTATGCTCACTCGATGACCATACCTTAAGCGTAACCATCTAGATCCGTTGATGTCTACTTATATTTGATCTTGATTTTATATTGTTTAATAGCCGTATTACTTTTGGAATTATGACTTTGTACTCAAACGTTGTACCTTCCGCGTTGAGTACTAAGTACACTGCTGAAGAAACTAACTGAACTGATTTCTAGTAGCAATTAATACTCTCCTTCAGAATCGTACTATGAGCTTGTTATACTCTCCATTCAGAAGAGATCCTATGCTTGACAGAACCCTTGAGATTTTAAGGGGTAACCTAAACCGTGATCTTGGGAGCGGACGTCTAATCTTTCGCTCATCCTTCGGGAACACCAATTATCTTGCTACCCTCGCATATCATAATAAATTGTGTCTTTATTAACCTACAAACTGTTTTCAATCATCCCACAGAGTATTTTGCGATCATCCTACAAAATGTTTTACTAATATATCATGAAATCAAAATTTTGACCCTATTGTTATTTTATTGCTATTTTATAAGCAATGGATTATTTTCCTACTACTCTTTGGAAAGTATTTTATGCTACTACCTCATAAACTGAACAACTAATATTTTCTCTTGTAACTAAACCAAACTTTATGAGTGAATCCTACACATCTGCTTGAAACTTATTGGTTGCCCGTATCAACACCTCTTCTTAGACCCTACACTAACGAATGACTTGAATTGAATCGTGAGGACGCGATTCTTTTTAGGGAAGATAGACTGTAGCATCCGGTAATTTTTCAAGAGTCTATTTTAATAATAAGTTATATTTATTATTACTTGTTTTTCCTTTCGGACTTTTCTGTGCCAATTTGAAATCAAATACGAGAGATTTTCTCGTTAAACATGAAAACTACACATTGCGTGTATTGCACAACCGTAAACTCATTAAATTATTTAAATTTTATTATTATATTATTTACGAGAAATTATCATGTGAACACTCGTTTTGATTGGAAAAATTATTTCGAGCGCGATGGCGCAACCTTCGTATTTTGAACCGATCATTTGCTAATCCAAATATGTCCAAAACCTAATAATTACAAAGGGTTAAGCAAATTACTCTTGTGGTCCCTGTGGTTTAGTTCTACCTGTCGCCCCTCTGAATTTATAGTTTTACATGTTTGATCCTTGAGGTGTTAGCTAAGTTAATAAAGAGTAGTAGTAGTAGGTTTCTTTCATTGAAACCCTAATGCATCTAAAAACGCAACCTACCTTCTTTTCTCTCACTCACTGCCTCCCTTTTCCACTTTCCGGCGTCATTCCGGCGACCACCTCCGGTCACTATGACAGCCGCCTCCAAACCGCTGTCTCCTCTCTGCTTTGGACCAAGAATGTGACAACTCGTAATTTCAGTTTATTTTACAAACTTTGAAAATTTTACTATTCATCTCGGGAAATTACTATTCATCGGTTACTATTCATCATTTTCGAAGTCGATTTGATATTTTGAAAGGGTATTTCAAAATTTTACTATTCATGAAACACTATTCATTCCCGGAGAAAAATCACTATTCATGATTTACTATTCATCATTTTTCGTAAACTAGGTTTACGAGTATCAAATACGCGTAACCTTGAGGGTTAAGCTGCGTATTCATGGAACATCATTGAGAACATTACATATAGACTAGAGTTAGTCTACATATCATCAGTAACATCATTTCCATATTAGTTGATGCATGGGTTTGCATATTTCATTAACGTATATTTATTTATTAAATAAACGTTATCGCACGATCATTTATTTTGAATAATTGATCCGACACTTCCAACAATTACATTGATATATTTTTATACTTATTTAAGACTGTAAAAATTATATTATTAGTTTACCCGATGTTTTGAATTTATTTTGTATATATATTGTTATATATATATATATATATATATATATATTTACGACGGTTTACGTAATTTCGATACAATAATTATATAACCACCCGTACTTTTACGACTATTAAATTAACTATAAATTTTTAATTATTATCACTTTTACACACTTCGATAAATTCACGACTCATTTTAAATATTAAGATTGAGTATGTTGAAAATTTTTAACATTTTTATGAGCATTATATTTTTATGTTACCTTATTTTGATTTTCGTAACTTAAAGGTTTAACATTTGTAATTACCGGGATCAAACTATAACCAAATAACCGCTACATCTCAAAACTTAATCGTTAAGATATACCAATATTTTTATGCACGAACCGCCCTATATTTTTTACCAAACCGCCACCCCTTCTTCTCATTATACATATATCTGTTTTCCCTCCTTCCCATTAGTATCAAAAAAGGGAGAAGAGTAACTTCTGTCTTCCTTCTCCTATATTACCAGCGACGCCCCACCACAACTCCACCATCACATCACAGCCTCCCTCCACCGCCTCCAAGACTCAAGTCAGACCAAGGTTGAAAGGTCATGAGCACGAATCAGGTCTAAATCATGGCATAGGGTCGCGTTAGGTTTGTTTTGTCCTCGGTACACAAGGAAACCCATAAGGGGTGCGTTTGTTTGCTTCGGGTCTGTTTCGGTTTGGATAAATCATCACTGTCGCCACCACCGTTAACACCATCATCTTTCTCGTGTCCTTGGTATGATGACACTTTTAATCTATCTTTGTCATTATCTTTTTGTATAAACCGAATATAATCATTATTAAAGTTTTCGTGGAAATAAATTAAAAATAAAAACGTATTTAAATTTCTCGTGTGGTAAAACAGATTTAAAAGGGGGCGTATGTTTGATTTTATTTTGTGAACGGATCGGGTCAACCCACGTACGGGTCAGGTTCGACCCATTTGGGTCACAGTTTGGCCACAAATCTGGTCATGGGATGAGTTTGGGGTTACTTCTACCTGCTTAGTGAGGCTTATTCGAGGTTGCGAGTGTTTTCTTTTCCTGGTCTCAGTTCACAAGGAAAATGTGACAATTCGTATTTTCAGGTCATATTTCAAAACATTACTCATGCTTCATCATTTATCATTTATCGGAAATTAGGTTTACGAGTATCAAATTCACGTAACCGTAATGGTTTAGCTGTGAATTCATGAACAATCATTAAGGACATTCTATATGGACTAAGTTTAGTCTACATATCATTAGCATCATTATCATCATATTAGTTCATGCATGGTTTCGCATTTTACATTAACCGTATAATTTCATATTAAATAAACGCTATCGCGTAATTAATTATTTTGAACAATTGATCCGTTACTTTCAAAAATTATTCCAATATATTTTTATACTCATATTAAGTTTATAAAAATAATATTATGAGTTTACCCAGTGTTTTAAATTTATTTTGTATCTAAATTGTTATATTTATATAATTACGACGTTTTTCTTAAAAACTACACGATAATTATTATTTCACTCAAATTTTGCAAGAAATGTATTTTTATAATTTTTATGACCTTAAAATATTTTATCTTGACCCGTTAAAAGTTATTTTTATCTAACGCTACCCTAAATAATCAAATGTGTATTTAATTCACCACAAGTCTTCAAGTTACTTACATATATCTACACTTATACATTATAAAAAAAAATTGTATTAGCATGACTAATACCCCCCTTGTCGACAAGGGGGGTGAGTCATTTTATTTGCAAAATATCTCTTGTAAGTATATGTATTATACTCTTAATATCACAACACATTCACTTATTATCCACAAGTAAAAGATCAAAAACCCATTTGCTTCCTCTCTTCCTCTCCAAAACCGGCAACCACAAGACCAAAGAAGGATTTCATCAAAATTTTCAAGACAAGGTTTTTAACACTCTAGTATCACTTGTTATTAAGGTTTTGCAATAAAAACCTAGGGTGATTAGGAAAAATCCATTGTCCATAAACCTCATCAAGTTACTAGTAAGCATCCATATTCATGTTTTTATTTCATATTCATTGTTATGGTCTCATTTCATTTGAGAAAACATGCAAGTCTCATGAGGTTTATACCACTTTTTCTTTGATTTTTAAGAGTTATATATATATTGTCATCCTATAATTACTCCTTGTTATAAATCACTCTTGGTGATGTCTAGGAACCCATGACACCCTAAGAAGGTGTATGGTAGGATTAGAATAGCTTCGGAGTTGTTTTGAATGGGTTAGAATAGGTTTGGCGCGAGAAAAACTCATTTCGACAAGTTTTAAAAAGGGTCTGTCCTTATTTTCGAATTCTGGAAAATTCGACAGTAAGTAAAATTTTTTCGCCTACATAATTAGAAAATACACTTTAAAACGAAAACGTGGTCGCTTGCACGGATTAAAACGGATCTATAACGAAGAAGTTATGAATTTTTCAAGTTGGCGACGAAAACTATAATTTTCTGGAAATTTCAGCATGTTATATTTATTTTGTACGAGTCAAAAATGAAACTTAGGCGTTATAAATTATGTCGACTTATCAAAAATATACTAGTATACTTTGATACAAAGCTAAGGACCTTTAAAACGTAGAAAACGGATTTGTAACGATTAAATTATACCCGTTTACAAAAGTTGTCGTAACTTTAATATATAAGAAAAACTAGTCAATTTCTAATAGGCAAGTTTTACGGCAAAAATAAGAGACCAAGTTGAAGGTTGTTTTTAACATTGATGTAGAACTTTTTATAAAGTAATGTCTTCTAGTAAAAGTGAGTTTGCCAAGTATATTTTCCAAAATGTCCGACCGTTTGATTAGCGGAGTTGTAATGAATTAATTATGGCTGCTTAAAAATTTGCCGAAAACCATCCTTAAACTATATTTTGGGACACAAGTACCATACTTAACCTATATTTTTCTTTTTGTTCGAGACCTCTAGGATGGAAACTCATTTACTAAAACTTTGAGATAATGATACAAACTTACCAAAACCATTGAGTACGTTTCCTAATACTCGATGTGCATCATTTTACGACTAGCTTTTAGAGGCCGTTTTGTCACTTTCATGAATATTTCAACAACATTATTTTACGACGAAAAGTTATAATTTCTTAATAAATCACTAAATGATTATCGTCGGATATCATTTCAACGTAATTACATGTGGAGTAATTTAAAAATGGTCAAGACGTTAAAAGATTATATTTTTGACGAAAAGTATTATTTTCAAAACTCATAAGTGGTATAGATATCATCCGATTGCATGCATATCATTACATCATAACTTATTACGTATCATATCATTCATAATAGGCCGAGTTTGAGATTCGCGCTACATTTCGGTGTACACACTTTTGTCATCGCATCAATTCAATCAAGTGAGTTTTCATAGCCCCGTTGTATACGTTTATACTTATTTTCAAACCTACGGGGGAGAATACATTGCACATCATTTTTATTACGATACCAAGTATATCAAATTCATTACATTGCTTAAGTTACCTCATGCCAATTGAATGTCCCCATTATATAACATGAACCGTTAATTTCATAGAAGCGAGGGTGAGTGGATAGATCTATCGAGGGTGACTCCTCCATCCGGGTTGGTGGATTCCAATTGGTTAAACGGATGCATTTCATTTTATATCATTATTTGAGTTGTTTGGCAAACACTCTGTAGGGGTGAACATCATAATCAGTCTAGTTTCGGTGTCATGGACTTATAGCAATTGTAACATTTTTGTGTGGCATGTTTGTCATATATGGTCTATACTTGTGTGGTCGTATAAATTATTTTTCATAAACCTATGATTTCTCACCAACATTATTGTTGACCGTTTTAGCAATGTATTTTCAGGTAACTAAGACATTCGCATCATAGCACGAGTAAGGAACCCTCATAGTGTCGCGGCGTCGACACCCATCATTGTATATTATGGTTTTCTTTTCAAAACATCGTTTGGACTTGTAATAAACTTATTTTCCGCAAACTTTATCAACTTTTGGGACCTATCTTGTAACTCTGTATGTTTTATATTGTCACAATTCCCAATTTCCAGTTATTTCTCACAACAATTCACGTTTCACAATTTCAACATTTATCGTAAACTTGGTTTGCTTATTCCAAATTCGCGTAACCTTAAAGGTTTAGCGGCGAATTCATGATCATAACATCCGTTACATTTCATATGGACTATGATTAGTCTACATTTCATGGACATCATGTGCATCTCATTAGTTCATTCACGACATTTCATTTCACCTTCAACGCGTAATTTTTATATTTAATAATCTTTATCGCGTGAGTTTTTATTTTAAATATTTAATCCATTACTTTCAAAAATGATCCCAAGGTATTTTAAACTTACATTTAGTTTATAAAAACTATATTTTTAGTTTTCCTAGTGTTTCAAATTTATTTGGTATATTAATCGTTAAAGTTTAATTATTACGTCGTTTTTCTTAAAATTATACGATAATTATTTTATCACTCAAATTTCACAAGGAAAATATTTTTACAATTTTTATAATATCATTATATTCTACTTTGATCTATTAAAAATTTACTTGTATCTAAAAGTTACCATTTACCTTCACTTGTACATTTTTCTACACAACTACTTACACATATTTGACAAATTATACACAAGTACATAGTTTTAAAAAAAAAAAAAAAAAAAAAAAAAATATTATGGGGAAACATTAACCCCAAAAATCCGGCCCCCTATGGGGTTGATATTAATGGTATGTTGCATTATTACTTTGAAATTATAAGAGTGCAAGTTACCTCATTCATTTCATTAACTCTTCACAAATAATTCAAGTTCAAGAAAAATTTTCTCTCCTTTGTTCTTGCTCCATAAAAACCGGCCACTCAACAAGCTCAAGGGATCCAAAGATTTTTGCAAAATCAAGTGTTTAACAACCTAGTTATATCCTTTTTATGGTTTTGAAATAAAAACCAAGGATATTTAAGTTTAATCCTTGTTACTTTCACCTCATCACTATCACTAGTAAGCTTGTTTTTATCATTTTCATGTTTCCTTTTCATTTTCATATGTTTCTTTTCATTTTTGGAGCTTATATGCATGATATGTGATTTATACCATTTATTTCATGATTTTTGAGTTATATATACATATTGGTCATCCTATAATTATTCCCATGGTATTCTTTGGTCTTGATGGTGATTAGGAACCCATGACACCCTAAGAAGGTGTATGGTAGGATTAGATTAGCTTTGGAGTTGATTTGAAGGGATTAGAATAGGTTTTGTCCGAGAAAAACTACTTTCGATATGTATATTTTGAGGTTCTGTCCTTATTTCGAATTTCTGGAAAAACCTACTGTTGTTACGAAACTTTGGCCTTGATATTTAGAAAATATACTTTAAAACGAATCCGTGGCCGCTTGAACGGATAAAACGGACTTATAACGAAGAAGTTTTGGATTTTTAAAGTTTGACGGCGAAACGTATTATTTTCAGAAAATTCAGCTTTGCTGTTTTTACTTGTTCGGTCAAAACTAGCCTTAAGCTTCACAAATTATTTCGACTTCTCAAAAATATATTAGTTTACTTCGATACGAAGCTAAGGACATATATTATGTAGAAAACGGATTTAAAACGACAAGGATATGGCCATTTTCATAAAGTTGCCGTAAATATTATTTTCTGAAAATCTATATTATTTTTACGTTACAAGTATTTCACTAGCTGTAACGACCATGTTTGCGGCTGTTTTTAACCATGATGTGAAACTTTTTGGAACGAAATGTCTTCTAATAAAATCAAGTTCACACGGCATATTTTTCAAAACAAAGAGCTGTTTGTCAAGCGGAGTTGTAGTCAATTATTTACGGATGTTCAAACTTGGCCGAAACTTATTTTCTGCGCACAATTAGCCAAAATCACCAACTTTAACCCTTAATATCTTTATGATCGAGACCTTTTGGACGAAAAGTGTAAATTTCACCAAAAATCATTATAAAACCATTGTAGGATGACATTTTGACGTAAATACTTATAAAGTGATTTAAGAATGGTCAAGACGTCAAAAGAGTATTTTTCGACGATAAGTATTATTTACAAAACCCGCAAATGGTATAAATAACATACGAAATGCATGCATAACACTACATTGCAACTCATTACATATCATAACATTCATTCTAGGTCGCGGATAGTTTCTGAGTCTCACTTTCGAGCACTTCATTTTGTTAGCATATCAACCACATCAGGTGAGTTCATACCCCGCTTTTACTCATTTAAATTCCTATAAACTATTTGGGGCGAGATACATGCTTATTTATCAAACATTTAAACTCTTTTGCCAAACAACATTACTTATACTTTAGACTTGATTGCGTTTTATACTTGATTGGGTTATATTTGATTTCATATGCATACTTGCATAACATACTAGAATTAGTGGCACCAAATTAAGTTGTTGGAGGGCTACTAATTTACAAACATACTAGAATTAGTGGCACCAAATTAAGTTGTTGAAGGGCTACTAATTTACAAACATACTAGAATTAGTAGCACCAAATTAGTTGTGGAGGGCTACTAATCTACAAACATACTAGAATTAGTGGCACCAAATTAAGTTGTTGGAGGGCTACTAATTTACAAACATACTAGAATTAGTGGCACCAAATTAAGTTGTTGGAGGGCTACTAATTTACAAACATGCAAGAATTAATGGCTCCAAATTAAGTTGTTGGAAGGCTATTAATTACAAACATCCCAACATGAGTTGTTGGAAGACCCTCGTGGTGACAATTATACTTTTATCTATCATATTGCGCATATTCATGATATACATACTATATTTTGGCAATGGGTTGTGAACACAACAGTTGCAAGTTTTGTATGGGCGGAACTTGGAACTGAGTGGATTTACAATGCCTTTGCTGTGAACATTTCTCTTAAGTATTTCAAATCATTTTGTTACAAACTTATGAACTCACCAACCATTGTGTTGACACTGTTTAGCATGTTTATCTCAGGTCTTAAGGTGATAGCATTTCATGGAGCTTTTGGGTCGCATGGCATACATTGAAGTCTTATGCTTTTAACTATTACCATTCGACATGTTTTGTAAACTCTTTGTGTATTATCAACTTTGTGAATTCTCGTGGTGTAAACTTTAACTTATTTATCGAATGGTAAACCTTTCAAAACGTCTCATTATAGAGGTCGTTTTCTGTATCCATACTTTGTGCTATGACGTTACACCCCAATGACACTGTCGTTCCGCTGCGATATTTTGGGGGTGTGACAGATTGGTATCAGAGACTTGGTTATAGAGAACTAGGTTGCATTTTATTTCCTAGACTATAACCGCTCTCACGTCGATCCTTTCGTTTCCTATTGCCTTACACACTTTTCGTGCGCATGTGTTTTTTAAGTATTCTTCTAGAACCACCTCGTTAGATAGCGTAGTTTCCTTGTACCAATAGGGGAGTCCCAAAATCTAGTTGGGTCATCAAAGATATGGAGCTCAGTAACGAGCACTTATCTAACTTAATCTCGTGACAGTTCTTGTTTGATGAGATGCGATCGCGAGCTAAATAAGTGTTACTATAAGGCTGGATAGATTTGATGACTTTGCCCGAGGATGGGAGTTCTCTTGAGGATACTTTGGGAACTGCTGGCGACTAAACCTCATAGTGACTTTAGCATCTAACGGAATTTCCTATACACTAAGTGCGACTCTTCCTAGATACCTACCCTAATTCCCTCCTTCACTGTTTAGAATCGGATGATAGACTGGCTACCTATTTAAGTAACACCAATCGCCGGGACATGTATGCTTGGTGGTATGTACCGGTGAAATGAAGCAATTATAATTATGGTGACCAACATAACTATAAATGCGTCACAACTCACGTGGACATATGCGACCACGCATACGTAGATCGGTGTGGACACCTTAGGAACCAATTTGTGGCGTGGTATTATATTGAGGACGTTAAGTATAGACATTGGGAATTCAACGGTTCTTTCCCTGACAGAGATCATGGCACCAAAGAGAGTAACACGCAGTACTGGCCGAGGTGTGTGCGGTACAGAGAGGTGGAATGACAGGTGGACGTGGAGGTAGAGGAGGCGGTAGCACATGGGTAACAACGCCAACAACGCTGGCGGAACCCGACTTTGCCGCCATCATCTCTCAACAACTTCAAATATTGCTTCCCACTATTGTCACACAAGTTGGAAATCATATGAATAACTCGGGAAACCACGGACGGAATGGCGACACCAACAATGTAGCTGGCAGTAACAACAACAACAACACCAACAACAACAACAACAGAATTGGATGCACATATAAGGAATTTTCGGCATGCAAACCTGTGGAGTTTGATGGTATAGGAGGTGCTTTGGCGTATACTCGATGGGTAGAGAGACAAATCAGTGATCACATCAGCAATGTGCCACAAATCAGAGGGTGAAGTATCGCTTGTTTTGCTATCAGGGAAGGCATTGACATGGTGGAATACACAGCTACAGGCTAGGGGCAGAGAAGCAGTGATGAGTGTGTAAATACTCATCATTTTTGTACAAAATAAACTGCAAAAACATCTAAAACACTCGAAACACATCAAAATGATGAAAATATCACAAACAAGTGTTTTATGTGTTTTAAATGCAAAAAGATCAAAATCAGATGAAAAACATATCAAATTTGCAAAAATTGCAGTTTCATCCCCCAGTTTCAAAAGTTGTCAAAAACAGTCCCTGAGCACATAATTTCAAAAGTAAAGTCACCAAAGGTCCTTTTTAAATCATAAGTTGTCAAATTTAGTCCTTGGGTGAAAAATATCAAAAGTTTGAGAAAATTACAAAAATGGTCCTCCAAGTTTCAAAATTGGCCAGAAATGGCCCTGAAAATTGCAAAATGGCAATTTTGGTCCTTATACTTTGAAGTTTGTCATTTTCAGCCCTTGAACAAGTTTGATGAATTGTCAGCTTAGGTCCCTTAATTTTCGTGAAATGCAATAAGGTCCTTGATATTTAAAACCCTTTATCCACCCTTGGACCCTTGTCTAACCAAATGGACCTTTCCTATCTTTGGACCCCTGTCAATTGGCATTGTGAACCCCCCTTTTGATTATTATATCTGGTTAAAACCCACTGGCGCCAAAGTCTTCACCATCTCTAACTGCTTTCTGCAACTTCACCAGCCTCCCATCCCACTCCTCAATCCACTCCACCATGTCTCCCCACCTCCAACTAACATCCAAATAGCATTAAATGCTCATTCCCCCTCCTCACTCAACCCCAATTGGATAATACCAAAATTGGCTT
>OU343223.1:180746921-180833491 GCA_910596185.1 Chrysanthemum makinoi
TTCATATTTCAAAACATTACTCATGCTTCATCATTTATCATTTATCAGAATTAGGTTTACGAGCATCAAATTCACGTAACCGTAATGGTTTAGCTGTGAATTCATGAACAATCATTAAGGACATTCTATATGGACTAAGTTTAGTCTACATATCATTAGCATCATTATCATCATATTAGTTCATGCATGGTTTCGCATTTTACATTAACCGTATAATTTCATATTAAATAAACGCTATCGCGTAATTAATTATTTTGAACAATTGATCCATTACTTTCAAAAATAATTCCAATATATTTTTATACTCATATTAAGTTTATAAAAATAATATTATGAGTTTACCCAGTGTTTTAAATTTATTTTGTATCTAAATTGTTATATTTATATAATTACGACGTTTTTCTTAAAAACTACACGATAATTATTATTTCACTCAAATTTTGCAAGAAATGTATTTTTATAATTTTTATGACCTTAAAATATTTTATCTTGACCCGTTAAAAGTTATTTTTATCTAACGCTACCCTAAATATTCAAATGTGTATTTAATTCACCACAAGTCTTCAAGTTACTTACATATATCTACACTTATACATTATAAAAAAAAATTGTATTAGCATGACTAATACCCCCTTGTCGACAAGGGGGGGTGAGTCATTTTATTTTCAAAATATCTCTTGTAAGTATATGTATTATACTCTTAATATCACAACACATTCACTTATTATCCACAAGTAAAAGATCAAAAACCCATTTGCTTCCTCTCTTCCTCTCCAAAACCGGCAACCACAAGACCAAAGAAGGATTTCATCAAAATTTTCAAGACAAGGTTTTTAACACTCTAGTATCACTTGTTATTAAGGTTTTGAAATAAAAACCTAGGGTGATTAGGAAAAATCCATTGTCCATAAACCTCATCAAGTTACTAGTAAGCATCCATATTCATGTTTTTATTTCATATTCATTGTTATGGTCGTTTCATTTCATTTGAGAAAACATGCAAGTCTCATGAGGTTTATACCACTTTTTCTTTGATTTTTAAGAGTTATATATATATTGTCATCCTATAATTACTCCTTGTTATAAATCACTCTTGGTGATGTCTAGGAACCCATGACACCCTAAGAAGGTGTATGGTAGGATTAGAATAGCTTCGGAGTTGTTTTGAATGGGTTAGAATAGGTTTGGCGCGAGAAAAACCCATTTCGACAAGTTTTAAAAAGGGTCTGTCCTTATTTTCGAAATCTGGAAAATTCGACAGTAGTAAAATTTTTCGCCTACATAATTAGAAAATACACTTTAAACGAAAACGTGGTCGCTTGAACGGATTAAAACGGAGCTATAACGAAGAAGTTATGAATTTTCAAGTTGGCGACGAAAACTATAATTTTCTGGAAATTTCAGCATGTTATATTTATTTTGTACGAGTAAAAAATGAAACTTAGGCGTTATAAATTATGTCGACTTATCAAAAATATACTAGTATACTTTGATACAAAGCTAAGGACCTTTAAAACGTAGAAAACGGATTTGTAACGATTAAATTATACCCGTTTACAAAAGTTGTCGTAACTTTAATATATAAGAAAAACTAGTCAATTTCTAATAGGCAAGTTTTACGGCAAAACAAGTGACCAAGTTGAAGGTTGTTTTTAACATTGATGTAGAACTTTTTATAAAGTAATGTCTTCTAGTAAAAGTGAGTTTGCCAAGTATATTTTCCAAAATGTCCGACCGTTTGATTAGCGGAGTTATAATGAATTAATTATGGCTCGCTTAAAATTTGCCGAAAACCATCCTTAAACTATATTTTGGGACACAAGTACCATACTTAACCTATATTTTTTCTTTATGTTCGAGACCTCTAGGATGGAAACTCATTTACTAAAACTTTGAGATAATGATATAAACTTACCAAAACCATTGAGTACGTTTCCTAATACTCGATGTGCATCATTTTACGACTAGCTTTTAGAGGCCGTTTTGTCACTTTCATGAATATTTCAACAACATTATTTTACGACGAAAAGTTATAATTTCTTAATAAATCACTAAATGATTATCGTCGGATATCATTTCAACGTAATTACATGTGGAGTAATTTAAAAATGGTCAAGACGTTAAAAGATTATATTTTTTACGAAAAGTATTATTTTCAAAAATTCATAAGTGGTATAGATATCATCCGGATTGCATGCATGTCATTACATCATAACTTATTACGTATCATATCATTCATAATAGGTCGAGTTTTGAGATTCACGCTACATTTCGGTGTACACACTTTTGTCATCGCATCAATTCAATCAAGTGAGTTTTCATAGCCCCGTTGTATACGTTTATACTTATTTTCAAACCTACGGGGGAGAATACATTGCACATCATTTTTATTACGATACCAAGTATATCAAATTCATTACATTGCTTAAGTTACCTCATGCCAATTGAATGTCCCCATTATATAACATGAACCGTTAATTTCATAGAAGCGAGGGTGAGTGGATAGATCTATCGAGGGTGACTCCTCCATCCGGTTGGTGGATTCCAACTGGTTAAACGGATGCATTTCATTTAATATCATTATTTGAGTTGTTTGGCAAACACTCTGTTGGGGCGAACACCATAATCAGTCTAGTTTCGGTGTCATGGACTTATAGCAATTGTAACATTTTTCTGTGGCATGTTTGTCATATATGGTCTATACTTGTGTGGTCGTATAAATTATTTTTCGTAAACCTATGATTTCTCACCAACATTATTGTTGACCGTTTTAGCAATGTATTTTCAGGTAACTAAGACATTCGCATCATGGCACGAATAAGGAACCCTCATAGTGTCGCGGCGTCGACACCCATCATTGTATATTATGGTTTTCTTTTCAAAACATCGTTTGGACTTGTAATAAACTTATTTTCCGCAAACTTTATCAACTTTTGGGACCTATCTTGTAACTCTGTATGTTTTATATAAATATCAAACGATGTGTTTCTAAAACGACACTTTTGGTCGTTCAATATAACTGTGATTGTGATGCTATGACAGTCAATCCCCAGGAATTCCATTCCGCTGCAAAAACAGGTAATTTGGGGGTGTCACAGAAAACCCCAAGGGGATGATTTTGTTGTGATTCTGGTCTAACAGCTAGACACCCGCAAGGTTGTCTTTGGTTTGCTTAATTTACGACAACACCCAAGAGGGTGTTTGTTTTCGTTTAGTTTTATTTTGGGTTATTGGTTCAAAGAAATGCCTTCGTGGGTGTGTTATAGATGTCTCAGCTGATGTCGCAACCCACCCAAAAAGGGGTGTTTGTTTGCATGAAATAGCAGCCCGTTAGGGGCGTTTACTACTGCTTAGTTTCAGCTCATACGGGTGCGTTTGGACCTGCTTATTCAGCCCCTAAAAGGGTGCGTTTGAATCTGTTACTTCAGCCCAAATATGGGTGCGTTGTCCGCTGATTCTCAGCTTCAAAAAGGGTACGTTTGTTTACTAATTTTCTGCACCAAATGGTGGTGTTTGTTTCGCTGCAGTGCAGCTCCAACCGAGGGCGTTTAGTGTCGCGTTTCGCAACCAAATAGGGCGTTGGATCCTTTATTTTCTAATTATTTGAATGTGTTTAGACAGCAATTTCTGCACTTAAGGGTTGTTTGGGTTGCTTATTTTCTGCACTTAAGGGGGGTGTTTGCAAGTGCATATTTTTATATACGTAATCTGTCCAGATTTCGTCTCGTATGAACAGTAGCCATAAAATATTTTTGACAACGTATAATCTTAAAAATATGTTAGTATACTTAATTACCTTTCTGAGGATATAAAGAACGTCGGAAACGGACTTATAACGAAGAAGATACGGCCGATTTAAGATTGATAAAATATAAGACATTTTGACAGCAATTGCTTAATATTTACTTGCTGATTTGATTTTGAAACGAGGTTTTCGACCCTTTCTTGTCCGAACCGGCTTAAGTGTAAAATACGAAAGTTGTCCGAAATTATGTTTTACATAAGGCCGCGAGTTTCTTAAGCTTGAAAATGTAAAATGAAGGATTTAAGCTTGGTCAAGTCGGACCATTTTTCTGAAAAAGTCAAAGTTGCTTATTTTCCGGAAATTAGTATATATCGCTTAAGTGTCATTTTTCCGGAAAATTTTGTTATTACTATACGTTGTCTTATAAACCATATTATTCGTTATCCCATAGACCCTTGGACATGGATGGATGGATGAATGATTTTGTCATATCGGATTATAATAGAATGTAATATTATAGGTTTTGTAAAATATGAGAACGTCCAATCAACGAACGGGTCATGCCTAAATTGTCTAAAATTTCTATACTTGGTGAACATTTTACAGAAACTATATTTTCTCAAATTCCAACAAAAGATGAAAATCCTAAAATTTATAAAAATCTTATAATTCTTATAATTCATTTGAATAATATTTTAGAAGTATGTTTTCTGTTATAAAAGACTTTCTCTTCTTTATTTTGAGGTTTCCGGAATTGTGTCAGATTCTATTGTTTTATCATTAATTTATTTTCTTGATTTCTTTCTTATACAATACCGGTGACGTATTATATACCTCGACTTCTTTTATAATTTCCTTGTTTATTTTTCCTTATGTGTCGTTAATGTCTCGGACACATTGTCTACTCAACTTGTGTCTTGGTCAATACTTCTTGACGATTCCTTATAATGTATTGGGTTATACATTATGATTTAGTGTGAGTTGTGTTTGGAGTGAGTACATGTCGAGTCCTTGTATTCTTACCACCACACGAAACATTAATAATAAACTTTTAAAGATATGATATTAGAAATTTAAACAAAGATACAAGTATTCCACGAAAACTAAGACACGTTGTCTTCTGAAAATTCATTTACTTTACTATACGTATTCTGAGATAAGCCGTATACTAGTAGGTTGTGCCAAAGACGTACCGTTGTGCCTGTACTCTTATATCGTTGTGCGATGCCACATTGTGATACTACTGTATTACATTTCTCAATCCCAGCCGTGTTAGTTGTGATTCTTGTATTTCTTCGAACTAAGGTGAGTTTTCATAGCCCCGATTTATTCAAGTTTATACTTATTTCAAACCTACGGGGGAGAATACATTGCACATCATTTTTATTACGATACCAAGTATATCAAATTCATTAGATTGCTTAAGTTACTTCATTGCCAATTGAATGTCCCCATTTCATGAATCATGAACCGTTAATACCGAGGGTGAGTGAATAGATCTATTGAGGGTGACTCCTCTATCCGGGTTGGTGGTCCCAACTGGTCAAACGGATGCATTTCATTTTTATCATTATTGAGTTGTTTGGCAAAACACTCTGCTGGGGCGAACATCAGTCCAAATTCGGTGTCATGTGCTTATAGCAATTTTAACATTTTATGTGACATATTTGTCATACATGGCCTATACTTGTGGTAGTCGTATAAAACGTTTTACATAAACTCTTTGAACTCACTCAACCTTTGTGTTGACACTTTTAGCAATGTATTTTCAGGTAACTAAGGCATTCACTTCATGGCATGCATGATGACTTATCAAAGAGTCGCGGTGACGACGCGTCTCACATGGATTTATACATTTTTAAAACATCGTTTGACTTGTACCAAACTTATTTCCGCACATGTCTAATGTCAT
Source organism: Chrysanthemum makinoi (assembly GCA_910596185.1). NCBI lineage: Eukaryota > Viridiplantae > Streptophyta > Magnoliopsida > Asterales > Asteraceae > Chrysanthemum > Chrysanthemum makinoi. Next base: position 180,752,579 of record OU343223.1, read on the forward strand.
TTGGGACCTATCTTTGTAACTCTGAATGTTTTTAATATATCAAACGATGTTCTTTTCAAACGACACTTTAGGTCGTTTAATATAACTGTGATTGTGGTGCTATGATAGTCATCCTCCAGGAATTCCATTCCGCTGCAAAATAGGTAATTTGGGGGTGTGACAGATTGGCATAAGAGCTTTGGTTATAGAGAACTAGGTTGCATCATTGACCCTAGACTATAACTACATCATTATAGCATCTCGTCATTTCATCATAAGTGCATAGTCACTATACATGCGGTTTCATACGCACATTTTGTGAGTTATTTACTTTCATTTCAAATCTATTGTCACATTAATGCCTTCAGATACCCATCCCATCACCTTGACATGGAGAACGCCCTGTCATTCCCTATCACAATTTTAACATCAGTTGACTCAACACCGATAACATTAGATGATGAGACTGAACCCTTTTAGGAGGACGAAGTTGCACCTACACTATCACGATCACCATTGATCAGATCGTGAGTTTTTATCATTCTGTTGGGACAGATCATACCATTTGGTAGGACTTACAAGCTTAGTCCTAGTGGACCTATTAGTCATACATTTGATTGGCCGCTTGGGAAGCGTGCATGATTTGACACACCACTACCATCTACCACTAAGCCAACAGAAACCACACCGAAAGTTCTAGGGCTGTTGCTGCTAGACAACCTATTGCTCCTACACTTGAGACATGATTAGACCATCAACAGGAACAGATAATAAGTACCTTCCTAGCTAATGTAATCTTTATCATTTATTATCTCCACGATAATCACAACCTTTGTTTATTTCATTCCCTATTCCAATTGCCCAATTTTCAATCATTTCGCGACAATACATCACTATCTTACTAGGGGTTAGGCCAACTTTATTCTTGACCAATTAAGAGACTATTACCACACTATGAGGTTCTGCCATGTATCCTACAAACCATTCAACAAATCTTATTTCAAGTCATTTTGCTATCACTATACGAAATTATTTTACATAATTTTATTTCAAGCTATTTTACTACTATCTTAGGAAAATGGTTTCACATAATTCTAAAACAATTTGTTTTGTTACCACCCTATAAATTGACTTTCAATCATTCTATCAACTATTTACTATCAATACTCAAAACGATTTTCATGTTACTCTGAAAAATTATTGAGCCATTATCTTACAAAACAAAACGTTGAATACCATCTAAAACTTCGGAGAAACATAATACCATTTTAACAAAACCAAGCATCACATCATTTGTCCTCGATTATACATAGCCTGATTACCTATGTATAATTTAGGAAAGATTATGTCATGAAAGAAACAAGCGTCATTTCAAACTTCCTAAAACAATCTTCACTCAAAAGCAAAGCTTTGTAATCAGATAAATTTGTTCATAAACATCTCTTTTTGTTAATACTCTATAGATACCTACGCCATTCATCACTCACTCAACCAATAAGTTGAGAATTTTACCAGTGACCTTTTTAGGAAAGACTTTCCATACCATCTATGAGGGGGATTCCTCGATACAAGAAAACAATGAAAGGATTTTAGAACTACCAACAAGGACTAGAAGTATGTAGTAAGATGATTCAAAACTCAACATAAAGCTTAAGACATCATGAGACAATCCGAACCACTAACTTTGGACTAGAAGCCAAATTATATCATTTCAAAAGTGCCAGCTAGATTGAGTTACAAGATTTAGTACAAAGCGAATACACATTAAGCAACACTGTAGAAATAAACCAAGTCTTCTAACCAAGACTGCGGAACATTGTATTAAACATGGCCTCAACAATATGTGAACTTCCCTACAATAAGTTTCCCTCAAAGAAAAATCGAGTTAAATTAAGGTTATCGATATAAACTTCCCCTAAGGCATTGTGTTCTCTAGAAATTACAGATAACCTCACTTCCATATCAAGAAATGCAACAAGTCTGAACATATCGGACAATCAATGACTCTCCATCTACAAGTGAAATCAGAACAAACATTCTTCGACATAGTATAAGCTGATATCTATGTTTTTGTCAAAATGATAACGATCTCAGTGATGAACTATTTTAGAAGCACTCAATATCGGAACAAATCTTGAAAATCAACCACCACACCACCTAAATATTTAAGGTTTTGTGACTTGACAACATATAGCGTGAAAATATTTTGATAAGTGAAATTAGGAGAGACACCATCAAACAATAAACATTGTAGTAATGGAGACTAAGCACCTTAGGCAAGGAAGACTCAAGTCATGATATTCGCTAGAACTAGAAACATGAGGAATCACAACTGTCACCCATGATCTATTCTTTTCAATAATGCCCTTTTCGATAGACTTGACATTTTGGAATTTTTCATGAGACACATGGTATCAATTTCAATTATACCTGATATAAGGTAGCCGATTCACCTCACACTTCTGACAATCAATTCTAGATTTCCATGGAACCTACTAGGACACGAGTACCGCCTGTTATCATCAGCTCAATGGTTATAGCGAGAGAACAATTCCAACATTAGAAGATATGCTCAAAGCATGTGTGATATTCTAGAAATGATTAGGAAAATTATACTTCATCAAACAAGTTGCCTTACAACCATAGTTAGCACATGAACATATTGAGTGCACCAATTGAGGCACTCTATGGTTGAGGTGTCAATCACCTATTGACAGGCCAAAAATCAGGAAAGTCCAACTCACTAGTCCATAACTTATTCATGAAATAACAAAGAAATCGTACAGATCAAGAATCAGTTACAAGCAACAACAAATAGATAGATAAGCTACGTCGATATACGACGCAAAATATTGGAAATATGTTCCATAAGCAAACCATTAGAATTTCAAGTTGGCAACAGATTTACGTTCAAAGTCTCGCCTTGGAAAGGCGTAGTATGACTCAGAAAAACATTGGACGACCCGATGCGATTCAAATATCCTCACCTTTTCACAAGTAACATCATAGAACCTAACATGGACAGAATTCAAGAACTGAATTCCTTTTTTGATGGGCGAATGTGACAACTCGTAATTTCAGGTCATTTTACAAACTTTGAAAATTTTACTATTCATCGGTTACTATTCATCATTTTCGAAGTCGATTTGATATTTTGAAAGGGTATTTCAAATTTTACTATTCACGAAACACTATTCATTCCCGGAGAAAAATCACTATTCATGATTTACTATTCATCATTTTTCGTAAACTAGGTTTACGAGTATCAAATACGCTTAACCTTGAGGGTTAAGCTGCGTATTCATGGAACATCATTGAGAACATTACATATAGACTAGAGTTAGTCTACATATCATCAGTAACATCATTTCCATATTAGTTGATGCATGAGTTTGCATATTTCATTAACGTATATTTATTTATTAAATAAACGTTATCGCACGATCATTTATTTTGAATAATTGATCCGACACTTCCAACAATTATATTGATATATGTTTATACTTATTTAAGACTGTAAAAATTATATTATACACCGATGTTTTGAATTTATTTTGTATATATATTGTTATATATATATATATATATATATATATATATATATATTTAAGACAGTTTACGTAATTTCGATACAATAATTATATAACCACCCGTACTTTTACGACTATTAAATTAACTATAAATTTTTAATTATTATCACTTTTACACACTTCGATAAACTCACAACTCATTTTAAATATTAAGATTGAGTATGTTGAAAATTTTTAACATTTTTATGAGCATTATATTTTTATGTTACCTTATTTTGATTTTCGTAACTTAAAGGTTTAACATTTGTAATTACCGGGATCAAACTATAACCAAATAACCGCTACATCTCAAAACTTAATCGTTAAGATATACCAATATTTTTATGCACGAACCGCCCTATATTTTTTACCAAACCGCCACCCCTTCTTCTCATTATACATATATCTGTTTTCCCTCCTTCCCATTAGTATCAAAAAAGGGAGAAGAGTAACTTCTGTCTTCCTTCTCCTATATTACCAGCAACGCCCCACCACAACTCCACCATCACATCACAGCCTCCCTCCACTGCCTCCAAGACTCAAGTCGTAAGGTTGAAAGGTCATGAGTACGAATCAGGTCTAAATCATGGCATAGGGTCGCGTTAGGTTTGTTTTGTCCTCGGTACACAAGGAAACCCATATGTGCTTGTTTGCTTTTGGTCTGTTTCGGTTTGGATAAATCATCACTGTCGCCACCACCATTAACACCATCATCTTTCTCGTGTCCTTGGTATGATGACACTTTTAATCTATCTTTGTCATTATCTTTTTGTATAAACCGAATATAATCATTATTAAAGTTTTCGTGGAAATAAATTAAAAATAAAAACGTATTTAAATTTCTCGTGTGGTAAAACAGATTTAAAAGGGGGCGTATGTTTGATTTTGTTTTGTGAACGGATCGGGGTCAACCCACGTACGGGTCAGGTTCGACCCATTTGGGTCACGGTTTGGCAACGACTCTGGTCATGGGATGAGTTTGGGGTTACTTCTACCTGCTTAGTGAGGCTTATTCTAGGTTGCAAGTGTTTTCTTTTATTGGTTTCAGTTCACAAGGAAAACCCCAAGGGGATGATTTTGTTGTGATTCTGGTCTAACAGCTAGACACCCGCAAGGTTGTCTTTGGTTTGCTTAATTTACGACAACACCCAAGAGGGTGTTTGTTTTCGTTTAGTTTTATTTTGGGTTATTGGTTCAAAGAAATGCCTTCGTGGGTGTGTTATAGATGTCTCAGCTGCTGTCGCAACCCACCCAAAAAGGGGTGTTTGTTTGCATGAAATAGCAGCCCATTAGGGGCGTTTACTACTGCTTAGTTTCAGCTCATCCGGGTGCGTTTAGACCTGCTTATTCAGCCCCTAAAAGGGTGCGTTTGAATCTGTTACTTCAGCCCAAATAAGGTGCGTTGTCCGCTGATTCTCAGCTTCAAAAAGGGTACGTTTGTTTACTAATTTTCTGCACCAAATGGTGGTGTTTGTTTCGCTGCAGTGCAGCTCCAACCGGGCGAGTGTCGCTTCGCAACCAAATAGGGGCGTTTGGATCCTTTTATTTTCTAATTATTTGAATGTGTTTGGATAGCTAAATTTCTGCACTTAAGGGGTTGTTTGGGTTGCTTATTTTCTGCACTTAAGGGGGGTGTTTGCAAGTGCATATTTTTATATACGTAATATGTCCAGATTTCGTCTCGTATGAACAGTAGCCATAAAATATTTTTGACAACGTATAATCTTAAAAATATGTTAGTATACTTAATTACCTTTCCGAGGATATAAAGAACGTCGGATACGGACTTATAACAAAGAAGATACGGCCGATTTAAGATTGATAAAATATAAGACATTTTGACAGCAATTGCTTAATATTTACTTGCTGATTTGATTTTGAAACGAGGTTTTCGACCCTTTCTTGTCCGAACCGGCTTAAGTGTAAAATACGAAAGTTGTCCGAAATGATGTTTTACTTTAGGCCGCGAGTTTCTTAAGCTTGAAAGTGTAAAATGAAGGATTTAAGCTTGGTCAAGTCGGACCATTTTTCTGAAAAAGTCAAAGTTGCTTATTTTCCGGAAATTAGTATATATCGCTTAAGTGTCATTTTTCCGGAAAATTTTGTTATTACTATACGTTGTCTTATAAACCATATTATTCGTTATCTCTAGACTTCGGATTGGCCATATTTGATTATAGTGCACTTTTGGATTTAATGATCCAAAAGGGGCGTCTCGGGTCCATTATTGTTTTATTTTGTCATATCGGATTATAATAGTTTTATCGAATCATATTATATTGTTTAATACAGGTTTTGTAAAATATGAGAACGTCCAATCAACGAACGGGTCATGCCGAAATTGTCTAAAATTTCTATACTTGGTGAACATTCTACAGAAACTATATTTTCTCAAATTCCAACAAAAAGATGAAAAATCCTAAAATTTATAAAAATCTTATAATTTCTTATAATTCATTTGGAATATTTTTAGAAGTATGTTTTCTGTTATAAAAGACTTTCTCTTCTTTATTTTGAGGTTTCCGGAATTGTCGATTCTATTGTTTTATCATTAATTTATTTTCTTGATTTCTTTCTTATACAATACCGGTGACGTATTATATACCTCGACTTCTTTTATAATTTCCTTATTTATTTTTACTTTGTGTGTCGTTAATGTCTCATTGTTCACTCAACTTGAGTCTTGGTCAATACTTCTTGACGATTCCTTATAATGTATTGGGATATACATTATGATTTAGTGTGAGTTGTGTTTGGAGTGAGTACATGTCGAGTCCTTGTATTCTTACCACCACACGAAACATTAATAATAAACTTTTAAAGATATGATATTAGAAATTTAAACAAAGATACAAGTATTCCACGAAAACTAAGACACGTTGTCTTCTGAAAATTCATTTACTTTACTATACGTATTCTGAGATAAGCCGTATACTATGTGACAACCCGTACTTTCAGGTCATTTCTCGAAACGATTTATGCTTCACTATTTCAACATTTATCGTAAACTTGGTTTACGCGTTCCAAATTCGCGTAACCTTTATGGTTTAGCGGCGAATTCATGATCATAACATCACGTACATTTTATATGGACTAAGTTTAGTCTACATTTCGTTCGCATCATTTGCATCACGATAGTTCATTCATAACATTTCATTTCACATTTATCGCGTAATTTTTATATTAAATAAACGTTATCGCGTAAATTATTATTTTGAACATTTAATCCGTTACTTTCAAAAATGATCCCGACATATTTTTAAACTTACATTTAGTTTATAAAAACTATATTTGAGTTTACCTAGTGTTTTAAATTTATTTTGTATATAAATCGTTAAGTTTATATTATTACGACGCTTTTCTTAAAAACTACACGAAAATTTTTATATCACTCAAATTTCACAAGGAATGTATTTTTACAATTTTTATGATCTCATTACATTCTACTTTGATCTATTAAAAATCTCTTTTTACCTAAAAGTTACCATTTACCTTACAAGTATTATTAACTACATACATTTACTTACATGTTTCTTACAAATTATACAAGTATCTATTCAATAATTATAAAGAAAAAAAAAAATATAATTGAGAAACAAGATCCATAAAAACCGGCCCTATGGGGTGATTTCATTTATTGATGGTAAAATTTTTCTACAAATATACTTCTACACTTCACCTCTTTTACTTCATCATTCACTTCAATAATTTTCATACACATTCAAGATATTTCTCTCCTTTTTCTTGCTCTCTAGAACCGGCCATGGTAGGAGCTCAAAGGATTACAAAACTTTTCAATCTCAAGTGTTAATAACAATCTAGATAACACTCTTGTTTAGGTTTTGAAATAAAAACCTAGGGTGTTTAGGTTTAATCCTTGTTACTTACACCTCATCATATCACTTGTAAGCATCTCATGTTTATTTTTCATCTTACATATTCATTTCATATTCATCTTTTCATTTTTGGAGCAAGTATGCATGATATGTGATTTATACCATTTTATTTCATGATTTTAGAGTTATCTATATACTATGGTCATCCTATAAATATTCCCTTGGTATTCTTTGGTCTTGATGGTGATTAGGAACCCATGACACCCTAAGAAGGTGTATGGTAGGATTAGGTTAGCTTTGGAGTTGATTTGAAGGGATTAGAATAGGTTTTGTCCGAGAAAACTATTTTCAATACGTATATAAAAGGTTCTGTCCTTGTTTCATTTTTCTGGAAAAACCGACAGTAGGCACGACATTTTGGCTTTGATATTTAGAAAATATACTTTAAAACGAATCCGTGGCCGCTTGAACGGAATAAAACGGAGTTATAACGAGTAAGTTATGGATTTTACAAGTTTGACGACGAAAATTATAGTTTTCAAATTTCAAAGCTGTTTTTACATTGTTCGGGTCAAAAACGAGCCTTAAGCTTCACAAATTATTTCGACTTGTCAAAAATATATTAGTATACTTTGATACGAGGCTAAGGACGTATAAAACGTAGAAAACGGATTTGAAACGACAAAGATATGCACTTTTTCACAAACTTGCCGTAACTATTTTCGCACACAATTAGCCAAAACCACTATCTTTAACCCTTATTATCTTTATGTTCGAGACCTTTTGGACGAAAACTCTGAACTGAAACTTTTAGATATCGATACAAACTTTCCAAAACAGTCGAGTTCATTTTCTAACGATCGACGTATAACCTTTTACGACTAGTTTTCCAAAGCCATTTTGTTAATTTCATAAAAATTCCGACGACATTGTTTTGCGACGAAAAGTGAAAATTTCACCATAAATCATTATAAAACCATTGTAGGATGACATTTTGACATAAAAACTTGTAAAGTCATTTTTGAAGGGTCAAGACGTCAAACGAGTATTTTTCGACGACAAGTAATATTTTTTCAAAACTCGTAAATGGTATAAATAACATACGAAATGCATGCATAACATTACATTGCAACTCATTACATATCATATCATTCATAATAGGTCATTTTCTAGATTCACGCTATATTTCAGTGTATCCACTTTTGTCATCGTAATCATTGCAATGGTGAGTTTTCATAGCCCCTACTTTTACTTGTTTTCAATCTTTTGGGGAGATACATGCTCAAACTGTTTTTATTTACTTTCACAAGTACTTAACTTATATGAATAACCGAGTTCATAGCCCCACTTTTACTCTTTTAACTGTTTTACAAACTCTTGGGGAAGATATACATTTTTAATTGAACACAAATGCTTTGAACTGTATGCTATATCCGATGTTTTATTGTCACTAAGTATTTGCCATGTTCGAAGTCCCTACATCAAGCACCATTAGTCACTTATGGTGAGCGAGTATAGTGAATAGGCCTATTGGAATTAACACTCCCGCTCTTATTGACCCAGTTAGGGGAAATCGAGCGCACTATATTTGAATCATTAAGGTAAATTGGCAAGTTTACCTATTAGGGCGGCGATGAAACGATGATTACCAATTTTTATTGGTGCGATGTTTACGCTTTGGTGTCATGAACTTAGTGAAATAAATACGATGTTGTTTTTAACGATGAGTGTGAAACCATTTAACTCACACTACGATGATTGTGTTTAAACGAATTAATTAAACCTATGGTTTTACGTCGAGTTAGGTACTATTGTGAATTCATTTGACATTGTGTGTTTGAACATAAACTATACACATTTCGGCAATGGGTTGTGAACACACAGGTTGCAAGTTTTGTATGGGCGGGACTTGAACTGAGGGATTCACAATGCCTTTGCTGCATAAACGATTTCGATACATTGAGTCATGTACTATTTTTTTTGTGAATTCATTGACGATTTCGGTTGAACATAAACTATGCATATTCTGCAAGTTGTGACAACACAAGGTTGCAAGTTTTGTATGGGCCGGACTTGGAACTGAGTGGATTTACAATGCCTTTGCTACATAAACGATTTTGAAAGTCTTTACATTTCAACGATTTACAATGCCTTTGTTGCATAAACGATTTTGAAAGGTTTTTCATTTCAACACAAACTCTATGAACTCACTCAACCTTTGTGTTGACACTTTTAGCATGTTTTATCTCCGGTATCTAAGGCATTCACTTCATGGCATGCATTTGGACACATCATGGAGTCGTGGTGACGACGCGTCTCACTTGGGTTTTGCATACTTTAAAACATCGTTGAATTGTAACAAACTTATTTCCGCACAAGTTGATTTTCATTTGGGACCTACTTTGTAAACTCCGATTGTTTTATTAAATCAAACGATGTATTTTCCAAACGACACTTTAGGTCGTTCAATATAACTGTGATTGTGATGCTATGACAGTAAATCCCCAGGAATTCCATTCCGCTGCAAAAACAGGTAATTTGGGGTGTGATTGACAGCATCGAGTTATAGAGAACTAGGTTGCATCATTGACCCTAGACTATAACTACATTATCATAGCATCTCATCATTTCATCATAAGTGCATGTTCACTCTACATGCGGTTTATACGTACATTTTTCGAGTTATTTACTTTCATTTCGTATCGACTGTCACATGGATGCCTTTAAATACCCATCCCATTATCCTTTCCTCATACTCTAATGGGAGAATTTGTTATTCCCTATCACAATCTTTACATCAATTGACTCATCACCGATAACCAATGCCGAGATAAACCCTTAAGTAGGGCAAGGTCACTCTCACTCCTTTGTTTCATCACTAACATGTCGAGTTACACGTTACTAACACATTAAGTCACTAAACCATTATACACTTAAAGCACTTACGACACCTCATAACCCATCTTTTCGGAACCCGTCGATTATTTTGAAAAATAACCTCAAACTTACCATTTCTTATCACATCTCTTTGGAGTGTTTATTATTAACATCGGATTTTTGCTACGTCTCACATTTCCTCTTGTTTTGAAGAAGATATGGCACCAAAGAAAGCTACAGTTGAAATGACCCAAGCAGCTATTCAAAAGTTAGTGAATGATAGCATAGCTGCTGCTTTAAGAGTCGAAGGGAAATGTTATTGCCTGCTGAGGCCGCTGGCCGCTGCCGGCCGCTAGGCTAGTCGCTACTGGAAATGCCGGAGGATCCGGAGTTAAGAGATGTTCGTACAAGGATTTCAAAAGTGGTGAGCCCACGAAGTTTAGGGGGACTGAAGGAGCCACGGCCATGGTACGATGGTTTGAAAAGTTGGAATTCGTGTTTTTGCTTTGTAATTGCCCGGATGATAGTAAGGTCAAATTTGCTACAAGTACATTACTCGATGGAGCGTTGTCGTGGTGGAATTCATATGCTCAACCGATTGTAATGGAGAATGCTTTCAAGCTTACTTGGGAGCAATTTAAGGGTTTGGTGACAGAAGTTTTGTCCTGTACGAAGTGAAAAGTTGACGGAGTTCTACTAACTAGTAACGATTGGGTACGATATTGACACATACATTCGGAGATTTCAGGAATTGGCCGCGTTATGCCCGTCGATGGTACCGGATAACTAGAAGTTGCTAGAGGTTTTATCGGGGACTTCCGAGTTATTCAAGGAAATGTGACTTCGTTTGATCCACAAACAATCGAGGAAGCTATTAGGGTGACTCAAAAGCTCATGGCCCAGGTAGTGAAGAGAGGTAAGTACACCAACACCAACCAAAACAACAACCCCAACAACCGCACAAACTACAACAATAACCAAAACAACAACAACGACGATAACCAAATCAACAACAACAAAAGGAAATGGGAAAACGACCAAGGAGATGATAACAACAACAACCAAAACCGCAACACTAACCGTCATCAACAACAAAATAGAAGGCAAGAAGCGGGAATGGTATATGTCGCTGCACCAATGGAGGTAGGGTATGCGGAACACACCCACTATGTAATCGATGTAATTTTCATCACTCGGGTCCTTGCCCTGCCAAGTGCCAAAAATGCAAAACACCGGACATCTAGCAGGGATTGTAAAGGTAAAGCCGTAGTCACATGCTTCGGATGTGGGGAACAAGGACACTATCGGAATCAATGTCCTCAAAACCAAGGTCAACCAATTGAAGGTGCTCATGGGAATGTATATATGTTGGAAGGAGGAGGAGGAGCTCGGCAAGGTATCAACGACGCGAAGACTAAGAAGTTCGGAACTAATGTCTTATTTCTCCTTATGTACTATGTCGTACTAAGTTTATGTTTTCCATCATATCCGCATCTTTATAACCTAAGATGTATTTCTGTTTGATAAACCACTTGTTGTAAAATATTCTCATCTATCGTACTTTATTTTCTTTCCGATTTGTTATCATGTACGAGGATTTCAATTTTTACTTTAACTATCATTTTAACGACACTTCTCCATGTCTTCTCTCCTCGATGTTCATCACAATTTTAACATCAGTTGACTCAACACCAAACAACATATGAGTCGATTAGTCCAAGCATTGCATAGTTACTCCTAAATTATACATAGCCTGATCACCTATGTCTAATTCAGGAAGAATCATGCAATGAAGGGAGTAGTAGGCTTATATGTGTAAGCAATTCCGCAATCGAGCCAAATTTTCAAAAGATTTTCTTCAAACCACTTGTTTCCAGTTTGATCCGCGTGACAGTTCTTGTTTGACGAGTTGCAAAGATCGAGCTAGAAACAAGTTGTTACCTAAACCGATTTAGCCTAATCGTATGACAGTTCTTGTTTGATGAGTTGTGGGATTAAGTAAAAATCGGTTACCAAAAAGTCTTTTGAGGGTTTTGCTCGAGAATGGGAAGGCTTGCCTCATCAAACCCTAAACCCGATAGACTAACAACGATTGAATTCAGGGACTGAATTCCTTTTTGGATGGGCGAATGTGACAACCCGTACTTTCAGGTCATTTCTCGAAACGATTTATGCTTCACTATTTCAACATTTATCGTAAACTTGGTTTACGTGTTCCAAATTCGCGTAACCTTTATGGTTTAGCGGCGAATTCATGATCATAACATCACGTACATTTCATATGGACTAAGTTTAGTCTACATTTCGTTCACATCATTTGCATCACGATAGTTCATTCATAACATTTCATTTCACATTTATCGCGTAATTTTTATATTAAATAAACGTTATCGCGTAAATTATTATTTTGAACATTTAATCAGATACTTTCAAAAATGATCCGACTATATTTTAAACTTACATTTAGTTTATAAAAACTATATTTTGAGTTTACCTAGTGTTTTAAATTTATTTTGTATATAAATCGTTAAGTTTATATTATTACGACGCTTTTCTTAAAAACTACACGAAAATTTTTATATCACTCAAATTTCACAAGGAATGTATTTTTACAATTTTTATGATCTCATTACATTCTACTTTGATCTATTAAAAATCTCTTTTTACCTAAAAGTTACCATTTACCTTACAAGTATTATTAACTACATACATTTACTTACATGTTTCTTACAAATTATACAAGTATCTATTCAATAATTATAAAGAAAAAAAAAATATAATTGAGAAACAAGATCCATAAAAACCGGCCCTATGGGGTGATTTCATTTATTGATGGTAAAATTTTTCTACAAATATACTTCTACACTTCACCTCTTTTACTTCATCATTCACTTCAATAATTTTCATACACATTCAAGATATTTCTCCTTTTCTTGCTCTCTAGAACCGGCCATAGTAGGAGCTCAAAGGGATTACAAAAACTTTTCAATCTCAAGTGTTAATAACAATCTAGATAACACTCTTGTTTAGGTTTTGAAATAAAAACCTAGGGTGTTTAGGTTTAATCCTTGTTACTTACACCTCATCATATCACTTGTAAGCATCTCATGTTTATTTTTCATCTTACATATTCATTTCATATTCATCTTTTCATTTTTGGAGCAAGTATGCATGATATGTGATTTATACCATTTTATTTCATGATTTTAGAGTTATCTATATACTATGGTCATCCTATAAATATTCCCTTGGTATTCTTTGGTCTTGATGGTGATTAGGAACCCATGACACCCTAAGAAGGTGTATGGTAGGATTAGGTTAGCTTTGGAGTTGATTTGAAGGGATTAGAATAGGTTTTGTCCGAGAAAAACTATTTTCAATACGTATATAAATAGGTTCTGTCCTTGTTTCGATTTTCTGGAAAAACCGACAGTAGGCACGACATTTTGGCCTTGATATTTAGAAAATATACTTAAAAACGAATCCGTGGCCGCTTGAACGGAATAAAACGGAGTTATAACGAGTAAGTTATGGATTTTACAAGTTTGACGACGAAAATTATAGTTTTCTGAAATTTCAGCATGCTGTTTTTACATTGTTCAGGTCAAAAACGAGCCTTAAGCTTCACAAATTATTTCGACTTGTCAAAAATATATTAGTATACTTTGATACGAAGCTAAGGACGTATAAAACGTAGAAAACGGATTTGAAACGACAAAGATATGCACTTTTTCATAAACTTGCCGTAACTAATTTTCTGCACACAATTAGCCAAAACCACCATCTTTAACCCTTATTATCTTTATGTTCGAGACCTTTTGGACGAAAACTCCTGAACTGAAACTTTTAGATATCGATACAAAATTTCCAAAACAGTCGAGTTCGTTCTCTAACGATCGACGTACACTGTTTTACGACTAGTTTTCCAAAGCCATTTTTGTTAATTTCATAAAATTTCGACGACATTGTTTTGCGACGAAAAGTGAAAATTTCACCATAAATCATTATAAAACCATTGTAGGATGACATTTTGACGTAAAAACTTGTAAAGTCATTTTTGAAGGGTCAAGACGTCAAACGAGTATTTTTCGACGACAAGTAATATTTTTTCAAAACTCGTAAATGGTATAAATAACATACGAAATGCATGCATAACATTACATTGCAACTCATTACATATCATATCATTCATAATAGGTCATTTTCGAGATTCACGCTATATTTCAGTGTATCCACTTTTGTCATCGTAATCATTGCAACAGGTGAGTTTTCATAGCCCCTACTTTTACTTGTTTTCATAACTGTTTTGGGGGAGATACATGCTCAAACTGTTTTTATTTACTTTCACAAGTACTTTAACTTATATGAATAACCGTGAGTTCATAGCCCCACTTTTACTCTTTTAACTGTTTTACAAACTCTTGGGAGAGATACATGCTACATTTTAATTGAACACAAATGCTTTGAACTGTATGCTATATCCGATGTTTTATTGTCACTAAGTATTTGCCATGTTCGAAGTCCCTACATCATGAACCATGAGTCACTTGCGGGTGAAGCAGTATAGTGAATAGGCCTATTGGAATTAACACTCCCGCTCCTATTGACCCTGTTAGGGGAAATCGAAAGCACTATATTTGAATCATTAAGGTAAATTGGCAAGTTTACCTATTAGGGCGGCGATGAAACGATGATTACCAATTTTTATTGGTGCGATGTTTACGCTTTGGTGTCATGAACTTAGTGAAATAAATACAATGTTGTTTTTAACGATGAGTGTGAAACCATTTAACTCACACTACGATGATTGTGTTCAAACGAATTAATTAAACCTATGGTTTTACGTCGAGTTAGGTACTATTGTGAATTCATTTGACATTGTGTGTTTGAACATAAACTATACACATTTCGGCAATGGGTTGTGAACACACAGGTTGCAAGTTTTGTATGGGCGGGACTTGGAACTGAGTGGATTCACAATGCCTTTGCTGCATAAACGATTTCGATACGTTGAGTCATGCACTATTTTGTGAATTCATTTGACGATTTCTGGTTGAACATAAACTATGCATATTCTGGCAGTGGGTTGTGAACACACAGGTTGCAAGTTTTGTATGGGCGGGACTTGGAACTGAGTGGATTTACAATGCCTTTGCTACATAAACGATTTTGAAAGTCTTTACATTTCAACGATTTACAATGCCTTTGCTGCATAAACGATTTTGAAAGGCTTTGCATTTCAACACAAACTCTATGAACTCACTCAACCTTTGTGTTGACACTTTTAGCATGTTTTATCTCAGGTATCTAAGGCATTCACTTCATGGCATGCATTTGGACACATCATGGAGTCGTGGTGACGACGCGTCTCACTTGGGTTTTACATACTTTAAAACATCGTTGAATTGTAACAAACTTATTTCCGCACAAGTTGATTTTCATTTGGGACCTACTTTGTAAACTCTGATTGTTTTATTAAATCAAACGATGTATTTTCCAAACGACACTTTAGGTCGTTCAATATAACTGTGATTGTGATGCTATGACAGTCAATCCCCAGGAATTCCATTCCGCTGCAAAACAGGTAATTTGGGGGTGTGACATACTAGTAGGTTGTGCCAAAGACGTACCGTTGTGCCTGTACTCTTATATCGTTGTGCAATGCCACATTGTGATACTACTGTATTACATTTCTCAATGCCAGTCGTGTTAGTTATGATTCTTGTATTTCTTCGGACTAAGGTGAGTTTTCATAGCCCCGATTTATTCAAGTTTATACTTATTCCAAACCTACGGGGGAGAATACATTGCACATCATTTTTATTACGATACCAAGTATATCAAATTCATTACATTGCTTAAGTTACTTCATTGCCAATTGAATGTCCCCATTTCATGAATCATGAACCGTTAATTCCGGAAGAAGCGAGGGTGAGTGAATAGATCTATTGAGGGTGACTCCTCCATCCAGGTTGGTGGTCCCAACTGGTCAAACGGATGCATTTCATTTTTATCATTATTGAGTTGTTTGGCAAAACACTCTGTTGGGGCGAACATCAGTCCAACTTCGGTGTCATGTGCTTAGAGCAATTGTAACATTTTATGTGACATATTTGTCATACATGGCCTATACTTGTGGTAGTCGTATAAAACGTTTTACATAAACTCTATGAACTCACTCAACCTTTGTGTTGACACTTTTAGCAATGTATTTTCAGGTAACTAAGGCATTCACTTCATGGCATGCATGAGGACTTATCATAGAGTCGCGGTGACGACGCGTCTCACATGGATTTATACATTTTTAAAACATCGTTTGAGTTGTACCAAACTTATTTCCGCACATGTCTAATATTTGGGACCTATCTTTGTAACTCTGAATGTTTTTAATATATCAAACGATGTTCTTTTCAAACGACACTTTAGGTCGTTCAATATAAGTGTGATTGTGGTGCTATGACAGTCATCCTCCAGGAATTCCATTCCGCTGCAAAACAGGTAATTTGGGGGTGTGACAAAGAATCGAGGCCGCGAAGGTAGTTTTGGGTTTAGAGTGACGCGGGTCACCATAGGTTGTTAGATCGTGAATGATTCATGGTTTTGGTGTTCGTGTTCATTACCCTTGTCATCTCTCTCTCACTCGTGTGGTATGTCAAATCGTTAAAACCCGTTTCGTTTCTACTTTTTGAATTAAAACCGACTGTAAAATGATTTGTGATGTTTTGTGGAATAAAAACTCGGATTTATAATAACGTTTTCTATTATGGTCTCGTGTGGTTAATCTGGTAAAAATGTTTTATGAAATGATATCGTGTGGTATTAAATTTGATGAATCGTGTAAATGATGGTCATGATGGTCTTGTAACTTGAGTCGGATCGGATTGATTTGTCAAGGGGTCGGGTTAGATTGGAACCTGGTTTGATTTACGTTACGAAGATGGAGTTGGTAAATTTTTTGTATCGGATCAGTCTTCAACCCTATTAGGGTCAAGTTGGTCCCAGATTGGTTTGTAATTTTTATTGATTTGCTAATATTGATGTTGTGCTTGTTTAATTTCTTGTATCTCGTGTTCGATCTACATCAGGTGTGTATGATGCGTTATGTTTCAGGTAGTTGTTCACAAGGGTGAACCTTGGTTCGATGTAATATGATAACAGGAGTATGTTTGAAAGTGTTTTGCAACCATAAACATAAAGTGTGATGTTATTAGGTTAGACATGTTTGCTTGGGTTGGTGTTGTTGTCGTAGTAGTCACCGTTAGGTTGCGTTTTTATAAGGGTCGAAGCCCACTTAGTAAATATTGGTGGGTTGATTCAAAAGCGTTATATTCAAATTAATATTTTGCGGGTATCGGTTTTGAGCTAACATATGTATTTATTTGGTACTTGTCAACGTTTGTACGTTTCGGATACGTTATGGGACTTATTCACTACTACAAAAAAATCCATAGAAATCGGTTAGAATGACCCATGAAGAATTGTTTTGTGACCACTCTCTGTGAGGGGGTATCTCTAGAACTAAAACATATAGAAACCAGTTCTGCAACCGGTTTATAATAAAATCATCAAGACGTGTTTTCTAGTAGAAACCTATCTCTATTATAAATTCAACATGCTTTTTTTATAAAGTAAATAAATTGGTTTCTATTTCACAACCAGTCTTAATAACATTTTTTTTTGAAAAAAAATATATAATTGCTTTTCAATTGTCCAGGTATTCATCAAATTCAGAATTCACAGCCTAATTTGTCAAAAGGAGCTAATATATCTTTATGGTAATTGCTAGTGCAATTAAAGCTACCATCCCTGAGAAAATTTATAGCTTTAAGCTAGTACTTTAACCCATTCAGATCAAACAAATTCAAGACATAATCCGAAAAAATGCTTCTGTATTAACCAAAGTAAATAACATGCTACAACATAACCACTTATAACTTTATGTTGCAATCATTTATGCATTTGTCACAAAAAGAACTGCACAAACAATTGAATCATGGTGCAATCTATAACTCATGGTGCCTGATAATTGAATCAAACAATTACTACCGACCTCCAACCTTTCTTCGTAAAGTTGAGATATATCTTCTCTTATCTTTTTGACAATGATTGAACTGCACAAAAAAAATGTTATTCATTACTACATGATTGTGAAGCCTTAACTAAATTTCAACCACAAACACATATATAAAAATCACAATGCTATCATTATGGTAAATTGACATAATACACAACACCTACCTACTTGTATGTACTTCAACCTCCTTAATGTTCTCGATAATCCCACCTACGGTATTCATGAAACAAATTATTATAAACTCATTATCTCATTGATCTAAATTCTACTTAATAATAAATTAAGGTATTGGCTTTCGTCAAAATCAAACCTTAAATAATAATGCTTGTATTATAAGGGTACAATGTTTATCTGCATCGCCACAAGAAAGAAAGAGATAACCATGTAATAAGTTATGTTATGACCACCAGTTCATTCAAAGCTGTTAGTTACTTGTTAAATTGCACCAAGTACTGAAAGAAGATACAAATTACCTTCACAACAACATAATTCCATAATGATAGAAGGGTTATGGTACAGAAAAGTTACTAAAGTTTTCCAAAAATTTGTCCTAAGTTACTATAGTTTCATTTTGTTCACTTAGGTTACTGAACTTTCGGGAGCATACACTTCGATATATTCAGTGTTAGTCCGAGTAACCTGAAACGTATATTTTTTGATAAGTTCAGTAACCTGAGTGAACAGATTGTCAAAGTTTAATAACCTGCATGTATACTTTTATAAGTTCGGTAACGTGAGTGAACAAAGTTTCAAAGTTCAGTAACCCGGATGAACAAAATGAAACTATAGTAACTTAGGACAAATTTTTGAGAAACTTTAGTAACTTTCTTGTACCATTACCCATGATAGAATTAAGAAGTAAGAGCATAGCAAGTATCTTACATGTGTATGAGTCAATTATTCACAGCAAAGTTTCACAAGTATAAAAGCATGCCTTCAGTGGTATAGCGTACTCTACTTGGGTGTACTCCACTTGCGCTCTAATAGTGGTACGTAATCTACTTGGGTGTACTCCACTTGCGCTCTAATAGTGGTACATATCAATTGAGGCTGGCTTTAGTTTCAAAGACTTCTTCGCAAACTGACGCCAAGCTGAAGCCACAGAAAAATTAAATTCTAATTAGATGATAAAAACAACAACAATAATTTGACTATAAGCTACAACATATCACAGTTATACATAGTAGGATCTCACTATAACATTACAAAATCTACATAATCTTACTATTAAATTTTTATTAGGAGTTTAGGCTAGCAGCACCCTGCACATAAAACACCAATCGATAATAGGTACAAATGATTATATATTAACACTTTTGTAAATTTCTACTATCATGTACTTCATGGTGATCATATAACGAAAAAAACTCAACACTTAAGCGCTCCTTCCGAATAAAATTAAGAATAAAAAACTCAGTACATTGTAAGTTTTTCCCTTCTAAAAGCTCTCGCTATATTGATACCCTGCCATTGCCAATGTTTTATCTCTTTTTCATTTTTCACTTGGATCCAAGAAAAACTTTAATTGTTCCTCGGTAAAATTTAGTATTTCACTTGAGTCACCCATTCCTATAATCAAACAAAGTCACGTATCGTCCTAAACTGATTATATTCTCTTATATATATTCTGTGAAAAAACTATTGTACCTAAATCAAACAAGTTGTGTCACATATTATAATGAAAACATGCCACATATTATCGTAAACTGATATACATTGTTGTATATATTTGTTAACAACTGGTAATTACCCATATTATGATAACTAATACACGTTCTGTTATTGCACCAAGGATTAACATGCCACATATTATCCTAAACTAATACATTGTTGCACCAAGGATTAACAAATACGTGTTCTGTTGTACACATATTGTACACACATTATAATGAAAACATGCCACATATTTTTTAACAACTTTTGGGGATTTAATAAAGATAGACCAAAGATTAAAGAACATGGTTATTTGAATCATAACATGACTACCCACAACAGTATAAGCTTGTGCCACATGTTACAGTGAAAACATGCAAATTACATTGTCAATATCATTACTTCTGATTCATATGATAACCAAAAATCTACTTTTGATCCATATAATGATAAAAGAAAAACACAGATAGTTCTGATAATGGATTAAAGAAAAAAAAAACGGACCTGGTGAATTGATGTGGCGGTTGAAGGTGGTGTTTTGTGGCGTCTCGTGGCCGGAGAAGGGGCAGCCGGCGATGGGTGGTAGCTGGAGATGGGGAGAGGCAATTTATTGATTAGGGTTTGAAGAGTTTGGGAGAGAATGTGGAATAGTGAAGAGTTTTTTTTTTCTCTTTTATAAACAAGAGATTAAAATAGCCTTACAAGTCTAGATCTTTAAGATGTTTTTACCTCTTACCTCTTAACTTGTTTTTTTGACCTTAACCCGTCGGGTTGATCCGTTGTTCGACTGGAACGATTCAATTGTTTGAACTACCCGGGTTAAACCGGGTTTCAAAACATTATGTTTAATCCTCAAATCCTCAAACTTTTATTATTTTTCGTTTATAATACATTAACTTTTTTTTATCACTAAAACTATCTACAGCTATAAAATCTCATTGCTATGCACGAGTACTCGTTTAGTTGAGTAAAGTCCTCAGTAGTTATAGATCAACAAGGAAAAAAGAGCCATTATGAATTTAGAAAGAATACCGGTTTTTATCCAAAACACGGTGTCTATCATAGAAAAATGTAGATACTGATCTTATCAAAACAACCAGTGTTTTTGATTTTGTACAGAGACTGTTTCTTATAACAAAACCAATTTTAGTGTGATTTGGATTTAAGAGACTCGTTTGTTTGAAAAAAACTAGTTTGTATGCTCTCATACTCCCTACTTTTTAACAATAGAAACTAGTTTTTTTAAAACTACTATTAAGAGGTGTTTATAGCCTTTTTTGTAGTAGTGATTACTTTGGAATTTGGACAACACACATGCTTAACGAACTTTATAATACGGGATGAGATTTGAAATATTTGGACAAACCATTGGACTTGTAATGGATTTTAGTTGGACTTAACATTTCACTAGATAAATTATGGACTGTTGACGAGCCATAAAGCCCGATAAGTAGCAAACACTTTCAACTCATTAAATTATCTAACCGGATTAATTATTATCGAAATGTATTTTAATCAATGAATAATACCAAACCGTTATCTATATACTTATTATCGCCAAAGAAACTAATTTTATGCAATCCCCATAATACAAATGAAAAGTATAGTTTTATTTTATAAAAAACCTTTTCCATTTAAAATATATACTAAAACTTATGTTTCTTATAAAACATACATTTCTTGAGAATTCTGATTGGGGTTACCGGGTAAATGTCTAAAATTTACCACTTACATACTTATTACATATTTGCTAATTGATCCTTACTTGCTTAATTTCCTTTATATGTTTTATTGTTTTGGCGTGTGTTCTCGAGTCTTGGTCAATTTTTATTGACTATTCCTTATAATATGTTGGGACATATATTTTACTTGGTGTGAGTTACGTCTGGCGTGAGATGCATGTCGAATCCTTGATCTCTTACGACTACAAGAAAACTTTGATATTAAACTTTTCTTACAAATAATGACATTAAATTCTTATAACTATTGTAACGAGAATTCCGCAAAAACTAAGACACGTTGTCTTTTGAATAGTTCATTTTGCTTTACAATCGTATTATGAGATAACTATATTCGTATTAGGTTGTGTCGATCCCGTACCATTGTACTTGTACTCTCGATACTGTTGTATTATGCTTCTTGATGCCGGTTTAGACAGTTGTGATTCTTGCGTTACTTTATATTGAGGTGAGTTCATGGCCCCTACTTTACTTGTTTTGAAACACTTTTGGGGAAGAATACATGCTTGTTCTACTAATTTCCAATATATGCGATTACTTAAACAAATGACTTGATTCTTGAAAACTTTATGTGCTTCACTAAACAACTCGTTCAGCTATTTTAAGTTTTTAATGCTGTGGTTTAATGTTTGTTTTATTATTTTAGATAAGCGTGTGCGTGGATATAATTGCGTTAGGAGCGCTGGTGGTTTCTGGTTATTCTATGGGGTATTTTTGTGTGACATTTCTGTGTGGTTCTCGCGTCATGGATTTAATCCACTTGATGTGAGAGTGCTCATGTTTTAGCTCCAGCTGGTAGGCATGCATTTAGTACATATGTATTTTGGAGATGAAGATTCGTAGATGAAGAGTGTGGTTGTTGGTGGTTTAAATGGGTGGTTACCTGACTAGCCAAGTGATTTTATTATGATGTATCTGCCTACTCTACGCTTTATTAATATGCTTGCACACTTGTCCCACTTCTATATCAATGCACAACAAAACTGATTTACTACTTTATTAGAAACCTATGAACTCACCAATCTCGTGTTGACATTTTTTGCATGTATTTTCAGGTTTAACGCGACAATTTACTTTGGAAGCTTTTGGCAAGGCATGGCACGGTCATAGGATACTTTGACATATTTAGGACTACTTTATTAATATGGGCCTATATTTCCACGCTATTTTTGAATAATGTAAACTTTATACCTTTGTTTATGAAGTTTCTTAATGTAAAACCGTTGTTCTATACTTTGTGTTTTGATGCCAATTAGTAGCACCCCACGACCCGAATGCTTCCGCTGTACCAAATTTGGGGGTGTTACATTTATGGAACTGGACACTTTATGATTCATGTGGAGTTCATTCCTTGATTATGCAATCTATGATTGTCTATATGTTGGTCAAGAAGACATATCCCCTATCACCACATGCAATTGCAAAAATGTTGCAGAAGAAGATTCAAGTGGATTATTTCATTGAAATGGCTTATCAACTGCTTAAGTAGATGGAGAAACAGCTTGACAAGAGGTGATGTTTTTGGAAGCTTCCTCCCGGTGATTATTAAGCTTGGAATGAAGAAACTTGATGATTTTAAAGAATAATATCAAATTTAGGGGAGGGTTGTTGGGATTAAAAGACTTCTTGATGCTGTTTGTATTACTGCATCTCATGTTGGAATTACTGCTTCTCTTAAAAGTTAGTGCTGCTAAGGAACTTCAAGGAATATATGATAAGTGGTTACAACTGCTGGTTACAAAAGTTAGGACTGCTACTACAAACTTAATTTTGTTCAAGGTTAAGACTGCCAGTTTTCAAAGTTAAGACTGCTGGTGCAAAGTTACAACTGTTAGTGTAAGTTATTACTGTTAGGCATTTTTGTTAGTACTGCTTATCAGATATTTATTAGATAATTATAGAAAAGATTTGATATACTTAGAAAAGTATTGTAAGTCGTGTAGGACTCCTTGGTGTATAAAAGGAGTTCCTAGGGCATAGAGTTAGATATATCCTAATACACAAAAGTATACAACCATTTTAGCTTCATGGTTTTGTAACCCTATTACTATGAAGAGTACTCGTATTATTATCATTAATAATATTGGAGCTTGTTTGTTGAATTTTGTGTTTATTGTTTCACCGTTTCATTGATAATTCTTCTAAATATTAAAGATTAGATTCTGCATATTTTTTATTACATTCAAACACAGTTTATACTATAGTTGTGTTAGATTTATCTACTTCAACTGGAATCAAAAAGTAATAAGTAACATGACTTTCAAAGATTGGACAATATGGGAAATTTTGACCAAGTGTCAGAACTTATATAATTACACAATTTTGACATAAGTTATATTTTACTTATTAAACTTAAATGCAAAAATGTACGGGTGGTATAAGATTTATAGAAAATGCATATACATAATTTCATTTCATTGCATAACCTAATCCACCTCGTTAATTAAATAGGTTGCGGTTAAGACTTTGTGCGTTTATTTTATATTTGATATTCTGAATTTCACTACACTACTTGAGGTAAGTTTTCGTAGCCTTTTTTCATTATATTTTCCTTAGGGGAAAACGGTACTCAAATGATATTTTTACTGTTTTGATGATGTGAGACATTGTTTTCATGTTTTTGGGCAATATGTGCGTTTTAACTACAATATGTGTCTCTTCTAGGAACTCTAAGTAGAATTTGACTTTCACCAACCAACTTAAAATTTGGAGATAAGACAATACACTCAGTGTTAGTAAATAGAACACTATTATTTTTGTCACATATCTGTGAGACACTAAAGAGCTTAAACTTCAAATGGCGTTTAACCTCTCATTTGAACAAAGTTGTTGATAATGCTACTATGTGTTCTTTGAACAAAGCTGTTGATAGAAATGACATGGTTAATGGTAATGATGGGTCGTTTATTAAATTAGCTTTAGATAATAACCCCATTGATAGGAATCAGAGTTATCCTTTGGCTAAGACTAGTGGTCATAAGGCTGGATTTAAACACACTAGTATGGGTGATGTAGGTAGTACTGGTTGTGTTCATTCTAGTCTTAATGATGGCATTACTATTGCTAAGACAGGGATGGATTTTGATGAGGGAATGGCAGGTCCTACTACTAGAACTGAGCACACTAGTATGGGTGATGTAGGTAGTACCGATGCTGCTCCTTCCAGTTTTATGGATGGTATTGCCTATGATAAGTCTGGAAGGGATTTTGAATTTGATAGAAATGATAATTCTAAAGGAATTCTTAAGAAACCTATTGGACCCTTGTTTAAGGTTCAGTTTGGAAGTAATGTTCCTAGTAACCTTTTTGTTAAAAAGGGTGTGGAACTCTGGAGAGGGTAGTGCTTTTGGTCCTACAATTATTTCAAATCATTATTCAGCGGAGTTGGCTTTGAAGATGGAATATGCTCCTAAGTGTGTATCTAAACAAGAAAATGGGAATAGAAGGATTGCATTTACTGCTAAAGAGGTTTATAAAGGGGCCCAAGCTTGTTCTTTGCAGCTCTATGGCTATTTTGTTGGTACGATGGATTATAGAGTTGTTAGAGCCAACTTGATGAATATGTGGAGAGTGTATCATATTGAAGACATTACGAAAACTAATTTAGGGGTATACTATTTTAAGTTCAAAAGTGAAGATGGGATGAAAACCATCCTTCATAGTGGTCCATGGATGGTTCAGAATGTTCCTTTGGTGCTTAATGTATAGGAGCCGGGGATTTGGTTAGAAAAGACTGAGCCGTCTACTATCCCCATTTGGGTGTGTGTTTATAATATCCCTATGAACTTTGCAATGGTAACGGTAATGGAGAGATTATGAGTGGGGTTGGAAAGCCTTTAATAGTGGATAAGATGACAAAAGAAAGATGTTTGAAGAAATCAGGGAAACTTTATTTTGCACGTGTTTTGGTTGAGGTATCTGTTGATGATGACCTACCAAATGTGTTAGAAATTTCTTATCCTCCCAATGGTAATCGGGAAGCTAGAATTTGTAAGTTGGAAGTGAAATATCATTGGAAACCACCCCGGCTTTGTACTTTCTATAAAACTTTTGGTCATTCTGCAGTTTCTTGTAAAGTTAGGCCTATAACGGATGAGGAGAAGGCTGCTAAAGTTGTTAATGATTCAAGCCGGCTGAAGGAGAATGTAGCGGCAAAACAAAGTGATATGGTTATTGATGGTGATGGTTTTATAAGTGTGGGTAGGAAGAATAAACCTATAATGAAAACATCAAAACCTGTTTCTATTAGGTACTCAAATGATAGAAGTGGTAATGTTAAGGTGGGACAAAATTTGAATATGCAAAGTAATGGTAGACATAATTCTTTACCTAAGAAAAGTTTCTCAAAATAGGGGAATGCATTAGTTTGTTATAGGAAAGGTAATTATCAACAGAACAATGGTAATTTTGTACAAAGAAAGTATCAAGTTAAACCTAATAGTAATGGTGGTGGTGTTTCTAATTCTAATCAAAATGGTGTTATTTGAGACAAGAAAGGTGAGGCTAAAAAGAACTTGAATTCTGCAATGGTAAACAATGCAAGTAAACATGTTATTAATGTTGATAAGAATAGTTTGTAGCATCGTAGCAATGACTCAAATTTCAAGCCTAAAGTCCTAGTAAGAGGTTCTAGTTCTCACAGTTCTTTTGGTGGCATTTTTGGTGAGTTCGTTCCGATCAAAAACTCGTTTCAAGTTTTAATTGATGAGGGAATGAATTTAGGAGGTAATTATGGTAATGGAAAAGACATTGATGATTTTAATACTACATGGCTTGATTTAAAGTCTGAAGTTGATATTCTTATGGAAGCGGGTATTTATCCGTAAAAAATAGTTAGATTAGATTGGACCATTCACCAGATGGACTATTTCTATAAGAACTGTCACAAGTTTAACTTGGATCCTTGTTATGAAGATGATGATGTGGAATCAGACTTTGATGGTGTTGCGGGCCAAATGAAGGCAAAATTTGATATTACTTCTAGTACTAGTGAAAATGAAGTAGCAAAAAACACTATTGTATCCAATGACATTTAAGGCTTTTGATTGGAATGTTAGGGGTTTGAACAGCACCAATAACCAAGATCAAGTTATCCAATTATTAAGAGAAGGCAGTTATAGTCTATGTGGTCTTTTGGAAACACATGTTAAAAGGAAGAAATTGGTGAAGATTTGTAGACATGTTTTGGGTCAACGGGAGTAGGTATCTAATAATTCTTCTTCTGAGGGTGGCACTAGGATTATTGTTGGATGGGACCCAAATTGTGTGAATGTTATGGTGTTGGATCAGTCTGCACAAGTTATACGTTGCTTTGTTGAACCTGTTAATGGTGACACTAGCTATTATTGCTCTTTCTTGTATGCCCATATCCACACTGCTGATCATAGAAGTCTATGGAAATCTTTGCAGAAGTTTAAGAGATCTGTGAAAAATTCTCCATGGCTCATTCTTGGTGATTTTAATACCACTATTGACCCTTCTGAAAAGTCTACTGGGGGGGCTCAATAATTACATCTGCTATGAATGATTTGAGTGAGTGTATGGCTCACATAGAAGTTGAAGATATAGCTACGTCTGGGCTTAGATTTACTTGGAACAAAAGGCCTAGTAAAGTGGGCGGTTTATTAAAGAAACTGGACAGGGTTGTTGGAAATATTGCTTTCTTGACTGCTGTTTCCAATCCTTTTGCTCATTTTCTTCCGTTTATGACTTTTGACCATACCCCTGCTGAGAATGTCATTCCTGAAGTTGAAAAATCTAATCCAAAGCCGTTTAAATTCCAAAATTATTTAACTAATAATGAGGGTTTTATCCATGCTGTTGAAAAAGTTTAGAGTATTAAGGTTGATGGGTTCTCGATGTATTCTTTACTTTCTAAGCTAAAGATGCTTAAGAAACCTTTGCGTAAGTTGTATTATGAACAGGGAAACTTATTTTAGAATGTTAATGTCACACCCTCGCCGGAGGCGGAAACACGAGGTGTAACGGAAGGGAACATAAGCACAAGATAATAGAACATACCAACATTAATATTAAAAAGAAATATTACACCATTACAATACAAGTTTAACCGTCATTGGCAAATATATTACAAAGTTTAAATTCCAAAATATTATATTTTATACATAATGATTTGTAGCGACAAGTGAAAACTTCTTTATGAAAGACTTGATAGAAAAGCTTACTAACGATCACCTGAAATGCATAAGAGAAAAAAAAACGGGTCAACTATGAAAATAGTTGGTGAGTAAACACGTTTAGCAAAATAAGAAAACTCGTAATAAATAATCAAAGATTTCGGTCAACGAAAATGGTCCACAAAGCAAAGGCATTGTGTATCCACTCAGTTCCAAGTTCGCCCATACAAAACTTGCAACCTGTGTGTACACAACCCATTGCACAAAAAATATAGTGCGTCAAGTAGTCAAGTGTAAGTGGTCATAATAGTTCACAATATAGTACCAAGTATATAATAATTCAGAGATGCTCCTAACATGGGACACTTTGCACTTTGCTCCAACAAGGGAGACTCCTTTGTCACTCGACCACCTAGACGAGATTTATTGAGACCGCTCCACCAATAAGGCGAGACTTCTTTGTCACTCGACCATCTAGACGAGATTTATTGAGACCGCTCCACCAATAAGGCGAGACTTCTTTGTCACTCGACCACCTAGACGAGATTTATTGAGACCGCTCCACCAATAAGGCGAGACTTTATAGTGATGCTCCGAACATGGGAGACTTTGGGACAAGGTCATAACACGTACGGTTCAATAAGTTTAAACAAGTCATGAGTCCATAATTAAGTCCAAGAGTCTAAGTCAAGTTCAAAAGTTCAAGTCTAAAGAGTTCATAGAAGTAATAATCAATTTAGTTCAAATATGGTTCATGCATTTCACCCCAAAAGTATAGTAAAACGGTAAAAAGGGGATGTGATTACTCACTAGCATAAAATGTTCAATAAGTTCATAAAACATAGTTAGTTTAGTTCAAGTATAAATCATGCATTCCACCCCAAAACAATTTAAAGCATTTAAAAAAGGGGAGTCTGTGAATACTCACCTGGTAAACTGGTGTGATGACAAGAGTGAGTACACAGAGGTATAATGTGATGCTTAAACCGGGACCTATTACGAATGATATGATATGTAATGAGTTGCAATGTAATGTTATGCATGCATTTCGTATGTTATTTATACCATTTGCGGGTTTTGAAAAAAATACTTATCGTCGAAAAAAAATACTCTTTTGACGTCTTGACCATTCAAAAATCACTTTACAAGTTTTTACGTCAAAATGTCATCCTACAAAGGTTTTATAATGATTTATAGTGAAATTATCACTTTTCGTTGCAAAACAATGTCGTCGGAATCTTCATGAAATTAACAAAAATGGCTCCGAAAAACTAGTTGTAAAATGGTGTACGTCGATCGTTAGGAAACGAACTCAACGGTTTTGGAAAGCTTGCATCAAAATCTAGAAGTTTTAGTACATGAGTTTTCGTCATAGAGGTCTCGAACATAAAGATAATAGGGGTTAAATATGGTGATTTTAGTTACCGTAACACTTATCTCGTAAAAATAATATAGTTTTTCTAAAAATATTAGTTACGGCAAGTTTATGAAAACGTGTATATCTTAGTCGTTTCAAATCCGTTTTCTACGTATTATATGTCCTTAGCTTCGTATCAAAGTATACTAATATATTTTTGACAAGTCGAAATAATTTATGAAGCTTAAGGCTCGTTTTTGACCCGGACAATTTAAAAATAGGTTGCTGAATTTTCTGAAAAATATATATTTTGTCGTCAAACTTGTAAAATCCATAACTTCTTCGTTATAACTCCGTTTTATCCGTTCAAGCGGCCACGGATTCGTTTTAAAGTATATTTTCTAAATATCAAGGCCAAGGTTTCGTACCAACAGTAGGTTTTTCCAGAAATTCGAAACAAGGACAGAACATAAATATATAGTTATCGAAAATAGTTTTTCTCGGACAAAACCTATTCTAATCCCTTCAAATCAACTCCAAAACTAATCTAATCCTACCATACACCTTCTTAGGGTGTCATGGGTTCCTAATCACCATCAAGACCAAAGATTACCATGGGAATATTTATAGGATGACCAATATGTATATATAACTCAATAAATCATGAAAAATGGTATAAATCTCATAACATGCATACTATCTCCAAAAATGAAAAGAAACATATGAAAATGAAAAGGAAACATGAAAATGATAAAAACAAGCTTACAAGTGATTATGATGAGGTGAAAGTAACAAGGATTAACTTAAATACCCTTGGTTTTTATTTCAAAACCTTATATAGAGTATATACTAGATTGTAAAAGCACTTGATCAAGCAAAAATTTTGATCCCTTGGCACCTTGATGTTGTGACCGGTTTTGAAGGAGCAAGAAGAAGAGAGAAAACCTTTTCTAACTATGTGAATATTAGTGAAATGAATGAGAAGAAAATAAGGTAGTAAGACTTTTGTATAAGTGTAGAAACATATAATAAATGAACCATCCCTCAATTAATACTAACCCTTCCTTGGGCGTTTTTTGTGGATCTTGTTTCCCAAGTATATTATTTTTTTTTTAAAAGAAAGTATATGTATTATTTGTATATAATTTGTGTATTATTTGTAAAGAAAGTGTAGTAAAAGTGTAAGAAAATGTACAAATATAGGCAATTGGAAATTTTTGGTACAAGTAAGTTTTTAATAGCTCAAAATAGGATGTAATGAGATGATAAAAATTTTAAAAATACTTTCCTTGTGAAAATTGAGTGATAAAATAATTATCGTCAAATTTTTAAGAAAACGACGTAATAATTAAACTTTAACGATAAATATACCAATAAATTTTAAACACTAGGAAAACTAAAAATATAGTTTTTATGAACTAAATGTGAGTTTAAAAATACCTCGGGATCATTTTTGAAAGTAACGGATTAAATGTACAAAATAAAAACTCACGCGATAGAGTTTATTAAATATAAAAATTACACGTAAAATATGAAATGAAATGCCATGAATGAACTAATATGATGCATATATAATTTAAGAAATGACCGGAATTTGAGAATTGTGACATTCTTCCCATGTCAGCGGAATCATGTCCTCATGATTCGATTAACGATACTATGGTCCGAACCTCGACAAGAGTTCTAAAAGTTCATGCTCGTACGAACAGTCTAAATGATCATATCAATGTCCATGCGTACAGGTTCCCCATTCAATCAAGTACGTGCCCGTGACTAGATTTGATAGGGTAAACTTACCCAATATCGAACGTAGCTCTCAAAAGACCTTTAGGTTGTCGATTATAATCTAATCCCACAACTCATCAAACAAGAACTGTCATGAGATTAAACTAAACCGACTTGAGTAAACTTGTCTCTTAGCTTGATTTTCGCAACTCATCAAACAAGAACTGTCACTAGATCAAGCTAGGAAACAAGTTGTTAGAAAGGTAGGATTCCAAATCCTTGAATGAAGTCTTTTGAAAGATTCGCCCGATATTCGATTTGCTTACACAATCAAATCCAATCAACAAAATATATAACAACTAAGGTCGATATCAATAGGTCTCAAATTAAGCAAAGTCGTGAACATGGTAAAGATTGGAAGGAAGTTATGCACCCAAAATCATGTCGTACAGAAATAAGGTAGTTGTTCGAAAGAATGTACCCGTTAAGCGTTGCGGGCTTCCTCGGTACCCAGATAGAATGCTCGACCACGTGCGGGGGAAACATCAATATTCGGATCTTGTGGGCCTTCTATTGCCAATGCCAAGTTTGGACGATTACCTCCTTGATTGGGAGTTCTTTTCAGCTTTGGACAGGTATTGCGAAGGTGATCTAGACTTCCACACTCGTAACATGCTTTTCTCTGTCCTTGATTTCCAGTCCTGTTTGAGCAATTTCGCACGAAGTGGCCCGTCTGTCCACATTTGTTGCACCTTCGGCAGTCTCCTGAGTGATGATAATTACATTGAGTGCACAAAGGATGTGGACCTGCGTATCCTCTGCGCTCCGGGTGGTCGCCCATAGTTCCTGGTTATTCGTTGCCTCTTGTCTTGTTGACCCTGGTCTCGGCTTCCCTGGTGATCCTCCTGTCGCTTTCGTCCCCTGTCGTTTGCTTTTGTTAGTTCTCGGACCTGATCACATCATTTGTCAAGCAATATGCCATGCTCACAGCGGCTTGCAGAGTGGTTGTGTTCGACGAGGTGACATCCCTTCTAATTTCCACAGTAGAAACCATGTGAGGAACCATCCTAGTTAAACCTTCTCCGGCGTTGGTTCGTCTAGCATCGAGATGTGTTATAATTTGGGTGAGTAGATCCGCTATTCCAGCAGCGTTGTTGTTTGGATCGTCATTGTTGTTTGGGTTGCCGTTGTTGTTACCTCCTGAGCGTGTGTTTCTTGCAGCCATGATCCTACAGAGGACCAAAACATCGGGTTGAGCAAACGACATTCGAACGAAGTCAGATGAGGTGTAGAACGGTGGTAATGTGTGTTACAGTGAATCGAAATATGACAGGATCAGGGACATGCTATGTCTAACAAGTCGAAAGATGGAAAAGAGAAGATATGAACAAGGTACGGTAATGTAGACGTGAACGTAAAAACATGCTATGCATACCCACCCGACCAATGCAACTTCAGGTGACCAGACTCAAAAGACTCGACTAAACATGATTTAAATTTACTCTTCTTATCATTGCATGGTTCTTCATAAATTAGACATAGTTGATCAGGCTATGTATAATTTATGATTAACGATGCAACGATAGGACTAGATGACTCGGATGATGTTCAATGTTTAATAAAATAAAATAAAAGAAATTTTTCCGGTTATAGCTGTGATTTTTATTTTTGAAAAATCGGCATTCTCTATAACCTTTGGCTCTGGTACCAATCTGTCACACCCTCGCCGGAGGCGGAAACACGAGGTGTAACGGAAGGGAACATAAGCACAAGATAATAGAACATACCAACATTAATATTAAAAAGAAATATTACACCATTACAATACCAGTTTAGCCGTCATTGGCAAATATATTACAAAGTTTAAATTCCAAAATATTATATTTTATACATAATGATTTGTAGCGACAAGTGAAAACTTCTTTATGAAAGACTTGATAGAAAAGCTTACTAACGATCACCTGAAATGCATAAGAGAAAAAAAAACGGGTCAACTATGAAAATAGTTGGTGAGTAAACACGTTTAGCAAAATAAGAAAACTCGTAATAAATAATCAAAGATTTCGGTCAACGAAAATGGTCCACAAAGCAAAGGCATTGTGTATCCACTCAGTTCCAAATTCCGCCCATACAAAACTTGCAACCTGTGTGTACACAACCCATTGCACAAAAATATAGTGCGTCAAGTAGTCAAGTGTAAGTGGTCATAATAGTTCACAATATAGTACCAAGTATATAATAATTCAGGGATGCTCCTAACATGGGACACTTTGCACTGCTCCAACAAGGGAGACTCCTTTGTCACTCGACCACCTAGACGAGATTTATTGAGACCGCTCCACCAATAAGGCGAGACTTCTTTGTCACTCGACCATCTAGACGAGATTTATTGAGACCGCTCCACCAATAAGGCGAGACTTCTTTGTCACTCGACCACCTAGACGAGATTTATTGAGACCGCTCCACCAATAAGGCGAGACTTTATAGTGATGCTCCGAACATGGGAGACTTTGGGACAAGGTCATAACACGTACGGTTCAATAAGTTTAAACAAGTCATGAGTCCATAATTAAGTCCAAGAGTCTAAGTCAAGTTCAAAAGTTCAAGTCTAAAGAGTTCATAGAAGTAATAATCAATTTAGTTCAAATATGGTTCATGCATTTCACCCCAAAAATATAGTAAAACGGTAAAAAGGGGATGTGATTACTCACTAGCATAAAATGTTCAATAAGTTCATAAAACATAGTTAGTTTAGTTCAAGTATAAATCATGCATTCCACCCCAAAACAATTTAAAGCATTTAAAAAGGGGAGTCTGTGAATACTCACCTGGTAAACTGGTGTGATGACAAGAGTGAGTACACAGAGGTATAATGTGATGCTTAAACCGGGACCTATTACGAATGATATGATATGTAATGAGTTGCAATGTAATGTTATGCATGCATTTCGTATGTTATTTATACCATTTGCGGGTTTTGAAAAAAATACTTATCGTCGAAAAAAATACTCTTTTGACGTCTTGACCATTCAAAAATCACTTTACAAGTTTTTACGTCAAAATGTCATCCTACAAAGGTTTTATAATGATTTATAGTGAAATTATCACTTTTCGTTGCAAAACAATCTCGTCGGAATCTTCATGAAATTAACAAAAATGGCTCCGAAAAACTAGTTGTAAAATGGTGTACGTCGATCGTTAGGAAACGAACTCAACGGTTTTGGAAAGCTTGCATCAAAATCTAGAAGTTTTAGTACATGAGTTTTCGTCATAGAGGTCTCGAACATAAAGATAATAGGGGTTAAATATGGTGATTTTAGTTACCGTAACACTTATCTCGTAAAAATAATATAGTTTTTCTAAAAATATTAGTTACGGCAAGTTTATGAGAACGTGTATATCTTAGTCGTTTCAAATCCGTTTTCTACGTATTATATGTCCTTAGCTTCGTATCAAAGTATACTAATATATTTTTGACAAGTCGAAATAATTTGTGTAGCTTAAGGCTCGTTTTGACCGGACAATTTAAAAATAGGTTGCTGAATTTTCTGAAAAATATATTTTTCGTCGTCAAACTTGTAAAATCCATAACTTCTTCGTTATAACTCCGTTTTTATCCGTTCAAGCGGCCACGGATTCGTTTTAAAGTATATTTTCTAAATATCAAGGCCAAGGTTTCGTACCAACAGTAGGTTTTTCCAGAAATTCGAAACAAGGACAGAACATAAATATATAGTTATCGAAAATAGTTTTTCTCGGACAAAACCTATTCTAATCCCTTCAAATCAACTCCAAAACTAATCTAATCCTACCATACACCTTCTTAGGGTGTCATGGGTTCCTAATCACCATCAAGACCAAAGATTACCATGGGAATATTTATAGGATGACCAATAT
The DNA here is from genome assembly GCA_910596185.1 of Chrysanthemum makinoi. Lineage (NCBI taxonomy): Eukaryota > Viridiplantae > Streptophyta > Magnoliopsida > Asterales > Asteraceae > Chrysanthemum > Chrysanthemum makinoi. Next base: position 180,787,422 of record OU343223.1, read on the forward strand.
GTATATATAACTCAATAAATCATGAAAAATGGTATAAATCTCATAACATGCATACTATCTCCAAAATGAAAAGAAACATATGAAAATGAAAAGGAAACATGAAAATGATAAAAACAAGCTTACAAGTGATTATGATGAGGTGAAAGTAACAAGGATTAACTTAAATACCCTTGGTTTTTATTTCAAAACCTTATATAGAGTATATACTAGATTGTAAAAGCACTTGATCAAGCAAAAATTTTGATCCCTTGGCACCTTGATGTTGTGACCGGTTTTGAAGGAGCAAGAAGAAGAGAGAAAACCTTTTCTAACTATGTGAATATTAGTGAAATGAATGAGAAGAAAATAAGGTAGTAAGACTTTTGTATAAGTGTAGAAACATATAATAAATGAACCATCCCTCAATTAATACTAACCCTTCCTTGGGCGTTTTTTGTGGATCTTGTTTCCCAAGTATATTATTTTTTTTTTTAAAAGAAAGTATATGTATTATTTGTATATAATTTGTGTATTATTTGTAAAGAAAGTGTAGTAAAAGTGTAAGAAAATGTACAAATATAGGCAATTGGAAATTTTTGGTACAAGTAAGTTTTTAATAGCTCAAAATAGGATGTAATGAGATGATAAAAATTTTAAAAATACTTTCCTTGTGAAAATTGAGTGATAAAATAATTATCGTACAATTTTTAAGAAAAACGACGTAATAATTAAACTTTAACGATAAATATACCAATAAATTTTAAACACTAGGAAAACTAAAAATATAGTTTTTATGAACTAAATGTGAGTTTAAAAATACCTCGGGATCATTTTTGAAAGTAACGGATTAAATGTACAAAATAAAAACTCACGCGATAGAGTTTATTAAATATAAAAATTACACGTAAAATATGAAATGAAATGCCATGAATGAACTAATATGATGCATATATAATTTAAGAAATGACCGGAATTTGAGAATTGTGACAGTTAAGCATTTGACAAATGAGCTTACCATTGCTCAAAATGCTATGGCGAATGATCCTCATTGTGATGCTCTTTGTAAAGTTGAGTTGACATCTCTTAAAGCTTATAAGGCTGATTTAAAAGATGAAGAATATTTTTTAAAACAAAAATCCAAAGTGTAGTGGTTCTCTGAAGGTGATGAACTCAAAATACTTTCATGATGCTGTCAAAGGTAGATCTAATAATGATCCTCATTGTGATGCTCTCCGTAAAGCTGATTTGACGTGTCTTAAAGCTTATAAGCTGCTTTAAAAGATGAAGAATATTTTTTAAAACAAAAACACAAAGTGGAGTGGGTGTCTGAAGGTGATATGAACTCAAAATACATTCATAATGCTCTCAAAGGTAGAGCTAATAAAAGAAGGATTTCGGTTATTGAAGATATGCAAGGTATGACTTTTTATGGGAAAAATTTTGGTTTTCAATTTTTTGATCATTTCTGAAATATTCTCGGAAAAAGCTCTAATGTTACTCCCATAGAAGATGTTGTTGGTCTATTTGATAAAAGGTTGTATGATACTGAAGCATTATTTATGGTGAGGCAAGTTTCTAATGAAGAAATCAAAGCATCTATCTTTGACATTGATGGAAATAAGGCGTCGGCCCTGATGGTTTTTCTTCCCATTTTTTCAAGGCGTCTTGGTGTGTTATCGGTGCTGAGGTATGTAAGGCTGTTAAGGATTATTTCTTGAATGGAAAACTTCTTAAAGATATTAATGCTACTATTATATCCCTTGTCCCTAAAATGGCCACCCCAAAAACTGTTGCTGATTTTAGGCCTATTTCGTGTTGTAAGGTAATTTACAAGTGTATTAGCAAAGTTATTACTAATAGGATCAAAAACTATTTGGGAGGTTTAGTTGATGAAAACCAAAGTACGTTTATTCCCTCTAGACAGATTAGTGACAATATTCTCTTATCCCAAGAGCTGATGAGGGTTTATCACACGAATAGACGGTACAATAAATGTGCTTTTAAATTCAACATTTAAAAAGCATAGGATTCTGTGGAGTGGAAATTTTTAGAAGAGTGTTTGTATGGTTTTGGGTTTCATAAGACTATGGTTAGTTGGATTATGGGATGCATTACAACTATTTTTTTTTCTATGAATGTTAATGGCAATTTGAAGGGTTCTTTAAGGGTATGAGAGGTATAAGACAGGGTGACCCAATCTCTCCGTACACTTTCACGCTTGTCATGGAAGTATTTAACTTAATGATTAAAAGTTAGATTGATAGGAACCCATCATTTAAGTATCACTTGCAATGTAAGGAGCTTAAATTAACCCATATTTGCTTTGTCGATGATGTTCTCCTATTTTGTCATGGGGATAGCAATTTTTTTCCATCCTTAAAAAAACGTTAAATTAGTTTGGAAATGCTTCTGGTCTAATTCCTAGTGTTGCTAAGAGTGTGGTATTCTTTGGAAATGTCAAAGAGGTTAGTAGGAGAAAGATTTTGGGAATTATACCTTTTCAAATAGGGACACTTCTTGTTAGATATTTAGGTGTTCCTTTAATATCCTAGAGATTGTACATAAAAGACTAAAAGGTTAATGAGAGATTTTTTATGGAACTATGGAGAGTTTAAAAGAGGAAAAGCGAAAGTTAATTGGGAAGTTGTTTGCAAGCCTAAAGTTGAAGGAGGTTTAGGCATTAGATATTTGGATCGTGGAATGTTGCGCTTATGTCTATGCATATTTTGGAACATTATAACCCATAAAGAGTCATTATGGGTGAAATGGGTCAACACGTATAAGCTTAAAAGAAGAAACTTCTGGGTTGTTCCAAAGAAAGAGGGTTCGTGTTGGTGTTGGAAGAATATCCTCTGGCATCGTTGGACTTTTAGTGACCATATTGTGCACAGAGTTGGTGATTGTAAAAGTATTTCGGTCTGGTTTGATAACTGGCATGCAATTTGTCCGCTTAGTGAATTTATTTCTAAAAGAAAGATTGCTATGTCTGATCTTTCTTTAGATTGCAAGTTGTCTCAAGTTATTGATTTGGGTTCATGGAAGTGGCCGCATGAGATCGCTGACGAATTTGATGGTCTGGAGGTCCAATAATGGAAGGCATAAATATTTTAGTGTTTCTTATGTATGGCAGGATATTAGAAAATGTGGTGACTTGGTTCCTTGGGCTAACCTTGTTTGGTTTAGTCAGTGTGTCCCGAGACACTCTTTCATTAACTAGCTTGCTGTTCAGGGTAGGTTGAAGACACAGGATACTATGGGTCAGTGGGAAAGGAATGATAATATTGTATATGGTTTTTGTAAGGAAAAACTTGAAAGTCATGCTCAATTGTTTTTTGAATGTGACTATCCTAATGAGATTTGGTCTAGATTGAAGTGTATGGTCAGGTTAGATCATGCTCCTAATAGTTGGCAGGCTTTGATTGACTTCATGGTTAATAAACCTGTTTGTAAATCTATATGGAGTATTTTGCAAATGTTATTACTTGGGGCTACTATTTATTACTTATGGCAAGCGAGGAATCTAAGAAATTTTCAAGGCAAGGGTAGGTTCCTTGATGACTTATGTTCACAGATTAGATATGTTATTAGGCTAAGAGTTATGCTTAATGCTTCTGTCCAAACATAAAGCGTGCACTCTTCATCTTCAATAGAATTCGCATAAAACTTTTTATTTCATTATATTTCAACATTTACTGTTTAAACTTTCAAGAAGGTAAGGTTTCGTTCATTATTTTTCTGGTGGATATAAGAAACGAAAAGGTTTGGCTCTGGGGTGTAATTAATGGAATTTAGCACTAAAGTGAGTGTTGAAATGGGTTATATTAGTAATATACCTAATTGGTTTAATTAGCCAAAATCTAGTAAATGGATTGTTTGTTTTGGTGTAATTCCTAATTTTGCCTCTTATCATGCAAAAAATACCTATATCACTCGAATGTGATCTCACTGCTCTCATAATGATCTCATGCACAAGTTCTGGAATCAAATAAATCAACTCATAAAAAAAAATCAAGCATAAAAGATATATGGTAAATATAGGTCTAAATCCTCACATTTTCAGTGCTAATGGGTATAAATGAGAAAATAATGTTATCAATCCTGAGTCAGATTAGCTTTTAGGTCTTTTTGGATACATTTTATAAAATTAGAAATAATAGTAATTTTCTAACAATAGCTACCCCGTAACCGGCATACATAATACAATGTGCTTTGGTTTTACTGTAAAGATCAGCGTACTTGAAAGCAACAACGGCGGTTTTTCAGAAACAGTTAGTAAAAGTTTTAAAATTTTAACATACTAATGCAGGTAACCATCTAAGAAACTTGTTTTTCCTGTTTATCTCCCCCCCCCCATACTTAAAATTAGCATTGTCCCTAAATGCTAGAAATTGAAAATAAAGTATAACGGGAAAAATAAAGGATAATGGTACTTCCCGGGTATGCTTTGATTTGTAACAAGACTACCTTATTGCTTATGTCCTAGCTTATGGACATCTTTTCTATACCTTGTAAACATTAAAATCATGCAACACAAGATACACAACAAAATGGTAATGTGAACTGTAGTACGTTACATCATTAGCATAATGATTATAATAGTGTTCATAAGTGGTACGGTGGTCGTGGTGCAAGTATTCAGTTGTTATGGTACCAACAAAGGAACCTTAATACATACCCAAATATAATAATAATAAGTATTGTTTTGAAGTTGTCTTAAAAGATAAACTATGGTCATATCATCAGAAATACGCTGCTCTTCCAGAGAAGTACGATGGTGATCACCCTTGCTGCTATTGTTTTTGCTTATCCTCTATCCATCCTGAGTGGTTTAACGTCAAAAACTTCTGGAAGATCTTTAAGTTTCCCTATATCAGCATCTCTAAGATTTCTAAACCTCCCCATGTCCAACCTAACGGGTATAACATGGTCTCTAAACAATGACATATCTTCAAAGTTGAATGGCCCCATATTTTTTGCTATCCTGGTGATGATATGCCCACAACAAGTGTAAATGTCACCACGGGCTGGAACCTTTTGATGTAAATGTTTTTCGATGATCCAAGCGACGTTTAGGTACCTCAACGGATGTTTCTCATCAAAAGCTTGCAATACCCATAAATCATCATCTAGCACCAATTGTTCATAATAAGACCCGTGCAACACAGATTGCACCAGAATCTTGCAGGATTGGATTTTTAATTGATGATACTATCATTTTACTATAAATAATCTCATGTTCCCCGCTTATTTTCTTCCAGTAATCCTTTTCATTGAAGTAAGTCTTTCCTTTTTCCCCGTGTATGAGTAAATGTTTTAAATTCTCGTTACTCATCTCCTCTCCCGAATACAACCCTAACAACCTTCCAAACTCCCATAGTGTCACCAAGAGCTCCTCTTCCCCGAGCCTAAAAGTTAAAAATATGTCGTTGAAGAATCCTTCATCAGTTATTTCTATTTTGACTCCCAAGCTACACAAGAACTTAAGGCACCACTCCTTATAAACTGGTTCCCTGTTATCAATTTCCCTTTTCCACAATTTTGACGTAAAAATTTCACACATGTACCCCAATCTTTCCAAAAGCATGTCATCTAGAATCTCGTGGCTGCTTAACTTTTTCATTCTCCTCTAATCAACTATCCTGTGAGCATGAATTTACCTAATACTTCATTCCATGAGAATATCATTGTGAAGTCCTTTACGAATTTTATCAGCCTTTGGCCAAAGTAAGTTTGGATAATCCTCTGGTTTTATCTTTGGCTCATTTCCTGTTCTTTCTTAGCCCCTCGTGTTCTTTTGGCTACACATGAACTACCATCACCCGCCATACATTTTTAAACAATCACAAACAAGTTGGATTAGTGGTTAGAAAGCATACATATACGATTTGTGAAGAAATAAGCAAGTATCAAGCAATCTGTTTACAAAACAGCCTAGAAAAGCGTCGGTTTTAAATAAAAAAGTCTGTGATTACATGCAATTTTTTTGGGTTAATGGTAAAAGGTTCGGCGATTTTATGAAAAAGATCCTCAGCCTTCAATAAAAGAACTATGGTTTTCTGTGTTCTGCACACTAGTGCTCTATTTTTAACTATGTGAAAACAATTTAACACAACTAGACACCCTTAATTCTAGTGATTAGTTAACAAGTGTACTATGGGGCATCCTATAATGCAAACTAAACCAGTTTATAAGTATCACCCAGTTAACAAAACTGGTTTTTCCATGATGACGTATAGTATGTATAACAGGCCTACTAGGCCCAATACATACTATACACACACTAGGCTCCGGCCCAATGATTACATACCATGGGTCTACAGTAAGCCCAATAACAAAATTGGCTATGGTTCAGACCTCAAGACGGACGCAAGATACATAACGGGCTGAACCATCAACCGTTAGACCTCTTATGTCCGCGTCCGCGATTAACACGGAACCCTTTTCCGCCAAGGGCCCGGCTCCGATGACTAACTACTACATGAGAGAATCTAGGGAACCTTAGCAGTAAACCTCGCCTATAAAAAGGGCTCTAATCCCCATACAAGGTACAAATTTCTCTCTCATAATTACACACACACCTACTCCTACTTTCCCCCTCAACAATGTGTACTTACTCTCATACCGGAGTCTAATCATGGGGTCCGTCCCCACGGTAAAATTAACGGTTTACTCTTCTTGTGTAGGAAAATCAATCAAACTACTTGAATAGTACCCGATCAACCCATCAGAAGCTTGTTGGCCCAGTCCGGCAAGTTATATTCAGAGCCATTTACAACTCGTCGCACAAATTGTACTAATAAGTTGGCGCCATCCGTGGGACCCAGTACCCAACTGCGTTCCAGAAAATACTCAACATGAGCACTCGATTTGGACCAACTCATGCCTTCATGTCTACGTTGCGGAGTACGGTAGAAAGAGAAAATCACATGGTCTCGACGGACCTTGAGGGACTCGTGCCCGACGCAGCCTTCCGGAAGTATTGTGATAAGTATTTCGACCAGATCTTGCCTATTTTGACTGAGAAAGTTCAGAAACGAGTAGAAAGAGCCAATGCGGCAAAATCTGGAAGGATTATCGTGAATCCCAACATCACCATAGAGCGGAAATACCAAGTGGAGATTTACGGAAACAACTCGAGGTAGCAAAGTGGCGGAACATGCAAAATGGTGCGGCTGAAGACGCACCCGATCTAGTTCACCCAAAGGGAAAGAAGATGAAAGGGAAACAATGTTAAAAAGGCTGTGTAAAAGTGTGTTCCACCGGCTAGGAGACAAAGAGGAAAATACTTCTGTGTACTCCAAAGACCCCAGGCAGCAAGTCCGCCACGTTACCGGAAGAAAGTAGAGGGGCAACCACAGAGACTCCCAATCACAACCAGTAAGGCCAAGATTGGGAAGGCACAGAACCGAAAAAACTCGGTCGCGAAAAACGAACAGCCGTTCAAGCGATGGGCCTCACGGAAGCGGATGCCGAGGGTCCGACGTCAAAAAGCGGAAGTCAAATGACAACAAATACTGTGACCTGGCTAGACCCTGAGTCTGCAACGAGACTGCTCCGTTCACTCCACGTATTCGCTACTTCGAAATGCCTATGAAAACGCGGATACCAACCAACGTGAAAACATATGATGGGAGCGGAGACCCAGAGGATCATCTCAAAATCTTCCAGGCAGCGGCAAAGGTGGAGCGATGGGCCATGTCAACGTGGTGTCACATGTTCAACTCTACACTAACTGGATCCGCTAGGGTCTGGTTTGACGACCTTCCACCTGAGTCGATAGACAACTATGATAAATTAAAGGAAGCCTTCTTGACTAACTTCCTACAACAATAGAAGTGTATCAAAGATCCTGTAGAACTTCATCATATCAAGCAAAGGGATGGAGAGCTAACGGAAGACTTCGTAAGGAGGTTCAAAAAAGAAACAAGAGACATAAAGGGCCTCCAGAAATTATGAAAGTCTCAGGATTCATACATGCGATCACTGATCCGGAGCTGATTAAGCGGTTACACGACAGAATCCCGAAGTCGATGAACGAAGTAATGAGCATAACTACTTCCTTCCTAAGAGGGGAAGTAGCCGCAGGAAGTCGTGAAAGAAGGAAATATTGGGTACAAAGACGAACAGAGAAAACAACAGCCAAGCACCGACAACGCTTCAGAAAAGAATGGAAAAACAAATCAAAAATTAGAGAAGTGCCGCGAGGTTTCCGCAGCCTGAGAAATCCGTTCGATGAAATGCTGGCACCAAGAAGTGCTAGGTCCCCAAGCCAGCACTCGGCTACTGTGATCGAAGAAAAAATCAAAGAAAAGTTATGTGAATTTCCTATAAAGGCGAGACATACCACAGAAGAATGTCTACAATAAAAAAAGCAAAGAGAGGGCAAGAAGAAGGGACCGATGACAAGAGTCGGAGAGCAACAGGAAGAAGCGTAATAATAAAAAATAAAATAAATATATATATATGGTTCGAGTGGACATCCTTACCAAAACGAGTGGAAAGCCGACCCTGTAGACCCTAGCAAATAACGAAAACAAAGGATCTAGGCAGAAGCAAGGAAGCGTGTGATTAAATAAAAAGAGAAGACCACTGAGCAAATAGAGGGATCAAAGAAACACCTCGCCACTTTTAAACAAACCTAACCGTGGGTGACCGCATGAAGAGAAGCTATAATAAAGGATGAAGAACATTGAAACATGCCGCGGGTAAAAGAAAAACCCATCGGAAATTATACCAAAGGAATAAGACACAAAAACATCCATAATTCCATACTGCGAACGGAAAGTATAACAATCCAATAGAAATATGCAGTCACGGCAAAGACGGGAAATAGTAGAAACTAAGGAAAGGATCCGGTCTCGGATCGGAAAGCGAAGTAGAGATGGGAGCAAAAAAGGATAAGCCTTATCCAAGTGCTCAAAAAGAAGGGAAAATATGCAAGTACATATTTGCTTTCCTTCCTGAGAAATGTTATGTCAAATCCAACAGAAACAATAGGCACTGAGGCTACGAGCCTAGGCACGCGCCTATCAATAAAAATAAAAAAAACGAAAATTAATGCCAACGCAAGCAAAAATAGTAAAATCCTCAGTATAAATACGCGGGGTAAAGAAAAAGGAAAGGGTAGAAAAAGTAAAGAGGAACCACTTCTTCTTTGAAAAAGACCGGCATACAACATAAGGCAAAGGAAAATTTCCCGAGAAACCAAAAAGAAGCTGAAGATGTTATTTAGAAGAAGAACACGATGGTGTATGGTAAAAAAAGAATATGGCAGATCATCAATAGCGACACACGGCCACCGCATTATCGTTTCCAAAAAACCCATACATAACCTGAACCTTTAGCCCCCAAAAGAAAAACGTAAAGGCAAAGGCAAAGGCGGAGTCAGTAGAAGCATGTTCTAAAGTGACAATTAATAACCGTTAGTCGTTCTAAAACGACGACTAATAACCATCCTCCGCGATCGTTCACAAAATTCCTTCCGCCAAAACCCATGTACATACCGAGATCATAGGGCATACCAAAGGTGGGAGCTGAAAACAAGAAAGCTCTCACTAACCCTTTGATATTTTGGTAGTGCATATAGTTCCTTCCTAAGAGTTGGGTTGCAAGCGAAAGAAGGAACTATATCACGAGAAACAGGTCGAGGGGTGTGATTGAATGTGCGAAGAGTTTGGTCCCTGGGGAAGGACAACAAAGGAAGTAGGGCACAACGCAATGCGTAAAACGCCCCCCCCCCCTACCCAATTAACAAGAAGCTTCCCTGGGAATGAAACAAAAAAAGGATGAAAACTATGCCTTCATTCCTCTGTTTATACAACCCGACCACCTAAACAAGCATACGTCTACTAATCCAGGTATATCGGGTTGGATAGACTGGTTTAAGGAACATATGGCCAGCTTGTGGGCGCCGGGATAAAACAAAAGTTGTGCGATGGAAAAGCAACCTCACTAAAAGCCTTTCCACTACCGCACAGCAGGGCGGGTTCAGACAGGAAACTTCTTGAAAGGCCTATCAAACTTGTTGTATACCCTACAGCATAATAAGCCCGCTGATGAAAAAAAAAGAGAAGGCAAGGGGAAGCGTTACGGCCTTTCGCAAAATAGTTGCAAGCCCACGAACTTCTCAGGGAACCCTGCCCGGAGAATATAGCAGCCCTAAGAGGAAGCGGGGACCGGAACACCTTCAAGAAACGGATAGCAGACAAGAAGGAGGATTCGGAACTCAGAAGAGAAGGAAAATACCCGCGCTAGGGACGTCAGCGGAAAATGACAACGTCAGTAAAAGCTATGACAAATCGTAATTTCAGATCATTTTACAAACTTTAAAAATTTTACTATTCATCTCGGGAAGTTACTATTCATCATTTTACTATTCATTGTTTTTGAAGTCGATTTGATATTTTGAGAGGTTATTGCAAAATTTTACTATTTATGAAACACTATTCATCCTCTAAGAAAAATCACTATTCATGATACATTATTCATCATTTTTCGTAAACTAGGTTTACGAGTATCAAATTCGCGTAACCGTAAGGGTTTAGCTGCGTATTCATGAAAAATCATTGAGAACATTTCATATAGACTAGATTTAGTCTACATATCATCAGTAACATCATTGTCATATTAGTTCATGCATGGGTTTGCATATTTCATTAACGTATATTTTCCTATTAAATAAACGCTATCGCACGATCATTTATTTTGAATAATTGATCCGACACTTCCAACAATTATCCTAATATATTTTTATACTCATTTTAAGACTATAAAAATTATATTATTAGTTTACCCGATGTTTTTAATTTATTTTGTATATATATATATATATACGACGGTTTTCGAAGTCATAAAAATTATTAATATATTTTTAAAAATATATATTAGGATAATTGATAAAATATATATATAATTTTTATACTCGTAAATATATTAACAATTATCCTAATATATATATTTACGACGGTTTTCGTAAATTCAATTCGATAATTATTTATTCACTCAATACTTGCGAGAAATGTATTTTAATAATTTTTATGATTTCGATATATTTTATTTTGTTCCGTTAAAATCTATTTCTAGCTAACGCTACACTAAATACCTAATTATATTTACAAACTACTCATTATACTTAAACTAAAATACATTTAATTAACAAAACTCATCCAAACCTTCCCCATTTTGCCCCTTGCCGACCTCCCCCATGACACACCATGTGTTTTGATAAAAATCTTTAACTAGATATACACATATACATTATAGACTAGATATTTTACTTAATACACTTATCATACTAACTAAAACATACATACACATTTACAAAAGGTTAAAGTAAAAGGAAAACCTCTCCATCTCCTCTCCATATTCGGCCAAGGCATAGAAACAAGAAGAAACATTTGATTTTTCAAGATCAAGGGCTTATATTAACACTAGTATACTTCTATTTAGGTTTTGAAATAAAAACCTAGGGGTATTTAGGAAACCTAGTTACTTAAACCTCATCATATAACTAGTAAGCTTTTCATGATCTTTAATAATCTTTCATAATCTTACTTGACTTATTTTTATCATTTTAGTAGAAAAACATGCAAGTATTATGTGATTCATACCACTTTTAATTGTTTTTATTACTTATTATTAGTATAAATCATCCTATAATTAATCCCTTGAAACATATCATTGTTGATGATGTTTAGGAACCCATGACACCCTAAGAAGGTGTATGGTAGGTTTAGAATAGGTTTGGTGTTGATTTGAAGTGATTGAAACAAGTATTACACTAGAAAAACCATTTTCGACAACACTAGATTTGGGTCTGATCATTTTTACAAAATCTGGAAAATTCAGCAGGTCATGAATTATTTTGGGTTATATTTGCAGAAAATATACTTTAAAATGAAACCGTGGTCGCTTGAACGGGTTAAAAAGGATTTATAACGAAGACGTTACGTTATTTTCAAGTTTAACGACGAAAACTAATTTTCTGAAAATTGGTAAGCTGTTAAGGGTTATTTTAAGGGAAAAAATGAGTTTCAAGCATTATCTAAATGAGTCGATTTGTCAAAAATATACTAGTATACATTAACACGAAGCTAAGGATATATAAAACGTATAAAACGGACTTATAACGACTAAAATACATGTGTTATAAATACGGTTATTGTATCTATTTTATACAAGTATAACACTTATATATTTTTACTAAGACCAAAATGGTTATCGCAAGTGACCGTGTTTGGAGCCATTTTTCATATCGAAAGAGTACTTTTGAGAAAACGATGTGTTCAAGTAAAAGTGAGTTCACCTATTCTATTTTCCAAAATGTTTAACCATTTGTCAAGCGGAGGTATAACGAATAATATACGATCACTCAAAATTAGTCATTTTCATGAATTGTCAAAGTGTATTATTTTACGGCGAAAAGCTATAATTTCTTAATTTATCACTAAATGATAATTGTAGGATGTTGTTTCAACGTAAGTACTTATAAAGTATTTTATAATATGAAGAGACGTTATAAACTTACTTTTCGATGATAAACTTTATTTTCAAAAATGCACAAGTGGTATGGATATCATATGAGTTGCATGCATAACATTACATCATGACTTATATTAGATCATATCATTCATCATAGGTTGCAGTTAGAGATTGCACCTCATTTCAGTGTATCCACTTTTGTCATCATATTCATTGCATTAGGTGAGTTCATAGCCCCACTTTCTATTACTTCATTGTTTTACAAACTCTTGGAGGAGATACATGCTACATTTTTAATCGAACACAAATGCTTTGAACTGTATGCTATATCCAAATGCTTTATTGTCACTAAATATTCTATTGCCATGTTTGAAGTCCCTACATCATGCACCATTAGTCACTTGCGAGTGAGCGCGAATATTGTGAATATGCCTATTAGAATTAACACTCCAGTTCTTATTGACCCAGTTAGGGGAAATCGAACGCACTATATTTGAATCAATAAAGTAAATTGGCAAGTTTACTTTCTAGGGCTGCGATGAAACGATTTTACCAATTTCTATTGGTACGAGGTTTACGCTTTGGTTGTCACGAACTTAGTTAGGGCAAATCAGGACAAAATAAGAATAAATTAGAAGAAGGAAAAACATAGATATGGTATACCCACCCTGCTTCTCTTGATCATAGTACACAAGGTAAAAGTCATCGCCCAAAGTATAATTACGGCTCCACCCAACTAAACAAAGGAATGGCTCCGGAAACTTAACAAAAGAAGAAGCATTAGTAACAAGGGAGGCAACGTGTTCAACATCAAAGTTAGCATCCCTAGGAGTGGCATCCTTAGGAAGATTTCCCCCAACAAAAAAAGGGTGAATAGAGGGACAAGCAAATGAGTCAACCCAGAAAAGGTGATCGCTTAATCTCTTAAGACAATCAAGGGGTTTGGTATAGCAAACGCCAAAGCTATCAACACGCTTACTAAAAGAAAGCCAGCCAGGTTTCTGAGACAAAACATAGAAACACCTAAATAAATCAACTGAGGGTTCAATACCAAGCGCAAAACAAAGAATCTCAAATTGAGAAACTTTAGCAGCACCAATGACAGAAAGCTGCGATATATGAATATGGTAGTAGTCAAGAATTGAAACAAGAAAAGAAGACAGGGGAGGCGAAAATTACAAACTCAAAAAAATGGGTATAAACACCGATCTTCCCATTCGGCGCTTCACGAATACTTTCGTTAGGACCAGGCAATTCCAGATGAACAAAGCGCGGAATTGAATAATCAATACAGAAACGGTCAAGTGCCTTTTGTGATAGTTTAGATTTGGTAGATGAAAAAGTACCCATAACGGAAAAAGAAAAAGGGAATCAAGAACCTAACCTGAAGGAGGAACTTGGAAAGCAGATACGGCCAAAAGCAAAATCGGATTGAAGAGCAGTGTTTGCAACAAAAGAGCGGTAAAAAGAAAAAATGGGTTAAAGCCAAAATAAAGGGTATTTATACAAACGGAACGATGATTACCCAAGAAAACCCTAAGGGAGGACACGCGTCCAAAAACAATCTAATCCAACGATCTAAATCAAGAGCACTGGAATAAGGATGGTAGAAGACCAAGGGCCCACGGAGTCAAATCAACCAGAAAGCGAAAATTTGCCAACCGTCAAAGTTATATAAAAACACTTTCCAAGAAAAAGGAAGCGTCAAGAAAACGCTTCAAGAGTTCAAAAGAAAAAATGATCTGAAGGAAGTAGTCTAAGCACATCCACCGCACGCAACCATATCCACACGCAGTGCACATACTAGACTGGGGGGACTGGATGGTATAGCAGTTCCTAAAGGTAAAGAAGTTGTAACATATTGGATTTCACAAACACACAATCAATCACAAATATGGTTCGAATGAGATAGATTTTAGAGAGAGAAAGTGGAAGATGGGAGCCTTTATAGAGAGAGAAAGTAAACAAAAGAAAGAAGGTTAGATTGAGTGAAAGGTCCAACCCTCTACCTTGGGAGGTAAAGGGTATTTATAGTTACATACTACACGTCCTCCTTCGAACTGTGGATCAGGCATACAGTGGGTAAAGACCCGTCCGTCCTCCACGGTGTTACTCTAAACTAATAGCTAAGCTAATAACTAACTAATTAACTACAAAACAAGGTAAATAACGATATGTCTACGAGCTAACTTCTGCTAGATTATCTTTGCGGTGACCGACTCTTCACAATGGAATTTCTAATTCCTAACAATCTCCTCCTAACGGAGGTCACCCCATGTTTTACATTTCGAATCCTAGCATTCTATTTTATCTTTAGTCTTAAGCTCATAGACTTTAATTCTTCAACTTCCGCATCTTAGTGCTTTAGCAGTGATTCTTCAAAGTCCGATTACTTTGTACTTTCAGTGGAGGCCTTTGACTGATCCACATCTTGACAATCTTCGAGCTTTATTTGAGATCATCAGCCACAGTAAATCTCTCTGGATCACCCTTTATTGTGTTGCCATCATGTGATGTTGTAACTTTTGGACCGACATGCTCACATTTTGGATCATGATATCTTCTCATCAGAGTAGTGGAAGCTTTAGTTGATTCATAATATTTTTAGTATCGTAGCAGAAGCATGGATTGAAAATATCAGAGCCAGTTGATGTAGATATGCTCTTATCATGATTTCTTTGAATGTGAAGTGTGAGCATGCGGCTGTGGATTGACTCCTCAATTCTGATCAGCTGCAATCGTCGGGTGTCCCTGCATACAACAGTTAGCAATAAAGCGCACGTAAGTGTCTTTGATCACTTTCGTTGAATTGATGTACACGGCCCACGGTTCCCCGTTCATCAGTACAAGTATTGCCTGTGATCAGGTATAATTTTGAATAATCTCCTTGACAGGGTTTCGCAGCTGTTCTAGCCGTTCTCAAACCGGAACGTCTCAAAGAAGACAACACGGAGTGAGTGAACCAGCGAATTGAGATTCACTGATTGATGAAAAATGATTTGAAAATCAATCGTGTATTGCTTAATATAAAGGGTTTCGCAATACAACGAATGTTTTATGGAAAATCAATTATCAATCATAAACACCTTTTAATTTTTTTGAAATATCAATACACAGTCGATGTGCTACACGAAAGAATTTTTAAGCACAACGACCGGTTTTTCAAAGGAATCCGTCAATCCATTTCCTGGACCAAGGTTGATTCAAGATTGAATCGCCCCATCGTTTCTATCCAGTTGTCACAAGTTTGATCTTTAGAAAAGATCTCACATGTCACCCACCAAGAGCTTGTTTGATGTTGGCTCTAGAAGGATTTCCATCTTCATCGTGAATATTTACATATCACTCAGATGTTCTGGCAATACCACAAGGATAATACGTAGGACTCTTAAATATATTCTCACTTTCCACATTGTGTGAAACAACAAGCCTTCAAGAATAGTGTGTCCTAATGAGATTTATTGATGATCTCGTGGCTCTAGACTTAATAGTGCACATTTGGTTTCCTATGCCGGAGACTAGGGAGAGGGTCTCTTTCTTCAATATAAACTCTCTCTAAAAGAAAGTCGATAGATTATGTAGGTTCCCCGAGAGAATGAAACAAGCCCTTTTAAGAGGAACTTGAGTAGCTTGGGAAGTTGTAGTGCAGTGCGTCACTGGGTCCATGACGTCTTGTCTTCAATACCAGTGTTACCTTAGTAACCACCAGTAGCATATGAATTGAAACCGGTTTCTGCCCTAAGGTTGAATTAACAGAGGGCTATTTCTTTTCACCCTTTTCAGATTCAATTCTTTTTCATTTTTCAACCCCTTCAGTGCTTACCGAGACTTCATAACTAGAACCTTGTTGGGTTTATTCCAGTACTAGCTCTGTCTCAGTCCGCACTCTTCCCATTTCTCACTTTTCTCCTTTTTTCATCATGCCTAAGGACTCTACACTATCTAGTGGATTGTCCCTGGGTAGATCCCTCCGGCTCTGGCGGGATCGTGGGAACGAATACCAAACCTCACCATCCTTATAACTCCATGCATAAAGTAAATTGGTTGGTCTTTTGGTATTGTTCTTTCCTCCTCGAAACCAATTGTTAAATCATTTGGAAAATCAATCAAGGTACTTGTGATATAATATCAAAGCATTTTGTACCTTAATTGTTTTGATCATTTAGAAATGCTCCCCCTCAACATATGCATATGGTAGTGAAATTGTTTAGCACATGGAGGCAAGAGTTCTTTGAAATATTTATTTGATCTCAATTTCCGCGGAAAAAGCCATTTGATTTTCTTGGTAAATTCTCAACTTCAAAATGTGCGTTGGTTATTTGAAATCATTTTATCACATAGAGGAAGGAGGTTTTCGAAGACTTTCCACGGTTACATTGCCATACTGAAAACCATTAGAAAATCAATCAAGGTACTTTATGTTGAAACATAGAAATCTTTGTACCTTGATAGTTTATTTTCTTTTGAAATGCTCCCCCTTAATATGTGCTTCGAGATTTGAAAGTGTTTAGCACATATGGGAGATCAGCATGCACATTTGAATCAAAACGATCACCTTTTATTAAATTTCATAATTAAATCACAAATTCTCCCCCGATCAAAAATATCAAACCCTTTGAGATTTTGGATCCCAAGTGATTTAATAAGGTTTAGAAAACATGGGAGAAAATGTGCCTGATTTAAAAGCTCTTCCGGTTTATGGTTAAATGCTCCTCCACAATCATGTGCATTATCTATTTCAAAATCGTTTGGCGCATGAAGGAAGGAGTGCTTTTGAAACAATCACCCTTTAAAACCTATTTGAGATTTAAATCACGATCTCTCCCCCGATTAAAATTTTCAAACCATTTGAGATTTGTGATCCCAAAAGATTTAAATCATTTGGAAAATTTTGGGGAAAGACGTGGCAAGATTTAATTTTGACAAATGATGGATAAGGACCAATTATAGACATTAAAGATTGTTAGTGTCAGGTATGATAGATTTTTAAGAGATCTTTAAGTAAAATAAAACAATTTCACAATCAAACAAGAACAGAAAAAATTTCATTTTGTAAGATCTTTGAGTTTTAAAGAAAATCATACCATGACATAACATTAAATCTTTAGATCACCACTTATTATTGTACAAACCTGACTTTTATGAAGAAATATCGTTTGAAAATATTGTTTTTAAATCACTCTCCCCCTCAATCAATGACCGTGGTCGTTGATTGAGTGACTTAGGTTTTGATAAAATGAAGTCCGGTGATTTTCAAAATTTAGTCCAATTAATTTTAAAAACAATATTTTTCCATTTTCAAAACATATTTATCAAATATTTTGAAAAATGGTATTATTCACTACTTGTCCTGCACAAAGATACGTTAGGTTGTTGAGCTGCTTTTGTTGTTGTTGCTGAGGGTAGGAAGAAAAACCATCTGCTGATGCAGTGAGACCTCTTACGTTGAATTTTTTCATGCCAACTCTCCATAGAGGTCAAATTAAGCTCCGTTTCTACATTTGTCAACCCAAGATATAGTTACCCTTTCCTTTCGGCATCCAATCATCTTATTATGTGGGATCCGGATAGGGAACATTCTTATATACCAATATACCTACATACGTTAGTGAAAACACATACAGATATATGGTGGTCGACATCACCGAAACATCAATCGACTAATAAAAGTCAATCCAATATATCAATCAGATCATCAAATGCATGGGAATAATGTGTTTATCAAACTCTAATCATCTAATCCTAATAATCATATCCTAGGCACCTAGTCCTTCAACTTAGGTTAACATGTTTTACATTTAAGTATATAGGATAATTAGATAAGCTCGATAGATGATATAAATTTGAAAACATTCCCCCCCTCAATCAATGACTTATTTTTCTGAAAAGTTTAAAAGCGCTGAAGTCATTGATTGAGTTTTCAATTTTTACGAAAACTCTGAATCTGATTGATTTACAAGCAACTCATTTAACACCATTTTGTTAAAACAAATATTTTTCTGTAGAATTTATAGAAGGAAAAACATTTTTGTAGGAACAGCAGTCATTCGACATACTTTCCTCAATTAGTTTTTAGGATAAGTGCACGAAATTTTTGAAAATTGGTTTAGCGCAGCACTTTCCTTCCTTGAAGAGCGAGTCGCTATCTGAAATAATAGCAAATCTTTTTATTTTTTATTTTTTTTAAAGACATGTTTTGAAAAAGAATATTTACACCTCCTGCTCGAACTTCATCTAAAGTCCCGTGCCATTATTGAATGAAATTTCTAAGACCGTAGATGTTATCGATATCAGAATACATGTCATGAGAAAAACAATATTTTTGGTATTTTTCAAATTTTCTGATTTTTTATGGATTTTTGTTGATTTTATATTTTTCTATTTTGCTTTTCGATAAATATGTACAAAGAGGATGATAAAGTTTAAGAGGGACGATGATACGAGTACCGAGATAAGGATATCATACAGCACTTTGTAGAATATAGAAGTCATCATCTCTTAAAATTTCACCACCAAAGCTTTCGAGGCTCTTGAATCGTCGTCAGAACTTGAGCCTTCTGAAAGTGAGACTTTGGTAGCTTCCCCCCAAACCGACAAACTATAAAGACCATTTCCCCAAGAAGTAGAAATGAATAAAAATGGTCTCATTGAATGAAGCTCAGCACCTCGAAGAACACGAGAACAACGAAGTAACAAGTTGAAACATTGATCGTCTCAGTGGTTATCAAATCTGGAATAACTGATTAAGTCCAATCACATGAACCTGTTGTGCGTCCCCGATGTACACATTACTCTTCGAGATTGACCAGTTGTCTATTCAGGGGAACAATATATCAACATCTTCATTTTACCAAGTGCATTCCGGTTACCTTCCATATAACCAATCAGCCCATAATATACACAAGTACCCAACCAGAGTAGAGACAATGACATCACAGTAACTGGTTGAATCACTGATCTTCTCTGCGGATATCAACTCTGTAATAACTAATTAAGCTCGATCATGTGAATATGTTGTGCGACCCTGATGTACACATATCTCTCCCCTGATGGTTGCGATCTCATCGAAATCATCATTACATTGTGTACATGAAGCACTAACCGGAAGCACTTTATCATAAATCATATATAAGATGTCAATAAGCAATATCATCTCACATTTCAAATATTCTTCTCATATTTCTTCCTGCTGAAAGCTGAGATAACACATACAAAAAGTATCTAGAGACCACTTCCCCCCAAATGATTGGAATAATACATCCTTCCCCCAAATAGTTGGAATAACACACCAAAGGTTACGAGTTAAACACTGAGTTTCTCTGCGGTTATGACATTTGTCTTTCCCGAGATTACTTCAATAGAGAAGAAGTATTAAGTTCATCATGTGTACTCGTTGTGTGTTTAGATGTATATCTCCTTCCCCCTTGCTGGTTTTGATACCTCAGAATCAGCAACACATTATACATGCCAAATACTCTTAAAATAGAGAAGAACAAATAATTAGCTCAACTGAATCCTGTGAGAATCAAATGCTACAGAAACTCTCTCTGACTATCTTTATCAACCCATATGTAGACAATTTGAAGTGACCACTGATGAAGAAAACCCGATATACCAAACTTGAAACTGAAGTCGAATTCCCCACATTTGTGACTTATGCTTGCACTAATGTTGGAAGAACGGTGTAGAGAATTCATGCTTCATGCAAATCTCTAAGTACTCAATACCCAATGAAAGAATGAGAAATTAACACCTCTTGCGATTATCCACAACGTCCTATGCGTGTGACACTGAGTAAAACAACGTAACTCCTAAAAGTGATAGTTAACTAGGTCTTCAACCATCTACCCCGACAGCTGGTAACTAGATAAACCAAGTCTTCAACTCAAATTATTAAGCCCGAGCAAGTTATCAAATAATAACACACCTTTGTGAAAGTCGACTTCAATCTCAAATAAGTGATAAATGATTAACTCCGAAGTAATCAACTTGTGTCAAATGCCCAACACGTGAATAAACATACAATCGGATGTTCATCGATCCATTGAATGAACTGGATTAAATGATTCCTCAACATCAATGCCATCTTCCTAAAGATATACATATAGAGACTGATCTGGAAGATTCACCAATAATGTCTTCAAGCGGATGAGGTAGTCATTTTCCTTAGTGTTCATGTGGTTGATTTACATAGTGCACAATAATCCGTGAAGATTTGGTAAAGGGATACCAAAGAGCAGATCATTATTCATGAACAATAATCCGTGAAGATTTGGCAAAGGAATACCAAAGAGCGGATCATTATTCATGAGTGCAACTACAATGATAGTCATTAACAACGCTTTGAGGAAGAACTGGAGATTGGGCTTCTTGAGTAGTCTGAGATGTACTTCTTAGATGATCAACATTCGCTAGCGGTTGGAAATACTCAACAAACATATCTTGAAACAATGAATCCCAAACAATAAATCCCATTTATCCTTAGTGAGTGAAACATTAGGCGTTGGAGGAGAGTCATCAAACATTAAATCGTATGACCATTATTCAAACATCCATCATCATGTAGTATATTCACTCTTCTCCCCCTCAAAAATTGCAAATGAAATTTGCCATTTTTGATTGAGCAAGTGAATAAAACTATACACCAATGAACGTTGATCCACTTGATGACTGAATGAGCATGGGAGAAACATGAAGTTTGTTGATGAAGAATGTCGATGAGAATGGTCATAAACATGAAGATTTCTCTTCTTCTGAAGATAAAGCGCACTGAAGCGTACACCTTTCTTTTCTTTGAGGAACGGGGCTTGAAGTGTTATCTACAGATGCCATAATGATGAAGTACGAGGCCTGAACTGATGTGAACAGACGTCATTGCCGATTGAATATCTGTCACACCCCCAAAATATCGCAGCGGAACGACAGTGTCATTGGGGTGTAACGTCATAGCACAAAGTATGGATACAGAAAACGACCTCTATAATGAGACGTTTTGAAAGGTTTACCATTCGATAAATAAGTTAAAGTTTACACCACGAGAATTCACAAAGTTTGATAATACACAAAGAGTTTACAAAACATGTCGAATGGTAATAGTTAAAAGCATAAGACTTCAATGTATGCCATGCGACCCAAAAGCTCCATGAAATGCTATCACCTTAAGACCTGAGATAAACATGCTAAAAGTGTCAACACAAAGGTTGGTGAGTTCATAAGTTTGTAATTGCATGATCTAAAATACTTTGAGAAATGTTCACACAGCAAAGGCATTGTAAATCCACTCGGTTCCAAGTTCCGCCCATACAAAACTTGCAACCTGTGTGTTCACAACCCACTGCCTAAAATAGAATGACAATCATGAATATACGCATTAAAGTAGTTAAAAGTATAAAGGTCACCACAAGGGTCTTCCAACAACTCGTGTTGGGATGTTCCTCCAACGCTCACGTTGGGATGTATCCATAAAAATGGCCTTCCAACATATGAATGCTGGGATGTTCCTCCAACTACTCACGTTGGGCTGTATCCAAATTAATGGCCTTCCAACATATAAATATTGGGATGTTTGTTTAAGTCTAGTCGCAACACGCACCAAGTCTAAAGTATAAGTAATATTGTTTAGCAATAGAGTTTAAATGTTTTGATAAATAAGCATGTATCTCGCCCCAAATAGTTTATAAGAATTTAAACGAGTAAAAGCGGGGTATGAACTCACCTGATGTGGTTGATATGCTAACAAAATGAAGTGCTCGAAAGTGAGACTCGGAAACTATCCGCGACCTAGAATAAATGTTATGATATGTAATGAGTTGCAATGTAATGTTATGCATGCACTTGATATGTTATTTATACCATTTACGAGTTTTGAAAATATTACTCGACGTCGAAAAATACTCTTTTGACGCCTTGACCAAACAAAAATCACTTTACATGTTTTTACGTCAAAATGTCATCCTATAATGGTTTTATAATGATTTTTGGTGAAATTACCACTTTTCGTCGCAAAACAATGTCGTCGGAAAAATCATGAAATCAACAAAAATGGCTTTGGAAAACTAGTCGTAAAACGGTACACGTTGATCGTTAGAGAACGAAATCGACGGTTTTGGAAAGTTTGTATCGATATCTAAAAGTTTCAGTTCAGGAGTTTTCGTCCAAAAGGTCTCGAACATAAAGATAATAAGGGTTAAAGATGGTGGTTTTTGGCTAATTGAGTGCAGAAAATTAGTTACGGCAAGTTTATGAAAAAGTGCATATCTTTATCGTTTCAAATCCGTTTTCTACGTTTAATATGTCCTTAGCTTCGTATCGAAGTAAATTAATATATTTTTGAGAAGTCGAAATAATTTGTGAAGCTTAAGGCTCGTTTTTGACTCGAAATAACTAAAAACATGTTGCTGAAATTTCTGAAAAATAATATATTTCGTCGTCAAACTTGTAAAATCCATAACTTCTTCGTTATAAGTCCGTTTTTATCCGTTCAAGCGGCCACGGATTCGTTTTAAAGTATATTTTCTAAAAATCAAGGCCAAAAAGTCGTGCCTACTGTCGGATTTTCCAGAAAAGCAAAACAAGGACAGAACATAAAATATAGTTATCGAAAATAGTTTTTCTCGGACAAAACCTATTCTAATCCCTTCAAATCAACTCCAAAACTAATCTAATCCTACCATACACCTTCTTAGGGTGTCATGGGTTCCTAATCACCATCAAGACCAAAGAATAACTTGGGAGTAATTATAGGATGACCATAAGTATATAAATAACTTAAAAATCATAAGAAAATGGTATAAATCACAATACTTGCATATAAGCTCCAAAATGATAAGAAACATATGAAATGAAAGAGGAAACATAAAAATGATGAAAACATGCTTACTAGAGAAATGAAGAGGTGTAGGTAACAAGGATTAACTTAAATATCCTTGGTTTTTATTTCAAAACCATAAAAAGGATATAATCTAGGTTGAAATAACACTTGATTTTAGCAAAAATATTGATCCCTTGCTCTTGTTGTTGTGTGACCGGTTCTTGAAGCCAAGAAAGAAGAGAGAAAAACTTGTTTAACACTTTTGAGACTATGTGAATGAATGAGTAAGAATTGTCAAGTAAGACTTTTAAAGACTTGTGAATTATTAGAAAGAAAACATAAACCATACATCATTTATGTGACACCCCTCCCTTGGCGGTTTTTGGGGAGGTTGTCTCCAATTATATTTTTTTTTTTTTTAAAACTTGTATAAATATATTTTGTTTGTAAGACTTTGATAATTTGTAAAGTAAATGTAAGTTAAATGAGTGTAAAAGTAAATGGTAGAATTTTTTGTACAAGTAACTTTTTAGTAAATCAAGATAGGTTGTATTGAGGTGATAAAATTGTAAAAATACTTTCCTTGTGAAAATTGAGTGATAAAATAATTATCGTAAGATTTTAAGAAAACCGACGTAATAATTAAACGTTAACGATTAAATACCAATAAATTTGAAACACTAGGAAAACTAAAAATATAGTTTTTACAAACTAAATGAGAGTTTAAAAATACCTCGGGATCATTTTTGAAAGTAACGGATTAAATGTACAAAATAAAAACTCACGCGATAAAGATTTTTAAACATAAAAATTACGCGTTGCAAGTGAAAATGAAATGTCGTGAATGCACTAATGAGATGCACATGATGCCAATGAAATGTAGACTAATCATAGTCCATATGAAATGTACGTGATGTTATGATCATGAATTCGCCGCTAAACCTTTAAGGTTACGCGAATTTGAAACAAGCAAACCAAGTTACGATAAATGTTGAAATTGTGAAACGTGAATTGTATTGAGAAAAGGCTGGAATTTGAGAATTGTGACATTCTTCCCCTGATAGAAGAATCGCGTCCTCGCGATTCAATCGATGATACATAAGGTTCTACCCTAAGGTTTCGCGAAATCAAGTGCATGGTCAAAGTGTTTATGTCAAAACTTACGCGTCTAGGTTTCTTATCTAATGAGACTCACTGAATCTGAATAATACGGTGGATCACTTAATGGTCTAGGAAAAACGTACCAGTTACGCATTGTGGGCTTCCTCAGTCCCTATATAAAATGCTCGACCTCGAGGTGGACTGATATTGAGTACAGGGTTCGGGTTATTTCCTTCAATTGCCATAGCTAGATGAGCTTGTATCGGCGGCTTATTCAACTGAGGACAATTATTCCGGAAGTGATTCGGGCTGTTACATTCAAAGCAAGTCTTTTGATTATTCCTCATGTTGCCCGTGTTAACCGTTGTTGTTGGTCTTGCACGCTCTCTACACTGGCTTGAAAAATGATTCGACTGATTGCATATTGTACATAAGCGGCAGGGCTTGGTCTTCGGGTGATGATAAGCACACTTAGCACATTTGGGATGCGTACCCGCATACTCTCTTTGTTCAGTACCGGTTGCCACAAAAACTCTTGCCCTTTTGTTGTCTGCTACCACGTCTATCTGCTTATTCGACCCACTTGCTTCCTTCCTCTTATCACTGCTCTTCAACGTACCATTTCTAACCATCTCGTCTGTCAGGGTTCCTGCCCTCAGTATCGCACTTTGTATTGTAGATGGCTCAGTTGTTTTCACGGTTCCACGGATTTCAGGTACAAGACCATATATGTACCTCGAGATTCTCTTGGACTCAGGGGTAACTAGATGAGGAACTAGTCTGGCTAACTCATGAAATCGGTCAGTGTAGGCTGCGTGACCAGCCCCTATCATAGAGTGGTGATAAAATTCATCTTCCAATTTCTGCATTTCATTGTCCGGACAGTACTCCTCTTTCAGTAACTCCTTAAATTCGTCCCATGTCATACCTATGGCTGCCTCTCTGCCTCTAGCTTGTAGCTGTGTGTTCCACCATGTCAATGCCTTTCCTGATAGCAAGCAAGCCGCATACTTCACCCTCTGATTTGTGGCACAGTTGCTGATGTCGATCACTGCCTCAGTCTTCTCTACCCATCGAGTATACGCCAAAGCACCTCCTATACCATCAAATTCCACAGGTTTGCATGCCGAAAATTCCTTATATGTGCATCCAATTCTGTTGTTGTTGTTGTTGATGTTGTTGTTGTTGTTACCCGGCTACATTGTTGGTGTCGCCAGTACCGTTCCCGTTTCCGTGGTTTCCCGAGTTATTCATATGATTTCCAACTTGTGTGACAATAGTGGGAAGCAAGATTTGAAGTTGTTGAGCAATGATGGCGGCAAAGTCAGAGTTTCCGCCAGTGTTGTTGTCGTTGTTACCCATGTCGCTACCGCCTCCTCTACCTCCACGTCCACCTGTCATTCCTCCTCTCGGTGCCGCACCACCTCGACCAGAACTGCGTGTTACCCTCTTTGGTGCCATTATCTCTGCAAGGGAAAGAACCGTTGAATTCCCCATGTCTATACTTAACGTCCTCATATATAATACCACGCCACAAATTGGTTCCTAAGGTGTCCACACCGATCTACGTATGCGTGGTCGCATATGTCCACGTGAGTTGTGACGCATTTATAATTATGTTGGCCACCATAATTATAATTGCTTCATTTCCCACGTGTACATACCACCAAGCATACATGTCCCGGCGATTGGTGTTACTTAAATAGGTAGCCAGTCTATCATCCGATTCTAAACAGTGAAGGAGGGAATTAGGGTAGGTATCTAGGAAGAGTCGCACTTAGTGTATAGGAAATTCCGTTAGATGCTAAAGTCACTATGAGGTTTAGTCGCCAGCAATTCCCAAAGTATCCTCAAGAGAACTCCCATCCTCGGGCAAAGTCATCAAATCTATCCATCTTTATAGTAACACTTATTTAGCTCGATCTCGCATCTCATCAAACAAGAACTGTCACGAGATCAAGTTAGATAAGTGCTCGTTACTGAGCTCCATATCTTTAATGACCCAACTAGATTTTGGACTCCCTATTGGTACAAGGAAACTACGCTATCTAATGAGGTGGTTCTAGAAGGAATACTTAAGAAAACACATGCGCACGAAAAGTGTGTAAGGCAATAGGAAACGAAAGGATCGACGTGAGAGCGGTTATAGTCTAGGAAATAAAATGCAACCTAGTTCTCTATAACCAAGGCTCTGATACCAATCTGTCACACCCCCAAAATATCGCAGCGGAACGACAGTGTCATTGGGGTATAACGTCATAGCACAAAGTATGGATACAGAAAACGACCTCTATAATGAGACGTTTTGAAAGGTTTACCATGCGATAAATAAGTTAAGTTTACACCACGAGAATTCACAAAGTTTGATAATACACAAAGAGTTTACAAAACATGTCGAATGGTAATAGTTAAAAGCATAAGACTTCAATGTATGCCATGCGACCCAAAAGCTCCATGAAATGCTATCACCTTAAGACCCGAGATAAACATGCTAAAAAGTGTCAACACAAAGGTTGGTGAGTTCATAAGTTTGTAATTGCATGATCTAAAATACTTTGAGAAATGTTCACACAGCAAAGGCATTGTAATCCACTCAGTTCCAAGTTCCGCCCATACAAAACTTGCAACCTGTGTGTTCACAACCCACTGCCTAAAATAGAATGACAATCATGAATATACGCATTAAAGTAGTTAAAAGTATAAAGGTCACCACAAGGGTCTTCCAACAACTCGTGTTGGGATGTTCCTCCAACGCTCACGTTGGGATGTATCCATAAAAATGGCCTTCCAACATATGAATGCTGGGATGTTCCTCCAACTACTCACGTTGGGCTGTATCCAAATTAATGGCCTTCCAACATATAAATATTGGGATGTTTGTCTAAGTCTAGTCGCAACACCACCAGTCTAAAGTATAAGTAATATTGTTTAGCAATAGAGTTTAAATGTTTTGATAAATAAGCATGTATCTCGCCCCAAATAGTTTATAAGAATTTAAACGAGTAAAAGCGGGGTATGAACTCACCTGATGTGGTTGATATGCTAACAAAATGAAGTGCTCGAAAGTGAGACTCGGAAACTATCCGCGACCTAGAATGAATGTTATGATATGTAATGAGTTGCAATGTAATGTTATGCATGCACTTGATATGTTATTTATACCATTTACGAGTTTTGAAAATATTACTCGACGTCGAAAAATACTCTTTTGACGCCTTGACCAAACAAAAATCACTTTACATTTTTTTACGTCAAAATGTCATCCTATAATGGTTTTATAATGATTTTTGGTGAAATTACCACTTTTCGTCGCAAAACAATGTCGTCGGAAAAATCATGAAATCAACAAAAATGGCTTTGGAAAACTAGTCGTAAAAGCGGTACGCGTTGATCGTTAGAACGCGAAATCGACGGTTTTGGAAAGTTTTGTATCGATATCTAAAGTTTCAGTTCAGGAGTTTTCGTCAAAAGGTCTCGAACATAAAGATAATAAGGGTTAAAGATGGTGGTTTTTGGCTAATTGAGTGCAGAAAATTAGTTACGGCAAGTTTATGAAAAAGTGCATATCTTTATCGTTTCAAATCCGTTTTCTACGTTTAATATGTCCTTAGCTTCGTATCGAAGTAAATTAATATATTTTTGAGAAGTCGAAATAATTTGTGAAGCTTAAGGCTCGTTTTTGACTCGAAATAACTAAAAACATGTTGCTGAAATTTCTGAAAAATAATATATTTCGTCGTCAAACTTGTAAAATCCATAACTTCTTCGTTATAAGTCCGTTTTTATCCGTTCAAGCGGCCACGGATTCGTTTTAAAGTATATTTTCTAAAATCAAGGCCAAAAAGTCGTGCCTACTGTCGGATTTTCCAGAAAAGCAAAACAAGGACAGAACATAAAATATAGTTATCGAAAATAGTTTTTCTCGGACAAAACCTATTCTAATCCCTTCAAATCAACTCCAAAACTAATCTAATCCTACCATACACCTTCTTAGGGTGTCATGGGTTCCTAATCACCATCAAGACCAAAGAATAACTTGGGAGTAATTATAGGATGACCATAAGTATATAAATAACTTAAAAATCATAAGAAAATGGTATAAATCACAATACTTGCATATAAGCTCCAAAATGATAAAACATATGAAATGAAGAGGAAACATAAAAATGATGAAAACATGCTTACTAGAGAAATGAAGAGGTGTAGGTAACAAGGATTAACTTAAATATCCTTGGTTTTTATTTCAAAACCATAAAAAGGATATAATCTAGGTTGAAATAACACTTGATTTTAGCAAAAATATTGATCCCTTGCTCTTGTTGTTGTGTGACCGGTTCTTGAAGCCAAGAAAGAAGAGAGAAAAACTTGTTTAACACTTTTGAGACTATGTGAATGAATGAGTAAGAATTGTCAAGTAAGACTTTTAAAGACTTGTGAATTATTAGAAAGAAAACATAAACCATACATCATTTATGTGACACCCTCCCCTTGGCCGGTTTTTGGGGGAGGGTTGTCTCCAATTATATTTTTTTTTTTTTTTTAAAACTTGTATAAATATATTTTGTTTGTAAGACTTTGATAATTTGTAAAGTAAATGTAAGTTAAATGAGTGTAAAAGTAAATGGTAGAATTTTTTGTACAAGTAACTTTTTAGTAAATCAAGATAGGTTGTATTGAGGTGATAAAAATTGTAAAAATACTTTCCTTGTGAAAATTGAGTGATAAAATAATTATCGTAAGATTTTAAGAAAACCGACGTAATAATTAAACGTTAACGATTAAAATACCAAATAAATTTGAAACACTAGGAAAACTAAAAATATAGTTTTTACAAACTAAATGAGAGTTTAAAATACCTCGGATCATTTTTGAAAGTAGTTAAATGTACAAAATAAAAACTCACGCGATAAAGATTTTTAAACATAAAAATTACGCGTTGCAAGTGAAAATGAAATGTCGTGAATGCACTAATGAGATGCACATGATGCCAATGAAATGTAGACTAATCATAGTCCATATGAAATGTACGTGATGTTATGATCATGAATTCGCCGCTAAACCTTTAAGGTTACGCGAATTTGAAACAAGCAAACCAAGTTACGATAAATGTTGAAATTGTGAAACGTGAATTGTATTGAGAAAAGGCTGGAATTTGAGAATTGTGACATATCAATGTTGAGTAACTTGAACCCGTGAGTTATGAGATATCAATCCTTTTGTTATCCATACTTTACGCCAGTCCATGTATTCAAGGATCGAAGTATCTCCAACTGAGTAAGGACTACCTACACTAATATTACGAACCTGATTGCATATATTTTGGTAAGTGAAATCAGTATCCAAACCCTTTGGGGTTTCACGGTCAACTTTGAGATTGCCATCGGTAAACATCTTTCCGGTAGGAATCCACTTAAGTCTAGCATCCTTAAACAATCTACCAGACGGTATCCACTTATGTTAAGGTCTAGGATTGTTAAGCTTCTTATGCACAGTGGAAGACTTATCGATATTCTTAGACTCTAAATATTTAGCAGTTGGTATCCATCTAGGTGAAGATTTAGGTGTGTTTTGCTTCTTATGCACTGAAGATGACTTACTGAAAGTCCTAGACCTAACAGGTTGAACCTTAGCAATGATAGTAGTCTTAGTGGATTGTATCTTAGCATGAGCATTAACTTTATTCAGGGATTTTGAAAGACAATTATCATGATTTGCTTTAAAGACACATTTTAGACAATTCGAGCAAACAGGTTGATTAGGTTTACAAAAAGGTCTAGAGTTCTTAGAGTGATCTGCTATGGGAATTGTTTTACTCGAAACACAACTACTCTTAGATGCAAGCCAATCCTTAGACATTTGTAGAGTGTTCCTATGTAATGATTTACTACTACTAGCAGTGCCTTGAAACCTCGTAGAATTCATCAACCTTGGTCTTGAACCAAAAATTCCGTCTTTTCGAATCTGTGCGTTTTTCCTAGCTTCTTCTAGATAATAGTTCTTCCACAAGTCATTCATATCATATGAATTATGAATTTTAATGCTTGGTTTTGACACCTTTTTCGAACCAATCCTAGAGGTCCTGGGAGTAGAAGTAGCTGCATGTTGAGGATTAGAGGAACTAGAAGCATAATTCTTAGGTAACTCAGGTGAAGTGACTGGTTTTGACAAAACTTGTTTCTCATCAACTTGGGAAGCAAACCGTGTTTTTGAAAATTTTGGTCTTTCGGATATAAACGCAGTAGGCTGCCTAACAACGGACCGGTTTCTAATGGGATGAGAAATTGGTTTCCCCAAGGTTGATGGTTTTGTAAACTTAGTGTTCACACTTTTCCCTATAGTTTTCCTAAGCTCATTCTTTAAGGCAACAATAGCGAAACTCTTTTCCTGAAGTTGAGCATTGAGTTCATCGATTTTTGCTATGAAAGAGTTTGTTTGTTCCATTGGCTTAGTTCTAGTTTCTTTGACAGAGTCACTTAGTTCTATGTGATGCTTTCTCAAAGACTCATTTTCCTTTAGTAATTTGGCCACACAGACCGCTAATTCATCATTTCTCATTTGAATATCATCAATAGCATTAACATCATAATTACTTGTAACCAAATTACTTTTCACATGCATATCAGAAATATGTTTCTTCAAATTATTGATAGTCAAGTTTTTGGCATGAAGCTGAGCTTTTAAACTGTTTAGGGAAATTCCTGATTTTTACATGGTTTCTTAGTTTGAAAACTTTCCTCCTTTCTTTGTATTGCAAATTCAAGTGAAATGCAATGTTTTTCAAGTTTTGAGAATTTGTTTGAAAGTTCATCAAAAGCCTTTTTATCAACCATATTATTTGTTTTGAAATTATTAGACTCAGCCTCAGCCAAGGAACATTTATAAGAATCATGTTCATCATTAAGATCAGTATGTTTAGGTACATTAGCAGATGCACTATGTTGAACAGTTAAGGGTACCTCGTCACATGACACCTGTTCATTTATCTGTCTGATATTTGCATCCTCATCATGTGTAACAAGAGTCACTGAACTACTGGTTGTTTCAAGCTTATCTACCTGGTGCTTTACTGATCCATCATCTGGTGCTTTACCCGACTCAACACTACAATCTTTTGATTGTGCCCGACATTCATTCCCCTTTCTGATTACTGCTTCTACTTCTTGTGTGTTAGGAGTAACTGAATAGCTAGTTACATCATTATTTGTTGTTTCTGACATTCTGCATTCAGCAACACCCGATTCTTCAACTGATACATTACCCAACTCATCACAACTTTCTGTCAACTGCACCAGACTCTCATCTATTTTTTCATCTTTCTGAGTAACTTCCTCAATATACTTCTCCACATTATCCATGAGATGGATAAGTGTCTCTGTGAACACGATAATTTCTATTCCAATGTGTCTCTTGAAAGACATTTCAGTCATGTCTTGATCATAATCTGATGTAAATTCCCCACTGATGAATGACTGAAATAGGTTGTGGATCACTTGAAGTGCAGCACTGGAACTATCCTTTTGAACCTTTTCTTTATCAAGTTGTTGTTCCAATTGTTCTAAGTTTAATAGTAGTGTTCCCGTTAATGTGGATAAATCTTGACGGAAAAGGGTAATACATGTTCGGTCCATTGTTATGGGTAGAAGTAACATGAGGTGAGAGTGAAGTTTTTGATAAGGATCAATGCTACTTTCCTTTTGCATGGCATTCTGTAGCATTAGCAGGTGCAATTCATTCTCATTGTACTCAGAACATGAAGATCTTACATCCTCATTGATTAATTCAAACATCTTTAATCGTTCAGTGTAGCATACATTATCTTTGTTGTCCACAACATCATACAATTTAAGCACTTCTGAAATCACTGAATCAGGAGTGTAAGACATGATGTTGCTGTGTACACGGGATTTTACAAGTCTGTGATTTAAACTGATAAAAAGAATCTTTCGCGGGATTTTACTAAAATCAAGACCAAACCGTTAAGCAATGACCAATGGAATGTGTTAAGATGACTGATGGATCAAAACAATGATAGACAATTGTGTGTTAGGACATATGATGGTTTGTAGGATTAGCAGAGATGTTGTTTGGTTGAGATTTGGATTGGTTGATGCATGATTTTATGGAGAAATTTAGGTCTAAAAACTTAAAAACCTCAATAACTTCCTTTCGGAGGGGATTTGGGCCACAAAAAATTAGTTTCATGACTTCGTGGTTGTAACATATTGGATTTCACAAACACATCATAACATACTAATATTAGGCGTATGGTTAAGAGTTTAGAGAGAGAAAGTAGAAGGTGGGAGCCTTTCTAGAGAGAGAAAGTAAAGAAAGAAAGAAATGTTAGATTGAGTGAAAGGTCCAACCCTCTACCTCGGGAGGTAGAGGGTATTTATAGTTACATAATAAACGTCCTCCTTCGGACTGTGGATCAGGCATACAGTGGGTAAAGACCCGTCCTTCCTCCACGGTATTGCACTAAACTAAATAACTAACTAAATAACTAGTAAATAACGTAATGTCTACGAGCTAACTTATGCTAGATTATATTTAGGGTGACCGATACTTCACTATGGAATTTCTAATTCCTAACAATCTCCCCCTAAGGGAGGTTACCCCATGTTTTACATTTCGAATCCTAGCATTCTATTTAATCTTCAGTCTTGAGCTCGTAGACTTGAATTCTTCAATATCTGCATCTTTGTGCTTTAGCAGTGATTCTTCAAAGTCCGCATAGTTTTGTACTTTCAATGGAGGTCTTTGAACTGATCCACATCTTTGATGATCTTCGAGCTTTCATTGAGATCATCAGCCACAGTAAATCTCTGGATCACCCTTTATTGTGTTGCCATCATGTAAAATTGTGACTTTCGGACCGACATGCTCACACTATTTGGATCATGACATCTTTCCATCAGAGTAGCGGAAGCTTTACTGGTTCATGATATTTGCAGCAGCGTAGCAGACGCATAGTATAAAAATATCAGAACCAGGTTATATAGATATGCACCAGTCATGATTTCTTCAAATTAAGTGTGGATGCTGTAAGCATGCGGCTTTGGATTGACTCCTCAATTCTGATCAGCTGCAACCGTCCAAATGTACCTGCAAACAACAGTTAGCAATCAAACACACGAAAGTGTCTTTGATCACTTTTGTTGAATTGAGGTACACGGCCCACGGTTCCACGTTGATCAGTACAAGTACTGCCTGTGATCAAGTAGGATTCCTAAGAATCTCCTTGACAGGGACGCAGTGCCTAGTTGTTCTCAAAAGCTGGAGCGTCTCAAAGAAACAACAGGAGTGAGTGAACGGCGAATTGAGATTTTGATTGATGAAAAATGATTTGAAAACAATCGCGTATTGCTTGAAGAAAGAGTTTTGCAATATGACGAAGGTTTTATGAGAAAAATCAATTTTCAATCATAAATACTTTTTGTATTTGAAAAGAGTACACATTCGATGTGCTAGCGAAAAGAAGAGATTCGCACATCGAACGGTTTTTCCAAAAGTATATTTTCAATCAGAGATACTTTTTGAATTTGAAAATATGAATACACATTCGATATGCTAGAGAAAAGAAGATTTGCACATCGAACCGGTTTTCCAAAAGTATT
Source organism: Chrysanthemum makinoi (assembly GCA_910596185.1). NCBI lineage: Eukaryota > Viridiplantae > Streptophyta > Magnoliopsida > Asterales > Asteraceae > Chrysanthemum > Chrysanthemum makinoi. The sequence continues at coordinate 180,821,406 of OU343223.1, forward strand.
TGTCAATTCATTTCCTGGACCAAGGTTGATTCACGAGTGAATCGCCCCATCGTTTCTATCCAGTTGTCACAAGTTTTGATCTTTTGGAACACATGTTACCCACCAAGAGCTTGTTTGATGTTGGCTCTAGAAGGATTTCAATCTTCATCGTGAATATTTTCATATCACTCAGATGTTTTGGCAATACCACAAGGATAATGCGTAGGACTCTTAATATATTCTTACTTTCCACATTGTGTGAAACAACAAGTCTTCATTAATTTAGTGTCCTAATGAGATGTTGTGGATGATCTCTTGGCTCTAGACTCAAATAGTGCATTTTTGGTTCCTGTGCCGGAGACTAGGGAGAGGGTCTCCTTCTTCAATATCAACAATCTCTAAGAGAAAGTCGATAGATTATGTCGGTTCCCCGTGAGAATGAAACTAGTCTTTTAAGAGAGTGGCTTAGGAAGTTGTAGTGCGGTGCGTCCTTTGGGTCCATGACCGTCTTGTCTTCAATACGGTGTTACCTTAGTAACCACCAGTAGCATATAGATTGAACCCGTTTCTTCCTAAGGTTGAATTATTGGAGGGCTATTTCTTTTCACCCTTTTCTCATTTCATTTCTTTTCATTCTTCAACCCCTTCAGTGCTTACCGAGACTTCATAACTAGAACCTTGTTGGATTTATTCCAGTACTAGCTCTGTCTCAGTCCGCACTCTTCCCATATCTCACTTTTCTCCTTTTTACATCATACCTAAGGACTCTACACTATCTAGTGGATTGTCCCTGGGTAGATCCCTCTGGCTCTGGCGGGATCAGGGGAATGAATACCTAACCTCACCATCCTTATAACTCCATGCATAAAGTAAAATGGTCGGGCTTTTGGTACAGTTCATTCCTTCTCAAAACCAATTGAAAAATCATTTGGAAAAACAATCAAGGTACTTGTGATACGAGATCAAAGTATTTTGTACCTTAATAGTTTTGATCATTTAGAAAAGCTCCCCCTCAACATGTGCATATGATTTAGAAATTGTTTAGCACATGGAGGCATGAGGGCTTTGAAATATTTTCTTTGATCACAATTTTCATAGAAAAAGCCATTTGATTTTCTTGGTAAATTCTCCCCTCAATATGTGCATAGGATATTTGAAATCATTTTAACACACATAGAGGAAAAGTTCTTTGAAGTACTTTCCACGATTGCCAATAGAAACCATTCGCTCCCCCACAATATGTGCATCGATATACGAAAGAGTTTGGCACATATTAGAGAGAACTTGCACTTTGAATCAAAACGTTCATCTTTTATCAAATTTCATAATTAAATCACAAATTCTCCCCCGATCAAAAATATCAAACCATTTGAGAACATTGGAGAATATGTGGCCTGGTTTAAAAACTCATATTGTTTTAGGATAAATGCTCCCGCTCAACATGTGCATTATGTATATTGAAATCGTTTGGCACATGGAGGCAGGGAGTGCCGAAGGACTAAAACCAATTTTAAAACAAAGATTTGAGATTTAAATCTCGATCTCTCCCCCGATCAAAAATTTCAAACCAATTGAGATTTTGGATATCGATTGATTTAAATCATTTAGAAAGTTTTAGGGAAAGACGTGGCAAGATTTAATTTTGAAAAATGACAGAGATGAGGACCAATAAGACATTAAAGATTGTTAGTGTCGGGTATGATAGTTTTGAGATCTTTAAGTAAAATAAAACAATTTCACAATCAAACAAGAGCAGAAAAAAATTCATTTTGAAAGATCTTGGTTCTCCATACCATTACACATAACATTAAATCTTTAGATCACCACTTATTTTTACAATCGGACTTTTATGAAGAAATATTGTTTGAAAATAATTTATATTAAATCACTCTCCCCCTCAATCGATGACCGTAGTCGATGATTGAGTGACTTAATTTTTGATAAAGTAAAGTCTGGTGATTTTCAAAATTAAGTCCAGTTAATTTTCAAAACAATATTTTCCATTTTCAAAACAATTTAATCCAATTTTTTTAAGCTTGTTTAAAAATGGTATCTGCGCAAAAGATACGTTAGGTGGTTGAGAAGCTTATGTTGTTGCTGTAGGCTTGGAAGAAAAACCGTCTGCTGATGCAGTGAGACTTCTTACGTTGCATTTTAGTGCCAACTGAGGTCAAATTAAGCTCCGTTTCTTGGATCACTTAGAAGAAAACCATCTAGCGATGCAGTGAGACCACTCTTACGTGCATTTTTTCCGTACCAACACTCCATAGAAGTCCAATCCGTTTCTTCATTTGTCAACCCAAGGTATAGTTACCCTTTCCTTTCGGCATCCAATCATCTTCAATTGTGGGATCCGGATCGGGAACATTCTTATATACCAATATACCTGCATACGTTAGTGAACACACATACAGATATATGGTGGTCGACAACACCTAAACAACAATCGACTAATACAAGTCATTCCAACATATCAATCAGTTCATATAAGACATGGGATTTGTGTGTTCATCAAACTCTAATCATCTAAACCTAACAATCATATCCTAGGCACCTATTCCTTCAACGTAGGTTAACATCATTTTAGGTTTAAGCATTTAGGATAATTAAGAAAGCCGGTTAGATGATATAGATTTGAAAACATTCTCCCCCTCAATCAATGACTCATTTTCTGAAAAGTTTTAAAAGCGCTGAAGTCATTGATTGAGTTTTCAATTTTTACAAAAAAACTCTGAATCTGATTGATTTTTCAAGCAACTCATTTACCACCATTTTTGAAAACAACAAATATTTTTCTGAAGAATTTTAGACGGAAAAACATTTGTGTGGGAACAAGGTCCTTCAACATAGTTTCCTCATTTTGTTTTAGGATAAGTGCACGAAATATTTGAAAAATTGGTTTAGCGCAGCACTTTCCTTTCTTGAAGAGCGGGTTGCTATCCGAAATAATAGCAAAACCATATTTATTAAGCCGAGTTACAAATGTGGAAGTAAGCGCAAGCCATTTTTTTTTTTTTTTGAAGCCAGTTCTATCAGAAATAATCGTAAGCCATATTTTGAGACATATTTTGGAAAAGAATATTTACACCTCCGCCGAATTTCATCTATGGTCCCGATGCCATTATTGGTGACATTTCTAAGACATAGGTGTGTAGATACGATAAAGACATGTCTTGAGAAAACATATTTTTGGAAATTTTCAAATTTTTTGATTTTTATGGGTTTTTGATGGTTTTATATTTTTCTAATTTCTTTTGTTGGTTTTATATTTTTGTATTTTATTTTTAATAAATATTTACAAAGATAGAGAAGATGATATAGTTTAAGAAAGATGATGACAAAATTACCAAGATAAGGATCCGAACGACCCTTATGTAGAAGATAGAAGTCATCATCTCTTAAACATTCATTACCAAAGCTTCGAGGCTCTGAGATTGAGAGAAATGAACCATCCGAAAGTGAGACTGAAGCTTCCCCCCAGAAAAATCCATTAGATGAAGCGGTCGAAGCTCTATTTCAAGCTTGCCTTAACCAGGTGCTATAGAAGCACACCATTATCATAAATCCACATTTTGCTCAAGAATGATAATCGGATTCTCATTTGGGGTTATATCATCAAATAGAAGAACAACAACGTTTCATCCCACACTTAAATAATCTTCTCAAATTCCTTTTCCATTTAAGTCTGAAGCGATCCATTCCAAAAGGTGTCAAGAGAACAATTCCCCTAAGTAGTTGATTTGATGCAGTCAGTCTCTTTGTATAATGCTCAAGAACTCTCTCGAATACACATCATTAGGGTAATGAAGAACACCTCCCCTATGTTCACATCTTTCGTCCCCTGATGAAGTGTATGAAGCTCAAGAATCCGAATAACACACTTCCCAACGGAGAATAACTAATAACACCTCCCTCATGTTACACATTTATCTCCCCTGAGTATGTCGTACTTGTGTAACCTCTTTTATCTTAGAAACTTTCTCAACATCTCTCCCCCCTAGTTGGAATAAGACACTAAACGCCATGAGTCAAACCTTGAGTTTTTCTCTGCTAATGACATATTCTTCTCGGGATTTCTTCAATCACTTAGAAGTATAAGCTCATCAAGTTTTACTCGCGTTTAGATACGTGTCCTCCTTCCCCCTTTGCTGGTTTTTGATACTTCAGAATCAGCAACTCTTTGTAAGCCCTTATACATGAAATCTTTTGAGAAGAACACTATTAGCACAAATATATCTGTAAGAATCAACTTGCTAAAGAATAGTGTGAGGAATTCTAATTGGGGATTAAATCTGACTTTTCACTCTCCCCCAATTAGTGCTCTCCCCTAAACTGACAATGCCCGGAATATGAAGAAGTCTTTGGATAATCAAATGCAGCTCATCTTTAGTCTTCTAACATGTAGCAGAAAATGTAGAACAGACTGTAGACTCGACCTTCTTCAAGATTCTGCAGTTGGGGAATAAATAGTTAACTTCTTCAACTCACCAAAAAGCATCCCAATTAACTTCCATCTTGCAAATCCCCTTAACTGAATCCTCCCACCAAACAAGAACAGAAAGATATTCATCAAGAAATCAGCATTCACCCCCACCGAACACAAATGGTAACACCAAACTACCCATCACATCAACAAGAACAAGAGATTGTTCGGAATCATCATTTTTATGTATATACGTGAAGCATTAACTGGAAGCACTTTGTCGATAAACTCATCAATTCGAGTGAAGATGTCAACCAACGGCTCTTAGAAGAAACTCCATGTAAAGATGATCCGATAAGAAGAAGCTCGGTTCTTACATGAGTTAGGAGCCATATGACCATATATTCTCATAAGTCAATCAACCATGCAGAATTATCACACTTCTTCTCCCCTTCAAGAATTGCATACGGAGAAGCCATTCTTGATTAAACAAGTGAACATCATTCAAATGTAGTCTATTCACACTTCTCCCCAGCAAAATTAGCACATGATGTCACCATCGTCATTATAGTTGAGCAAGTGGAATAAGAAAACAATCAACAGTAGCCCGGTTCACTTGATGACTAAAACACATGGAAAAAGCATGAAGCATGTTGATGAGAATGGTCATAATAAGAAGATTTCTCTTCTTCCGAAGATAATGCGCACTGAAGCGTACATATTTCTTTTCTTTGTGGAACGAGGCTTGAACTATTGTGTTCAAACGTCATAGCCGATTGAATATCAATGTTGAGTAACTTGAACCCGTGAGTTATGAGATATCAATCCTTTTGTAATCCATACTTTAAGCCAGTCCATGTATTGAAGGATCGAAGTATCTGCAACTGAGTAAGGATTACCTGCACTAATATTAGAAACTTGATTGCATATATTTTGGTTAGTGACATCAGTATCAAAACCCTTTGGGGTTTCACGGTCAACTTTGAGATTGCCATTGGTAAAGATCTTTCCTGTAGGTATCCACCTAAGTCCAGCATCTTTAAAAATTCTAGCAGATGGTATCCACTTATGGCAAGGTCTAGGATTGTTAGGCTTTTTATGCATAGTGGAAGACTTATCCTTATTCCTAGTTTCCAAAGATTTAGCAGTTGGTAACCATCTAGGCAAGGCTTTTGTTTCATTTGCTTCATATGCACTGTGGATGACTTAGTGTAAATCCTAGACTACAGGTTGTACCTTGCATGAGCATTTACTTCTTCAGGGATTTTGTGAAACATTTATCATGATTAGCTTAAATACATTTCAGACACTTTGAGTAAACAGCTTGTTTGGATTCAGAAATAGATCTAGATTTCTTAGAGTAATCTGCTATGGGAATACCTTTAATCGAAACGCAACTACACTTAGATGTAATCCAATCCCTAGTCTTTAGATTAGTGTTCCTAGGTAATGGTTTAGAACTACTGGTTGTGCCTTGAAATCTCGAAGAATTCATCATCCTAGGTCTTGCACCTAAAATTCCGTCTTTACGATTCTGTGCCTTCTTTCTAGCCATTTCTAGAGATAGAGTCTTATACAAGTCATTCATATCAATTTTCCTAGGCAGGTGAGGTGAAGTGACTGGATTTGTCAAAACTTGTTTCAATCAACTTGGAGGCAAACCGCGTTTTTGAAAATTTTAGGCGTTCAGATCTCCAACGCATCTGTTGTCTAATACGTTTCCCCAAGTTTGATGGTTTTTTGAAAACTTAGTGTTCACACTATTCATGTTGTTTTTCTGAGCTCATTTTTTAAAGCAACAATAGCGAAACTCTTTCCTGAAGTTTGAGCTTTGAGATCAATTTTTGCTATCAAAGAGTTTGTTTCATTGACTTAGTTCAGCTTCCTTGACATAGTCACTTATTTTCAATGTGATGCTTTCTCAAAGACCATTTTCCTTAGTATTTGGCCACACAAACTGCTAATCATCATTTCTCATTTGAATATCATCAATAACATAAACATCAAATTACTTGTAACCAAGTACTTTTCACATGCATACAGAAATATTTCTTCAAAAGTTGATGGTTGAGTCTTTGTCTTGAAGCTGAGCTTTCAATGTTCATTTCAAAAAGTTCACGGAATTCAGGAAGTTCCGGATTTTTACATGGTTTGTTAATTTAGAAACTTTCTTCTTTACTTGTATCGCATTTCAAGTGAACTGCAATGGTTTTCAAGATTTGAGAATTTGTGAAAGTTCATCAAAAGCCTCTTTACAACCATATTAAGCTGTTTTGAAATTATTACTCTCAGCCCAACCTGAACATTTATCAAATCATGTTCAGCTTAAGATCGTTTGTTTCGGTACATTAGCATTGCACTATGTTAACAGTAAGGGTACCTCATTACATGACACATGTTCAATTGTCGTGTCTAATATCTGCTCCACATCATGTGTAACAAGAGTCACTGGCCTGCGCTGTGTCAAGCTTATCTATTTCGAGCTCTATATTCGTGTCATCTGATCCATCATCTAGTGCATTATCCAACTCAACACTACAATCTTCTGATTGTGCCCGACATTCATTCCCCTTTATGATTACATCATCTACATCTTGTGTGTTAAGAGTACTTGAAGGGTGGTTACATCATTAAATTTTGTCTCTGATTTTCTTCCTGCATTCACAACACCCGATCTTTCAAACATAAACATTACCCGCTCAAATATTTCCCCACAAAAATCCTCAATTTCCATTGCACCCTCTCCTACTACTTTCATCTTTTGAGTAACTTCCTCAATATACTTCTCCACATTAGTGCATGAGATGAATAATTGTTCATGAACATACTAATTTCCATTCCAGTGTGTCTCTTGAAGATATTTCACAAGTCTTGATCATAATCTGATGAATATTCCCCTTGATGATGGCTGAAATTGTTTGTGGATCACTTGAAGTGCAGCACTGGAACTATCCTTTTGAACCTTCTCTTTGTCAATTTGTAGCTCCAATTGCTCTAGTTTTTAACCAAAGTTCCTGTTATGTGGATAGTCCTTGACGGGATGAGGGCATACATGTTCGTTTTCATTGATGTGGGTAGAAGTAACATGAGGTGAGAGTGAAGTTGTTGATAAGGTTCAATGCTGCTTTTCTTTTGCATGGCATTCTTTATGCTGAACAGGTGCAAATCTTTCTCATTGGACTCCGTGCATGAGAGAACTCAAATCATCATTGATTGATTCCATCATTTGTAACCTTCAGTATATCTAATATTCTCATGGTTGTCTACAGCATCATACAGTTTGAGTACTTCTGAAATCACTGAATCAGTAGTGTAAGACATGATGTTGATGAATCCATGGGATTTTACAAGTCTCTATGATTTAAACCGAGAAATAGAATCTTTCGCGGGATTTTACTAAAATCAAGACCAAACCGTTAAGCAATGACCAATGGAACGTGTTCAGATGACTGATGGATTTGTCACATGATAGAAAATTGTGTGTTAGGACTTAGGATTGTTTGTAGATTAGCAAGATGTTGTTTTGTGAGAGTTGGATTTGGTTTATGCTCGTTTTTTTTCGGAGAAAATTTCGGTCAAAAACATAAAAACCTCATAACTTCTATTCGGGTAGCGATTTAGGCCTCGAAGGTTTACTCAAGGAACTTTTTTGGCGTGCCATTCTCCTTGTTCTCACGTCGTTTGATGGAAGAACGCTGAAAACGGAGTTACGGATCAAATTATACCGTTTGAAGTTTTGTCGGGAAAAGTCACAAAACGCACTTATGAAATGGTCCAACTCGCTTCTAACAATCCTCTGTGAGACAACCCGCTAGTTACAAGTCGCTAGAGACAACTCGCTATGAACCAAGTCGCTATGAACAAGTCGCTATGAACCAAGTTGCTACACACATTCGCTATGAACCCAGTCGCTAAAGAGCAACTCGCTAAGATCCAATCGCTAGTATCAAGTCGCTACAAATTACACTACAACTCTCTACCAATTTCCGAGCAAGTCGCTAACCTCACCAAGTCGCTAGCCGTAGTGGAGATCCACAACTTGTCCTATTTTTGTCTTGTCTCAATAGACAAGTCGCTAGGACCAAGTCGCTACCAAAAAGCACTACAACTCGCTACTTTTTACTGAAGCAAGTCGCTAAGATGAAATTCACTACGAGAACCAAGTCGCTACCAAGAAAAACTTCAAAAACACACTTTTCAATCCAAAACAAGCTCACCCACAGTGTTTCAAGCTTTCCAAATCAAATCCTAAGCACATACAATGATTCTAAACACAAAAGTACACCCAAAATTCAAACTTTAACACTAGAAATGATCCAAATGATGCAAAACCCACTAAACTTTTTCAAACTCAAAAACCACCTAAAAACCACTAGAAATCCAAGGATATGTAAGAGATGATCTAACCATGGCTCTTGATACCATTTGTAACATATTGGATTTCACAAACACATCATAACATAATAATATTAGGCGTATGGTTTAAGAGTTTAGAGAGAGAAAGTAGAAGGTGGGAGCCTTTCTAGAGAGAGAAAGTAAACAAAGAAAGAAAGGTTAGATTGAGTGAAAGGTCCAACCCTCTACCTCGGGAGGTAGAGGGTATTTATAGTTACATAATAAACGTCCTCCTTCGTACTGTGGATCAGGCATACAGTGGCTAAGACCTGTCCTTCCTCCACGGTATTGCACTAAACTAAATAACTAACTAAATAACTAGTAAATAACGTAATGTCTACGAGCTAACTTATGCTAGATTATATTTAGGGTAACCGAAACTTCACTATGGAATTTCTAATTCCTAAAAGTGGTGAAACCTCACCATATTCAGGTTTTTTCGTTCATTTTGACTGGTATTTCGTCCAAAACGGAGTTACAGTTCAAAAGATATGGCCGTTTGAAGTTTTGACGTAAAAAGTCAAGTTTTGGTCAAACCGCTTCAATCAACTTGCATCCAGGACAACTCGCTTCCAAGAAAACTCGCTTAAACGACAACTCGATTAAGGCACAACTCGCATAAGATGACAACTCGCTTCCAAAGCAACTCGCTTAAATGACAACTCGCTTAAGTTACAACTCGCTGCCAAGACAACTCGCATAAACAGACAACTCACTTAATAGTCAAGTCGCATAATACAACTCGCTTCAAAAAGGAAGAGGCTCAACTCGCAGAGTGGACAACTCGCTTAACAGATCAGGACAACTCACTTCCAGGAAATGTACTACGAGGCTCAACTCGCTTCCAATCCAACATTCAAAAAACTCCACTTTTCAATCCAAAAACAACCCAACCACGATGATTCAAGCCTTCCGAATCAAAACCTAAACACTTATGATGATTCTAAACACAAAAGTACAATCAAAATCCAAACTTTAACATTAGAAATGATCCAAATGATGCAAACTACTCTAAACTCATTCAAACACAAAAACCATATGAAAACCACTAGAAATCCAAGAACATGAAAGATGAGTGATCAAACCTTGGCTCTCTAATACCAATTGTAACATATTGGATTTCACAAACACACAATCAATCACAAATATGGTTCGAATGAGATAGATTTTAGAGAGAGAAAGTGGAAGATAGGAGCCTTTCTAGAGAGAGAAAGTAAACAAAAGAAAGAAGGTTAGATTGAGTGAAAGGTCCAACCCTCTACCTTGGGAGGTAAAGGGTATTTATAGTTACATACTACACGTCCTCCTTCGGACTGTGGATCAGGCATACAGTGGGTAAATGTGACAACCCGTACTTTCAGGTCATTTCTCGACACAATTCATGTCTCATTATTTCAACATTTACAGTAAACTTGGTTTACGTGTTTCAAATTCGCGTAACCTTGGAGGTTTAGCGGCGAATTCATGATCATAACATCACGTACATTTCATATGGACTAAGATTAGTCTACATTCCATGGACATCATTTGCATCTCATTAGTACATTCACGACATTTCATTTCACATTTATCGCGTAATTTTTATATTTAATAATCTTTATCGCGTGAGTTATTATTTTAAATATTTAATCCGTTACTTTCAAAAATGATCCCGATGTATTTTTAAAATTACATTTAGTTTATAAAAACTATATTTTTAGTTTTCCTAGTGTTTCAAATTTATTTGGTATATTAATCGTTAAAATTATATTATTACGTTGCTTTTCTTAAAAATTATACGATAATTATTTTATCCTCAAATTTCACAGGAATGTATTTTTACAATTTTTATTATTTCATTACATTCTATTTTGACATATTAAAAACTTACTGTATTTTCTACACTTTATTTACCTTTTTCTTACAAAATTACACAAATTATATACAAATATATACTTAAACATTTAAAAAAAAAAATAAATAAATAAAATATCTTATCCCTTCCCCCCTTGGCCGACCAAGGGGGAGGGTATTCATTTAATGTGGCATGGCTAGCTTGATTGTAATAATACATACATATACATAAGTCTTACTTCAAAGATTTTCTCATTTACCTCAATTATTTCACAAGTGATAGCTAAAAATATTTCTCTCTTCTTTGGGGCTCTCCAAAACCGGTTACACATCAAGGAGTACAAGGGATCAAAATTTTTATCAAGATCAAGTGTTATTTCAACCTAGTTTATATCCTTTATATGGTTTTGAAATAAAAAACCAAGGATATTTAAGTTAATCCTTGTTACTTTCACCTCATCATCTTCACTAGTAAGCATATTCTTATCATTTTCAAGTTTCCTTTTCATTTTCATATGTTCTTTTCATTTGGGAGCTTATAGGCATGATATGTGATTTATACAATTATTCATGATTTTAGAGTATCTATATATATATGGTCATCATATATCCCCTTAGTATTGGTTGGTCTTGATGGTGATAGGAACCCATGACACCCTAAGAAGGTGTATGGTAGGATTAGATTAGTTTTGGAGTTGATTTGAAGGGATAAGAATAGGTTTTGTCGAGAAAAATATTTTCGATAAGTATATTTTGTGTTCTGTCCTTGTTTTGCTTTTCTGGAAAATCCGACAGTAGGCACGACATTTTGGCCTTGATATTTAGAAAATATACTTTAAAACGAATCCGTGACCGCTTGAACGGAATAAAACGGAGTTATAACGAGAAAGTTATGGATTTTTAAAGTTTGGCGACGAAAAATATTATTTCTGAAAATTTCAGCTTTCTGTTTTTAGTGTTTTTGGGTCAAAAACGAGCCTTAAGCTTCACAAATTATTTCGACTTGTCAAAAATATATTAGTTTACTTCAATACGAAGCTAAGGACGTATTAAACGTAGAAAACGGATTTGAAACGACAAAGATATGCACTTTTCATAAACTTGCCGTAACTAATTTTCTGCACCACAATAGCCAAAAACCACCATCTTTAACCCTTATTATCTTTATATTCGAGACCTTTTGGACGAAAACTCCTGAATGAAACTTTAGATATCGATACAAACTTTCCAAAAACAAACGTCGAGTGATTTCTTAACGATCGACGTACACCATTTACGACTAGTTTTCCAAAGCCATTTTTGGTAATTTCATGATTTTTCCGACGACATTGTTTTGCGACGAAAAGTGAAATTTCTCTAAAAATCATTATAAAACCATTGTAGGATGACATTTTGACGTAAAACAACATGTAAAGTGATTTTTGATGGTCAAGACGTCAAAAGAGTATTTTTCGAC
>OU343223.1:180833591-180862276 GCA_910596185.1 Chrysanthemum makinoi
AACATTGTCGAATTAGCTAATGGTAATTTAGTTAGCACCAACACCATTGTCCGCTGGTTGCACATTCAATTTTCTTAATCATCCCTTCAACATAGACCTCATGCCCGTCGATTTGGGTAGTTTCACGTCGCCATCGCATGGACTGGTTATCTAAGCATCGCATAAGATCATTTGTGATGAGAAAGTTGTTCATCTTCCTATAACGCTAAACTTTGATTATTCGTGGGGAACGGCGGAACCGAACTAGTATCATATCAGTATCAAAACGGAGAAGTACATTAAGAAAGGTTGTCTTGCTTTCTTAGCTCATGTAACCGAGAAAAAGTCGGAGGAGAAGCAACTTGAAGATGTTCCTATTGTCCGTGAATTTTCCAAGTATTTCCGAGGATTTACCGACTTCCACCAAGACGCCAAGTAGAATTTCATATTGACTTAGTGCCCGACGCACCGATGGCGCGAGCACCGCATCGCTTAGCACCATCCGAAATGCAAGAATTGTCTAGTCAATTGCAAGAGCTTCTAGATAAAGGATTCATTAGGCCGAAGTTCTTGGGGAGCACCGGTCTTGTTTGTAGAAGAAGGATGGATCCTTCCTAATGTGCAGTATGGATTATAGAGAATTGAACAAGTTAACGGTGAAGAATCGCTACCCACTCCCCGAATTGATGACTTGTTCTGGACTGCAAGGTTCCAGTATTTATTCCAAGATTGATCTTCGGTCGGGTTATCATGCCTTCGAAGTTCGGAAGAGGATATTCAAAACAAAATTTAGAACTCGTTATCATTACGAAGTTTCAAGTGATGCCGCTTGATTGACTAATGCACCGGCGGTATTCATGGATCTCATGAATAGAGTTTGTAAGTCGTATTTGGACAAGTTTGTTATAGTGTTCATCGACGACATCTTGATTTACTCAAAGAGCAAAGAAGAGCACGAAGAGCATTTAAGGATGATTTTAAGGCTACTCAAGAATGAGAAGTTGTATGCCAAGTGTTCGAAGTGTGATTTTGGAATCAAAGTGCAATTTCTTGGTCATGTCATTGATAGTCATGGACTACAAGTTGATCCCGCAAAGATTGAAGCTGTGAAAGATTGGGCTATTCCAACGAATCCTACGTAAATTGACAATTTCTAGGACTAGCAGGATATTACCGGTTGTTCATGAAGGTTTTTCAAGATAGCGAGCCTTTGACCAAGTTGACACGAAAAACAAGAAGTACGAGTGGGAAAGAAACAAGAAGTTGCTTTTCGCTTGTGGCAAAAGCTTTGCAGGCGCCAATTTTGGCACTACCCGAAGGCATTGAGAACTTTGTTGTATATTGCGACGCTTCGCATAAAGGACTTGGGGCTGTTTTAATGCAAAGCGAGAAGGTGATAGCGATGCTTCGACAACTTAAGACTCATGAGAAGAATTACACAACTCATGATCTCGAAGTTAGGAGTCGTAGTTTTGCACTCAAGATTTGGAGACACTACCTCTACGTACAAAGTGCACGGTTTTACCACCACAAGAGTTTGCAATATATTCTTGATCGGCGAGCTTAATATGAGGCAACGTCGTTGGTTGGAGTTACTCAGCGACTATGATTGTGAAATCAAGTATTACCCGGGAAAAGCCAATGTTGTGGCTGATGCTCTTAGTCGGGAAGAGAGGCCTAAACCTTTAAGAGTTCGATCATTGGGAATGACGATTATTTCTCCTTTACCATCGAAAATCCATGAAGCACAAGTCGAAGCGCTTAAGGAGGAAAATCACCGTGAAAACTTTATGGTATGCCCGAAAGCGCAAATGGTTTTGTGAAAAGAGCCGATGGAGTATTATGTTTCAAGGATAGAATGTGGGTTCCATTGCATGGCGGAATACGAGAATTGATTATGCATGAGTCGCATAAGTCAGAGTATTCTATTCACCCAGATCGATAAGATGTATCAAGATCTTAAGAAGCTTTATTGGTGGCCGAACATGAAAGCAGAGATTGCCACGTACGTTAGCAAATGCCTTACTGTCTAAGGTAAAAGTCGAATATCGGAAGCCTCTGTGTTTACTCCAACAACCAGAAATTCCTCAATGGAAATGGGAACGTATTACAATGGACTTTGTCACTAAACTTCCTAAGACATCTGGAGGTTACGACGCTATTTGGGTAATTGTTGATCGCCTTACCAAATCAGCCCATTTCATACCGATTAGAGAGACTTATTCTATGGAGCAACTCACTAGACTTTATGTCAAGGAAATAGTCTCGAGGCACGGAGCACCAATTTCTATCATTTCCGACAGAGATAGTCGATTCACTTCAAACTTTTGGAATGCATTGCAAGATTCATTCGAACCGTGATTAGAGATGAGCACAAAGATATCACCCACAAACCGACGGTCAAAGTGAAAGGACCATTCAAACGCTAGAAGATATGCTGAGAGCATGTGTAATTGATTTTGGAAATGGTTGGTCTAACCATTTGCCATTGATTGAATTTCGCATAACAATAGTTATCACACCAAGATCAAGATGGCACCATTCGAGGCACTGTATGGTCGTAAGTGCCGATCACCTGTTTGTTGGGCCGAGGTAGGAGACGACAACTTCATCGGTCCGTAAATGGTACGGAAACCACGGAAAAGATTGTTCAAATTCGTGATAGACTTAACGCAGGAGTCGAATACGTAAAAGTTATGCGGATGTTAGACGAAGGATTTGGAATTTCAAGTAGGTGACAAAGTTATGTTGAAAGTATCGCCTGGAAGGGCGAAGTACGATTTGGAAAGCGTGGGGAATTGAACCGAGATACATTGGACCATTCAAGATTTTGAGCAGAGTTGGTCCGGTAGCTTATCGACTTGATCTTCCACCAGAACTTAGTCATGTGCACAACACGCTTCACGCTTCAAACTTGAAGAAGTGTCTTTCGGACGAATCGCCGTTATTCCATTGGACTAAATTCAAATTTGATGACAAACTCAATTTTGTGGAAGAACTCAGAAATCATGGACCGCGAGGTCAAGCAATTGAAACAGAGTCGTATTCCTATTGTGAAAGTTCGTTGGAATTCTCGACGAGGTCCTGGGTTTACTTGGGAACGGAAGACCGATGCGACACAAGTATCCTCATCTTTTCACCGACAACCGTTAGACCTAACAACCATTGAATTCGTGGACCTAATTCCTTTTGGATGGGCTTAATGTGACAACCGCATTTTCGTGTCATTTACACAATTCATGTCTCATTATTTCAACATTTATAGAACTTGGTTTACGTTGTTTCAAATTCGCGTAACCTTGAGGTTTAGCGCTAATTCATGATCATAACATCACGCATATTTCATATGGACTAAGATTAGTCTACATTCCGTTGACATTATGTGCATCTCATTAGTACATTCACCATATTTCATTTCACATTTATCGCGTAATTTTTATATTTAATAATCTTTATCGCGTGAGTTATTATTTTAAATATTTAACCGCTACTTTCAAAAATGATCCCGATGTATTTTTAAACTTACATTTAGTTTATAAAACTATATTTTTAGTTTTCCTAGTGTTTCAAATTTATTTGGTATATTAATCGTTAAAATTATATTATTACGTTGCTTTTCTTAAAAATTATACGATAATTATTTTATCACTCAAATTTCACAAGGAATGTATTTTACAATTTTTATTATCTCATTACATTCTATTTTGACCTATTAAAAACTTACTTGTACATTTTCTACACTTTATTTTACATTTTTCTTACAAAATTACACAAATTATATACAAATATATATACTTAAACATTTTAAAAAAAAAAAAATAAAATATCTTATATCCCTCCCCTTGGCCACCAAGGGGAGGGTATTCATTTAATGTGGCATGGCTAGCTTGATTGTAATAATACATACATATACATAAGTCTTACTTCAAAGATTTTCTCATTTACCTCAATTATTTCACAAGTGATAGCTAAAATATTCCTTCTCTTCTTTGGGGCTCCAAAACCGTTACACATCAAGGAGTACAAGGGATCAAAATTTTTATCAAGATCAAGTGTTATTTCAACCTAGTTATATCCTTTATATGGTTTTGAAATAAAAACCAAGGATATTTAAGTTAATCCTTGTTACTTTCACCTCATCATCTTCACTAGTAAGCATATTCTTATGATTTTCAAGTTTCCTTTTCATTTTCATATGTTTCTTCTTGGAGCTTATATGCATGATATGTGATTTATACCATTTATTTCATGATTTTAGAGTTATCTATATATATATGGTCATCCTATAATTATCCCCTTAGTATTGGTTGGTCTTGATGGTGATTAGGAACCCATGACACCCTAAGAAGGTGTATGGTAGGATTAGATTAGTTTTGGAGTTGATTTGAAGGGATTAGAATAGGTTTTGTCCGAGAAAAACTATTTTCGATAAGTATATTTTGTGTTCTGTCCTTGTTTTGCTTTTCTGGAAAATCCGACAGTAGGCACGACATTTTGGCCTTGATATTTAGAAAATATACTTTAAAACGAATCCGTGACCGCTTGAACGGAATAAAACGGAGTTATAACGAGAAAGTTATGGATTTTTAAAGTTTGGCGACGAAAAATATTATTTCTGAAAATTTCAGCTTTCTGTTTTTAGTGTTTTTGGGTCAAAAACGAGCCTTAAGCTTCACAAATTATTTCGACTTGTCAAAAATATATTAGTTTACTTCAATACGAAGCTAAGGACGTATTAAACGTAGAAAACGGATTTGAAACGACAAAGATATGCACTTTTTCATAAACTTGCCGTAACTAATTTTCTGCACACAATTAGCCAAAACCACCATCTTTAACCCTTATTATCTTTATGTCCGAGACCTTTTGGACGAAAACTCGAATGAAACTTTTAGATATCGATACAAACTTTCCAAAAACAGTCGAGTTCGTTCTCTAACGATCGACGCATTACCATTTTACGACTAGTTTTCCAAAGCCCTTTTTGGCAATTTCATGATTTTTCCGACGACATTGTTTTGCAATTTAAAAGTGAAAATTTCTCTAAAAATCATTATAAAACCATTGTAGGATGACATTTTGACGCAAAAACATGTAAAGTGATTTTTGATTGGTCAAGACGTCAAAAGAGTATTTTTCGACGCCGAGTAATATTTTCAAAACTCAGAATGGTATAAATAACATATGAAGTGCATGCATAACATTACATTGCAACTCATGACATATCATATTATTCGTAATAGGTCCCGGCTAACGCACACATTAAACCTCGTACTACTCTTTGCCATTATTCTAGTTTATCCAAGTGAGTTTTCATAGCCCCGCTTTTACATGTTCGATTATTTTCAAACCCACGGGGAGAATACATTGCACTACATTTTTCTTTGTACGATACCAAGTATGTTAAATTCATTACATTGCTTAAGTTACCGCATTTGCCAATTTTGAAAGTCCCCATTTCTTGAACATGAACCATTAATCTTGAAGCGGGATGAGTGGATAGATCTATCGAGGGTGACGCCTCCATCCGGGTTGGTGAATCCCAACCATGAAAACGGATGCATTTCATTTGATCACATTACGGAGTTGTCTGGCAAACACTCTGCAGGGGCATACATGATTGGACAGTCTAGTTTCGGGGTCATGGGCTTAGAGCAATTGTAACATTATTTTTACGTGACTTGATGGTCATGCATGATAGATACTTGTGTAGTCGGATAAAACATTTACATAAACCTATGATTTCTCACCAACATTATTGTTGACCGTTTTTTAGCAATGTATTTTCGTAACTAGGCATTATCATCATGACATGGTTTAGGGACCTACATTTTGAGTCGCCATTAACTTATATTATGTACATTATGGCACTTTATTTCAAAACATCGTTTGGATTTGTATTATATTTGTATTTCCGCAAACTTTGTAAACCTTTGGGACCGATGTTGTACTCTGAATGTTTTTATGAAATATCCAACGATGTGTTTTAAAACCACTTTAGGTCGCTCAATATAATGTGATGTGGTGCTATGACAACAATCCCCCAGAATTCCATTCACCGCAAAATGTAAATTGGGGTGTGACAAGAAGACCCGTCCGTCCTCCACGGTGTTACTCTAAACTAATAGCTAAGCTAATAACTAACTAATTAACTACAAAACTAGGTAAATAACGATATGTCTACGAGCTAACTTATGCTAGATTATATTTAGGGTGACCGACTCTTCACAATGGAATTTCTAATTCCGAACAACATTCCGAAAAAAAGAAACACACAAAACGGCAAAGCGCCTAGTCAACTCACGTCTAGTGACATCCACCGCACGCGACAATATCCGCATGCAATGAACATACTAGACTGGGGGGACTTGATGACGTATAGTATGTATAACAGGCCTGCTTGGCCCATTACATACTATACACATACTAGGTTCAGGCCCAATGATTACAAACCCTGGGCCTACAGTAAGCCTAATAACAAAATTGGCTATGGTCCACACCTCAAGACGACGAAGACACATAACGGCTGAACCATCAACCGTTAGACCTCTTATGTCCGCGTTCGCGATTAACACGGAACCCTTGTCCGCCAAGGGTCCGGCTCCGGTGACTAACTACTACATGCGACAATCTAGGGAACCCTAGCGGTAAACCTCGCCTATAAAAGGGGTCTAATCCCCATACAAGGTACAACTTTCTCTCTCATAATTACACACACATACTCCTACTTTCCCTCTCAAGAATGTGTACTTACTCTCACACCGGAGTCTAATCGTGGGGTCCGTCCCAACGGTAAGAATAACGGTTTACTCTTCTTGTGCAGGAAAATCAATCAAACTACTTGAATTAGTACAAGATCAACCCATCAGAAGCTTGTTGGCCCAGTCCGGCAAGTTATATTCAGACCCATTTACAACCTGCCGCACAAATTGTACTAACATGCCAAAAATCATAAAAACTAAGACAATCTTAAAGTTTATAAAATCAACCAAAGTGTAGCTCCTAGGAATTTTTTTATCTTAGTCCATCTAAAACATGTTCTAACTAACACATTATACGCAAATAGTGTCCTGTAATTTAGTTATAAACCCTAGTTTGTTAATGATAATCAGGGAATGTGAAATAAACGTGGGAGAATCATCAAATATAGGCACATGATCATGTAAACATATAACATTTAGCATGATTCAGTCATTTCTTCGAAACCCTAGAATTATTATTTTTAAAACCCTAATAAAAATTGAAAAATATTAAACATAAGTTAAATGCTTACCCTCATTTTGATTTGTTTGTAAGATTTTTGATGCATGAATGGTTTTTTTGAAATTCTTGTTGCAAGACAGTTGATTTTATCCATGGTTCCTTTTATATATATTTATATATATGTTATATAACAGGAGGCATGACACGTGGATTATTCAAGAAAAGTCCATGTCATTGCCATGTAATTATTTCTATGCCATGTCATTACAATTAAATGCCAAATAAGCACATTTAATTCCATGTCATCTCCTATTGGCATCTCATAATGCCACGTCATCACAATATGTCCACCTAAGCAATTATTTTCGAAAAAAATATTTGAAAAATGTCACTTGCATGATTCGAACCATGGTTGTTTTGATAAATAGCATGTATGTTAACCACTAAGCCAACATGGTTTTTTGGAATATATGTTGCAAGTCCTCATATATAAACGCTTGCAAATAATTTAGATTCCTTATCTAAATACAATTCTTTGTATCTAAATACAATTTTAAAATTATCTAAAAGTTATTATGAGATAAGTTTAACCATTAAAATAATTTATCACAAACCCTAATCCCATATTATAATACCTATTACGTATTACATCTATACAATCAGGAAAATAATTACCAAACCCTATTTTTTTCTATAACCATCATCGATCATATTCAGTCTCAAAGCCCTAAAGTTAATTACTGCAAAGATGAGAGTGTTAAAGGTACCTATTTAGAATGTTATGGGTTATCTTTTATGTGCTTATTTAAATTTGGAAAAACCGGTAAGCTCATTGTTTTCAGCTTTAAGCTAATCAACTCGAGCTTATTCTATGTATGAGTCCATAAGCTGAAGGAGAATTAACTATTCCAAACTCCCAAAACCGAAACTGGAATGTATCATGCTTTATAATGTGCAAGATCAAGTTTCTCTTTTGCGCTTAGTTATATGTTTTTAGTCAATTGCTCAAAGTTGTCTTATGTGTCGATATTAAGTTATTAGCCACAATAGTAGTTAGTTCACTTTGATATAAATTGTATGCGTATTTGACTCTATTTCACCTCACGCATTTGAGTAATGTTACATTAATAGGTATATGTTTTGCAAAAGGTATGATATGTAGTATCATAGCCATGTGAATTTTAAATCGGTTGATATTATTGGACTTACATAGTCTTGCTTAACATGGTCATGGCTTTCATTGAATCTATATTTTGTTTTATGAAAACTGGCCGTGAAAATTGTAGTCCGGATCGATGTAAAGGTCCCTTGCATCAGAATAGAGGAACCATTTCTTGATCTATGTAGAATGACCAGGTCGTTTAGTGTTTAGGAGCGGGATTTTCCGGCTGGGCTTCGCAACTCTACTTGAAAGTACCTTACAGGTTTATAACTTTATAAGTTTAAAAAGCTTGACAAAGAAATTACTACTTTATTAAGTTGTGAGCAAGAAAAAAGGGAAAAAATTGCATTTTGTAGTGTCATTTGATATAAAGATTAAGTTAAGATTTCACCTTTCAAGTCTTTTTGTTGGATAACTATTTGTGAGTTGTAAGGGGGTGTTTGGTTGTCTTATAAGGTCAGCCAGTGTTGTTGTAAATACAATGTGAGGGTGTTTGGATACTAATGTAAATGTGTAAATATGTATATATTAATAAATTTGCCTTGTGACTCTTTGTGTAAGATGGTTCTGTTGGTTGAATCTTTTGGCAGATTGTCTTCTTTACGAATTCAGGTACAAAAACAGAACTGTAATTTACTCCTTTTATATTAAATATGCCCACCTAGAGTAAGCTTCTATAGAGATAAATTGTGTTGTAACCATTTGTTTGGTTTGAGAACATATGTAATCAAAAGAATCTTCTCAGTCTTATTTTTGTTGGACGTTAAATGGTTTATAAATGATTGGTGGTTCATGACAATCTCACTATAAGCTATATACTCCAGTTTACGTATCTTAATTACTACTGCAAAACATATTGTATTTGAATTATTAGCGGATACACTTTTATGTCTACTTACACAATTAACAACCTGAGTGGCCAAGTTATGATTGTGCGTAAATGAAATTGAGATAGCTCAAGGAAGAATTATCACACCCAAAGTTCCAAACACCCCTGCATTGTGTAATGAATAGTTTGTGTTCTCATATGCTATAAAGAGTCATTGTAGTCAGTTAGTAAATATGTATTGCTTATTATTAGGATCTGATAGAAAGAAATGATGGGCTCAAGATCCAAATAGTTATGTTTCCTTATGGAATTCATATTGTATTTTAGATATATGGTTACACTTTAGTACGGGTCAAAATGGGTCTGTGAAAGATTTTACAAAGGACGGATTACTCAGGACCAACGTGGACGCACTCTAGACACTGGTCCATCTCACATTGTGAACATGTAAGTTTAATTTTTAATCATTTGAAGGATAAACATAATTTCCTTGAAATATTGATCTCTGAAGGTCACCAATTTCGTTAGGTATAAATGAACCAACGCGTCATGTGCGTGATGGTTTGCGTGCATATAGTGGGCACAGACAATCCTCGACTACAGGTAAACATCTACCTTCTTTTTAACCATTATATGGATCGTGATCTAGTATAGTAGCAACTATTATCACAAAAGGCCGTAGATTTCTACTTCTCGTTGATTACACATCAATGGCGCAAAGTAAAGAATTCAAGGTCATTATCTTTTGTCTATTGTAGATTTTCAGCAACAATTATATGTATTCATTATCATCTAATCTTTCAGTCTCTTTTTAGCGATTCGTCTTTTTATTTGTTGGAAATTTTCCAGGTCCACCATCGGACTATATAGATATGGGAAGCTGTGAACAGGTTTTGTGACAAATTGTAATTTCAGGTCATTTCTCTAATTTACTATTCATCTCGAGAATTTACTATTCATATATTACTATTCATCATTTTACTATTCATTGTTTTTGAAGTCAGTTTGCGACTTTGAGAGGTTATTTTAAAATTTTACTATTCACGAAACACTATACATTCCCGGAGAAAAATACTATTCATGGTTACTATTCATCATTTTCGTAAACTAGGTTTACGAGTATCAAGTTCGCGTAACCCTAAGGGTTAAGCTGCGTATTCATGGAACATCATTGAGAACATTACATATAGAATAGAGTTAGTCTATATATCATCAGTAACATCATTTTCATATTAGTTCATGCATGGGTTTGCATATTTCATTAACGTATATTTATTTATTAAATAAACGCTATCGCACGATCATTTATTTTGAATAATTGATCCGACACTTCCGACAATTATCCTGATATATTTTTATACTAATTTTAAGACTATAAAAATTATATTATTAGTTTACCCGATGTTTTGAATTTATTTTGGTATATAAATTGTTATATATATATATATATATATATATATATATATTTTTGACGGTTTTCGTAAATTCTATTCGATAATTATTTATTCACTCAATACTTGCGAGAAATGTATTTTTATAATTTTTATAACTTCGATATATTTTATTTTATTCCATTAAAATCTATTTCTAGCTAACACTACACTAAATAACTAATTATATGTACAAAACATACAATATACTTAACTTTAGATACATTAATTATCAAAAATACACAACTTGTCTCCCCATTTTACCCTTGCCGACCCCCCCCTCCCCCTTGTCATTCTTTTTCTAAATATCTTGACCTTAATAGGTGTACACATACTCTAATTATTAAGATATTTGTACTATACAAGTATTATATTCATCTAAGACACATACTTACACATACTAGAAGGTGTAAAAAAAACTAGAAACCCTCCTAAGCCATTGTTGATGATCGGCCAAGCAAGAACAAGAAGAAGAATCCATAATTTTTTTTCAAGATCAAGTGTTAAACAAGTCTTAGTAGTAATCTAGTTAGAGTTTTGAAATAAAAACCTCAATATTATTAGGTATACTTTGCTCAAAAATTCATCATCACCCAAGTAAGCTTGTGATAAATTTTTCCTACTCTTTTGAACTACTACTTGTTATATTTTCATGATCTATTAGCAAAAGCATGCAACTATGTTATGAATCATACCACTTTTTACTTGTTTTTCTACTTATAATGAGTTTTAATTATCCTATATTTATTCCCATGAACCCTATCATTTTTGGAGAAGATTAGGACCCCATGACACCCTAAGAAGGTGTATGGTAGGTTTAGAATAGTTTTGCTGTTGATTGGAATGGATTGGTAAAAGACATGAACTAGTAAAAATCGTTTTTGACAAAAATAGTTGAAGGGCTGTCAATTTTTATAAAATCTGGAAATTTCAGTAAGTGGTGGATTATTTTGGTTTATATTTTCAGAAAATAGAATTAAAAACGAAACCATGGCCGCTTGAACGGGTTAAAACGGGTTTATAACGAAAAAGATACGTTAATTTTAAGTTTAACGACGAAAACTAATTTTCTGAAATGATACAAGCTGTCAAGGGATATTCAAGGGGAAAAACCGAGTTTTAAACGTAATCTAAATGAGTCGATTTATCAAAAATATATTATTATACATTAACACGAAACCAAGGATATATAAATCGTAGAAAATGGACCTATAACGCTCAAGATATACGTATTTGAATTACGACGATCACAACTATTTTTCTTCAACACTAACACTTTATATATTCACTATTTTGCGACTAAGCTTCGCGAGGTTACTTAGTCATTTTCATGAGTTGTCAAAGTATATTATTTCACGACGAAAAACTATAAATTCTTGTTCTATTTCTAAACGATTATCATGGGATGTTGTTTCAACATATATAAGCGTAAAGTATTTTATAACTTGACAAGACGTTAAAACTTATTTTTCGACGATAAACTTTATTTTCAAATGCACAAGTGGTATGGATATCATATGAGTTTGCACGCACAACATTATATCATGACTTATATTAGATCATATCATTCATAATAGGTTGCAGTTAGAGATTGCGCCTCATTTCAGTGTATCTACTTTTGTCATCATAATCATTGTATCAAGTGAGTTTCCATAGCCCCGTTTTATTCAAGTTTATAATTCATTTCAATCCTACGGGGGAGAATACATTGCACATCATTTTATTACGAGCCCAAGTATATCAAAATCATTTACATTGCTTAAGTTACCGCATTGCCATATTAATGTCCCCATTTCTTTATCATGAACCGTTAATTACGGAGTAAGCGAGAGTGAGTGAATAGATCTATTGAGGGTGACTCCTCCATCCGGGTTGGCAGTTCCAACTGGTCAAACGGATGCATTTCATTTAATATCAGAATGAGAGTTGTTTGTCAAACACTCTGTTGGGGCAAACATCATAATCAGTTTAGCTTCGGTGTCATGAGCTTATAGCAATTGTATCATTTTCATGTGGCATATTTGTCATACATAACTTATACTTGTGGTAGTCGTACAAAACATTTACATAAACCTATGATTTCTCACCAACATTATTGTTGACCGTTTTAGCGATGTATTTTCAGGTATCTAAGGCATATACTTCATGGCATGCATAAGGACTTATCATAGAGTCGCGGTGACGACGCATCTCACTTGTATATTATGGCACTTTTAAACATCGTTTGGTTTGTAACAAACTTATTTCCGCAAATATTGACTACCTTTTGGGACCTATCTTTTGAAAACTCTGAATGTTTTAATATATCAAATGATGTGCTTTTAAAACGACACTTTAGGTCGTTCAATATAACTGTAAATATAATGCTATGGCAGTCATCCCCCAGGAATTCCATTCCGTTGCAAAACATGTATTTTGGGGGTGTGACAGGTTTGTCGGACAGTGGTATGAAGAAAGGTTGAGATTAAAGATGAGTGGGATGCAGAGGCGATAGCTATGAGGAACAAGATGAGAAGGCCACAACTTGTGAAAATTATACAAGAGAGGGAAAGAGTGGTTGGAAGCAATCAGGTTATTTACTTTTAACCTCAGACTAAGTATGTTTGATGGTGATGTTTTTTATCGAACTGTGTTTCCTGTCTCTTAATTCTAATTTGAAGCAAAAAAGTAAATGCTTTTAATATAAAGTCGACGGTAAGTGTAAGTCATGACTAATACGCAGTGTTTCACGTGAAATTAACGACTGTGGCTCGGCGAGAGAGAGGAAGTATTATATATTTTTCGAGCGGTAGGCTTCAATCAAGAATGAGGTTGGCGAGTGTTTCCAGTCACGAGGAATTGCGGTCTTTGAACTCCAACATGCTTTACTACGACTTCGTCCAAGTCATACGTATGTTGCATTAGAATATTTAATTTCAAGATCTAATATGAACACGGTGTTTGGGATTTCTTATTGTTTTTTAAATAAGACATCTGAGTACTAAATGATTGTAGATATCAATGTGTCGGTTAAAATTATAGTTAGAAGTAGGAAAAGAAAAACATAATGGGCGCGTTGAGTACTGGGTCAACATAGGTTGATCTGGTTTGGTTGTTCGTGATTTTTTTGTTTGATTTTTGTTTCTTAGGTGGCTCAACTGAGAAGTTTAAAACTTCAGATACATTAAGAGGGAATAAAAACTCAGGTGGTTCATTTAGCTTGGTGGTTTGCTCAAGTTGGTTCGCAAAAACAGATCGGAAAGGCATGGTTTTAATTGTCTCAAGTCGCAAGTTCAGGTCAGCATTTGAGCATTGTCCAACTTATATCGCATTACCTGTTTATATAAGAATGGTTGTAATTACAGGTTCTATAAAGGAGCATAGCTGATGTTCACAACCAAAAGCCATGTCTTTTTGATTTGTTAGGCATATGGGGCATCGCTAGGAGGTGAACATTAGGTATTACCATTACTCAGTTTCCAATAAAGTATAGTGACATTCAAAGTTTAAAAAGGGTGTTTTGGGATTAACTACCATCTCAGTTAAGGTAATAAGTATATGGTTAGAGATTTTTAAGGGGTGTTTGGGCCAGATTCCAAACTACAGTTTAAAGGGGAGATTGGGTTGTTTTAAGGGGTGTTTTGATTTGATCAATAACTGTAGCTTAATGATTGTTTAAGTTATACACAAGGCTACAAAAATGTAGTTTATAATGTTAGACATCCCTCGACATTCACATGGCTTATACTTATTTATAAGCTCAAAATAGCCCCTCTTATGGAAAAACCCAGTTTGACCCATTTATATATACAAGATGGCTCCGCATCTTTCTTTCCAACTATCTACCAATCTTTTTTTATTAATTATAGATGGGTTACACAAAACAATGGATGCCCAAAAACCATACTTTAAAATGCCATCAAAACCATACTCTTGTATGTCCATATTTTTAAGTTATTAGACAAGTTGTGCATTAGATATATATGATTGACTTGAACTTAAAGCCTTACATGACAATGAAGAGTTTTTCTAGGAAGAAAAGGCCAACTGATGGAGATATAATGTATGATGGAACTACTACCAGCATTGTACGGATTAAGGAAAAAGAAAGGTATGTGAAATGTAATATAACTGTAGATGGATCTTCAAATTGGGAGTCTGTTGATAGGAAAAATGGGATGAATGTTGTTTCGTTTACGTTTAATTCACCTATCAAGAAACTGGTGTCTGAATGTGAGTCTTCTGGTCAATCAGTAGTGAAGAGGCCAGGCACGTGTCTTACGTTTCAGGATGATCAACCTGATGCAGGGACTTCAGAGTTCCCTTCTTTTGGGACGCCTATTCCCTTCCCAGCTTGCAAAAAATAAAAGCTCCACCCCTTCATGATAAAGTGAAGTTGCTAACCATTGGATTAACATATAAGAGAAGTGTAGTTTCTTAACTCATTTTTTTTAATTTGCACAATTGAGTATAAATGTGATTTCTTAAATGTTGATCCCAGTTGAGCAAACGATCCTTATAGCAACTGACTTGATAATAACTTGTTAAATATTATGCGGAATTTAATATTTAACCTTAAGAAGAAGAACAATAACAATAACTCTTAAACACCTCAATTATATTAATAACGAATACTCTAACCAGTATTAGGGTTTTACAACCTTGAAGTGTATCGACCTTAGGACCTCCTTTTATAGGCTAAGGAGTCCTTTACATAATACAATGCGTAACCTACAAGATAAATATCTTTTCCATATTTATCTAATACAAAATATTAAACGGACTATACAAAACTAGCAGTGTTTACAATCCAATAGCAGTGGTTTCACGTTACTACTAGCCGCGGTTTAACTTCAGCAGTGGATTCATTCTTCACAAGGTTTCATCAACTCTATCCGTGGTTCCAACACTTAGAATAATTCCTGTTCATAGCAACCTAAAACCCAACAATCCTCCCCTAAACTTGATACATTCAAATAGAATTCTCAAGTTTCTTTTAAGCTCAAAACTTCTGAATTTGAGGATGTATCCAAACATTTACCAGTTTTTAGAATTTGCTCATACTTAAGCAACAAACTGTATGCTTGATCATCATAGGGCTTCAGCATCTTTAATCCACAGTGCTTCAAAGATTCGAGTAATAACTCCTGGATAATTATTCAATTTAGGATAATCTCCTTCTACAAGCATATGAATAACTTCTCCAGAAACTATTAGCACATGAACTCCACAAGACTGATATAAAAACCATCTTGTAACTTGACAATTGTAGAGTCCCTTCCATTCAGGTTCATCATGAGTAGGTTCAAACAAGATCTTCAAATGATCATACACCATTCTCTCATGATAATCTTCTGGACATACATCACCAAATTTACTCTTGTAAAGCTTCCAAAGATTCATCAAATCATCTCTATCCAGATATTGAAGCATTTGTGAAATTTCTCAAACTCAGAAACTTCATTACTGACTCTTTGAATTTTCCAACATCCTTCACTTCCATTAATCTCAAATGTATAAGAAACAATTTGATTACCATCTTCATTCACTTCTTTCAGTCTTTTAGAACCAGATGTCTTCTGAATCTCATATTTTCTCTTTTGTCTACTTTGAATCCACTCTTCTTCTCTTTCAGAATTCATTGGATTAAAATCCTCATTAATCCTCATACACCTTAGATAAATTTCTTGAATCCTCTCAAATGAACATTTACTGAGATTTTCTGAAATATGTATGCCTGAATTCTTGATAATCTTCATCATCACATTTCTCCACTCTCCTTTTGTAGGAGGTTTCTTCCTTATAACTTGCTTCTTCTCCTTCCTGATCCTCCTTGCCCATTCACCCAAGATTCTAGCTCTTTCATCAACAGATAATAATCCCCACTCTTGAGTTGTGTACTCATTTTGTATATCATTATAAGCTTGAAGATAGGATTGGGTCTCATTCCATTCAGCTAACCATTTCTGAGTAGCTTCTTCTTCTTCTTGCTTTTCTTTATCTGCAGCTGCTTCTTATTCAGCTTGCAAACCTCTTGTATACTCTTCATCATAAGCAATCTGTTCTTCTCTACTTTTAAACTTCAAAACAGGTTCAACAATACCTTTTCCCTTTCCAATATCTGGTTGAGCCAGCTTCTTCTTCAAAGGCTCACCAATAATCAAACTCTTACTCAAGGGTTTAGTTTCAGTAGGTTTAAGAGATAATGGAACAGGTGCAATGATAGGTGTAGGATTAGATGAGGTTTTGCTTAAGTTTATTAGTGTACAAGCAACTTCTTTTTCAACTTCCTTAGATTTAGGTGGTGAATCAGAGGTGGTTGTAACAATTGTAGAAGTGGTTATAATGGCAGTTTGTAAGACTAAAGTGGGAGTGGTTGTGGTTACCTTATTTGAAACTGCAGCAGTGGTTTTAATAACACCAGCCGTGGTTGCAGAGACACTGTCAGTGGTTGTGTCCTGTACCATCTAATCTTCTTTATCTTCTACTATAGTCTTCAAACTTTCAAGAACAGCTTCATTCCCATCTTTATCAGATACCACAAATTGTTCTCCTTGATCTCCACTATCCACATCCTCATCCATATGCACACCAACAACCTCCCCTGAATTCATGCCTTCACTCCTCACCTGTTTGGGTACATCCTCCAAAATCACAGCTGGAGAGGAGTCCACCTTCCTTTTCAACTTTTTCACTTTTCTTAAAACAACAACCCCAGGTCTCCTCACCTTCTCCATCACAAACATTCTGTGCTTCAGCCTCCTAATCTCTTTTCCCTGAAACACAGCCAACTCTTGAAGGCTAGAGATTGTGTTCTCCATCTTGGTACATTTAGCAGTCAATTCATTTAAATGTTCAAGAATATCCTCCCCACTTCGACCTGTGTTAACTGGTCCGAGAGGTGGTTCATTGGAAAAGTCATCATGTACCTGATTAGGATCCGTCAATTCATTGTCATGTTCCAAACTATCCTCATCACTTCGAAATGTGTTAACGCTCGAGAGGTGAATCCTTGATAAAGTAAACATAGCATCGACCTTGCCTGATTATCTATGCACTCGAGTGAGCCGTTGGCTAGGATTCATCCACTTGTGTTGAGTTCCAAGGAACTCTCCACAGCAGGAGTTGCCAAAGGTTTGGTCTTAGTTATGTTTCCACTGTCCTGACCAGCATCTAAGCATGAATCAGTAGTGGAAGCCCTTCCAATCATGTCACCTCCTCCCCGTGTGATAGCCTAATAAGCTACACCACGAACACCAGCTTGAGGTAGCTTGGTGTCCTTCCTCCTCCTAGTAAACAGAATTGGTTCAACAAAGGGTTTGAGGTTGAATAGCAATGAGTCCAGGGGCATTAGTAGTGGGTTGAGATTTACTAACAGTGGGTTCAAGTGCACTAGCAGTGGGTTCAGGTTGCATATATTGGGATGCAAGATCTTCATCAAACTCAGGAATAGCATGAAAATTAATCATATGAGGAAACAATGGAACATCTCTTATTTGAAAATTGGGGTTCTGGTGTCTCATATGTGCAAAAACCTTAGGAAGCATATAATGCACCTCATACTCCTTAGAATGTTCAACAGGTTCTTTTATTTGACTTTCCACAATAAGTTGCACAAACCTTGGATATAAGTAATATGTACCCTTCTTTCTAATATTCTGCACAAGTCCTTCATAAATCATTCTAGACCAATTAAACTTCCTTCATTCAGATAAACATATTATAGCAGTAGCAATTTTGGAGGGAAAGTCATCAAACAAGGTGTGAATCAAAAACTTCCATTGTTGAGAAAACATTCCTTTGAAAATGTTTACCTTGTCTCCCCTTCTAGTATATCCTAACCTTTCTAAACCTTCAAAAATTTCAGCATCAGAAAGGTTAACTACACCATCAGCATCATCCAACTTCAAAAGTCCTCTAATGATTCCCTCATCAACCAAAATCTCATTCTCATTCACAACTGTACTAAAAACTTCTACCCCATCTATCTCCTTAAGCTTAGCATTTCCCCAGAATTGATGTACATAGGCTTTAAGAATTGTGGGTGCTATAGTTAATGCAAAGTGAATAGGACTGTGAGTAAGGAAATCAATCATTTCATGAAAACCTTCGGATCGATTGTTTTTTACCAGATAAGCAACTAGGTTATGTGTTTTGGAGTATTGGTTCGGCATGATGATTGGTGATGTTAATGATGTGGGATTTGTGAATTAAACAGATGAAAGTGGGTAGGGTTTATTTAGAGCGCCAATTGGAAGTGATTTGAAGATCAATTAAATGATCTAGCAGTGATTTGGGGAAATAAATGCGTTAGCACCAAAGTTACCAAACAGCCCCTCAAGTATCCAAGAACAGAAATATGCTAGCAGTGGATTGAAAACCACTAGCAGTGGTTTGAAAGACTCTAGCAGTGGATACAGCATGACACTCTAATCGTTTGACCAAGATTTACAGCAATCAAATCTTTGCCAAAAATAGTGATATCTTACAGAAATATAAAGGATTACAAAAATTTTGATACCTCAGAATCTGAACCAGAAGATGAAGCATAGGCCATAAGAGCAAAGTTATGCTCTTTAGAAGATTCACTAGCAAGAAAAGATGCATTGGGACCTTCTTCAATCTGATCACTCCAGTCATAATCACCAATACTATCTTGAGCAACCAATGCTGAAGAAGAAACAGGCTCTTCAGTGATCTTCTTGACTCCTTCACCAATCCTTTTGGGAGTTCTACATTCTCTAGCAAAGTGTCCCTTCTTATTGCAGTTGAAACACTCCATCTTGCTCTTGTCAAATCCAGTATGCCTGAATTCTTGATAATCTTCATCATCACATTTCTCCACTCTCCTTTTGTAGGAGGTTTCTTCCTTATAACTTGCTTCTTCTCCATCCTGATCCTCCTTGCCTATTCACCCAAGATTCTAGCTCTTTCATCAACATATAATAATCCCCACTCTTGAGTAGGGTTTATGTAGAGCGCCAATTAGAAGTGATTTGAAGATCAATTAAATGATCTGGCAGTGATAATCAATGTCTCATCTGATAGCTCGGATGATTGGGATGATCGTGTTTGGCATTTTGTTCTGAACAATCCAGGTAGAACAAAGAGAGAGGTGTTTGAAGAGGTTTCATCAAGAAAGAGAAACCATTTGTCCATGAGCACTACTCCTTCATCTGCTGGTCCATCAACACTTCAACCAATACCACAAGATGCCATCATAAAGGAAGATAGCTCAGACTCCATGTCAAGCTATATTTCACCATATGAAAGCACAAATGATGACACTTCTTCAAGAGTCTTGGTTGTGCCTCCCCTTGTTGCTGTACTCCCAGCTGAAGAACTCCAAGCACCCGCTAAAGCATTGTTGACACACCACCGCTGGTCCTCCTCATCGACCTCAACACCTATCAGAGAAAGGGTGATGGGACTACCAAATGCCAGAGTGTGGAGCGCAATTAAAGGTCGAAGGGCGCCCAAAGTGATGCCAGAGTGGGCCTTCCCTAAGAAGCCTTAGGTGGTGGGGGAGGGGGTTATATGTGAAGCTTGTGTCCTGTGTTGGTTGTTTTAAGCATGTTGTGATATATTCTCCTGTTAGTTTGTAGCCATGGTTGTAACCACTGCATTTATGAATGCAGTTTATGACATAAGAATAATGGAACCATGTCTTTTCCTTTAAGTCTCTTGCATCATTCAAACAATGATTTACTTTCATATCTCTGCAAAAGGGTCAGTGGGAACACAAAGAAACAAACAGTGGTTTGAACATAACTAAGAGTGGTTAGAACAAGAATAGCAATACTAAGATCACCTAATAATAGTACAAGATTTATACAAACTTTTACAAAACAAGTTGAGATTTAGAGATTAATCATTCCAATACTAACTACAAGGTACTGAAACCTCCCCACATCAAAAGCTTTAGTGAGAAGATCAGCAACATTGAAATCATTATGGATTTTTACCATTTGAATCTACCTTTTCTCATTACAATCTCTAATAAAATGATGCCTTATCTCAATATGTTTAGTTCTAGAATGTAAAACAGGATTTTTAATGATGCAAATTGTACTGTTATTATCAATGTAAATCTTAGTATGCATAAAATTGTACCCAAAATCCAGCAATTGATTCTGAATCCAAAGAACTTGACCATAACAACTAGCAGCAGCCACATATTCAGCTTTAGTTGTAGAATTTGCCACTATTGTTTACTTTTTACACTGCCATGAAATTAGTTTGCTTCACAAAAACTGACATCCTCCAGTTGTAGACTTCCTATCCAAACTAGCACCAGCATAATCACTATCTGTATAGGCCACCAAATCAAAAGGTGAATCCTTAGAATACCAAATGCCCAATTTAGGATGACCTTTAAGATATCTAAAAATTCTCTTAACAGCATTCATGTGTATTGTATTGGGTGTGACTTGGAACCTTGCACACACACATACTGAGAACATTATATCCGCCTAGATGCAGTGAGATACATCAAAGATCCAATCATGGACCTATACAACTTCAAATCAACTTTGGGACTTCCATCATCTGGTAGCAGTGGTTTTTGAGTCTCCATAGGTGTACTAGCACTCTTGACATTGTGAAACCCAAACTTCTTCAAAACATCTGCCACATACTTGTCTTGACTAATGAAGATACCATCAGTCCTCTGTTAAACTTGCAGTCCCAAAAAGAAAGTGAGTTCTCCCATGGAACTCATCTGAAACTTGTCATGCATAAGTTTCTCAAAGTCTTTGCATAGCTCTTTATTGGTTGAGCCAAAGATGATGTCATCTACATAAACCCTAACTAGCAAAATATCATCCTTTAGCTTCCTTATGAACAAAGTCTTATCAATCAGTCCTCTCTTAAAGCCATTGTCCATCAAATAAGTAGAAAGACACTCATACCATGCCCTTGGAGCTTGATGCAAACCATACATAGCCTTTTTCACCTCAGAGACCTTATCAGATGATCAGATCTTCAAAACCGGAGTCGGCAAACATAAACCTCCTCTTCAATAGTTCCATACAAAAAGGCACTTTTAACATCCATCTGATACACAACAAAGTTCTTGTATGAAGCATATGCCAAAAACAATCTTATAGTTTCTATTCTGGCAACAGGGGCAAACACTTCATCATAATCCAAACCTTCAGTTTGTGTGTATCCTTGAGCAACCAACCTGATTTGTTCTCACCACAATACCTTTTTATCCCTTTTATTTCTCAAAACCTATTTAGTCCAATAGCCCTTTTTCCATTTGGAAGGTCAACTAATGTCCATACTTCTTGAAGCTTAAACTGCATAGCTCTCTTGCGTTGATTCAACCCATCCTTCTTCTGATAAAGCTTCTTCAACTCTCTTGGGCTCCTTTTGAGACAGAAAAAAACAAACAAACAATTTTGCATCTTTATGACTGTTCCTTTTGTGAAGTGATCTGGCAAACAAACCTTGTTCAGGAAAAGGTTGTTTGTTCATAGCTCTGCTTCTTGTTTGAACTGGAGTATTCAGATCTTGTTGGAAGTACTCCTAAACCTATTTCAAGTGTTAGTGATTAATATGTAATAGTTAGCTTAATATGGCCTTTATGTTAGTAATTAGCCTTAGGCTTATGTAGAAGGCCCATAAGCCTAGGCCTAGCCCAATAAGGAAAAGAATGGGAACTAGGAGTGTTGCCCTAGCTTCCCTCCTATAAATACCTCTTGTAAACCCTCACTTGAGGGTTGGTTGTTCAATTTATCTCTTTCACATACTCTACGCCTAACCATTCTTCATTTATACGTGTATGTTTGTTTGATAGTTGTTCATCCGATCTCTTCTTCCTCTCTATCTCTTTCTATTGTACTTGTGTTGTAAACTTAGTGACCTAAAAGTGGTATCAATCGCCAAACAGTTGGGTGAACGTATTGTTTTTGAAGTGGGTTTTGGTCCTACTCTTAAGACGTACGGTTCGTTGTTTGATACTTTGGTTCGCTTAAAAACTCATTTTTTACACTTTTCAATCCAAGATTCTTGTACTTTCAATGTTTTAAGGTGTTAAAATATCTGTTTTTGGCATAAAGATTCAAACTTTACACGTGGATACTTGTTTTTAAGCTTGTTTTTGTACGAGGGTTTCGTTCTACGCGTAACCGTTTTTGACACTTTGGATCATCAAGTTTCACACTTTTGTGTTATTTTGGTGATATTGAAGCTATCTCTTCACAAAAAACTGGTTTAGAAACATCTTTGGACAAAAGTTATTTTACGAGTAAGTCTACGCGTAGCAAAACCCTAAAACTACGCGTAACTTGGTTCTTGGTTTGATTTTCGTTGCGGGTTTACTCCTGCTTCTTGCTTGGATAAGCCTGAAAATACGTCGACTTGGGATATCTTTTGCACTGTGATAGTGTAAAAGATCACTTGGGCAAAAACCATAAAATTACGCATAAGCATAAGCTTACGCGTAGAATTTGTTACGCATAAGATTTATCTTACGCCTAAGCTTTCTCTTACGCATAAGTTAATCCTACGCCTAAGTTTTCTACGCCTAACTTACTGTTTACGCATAACTTTAGTGCTTTTCTCCTTACTTACGCGTAAGCTAAACATACGCGTAACTTCTATTGTTACGCGTAACTTTGGTGTTTTTACGCATAAGTGGTACTTGGCTTTTCTGTGATTTCTACGCCTAAGGACTCTTCATCAACAAAGGTTCATTCGACTACAAAGATCCATTTAACAACACAAGTTTTCAACATGTCACAACCACCATACTCTAACTATTTTCCTTACACTTATAATCAACAACAACAACAAAAACAACTAAGTCCACAACATCAACAATTTAATCATCAATAACAAATTTATCAACAACAATTTAATCAACAACATACTCCACAACTTGGTGCAATTCCAACACAAATGGTTCAACCATCACTTAGTCTTCAAGTACAACCTTACACAAACCTCTACAATCAACATCCATCCAGGAATACTATGAAGGAACCGGCATGGTTTGGCAAGATGTGTGAAGCCTTGAGTAGCCAACAATCAATTCATGAAGCCGGCTCACTTGATAGACCTCCAATGCTCACTCCCGGTAATTATGATCAATGGGTAATTCGGTTCTTTAGGTTTTGTGATCTAAAGAAGCCACATGGAAAGTTTTAAAGAAGGTCATTATGGAAGGTCCATTTCAGATGCCTACTGTCGTTACACCCGGAGATCCTAATGCCGTTCCACCAAGAGATGATGTCACCAACATTGCAACTGTTGCAGAACTCACGGGTGATCAATTTCTACACTTTGAAGTCAATTTAACTTGCAATGCAATACATCCTTTTAGGATTACCCAATCCAATCCTTCGAAGTTTTGATGCTCAAAAGACTGCAAAAGCAATGTGGGAACAAATTCATCTTCTTATACAAGGCACAACACTCAATCAGGAAGACATGGAATCCAAAATCTACTTAGCTTATGAACACTTCATGATTGAACCATAAGAGACATTAGAATCTTATCATTATCGCTTTTTAGACATCATTAATGATTTGGACAAACACAACATCATCATGCTACGCATTGCTGTCAACACTAAGTTTCTAAGTAGTCTTGGTCCGGAATGGGAGAAGTATGTCATTTTTCTCCGTCAAGCTAAAAATCTTCATCAAGATACATACGGACTGTTGTACGACTATCTGAAGCCTCACCAAGAAGAAGTTGATAAGGAAAGGATTCTCCGTGGTCAAACTGTTTCACCGTTACTTCCGGACAATCAACAACTTGCTTTGTGGGCTAAAACTAATATTCCTCCTCAACAAGCTCCTCAACCTGCTCCTCAAAACGCAACCATCACACCTTATGATCCGCCACGAATAACCTCAACAAAATTAATTGGTTCCATACAACAACAATACTGCTCAAGCTCTTTAGAGTGAAGCTGATGAGGACTCAGATGCTTTTGAGGAATTGCAACAAGGATTTTCTATGATTGCTAAAGCCTTCGGCCGGTATTCAAACAGATCCAACAATCGCATTCGCTCCTCATCAAACACTAGAAATCAGGCTGTTGTGAACAATTGACGTGTTGAAGTTCGAATCGCGGGTTATGGTCGCCGATGGGAGGAGGTCAAGGGTTTAATGCTATGGGTAGGAATAACCAGGTTGCTCCACAACAACAGAGGGCTCAAGTGGTTGAACAGGAACTCCGGAATGGGGTTAATGGTCTTCGTTGTTACAACTGCAATGAGAAGGGTCATCTGGCTAATGCATGTCCTAAGCCGAGAACAAGAGGCAGTGCTTATTTCAAAGAGGCTATGCTCTTGGCTCTTAAGGATGAAGCTGGTGGAACTCTTACCAACAAGGAACAGAGCTTTATTGTCACACCCCCAAAATATCGCAGCGGAACGATAGTGACTTTGGGGTATGATGTCATAGCACAAAGCATGGATACAGAAAACGACTTCTAAAATGAGACGTTTTGAAAAGTTTACCATTCGATTATATAAAGTTAAAGTTTACAAAACATGAGATCCCAAAGTTTGATAATACATAAAGAGTTACAAAACATGTCGAATGGTAATTGATAAATACACAAGACTCCAATGTTTGCCATGTGACCCAAAAGCTCCATGAAATGCTATCGCCTTACAACCTGAGATAAACGTGCTAAAAAGTGTCAACACAATGGTTGGTGAGTTCATAAGTTTGTTGAAAATGATTTGAAAAAGAAGTCTTTAAAGAATGTTGATGTAGCAAAGGCATTGTAAATCCATTCAGTTCCGAGCTCCGCCCATACAAAACTCGCAACCTATGTGTTCAAAACCCATTGCCTAAAATAGAATTGTCAATCTTGTTTGTAAGTAGGACATATGTGCATACGATATATACAAGTACTTAATGCAAAGAATTACAGCCAACTTAACCTCTTGACAAGTCTACATTGTTTGTTGTGTCTCATTGAATAACGGATTATATTCACCCTGGTCAAGTCATCGGGACAAAGGGTGGGGCCCATTAGATAGTACTATCAATACCTTCCACGGCTCCGGGAGTTAACCAGCTAAAGTATGTATGTTGAAGCATAATTGAAAACAAGTTTAGCACATTAAGGCACATATCGCAATAAACCCCACATAATGTCCAAAGAGTATAAGTAGTATAGTGTAACACAATTGTATAAATGGTTTGAGTATCGCAAGAGTAAAAACAAGTATTTAAGCATTTATCTCCCCCAAAGAGTTTGTAAGAATTTAAACGAGTAAAAGCGGGGTATGAACTCACCTGGTATGATTGATATGCTAACAAAATGAAGTGCACGTAAATGAGGCTCGGAAACTATCCGCGACCTATAATGAATGATGTGCTCTAATATAAGTCATGAGACAATGTCGTGCATGCAAATCCATATGTAATCTATACCACTTGTACGTTTTTGAAAATAGAATTTATCGTCGAAATATATGTTTATGACATCTCGTCATGTTTATAAAATACTTTACAAGTATATACGTTGAATCAACATCCTACGATAATCGTTTTGTGATTTATTGTGAAATTATAACTTTTCGTCGTAAAATAATGTTATTTGAGAATTTCATGAAAGTGACTATACGGCCTTGAAAAGCTAGTCGTAAAATGGTGCACATCGAGTGTCAGGAAACAAACTCAATGGTTTTGGGAAGCCTGTATCATTATCTCAAAGTTTTAACATTTAAGTTTTCATCCTAGAGGTCTCGATCATGGAGAAAAATATAGGTAAAGTATGGTACTTGTGTCCAAAATATTGTTTAAGGGTGGTTTCCGGCAAAGTTTAAGTGACCGTATTTTATTCGTTACAACTCCGCTTGACGAACGGTTGGACATTTTGGAAAATATGCTAGGCGAACTTACTTTTACTAGAAGACATCACGTTATAAAAAGTATTACATCCTTGTTAAAACGACCCTCAACATGGTCACTTGTTGCCGTAAGGTTTGTCTAATAGAACTATATTAGTTTTTCTTATATAATAAAGTTACGGCAACTTTGTGTAAACGTGAATAATTTAATCATTACAAGTCCGTTTTACTTTTTACATCCTTAGATTCGTATTAAAGTATACTAATATATTTTTGATAAGTCGACACATTTAATAACGCTTAAGCCTCATTTTTGACTCGTAAAGAGTGACATTTTCATGCTGAAATTTCTGAAATTATTAGTTTTCGTCGTCAAACTTCAAAATAGCATAAGTTTTCGTGATAGCTCCGTTTTAACCCTTTCAAGCGGCCACATTTTCGTTTTAAAGTTTATTTTCC
Organism: Chrysanthemum makinoi; assembly: GCA_910596185.1. Lineage (NCBI taxonomy): Eukaryota > Viridiplantae > Streptophyta > Magnoliopsida > Asterales > Asteraceae > Chrysanthemum > Chrysanthemum makinoi. The sequence continues at coordinate 180,860,458 of OU343223.1, forward strand.
AAATGTCTAGCCCAAATATTTTTATCCACTGTCGAAAATTCCGTGATTCACAATTTTGATCGACCTTAATTAGACTTGTCGAAATAAGTTTTTCACGCAAGAAAACCTATTCTAACCAATTCAAAACAACTCCGAAGCTATTCTAATCCTACCATACACCTTATTAGGGTGTCATGGGTTCCTAGGCATCACCAAAAGTGATATATTACAAGGAGTAATTATAGGATGACATAAATATATATAACTCTTAAAAACAATGAAAAAGTGGTATAAACATCCATAAGACTTGCATGTTTTTCTCAAATATGATGAAATGAACATAAAGTGAATATGATATATGAAAATGAATATGAGATGCTTACTAGTTAACTTGATGAGGTTAATGAACAAAGGTTTAATCCTAATCACCCAAGGTTTTTATTTCAAAACCTTAATCAAGAGTGTAACTAGAGTGTAAATAACTTGACTTGAAAATATTTTGGTGATCCTCTTCATCCCTTTGGTTGGCCGGTTCACTTGGAGAAGAAAGGAAGAGAGGAAAAATCTTTTTTACACCTTGGATAATTAGTATCTAGGTGTAAGTATGAGTATAATACAATAAATATAAAAGATATTTTGCAAACTTAAGTGAGTCATCCCCCTTGTGTCGACAAGGGGGTTTTTGAATGAGAAATTCATTTTTTTTTATTAAGTATATAGATGTAGATTAGAAGTGTTTTTGTAAGTATAGTTAAGTAATTGAGTACATTTTTAAACTTATAAGGTAGTGTTAATTAAAAATAAATTTTAACGGGTCAAGATAAAATATATTGAGGTCATAAAAATTATAAAAATGCATTTCTTACAAAAATTGAGTGAAATAATAATTATCGTGTAGTATTTAAGAAAAACCGTCGCAATTATATAAATATAACCATTTATATACAAAGTAAATTTAGAACACCGGGTAAACTAATAATAATATTTTTATAATCTTAATATGAGTACAAAATTATATCGGGATAATTTTTGGAAGTATCGGATCAATTGTTCAAAATAATTAATTACGCGATAGCGTTTATTTAATAAGAATTTATGCGTTTAATGTGGAATGCAAAACCATGCATGAACTAATATGATGAATATTGAGTTTGAGAAATGATCAGAAATTGAGAATTGTGACATTTATGGCAGATGCATATTCTGATGATGATATGGAGGACTTGCAGGCTAATGCAGCAGTGATGTTGATGGCACAAATGCAAGCTCTACACATGAGTGACACAGGCCAAGTGTATGACACTGATGGCTTGTCTCGGTACCGAACAAACAATTATCATTAATAATCTGATATCTCCGCCATTTTCTCCATCCGACAAGGATCAAAGTGTTCAACATGAGTCTTCCACATCTCATTCCGATGATTATCAAATAGATCCCGTAGTTATATTTGATGATCAAGATAACCTTATGGTTAATATTAATAATCAAGTTGACTCCATTATTTTGAGGATCTAAATAATGATCATGTTGAGAATCACGTTGAACAAGATGAGCTTTTGTCTGACAGAGAAACTAAGCTCTTGACCTTAATTAAAGACCAACATTCTCGTTTGGAAATTTGCACGAAATTAAAAGAGAAAAATGCACTGCTAACCGGGGATAATGAATGCTTAATTCGACAACTCAACTTTTTCAAAACTCAAGAAAGCCGTGAAAAAGGTTTTGAAGCCGCTTTTGCCAAATCACACCAAAACAAAAAATCTTTGGAACGACAGATTCGTGATCTAGCCGCCTCGAAGAATGCTTTGTTGTCTCAAATAGAACAAATGAAACGCGA
>OU343223.1:180862376-180897375 GCA_910596185.1 Chrysanthemum makinoi
ACATAAACAACAAATTAACTCTTACTTTGAAACTCAAAAGCCAAGGTGAGTTGTTAACTTGTCAAAAACAGTTCTCCGAGTACAAAAAGCATTCAACGAAACGAATAGATGACTATCTTGAGGAAATTGTCGACTTACAAAACAAAATCAAAGAGTTTAAAACTGTTGTTTATAAACATGGTGAATCAATCACAACGATTCAAAAGTTTTATTTCAAATCAAATCCAAATGGATATGGACCGAATCTTGCTGATTATAAACCTAAGTTTTCACACCGAGCATTCAAGCCAAATCCTGAAGTTTTCAGTGTAACATAGAATTGATGATTCAATTATGATGTTGTTGAATATAATCGCATGGAGGAATTAGATGCTGATGACGAGAGTCGGTCAAAATGGAAAATGTCGTTTATAACAAACCATTTAACTATTCAAAAGGCGTAACTTTTATCACACAACAAGATACTTCTAACAACCTTTGGTTATCACACCAGCCAAGTCAGTCCTCAACCAAATGGTGCAAAAATTAATGGTCCTTTACCTTCACTTAGTGAAGTAAAAACTAATGCCGAAAGTTGTCGTGTTATCAAATATTTTGACACTTTCTTATTCGACCTCAATCTTTTGAACGTGCGATTGAATTTCATTCTGAAATAAAAGTTGAACATTTTACCTCGCCATGGGCACGAAAACAACGAGATATTTTTTCGAAAAGAATTTTACCCCATGTCCAAAATTTGAAAAGCTGTGCACTATATTGGGAAAGGGATTTTCACAAGGAACTTGGTCTCATGAAAACAATTTTCGAGAAAAACGAAACATCGATTTCAAATACTCAACGTAAAAAGAAATTATTGAGAAAAGATGTTGATCGACTCTTGGAAATGTTATCTGTGCTGATATCAATAATCTTGTGTTATTACAATCTGTTGCATATGCATCCGATCATATCTCCGCTGATTACTGCTACTGTTGATATTGTTGTGAATACTGATAAGGTGCCTCAAATCGAGTCTTTAAAAGCTGAAAATGAACGATTGTTAAACGAGCTTTCAAATGCAAAACGTCGTCCTAATTGGTGTCAAAAAGATATTCACAATCAACAACTTTTTTTTCAAAACAAAATCGCCCAGTTGCGTGCAAAATCTTCTGATCCTAAAATTGAGCGACTGGATGATCAAAACGCGGTCTTTTAAGTGTCAAATCTCAAAATATGAACAAGAACTTGCAAGTTAAGTTAAAAGGATTATGGTGTCATATTTGATTTACTCAAAGACTCGTGATGAAGCATCAAACGAACTTGATCATTATCTTGCACACAATAAATAAGTCATGAATTTTGCCGAAATCTTCGCTCAAAATCAAGATTGGTGCACACTATCACTAAGTTAAGGGAAATGTTAGGAAAATATGAACAAGTTCAGCCTAGCATCATTAAAACTTGCACTGTAACACTTAGCAAACATGAACCCATAATACCTACTGACAAAACACAAGTTACTAATGTGCTTCCATCTACCTGAAACAGACTAGTTGCCTCTTTTCCAAACATCCATTCACAACCTAGGATCAATACAAGGAAGAATAGGAAGTTACACCTAAGAAAAGACAAATAAAGAATGTTGAAGTAGAAGAACACCGTAGGACTTTGAATAAGACTCAAGTTGCACCCACTTTAGATATTCGGCTAGTAAATGTAATGGAAAAAGTGTTGTAACCGATGTTGAACTGTTAAGTACTTTTGATATTCACCGATGCTTCTTGTGTTATTTTTCGTAAAAGTATGCGTTCTGATTGTCATGATAAATGTGTTGCTAAGGCTATCTTGTCTCGTTTACGGAATCCTAAGATTCAGAATACCTCTAGGCCCACTACTGCTTCTAAGTCTGTGCTAGGTAGACCGCCCTCCTTAGATTCTAAGAAAAGAATTGATGTCCCTGTAGTTCCAAAGATCACCTCCAAGGACTGTAGTACCACCTAGTACATTCACTAAGACTAAAGCTAAGACTAGTTGGAGATGGCAGAAATGGTTACATAACACACTAGGATTTAAATGGATGCCTAAAATTATTGATGTGTGTGTCTCTACTATAACTGCTAAGGAACCTTCTAACTCATCGGGTTCCACATCTACTTCTATTCCATCCGTGGTCGCTGTGTAATGCAGTGATACGATCATCCTTGATTGTTGATAGCGGATGTTCCCGACACATGACATGCAACCTTAAACTGTTATCAAACTTTGTTGCAAAGTTCATTGGCACTGTCAGATTCGGTAATGATCACTTCGCAAACTATCATTGCTACGGAGATTACATCAATGGCAATATTGAAATTAGCAGGGTTTATTATGTGGAAGGCCTCGGTCACAATCTCTTTTCAATCGGTCAATTTTGTGATGGAGAATTGGAAGTTGCTTTCAGGGAGAAAACTTGTTTCATTCGTGATCTATAAGAAAATGATCTTATGTCCGCCAACGCCATCCAGTCTCTACACTATCTCCATGCAAGACATGATTGCTTCATCTCCCATATGTTTACTCTCAAAGGCTACATCTACAAAATCTTGGCTATGGCACCGTCGTCTCTCACATCTAAACTTTCAAAGCATAACCAACCTTGCTCGACACAAACTTGTTGAAGGTCTCCCGCGATTCCGGTATTCTAAAGATCACCTATGCTCAGCTTGTGAACAAGGGAAAAGCACTCGTGCTCATTTTCTTTCAAAGGTGGAACACGCTCAGATGTGCTTCATCTTCTTCACATGGATTTGTGTGGCCCGATGCGCTGCAGGACGATTAATGGCAACGCTACATCTTGGTAATTGTTGATGACTACTCAAGATGGACTTGGGTTTATTTTCTTCGAAGTAAAGACCAAGCTCCACAGATGATCATCATCTTTCTCATGAAAATTCAAAGCACCAAACACCGTCGGACAAATTCGAACGCACAAAGGAACTGAATTTGTGAATCAAACTCTTCGGGAATATTATGAGAAAGTGGGAATTGAGCATCAAACATTTATTGCCCGCACACGAACAAAATGAGTTGTTGAAAGACTAAACCATACGTTAGTGGAAGTCGAACGATGTTAATCAATGCTAAACTTCCAGATTACTTGTGGGCTGAAGCTGTCTCAACCGCATGCTACACTCAAAACCGTTCAATGATCACAAAACGCCACAACAAAACACCTTTTGAGCTTCCACAACCGTGAAACCGAATCTTAAACACTTTCATGTATTTGGATCCTTTTGCTATCCGAATAATGATCGTGATGACTTTGGAAAGCTCAAAGCCAAAGCCGACATTGGAGTATTTATTGGATACTGTGAGAATTCAAAAGGTTACCGGATCTGGAATCGTCGCATAAAGGGTTATGGAACGATTCATGCTAATTTTGATGAACTTATGATATGGTTTCAGTATAATAAGCTTGGAACCCGGTCACAACCGCTAAACATTCCCCAAACCCCATCATCAGCTGAAACAAGCCCTCAACTTACTCGTCAACAAATGGAAAGGCTATTTGTTTCTTCTGCTCAGCTGACGTATTGATGAACGTGCTCGGTGTATCCGCTGTTTCGCTGCTCAACTCGATAATACTCATATACCGATACATGCTACAACAACTTCGTTGTAGACGCACCACCGTTGACTCAACAACAACAAGTTGAACAAACCGCCCAATGACGCAGAACCAACTGATGATGTTCTGAATGATGTAACCCCACCTGCAGATTTTGATCCAAATGCGTTCTTTAACCCGTTTGCTAATGAGACTGCTGCACCTGATGTTGCGGAATCATCTACAAGCCAATTGAATCCTCAAAATCTGCATAATGTATATCAACATCAACCTTCCACACATCGTTGGACAAAAGACCATCCCCATGAGAATATTATTAGCAACCAAAATCAACCACTCGTAACGAGACAACGTCTTCACACAGATGGTGAACATTGCATTTATGCACTCACGTCGCCAATCTGAGCCTAAAACATTAAAGACGCAATGACAAAAGACAACTAGATTGAATCCATGCAAGAAGAACTCAACCAATTCAAACGTCTTGAAGTATGGGAAATGGTTGAAAGACCAACAGGGGTCTACGTCATTGGTCTCAAATGGATCTGGAAGAACAAATTGATGTGAAGGAACGTGAATCGTAAAACAAGTCAGTCCGGTGGCTAAGGGTTTATAGACAGAGGAGGGTATTGACTTTGAAGAATCATTTGCTCCGGTTGCTCGTCTCAGGATGTTCGATTTTCTAGCTTTACGCCACATGAACATCACGGTCTTTCAAATGGATGTCAAAACTGCATTTCTCAATGGACAACTCAAAGAAACGGTCTATGTGAGCTAGCCAGAGGGATTCGTTGATCCATAGTTCCCTAATCATGTCTACAAACTGAAGAAAGCTCTCTACAGTCTCAAACAAGCCCCTGGGCGATGCGATAAGTTATCATCCTTCCTTATTGCCAATAAGTTTACCAAAGGTTCGCTCGATCCTACACTCTTTATACAATATCACGGGGCTCACATCTTAATCGTTCAAATTTATGTGGATGACATCATTTTTGGGTCAACACATTTAAAATACTCAAATGCTTTTGCAAAACTTATGAAAAAACATTTTGAAATGTCAATGATGGGTGAACTCACATTCTTCCTTGGAATGCAAGTTCATCAATCACCCAGTGGTATTTTCTTGAGTCAGTCCAAATATGCCCTTGAATTGTTACACAAATTTGGAATGCAAAACTGGGACACCTATGCCACACCAATGGCTCATACCAAGAAGCTAGACGCTGATTTACATGGGATATTGGTGGACCCTACCAATAATCGTAGTATCATTGGGTCTCTATGTATCTAACAGCTAGCGTGTCTAATATTGTTTTGCCGTCTATCTTTGTTCCCGTTATCAGTCGAGACCAACTGAAACCCACCTCTCTGAGGCTAAAAGAATCCTCCGATACATCAAGGGAACTATTAATTTGGGAATCAGTATCCAAGGATTCCGGTTTTGAACTAATCGCTTTGACGTGATCACGCAGGATGCTTAGATTCATGTAAAAGTACTTGAGGAGCTTTACAATTTCTTGGTGATAAACTGGTGTCATGGCAATCGAAGAAGCAGGATTGTACATCACCGTCCTCAACCAAGGGAATATGTAGCCATGTAAGCGTGTTGTGCTCAAGTCATTTGGATGAGAACACAACTCAAAGACTATGGTTACGTATTTGATGAATCCGATGTACTGCGACAATCGGAGTGCTATTGCGATCTCGTGCAATTCAGTTCAACATTCGAATCAAAGCACATCGATCTTCGATATCATTTCATCAAGGACTACGTGGAAGCGGTACTGTTGAATTATATTTTGTGGGTACAATACCAATTGCGATCTTCTCACCAAAGCCTTAGCTCCTGCTAGGTTTAATGAGTTGGTCCACCGATTGGTATGCGGTGTTTGACTCAAGAGGAACCGGATGAACTCTTAAAACATTCTTAAAAACCAGTCAAACACCAAAACCTCTTTTGTAAATATTTTTCAAAACAAAAAAAAAAATATAAAATCTGATAAAACAACAAAATATTCTCTTCTATCTATTTTTCTCTTAACATGGCAAGTACGTTTCTTCCGTCAACACTCTAATCTTTCAAAATTCAGTATTTTTTCCGATCAAGTGTTGAGGGGGAGAAAATTTAATACTTAACTGTTTCAAAATAACCGTGTACTTGCATGTTACCTATTCCCGGTTGTTTCTTTATTAATGGTGGTCTTATTTCTGGTTTCTGACACTCCTCGGACTAAAATTTATAAACTTTCATTATTTCTTAAGTCGAGGGGGAGTGTCGTCAAAGTTATTTCCAAATATTCTTTGTTTGGTAACCAAAAAAAAAAAAAAGGGGAAGTTAAAGGCTTTGGATGAAAATGGAAGAGGTGGAGGGACTAACTGCAAAAGCTTAAAGTTATTTTAATAAAAATCCTCCACCTAACCTAATCTTCACATTTATTACTCATACCAAACAATCCTACGCACAAAAATCTTTCTTCAAACTGTTATCTGATCTTCAATTTGTAAGTGATTTTGTGTTCTTAACAAGTTTTAAACAATGGTTTTGAATTTCACGCTAATCCAAACGTTAAAGTTAGATTTGTTTTTTCAAAGCCCACGCTGCCCAATGTAAATCTTGTTTATGCATTTGAGGTTAAAACGATTGTGTCAAAACATTTCTTTTACATCAGTAATACCATTCTTACACTCAAAACACACCTAGAATCATGTATTGATTGAATTTGAAAAACTAGGGTTTATGCGTGGGTTTGGGTAGTTTCAAATGTGAATGTTTTTGGTCAAAAATATAGTTGTGTGATGTTGTTATCATGGTGAATTGATGATATCTAGGCTTTAAATCAACCCAGATACACTAATTGATTGAGAATTAGAGATTAGGGTTTAATGTTCTTGAAATTTGGGTATTTTTGATTCACTGCGAATTTGGTGTTAAAACTTGGTCATTACACTCACATAACTTCTTAGACTTACCAGAAAAAGTTTGGTCCAATTCCCATGGCTAGATTTCTTACGCGTGATTATTGAAACTAGGGTTTAAGTTCTACGCATAAGACTTTACTGCGTAAACTGTTTGATGAGTATTCATGCCATGATCTGTTATACAATGAATGTATGTGTTAATATTGATGTTATTTTAGGTTTGCTACTCGTAAAAATCAGAATCAAGGTTGTTAGACATCTACGCATAAGTATCACCTACGTAGCATGTTATGCGTAAGAAATCTTCGCGTAGGTTGCGTAAGGTTCTACATAAGGGACTACGGCGTATCCTGAAGGATATCGTAAACAGTGACCTCTACGCATAAGGTCTACTCGTACGAGTAAGCCTTAAGCGTAAGGTTTTATATCGCGCTTCGCGTAATCTACGTTAGGTCCCCTTTTCCTACGGCGTAATATTTCTTCGCGTAAGTAAGGATCCTACGCATAAGCTTGCGTTCACGTTATAACTCATGTTTACGCATAAGCTACCATTTCTACACCTAAGCCTTGATCAAACCTTCATTGTGAATTGTTCTGTGCGCAAACTTGTAAATAAATAAATCATAACGTCCGAAACCAATAATGTCACTAATAAGCTTAGCGTTTAATATGTTGTGAAAATAAGTGATAACATAAACTTTAAAACTTAAAGTTAACTAACTCACGAAACTTTTCTCGACGTCATTGGACTATTGAACAAACAAGTGACTTTGGACTCGTAACAATCATTGACATATCTCATTCAATAAGTAGACAATAAAACCTTCTATTGACTAACATTATGTCTTTCGATATGTTGGTTCTGTTTGCTAAACGTATTTCAGATCATGACATGGACGCTCAAATGAATGTAGATGCACCAAATGTTCTCACCAATGCTGATATTTTCCCTCTTGGTTATCCGATGAAGATTGGAAAGCACAATCTTCGTGTCGACTTTGAAACTCTCACACCTTGACATTCGAAGAGCCATCCTTATCAGAACATGCTCACTTTGATTCTATACGATCGGGAGATCTACATTCAGCGGTTCGGAATACCAAGCATTCTCATGTGGATCTAAAGAATATTCCTCAGCAGAGGGAACCCTTTTATATCATCATCACAAAATCTGTTTTACGGTCGAGGCAGTGGCTATGAGCATCCCAAGCTCTTGGGCTACTTAAATCTTTTGGGCCCTGATCAACATGAAGTACACGAAGTTGAAGCTCACGATATGGGATGACATGATGACATTCCTCAAAAAGCTTGGCTCAAAGATTCCTTACATCAGATATACAAAGCTGTTGATCGAGAGCACTTGGATATAACCCATATCCCCAAGAGAATCAATGACCCAGAACAATCATGACATGTTAACGAATCCACTCTAACTGTGATTTAAGGACTCAACAACTAAGAAACAAGGTGCGTGTTGCGGATCACCTCTCTGTCGAACTGAAACAACTCTACTCATATAAAGGTATTTGGTAGTTGAAGAGAACAAAGTTGGTTTCCTTGATGACAAATCTTTGGTACACCTAGAAGGAAAACCGACAAAGGAAGTGAGGGGAGTGTTACAATTCTGAAGGTCAGAGAAAGTTTCCTAAGAGGTCACCTGGTCACAAAAGGAAAGTTCCCTCGAAGGAAGCTATTCCAATCCCCAAACCTAAATCGCCACAACATCAGAAGGATGAAAGTTCTGAAGATACTCAATCAGACGAAGAGGTTACCTACTCGAAACGCAACCAATTTCACTCCAACATTCGCTAAACCTCGGTCCACGGAAGATAAAGGAAAAGGAAAGACTCAATAATTGAGCAAGAAGAAGAAGTATCGGATGAAGAGCCTCTACGGACAGTGCGAAGAAGTTCAAATTCATTAGACTCTAAAACGTCGCAAAAGAATTTGCTAATGATCAAATGGCTGGCCCCGGAGGATCGAGTGGTGGAGTTCGACCTTCACCAGGTCCTGATGCGGTTAATAAACCCGTTAAGGGATCTGGTGCCACCACTCATGAGCAACAACAACAGCAATTGGAGGATTCTATTCTATTTGACATTGAAGAACCAGACACAGAAAAGACTAAGAAAGCATCTGGTGATGATACTAAAAGGCGATGGCCTAGACTAAGTCTAGAAAAGATGATGTTCTTGACAGTTCCACACGTTCTAAGGAGAAAACGTCTGAACCATCTAAGGACCCGGATCTCTCAAGCTAAGACTCGAATCGTTAAAGCTAAGACTGTGAAGAAGCCAACTGCATCCTGTATCTCTCAAGCTAAGACTCGAATCGTTAAAGCTATCAAACAGGTCAGAGAGAAAGATATTACAAAGAAGAAGTTAGATTTTCTTGCTGACTAGATACAGTATCTTCATGATGAGAAAGACAAGATGCAAGTTGAAAGGGAGTATGTCCAGAAGCTCATGAAAGATGATCTTCAAGGGAGAATGGACGAGATGATCAAAGGATACACTCACGAGTTCCTTTTTGACGTTGTTCCTAAACTGACAAAGAAGATGTACACCAGAAAACTTTATCCGAATCTCTTACATTTGGCCAAGCAAACCATGAGATCAACACCAATGCATGTCAACATCAACCCAGTTGATCCCATAATATTCTCAGATGCTGAATTGGTTAACAAGCTGGTAGCTCAAATGTCGAAACGCTCTGCAACATTTACCTCCTACGAAGGTAAACTGTTTGAAGCATTGCTGGAATACCAACTCAAGTCAGCATACGAGAGAAGAGCGTAAGGCCTAGCGTCCAGAGGCGATGAAGATAAAGACATATAAGGATAAGGCCAAAACGTCCGAAGACGTCTGGTGAATCATCCTCCACCCCAACGGACTCCGGCTCAACAAAGATCTCATCCTCGCTCTTCTACAGAAAAACCTCGAGTTACGAGTTACCACCCCAAACTCAGAAAACCGGTGATCACTTTGAATATACGGGTGGTGACGATGAGGAAATCCACGAGCCCCAACAACAACCCATCTCTCCGACACGGCCAGAAACCCGAATCTCACTAGGCCAAAGAAAAGCGCTATGGCGTCCTATCATGGCTAGGCGAGGATGATCTGGTTGACCATTTTCTCAAAGCTGTTGATTCCTCCTTACCCATCGAGAAGGTCAAGACGTTACAGAATGTAATACATTGGAGCATGCCAAGTTCTTGCAAGAAAAATTCCGTGTGAAAAAGATGGCGAAAATCGAGTTGAAGCGAATCAAGAATGAAGCATTTCAACTGCTAAAGGCACTCATAAAGTGCTATTGAAGTTGAGTATCACCTTGATAATATAGCACGAGCTATGTCTAACAACATGGATTGGCTCAACCCCGAAGCAAACATCGACTTCACCAAATGGGATAATCCTCCATATTACACCGACTGGTCTAAACCTCTACCAACAATTAGCCAACCAGATCAGCCTAAGATTCCATTCCGCTACTTCTTCAACAGAGATCTGGAATTTCTTCTCCATGGTGGCGATGGTTCAAGGAAATACGCTACATCTCTGACACTTCCATTCCCGGCAGCCATATACTCTAACTATATAGCCATCGAGGAAAAGGCTAACCTCATGTTCTCCAACAAAGTGGAAGTATATGACCGTGATACAATGTATGGGATTCACCATTGGCCGGAACGCCGATGAATCTACTACAGGTGCCAGTTCGAAGTCTCAACATGAAGTGTTCAATACTAAAGCAATCGTGGCTATTAAACATGTTGATCTTTCGTCTAAATGGGACTACACTTTCCTTAAGAATATCGTGGTCAAGGCAAGACGAAGGGATTATGCATTCTCTGAAGCGGACTTTGAGAATTTGTCTCTCAACGACATTGAAGACATGTACCTTGCCAAAGTACAGAGTCGCATGAGACAATTCTCGACTGAAGTACAACGTGAATTCATCAAGTCCCTGCTTATCTTCATTAGAAGAATTGTAATCAAAGAACGTGTAGAAGATCTCCAGCTTGTAGTTGAATCATATCGGACCGTGTCAACTTCACCCCACCTCAACTAGAACTCCGACATCAACCATCTTCCACAATAAACCTCATCAGCAGACCATTGAGAGTAATTTACCTTGTGAGCTACAAAGAAACTGCTTGATGGCGTGTCGAGATCTTCACAAGTTCGGGGATCACACATTGAAGATGGTTAGGGATGGGTTAGCTTATCGGTTGAAGGAGATATATGAAGGAATCGGGTCTCCAAAGCGATGGAATTCTCAGGACAGAAGGGATGTGACAAGGATCATTACCAGGATTGATGAAAGGTTGTATCGAAGGGATCAGTTCAGAACACTGGAGAGCTTTGTAGGTGGTCATCCCAGGATTGCTCTCGCCGGCTATCAACGCCCTGTTCACATTCATGGAAACATTGATGGACTTCCTAGTACCCCTTGAACTACTTCTATTTCATATAATTTGGATGTGTGATTTATTTATGACAATGGCTTGTGCACACATAACAGTGTACAACCCGTTCTTGTCAAGAAAGGACCCTGTGGTACGCTTTAGTGCCACAATCCTTATAAAAGGAGCGAAAGCTTCATACTTTTGAGTAAAACCTATCAAACCTTTCACTTTTCAAGGTTTTGCTCAAAAGAACAAGTACTTCCCCTTATGATTTTTCAAAACCTCAACCATTTATATTAATTGTTGAGGGGGAGTATTTGACTTAAAAACTTTGTTCACAAAATGTTCTTTGTGCAATCTTCCCACAAAACTCAAAATGGTCATATTTATTCTCAACATTTCATCAAAAACAACTTTTATATGCCATTTTTGAGGGGGAGAAATTTATGTGATAAGAAATATGTTGTATTTTGCTATTGAATCCTCGTGTGAAAAGACTTCAACCCATGAATTAGTCATACATTGAAAAGATTTGTCTTCCAAGACTTATCCAAGTAAATTGTACCCATTCGAGAAGCTCTTGATAGACATGAACTTTGACGGGTTTGACAACCTCTCGGGGTTGTCCACATCTTCAAGGTAGTTATTAGAGCTAGTTGTCACCTAAAAGTTGACAATCTATCTCTTTAACTATGCAACGTAATCGTGTCTCACAAGGAATTGTCTATCTTGAGTCGATCAATTCAAAAGTGCGCGCTCTTCTCTCTCCTTTGCAGATTTACATTAAACTCTTAAGCACATGTGGAGGGTATTTACGAAAATCTAAAACTCTTGAAGTGTTCAAACATGTTTTCATTCACAAACACTTCGAGAGATTTTCATGAAAATGGTTTTATGGCAGTGGAGTTATAAGGTGATTAAGGTTAGGAATAACCGTCCTATGATCCGCCAGGCCGGAGGAGGATCTACAAGGACACTACTAATAGTTAGAATTAGAAGTCCTTAGGTATGATTATAAAAAGGAGAAAATGAGAATCGGAGAAAGAAGGAGTTGAAGAATTAAAAGAAAAGCAAAGAAAAGGGTGAAAAGAAATAGCCCTCCAGATTATTCAACTTAGGAAGACAGGTTCAATTCATATGCTCTTGGTTGTCACTAGATGACATGCGGTATTGAAGATTAAAATCGTCATGGACCCAGTGATGCATGCACTAAACCTTCTTAGTCACTCAAGTTTCTATCAACAGAAGCTTGTTTCATTCTCACAGGGAACCCTACGTAAACTATTGGTTTTCTCTTAGAGATTGCTGGTATTGAAGAAGGAGACCCTCTCACTAGTCTCCGCTCAGGAAAACCAGAACGCACTATTGAGTCTAGAGCCACGAGATTCATCAAAAGATCTCATAGGTACACTTGACATTTCATCACTTGGTGTTCAACAATAAGAACATCAGTGGTACGATATCGAGTCCTTCACAGATCTTAGCAATCTGTCGAGAACCTTTATGAGAGGTTCACATCTGTGATCCTCAGTGATTGAATGGAAACTCCTACCAGGGTCAACTTCAAACAGCCCTGACAGCAGGTCGCTTTGGTAACTCCCCGTGGATTACGCTTAGTGGTCTCAAACGATCTACAGTCGTGAGGTGATGCCTCGGTGTACCTCAGCGACTCATCTGAACCGTAGATGTACTTTGGTACATCGTGTTATCTCACTTGTGGGACTCCGGTTCAAGAACGGCCTTTGTGAGAATTAGAGTTGTGTTTTCACACTATGCTGTTAACACTCTCGAAATTCAAACTTGTAAGTGCTGGAATCCGCTTATCACTAACCTTTCTTATGTATACTTCTTATGGGCTCTGGGCGGGTGATCGTGCAGATTCTTCACATGCTCATGCCAACATCATCACTAATGGAAGTTCTCTCGAAAGGCAACACAAAGATCAGAATGATTCTACGTCAAATCAAAGAATCTACAAAGTTTAAAGACTTAAAGAACTTCATCAGAACTGAATTCCAACGTCAAATAGTGTGTGAGCATGTTGAAAAATGGAGGAGACGGAGCGATGTGAGACTGGCGGAGACTTGATGCAGACAACAACAACATACTATCACTACCATCACAAAGAACAAAGATCAAAGATTAAGATGACGTCAAAGCGGAACTTTTAAAGAAAACAATTTCTCTACACTGGGGAGATTGTTCGAATCAAGACAATTCTTCTCACAAGAAAGAATGTCGAGAAAGGCGTCAAAGCTACTATTACATCACACCCTCCGTCAGCATTCATTCATCACCAACACTTAGGGGGAGATTGTTGGAATCACTCCTAAACCTATTTCAAGTGTTAGTGATTAATATGTAATAGTTAGCTTAATATGGCCTTTATGTTAGTAATTAGCCTTAGGCTTATGTAGAAGGCCCATAAGCCTAGGCCTAGCCTAATAAGGAAAAGGATGGGAACTAGGAGTGTTGCCCTAGCTTCCCTCCTATAAATACCTCTTGTAAACCCTCACTTGAGGGTTGGTTGTTCAATTTATCTCTTTCACATACTCTACGCCTAACCATTCTTCATTTATACGTGTATGTGTGTTTGATAGTTGTTCATCCGATCTCTTCTTCCTCTCTATCTCTTTCTATTGTGCTTGTGTTGTAAACTTAGTGACCTAACAGATCTCCAAGAATTTGCTCTTTGGGATGATTCTTATGAACTCTGGTAGTAGGAATTGGACTCTCTGTGATGACTGTGTCTAAATTAGTAAAATCAGTATCATTGAAGTAGTCATCCAAGTTTTCATCATCAGTAGGATACTCATCATCATCAGTAAGAATCATCATTAGTACTTGCAGCAGTGTTTGCACTTGTACTAGCAGTGGTAGATATTGGCTTAGAAGTGGTTTTATTAAACTTAGTAGTGCTTTCATTTGGCTTGCATGCTTTCAGAATGCTTCTTCTTTCTTTCAATTTCTTCTACCGACACTGAATTATCTTTCAACAACTCTTCCTTATCTTGATGATGATCAACCTTACTTCCAGAATTCAAAACATCATCAGTGGGACCCTGCTTTTCAATGATGGGTGAGACAAAACCAGCTTTCCACTTTTCAACCAAATAGAACTCCTTTGTAGAATCAGTTTCCTTAGAATTTCTTTCTTCATCAGAATCCTTTGGTGTACCTGCATCAACATTAGTAGAAGATCCTGCATTGATAGGCTCATAATTCATAGATTTGGTTAGCATATCAATGTTAAACAACCATTATGGTCCTTTGGTCTCAACACTAGGAGTCTCTTCACTAAACTTAACATGTAAGATTTCTTCTACTATCCTGGTCCTCCTATTGTATACTCTAAAGGCTTTACTATTTGAAGAATAGCCGAGAAAGTATCCATCATCAGCTTTCTCTTAAAACTTGCCTAGATAGTCTATGCAATTTAAAATAGTAACAGGACACCCAAAAGGTTTTAGGAATGCAATCATAGGCTTCCTATCATGTAACAGCTCATAGGAGGTCTTGTTATGAGGCATCACTACCTTACTTCTATTCTGCACATAACATGCAGTTCCTACAGCTTCAGCCCAAAAGTTAGTTGGTAACTTTGATTTTGACAACATTGTTCTTGCAGCCTCAATTAGTGTTCTGTTTTTCCTTTCAGCTACACCATTCTGTTGTGGTGTCCTAGCAACACTAAACTGTCTTTCTATACCCTTAGTCACACAAAACTGATTCATCACATCATTCTTAAACTCAGTTCCATTATCACATCTGATTACTTTGACTTTCTGGTTTACTTGATTTTCTATCTTAGTAATGAAACTTTTGAGGATCTCACTAGTCTCACTCTTAGCAGCCAAAAAGTATACCCAAGAAAATCTACTATAATCATCAGTAATCACTAGGCAATACTGCTGATGGTTCAAACTTTTAACAAAGCTAGGTCCAAATAAGTCCATAGGAAGCTTTAAAAAGTATACCCAAGAAAATCTACTATAATCATCAGTGGTTGTGTAATGGTGTTCACATTTTTGGTCTTACAAGAGGCTCTATATTGTTTTCCTTTCTGACAGGCCACACAAAGTTCTTTACACTCAAAAACCTTAGAAGGTAACCCTCTCACTAAGTTTCCCTTTACCAGTTTATTGATTGTTTTGAAATTAAGGTGTCCTAGCCTTCTATGCCACAATTTAGACTCATCTACTGATGCCTTAGCACACAAACAAGTTAAGGACCTATTAGGAATTACATCTTTAAGATCAAAAATATATATGTTTTCCTTTCTAGGAACCCTAAGCTGTATATACTTTTCATCAGGCAATTTGAAATCAGGAGACACCACACCTCGCTTTCCTAAAAGTACCAGTTTTCTTATCTAGAGGTGGCAAAGCGGGCGGCGGGCGGTGAACGCGGGCACGGGCTAGAATGGGCACGGGCTTAAACGGCCACGGGCTAAACGGGCACGGGCCAAACGGGCACATGTTATACAAATCGCTTAATAAAACACCTAAAAAGACTAAATAAATTCCTTAAACGTAATATCTTATTTATATTAACAAAAATAAATATATTATATAAAAAAATCTTTAAAACGATCGTTAATGTTCAACAATTGAGAGAGAAAAAAAGTGCCCGTTTGTGCCTATTTAAGTTTTTCAATGGGCTATATGTGCCCATTTCAAAAAATGAAAGGGGCTAAATGTGCCCAAATCTTTTAAAAATGTGCCCATTTAGCCCATCTTTTTGCTTCTGGGCACATTTTTCCACCTCTATTTTTATCACACATTTGAGAAACACTGAATAAAATGTACTTTAGTCCCTATACCAGATAGACCTTTTCAAAGTTTAATTTCCCGGTTCTGATTGTGCCTCTGCCAAGTATCTTTCCTCCTTTTGGATCATTGCCAAATGCCACATATCCTCCATCATAAGCTTCAAAATCCTCCAGGTTTCTCCCATCCCATGTCATGTCCCAAGGCAACCACTATAAAAATTCCTTTGTCTTTTAGCTCATCTTGTAAATTGCCCGCATGAATTCTACCCAAGTTAGTTCCATTGTAAGCCAGACGATTGGAGTGCGCCTGCATCAACATAATCAAATATCTTTAGGTCCATTGATGCACAACTGACATGTTGTAAGACCTCGGGCTTAGGCTTCCATTGCCAGCTAGTTGAGGCCTTAACAGCATAAAAATGGTTTCTAACCACTGTGTCAGCTATCACCTTTGGAATTTTTAAAACTTCTTTTGAATCAGTGGTGATATTCTGCTTAGCAGTGGAAAGATTTTACTTAGCAGTGGTTACATTTTTCTTAGCAGTGGTTGGAACTGTTAGGAATTGGAAATTTCATAGTGAAGCATCGGTCACCCTATAATATAATCTAGCTTAAGTTAGCTCGTAGACATATCATTTTATTACGTTATTTGTTAGTTAGTTATTAGCATAGTTTAGTCTAGTGCAACACCGTGGAGGAAGGACGGGTCTTTACCCACTGTATGGCTGATCCACAGCCCGAAGGAGGGCGTGCTTCTTTATATAAATAGCCCTCTCCCCACAAGGGAGATGGTTGGATGTTCATTTGGAATCTAACCTTCTATGTGTTTCTCTCACTAGAACATCTCTCTTTCTCTCTCTAAAACTTGTATCGCCTATATATGTTTGTGCTTTGATGTGTTTGTGAAATCCTATATCTTACAGTTGGTATCAAGAGCCATGGTTTGATCACTCATCTTTCATGCTCTTTGTTTTGGTGGATTTCATAAGGTTTTTGGGGTTATAAGTGTTTAGGAGAGTTTGAATCATTTGGTCAATTTCTAGTGTTAAAGTTTGAATTTTGATTGTACTTTTGTGTTTAGGATCATCATATGTGTTTTGGTTTTGAATTGGAAGGCTTGAATCATTGTGGTCTAGCTGTTTTTGATTAATAAAGTGGTTGTTTTCAAATATTGTACGAAGCGAGTTGAGCTACGGTGTTGAGTTTCTTGGAAGCGAGTTGCTTTGTTATTGGAAGCGAGTTGGTTTACGCGACTTGGCTATTAAGCGAGTTGTATTAGCGGTGAGTTGATATATGTGACTTGGCTATTAGCGAGTTGATTCTTTAGCGACTTGAGTTTTAAAGCGACTTGGCTATTAAGCGCGAGTTGTATTGTCAGCGAGTTGGTTTAAGCGACTTGGTGGTTAAGCGAGTTGTCTCTGTATGCGACTTGGCTATTTAGCGAGTTGATTCTTTAAGCGACTTGCATTTTAAGCGAGTTGATGCTTAGTGAGTTGATACCAAAGCGTTTATTTGTCTATTTAGATTTGCCTATTGATACTCACGTTTACGGTTGTTCTTTGATTTTGAAAAATCCGTGAAAGAATCTATTTCTCGGTTTAATCAAAGAATAATAAAAATCCCGTAAAGTCTCGGACATTCATGGCTTATACAACGATCCAGTAATTTCTAATGTGCTCAAACTATATGACTCGGGAATTGCAGGATAAAGTATGTACTAGTCGAAAGTTTGACCTTAACGATGTGATTCAACCAATGATGATCTAAACATTACACACCTTGAGTCCAATTCAAATGAACCCCAGCAGCAATTACATATTGAATGCAGTATTCAACCTTATCTACTGCTTAACTCTCATGTCTAACAAATTTTATCCACGTCCATCGATCGAACATGTAGTGCTCTATTTCGTCAGGACTTACCTACACTGAAGAGAACATTGTTGCTAGACTTAGAACAATTGAAGATCCAGCTCATCAAAGGAAAAATAATGAAGGATGATTCCATGGCTATACGCTAGATGATTCACAACCAATTCCAGCCATTTATCAATGAGGAATATTCCGCAGATTTTGATCAACACTTGACGAGTCTTTCCTTCAAAAAGCATACTGGAATGGAAATTCAGGAATACTTCAATACATTCATCAAATTAATACGTAATATGGAAATGTACATTGAGGAGGCTGCTAATGCAAATTATGAATTATCAGGTGATGTGTTAGCTGAGAGGCCGATTAGTGTTAAATGCGGGATGTCAGAAACAAATGACAATGATATTATATTTGAAGAGGATGCAGTGATCAGAAATGTGAACGAATGTGGGGCACAATCATTTGATTACAGTGATGAAATTGGAATGGCATCGGATGTTGAATCTGGCGACAATGAATGCAAAGGATCAAAGACTAAGGAGCATGAAAGCTGTCGAAACTCATTGACACTCAGTATAAGTGATGTGGATGCAAGTGTCAGACCGATGAATGATCTGGTGTCATTTGATGAGCTACCCTTGACTATTCAACACAAGGCATCGTACGTATATCCAAACCATTTGAATTTAAGGATAAACTTGATTATGATAAATGTTTTACAACAATTGATATGGTTGAGACGAAATCAAGCTTTAAAACAAATGATATGGTTTCAAAAAGGGCATTTGATGAACTTTCTAACAAATATTCGATTCTTGAAAAACACTGCATTTCCTTGGAAATTGCAATACAGCAAAAGGAAGAAAGTTGTCCTGCTTCAAATGTATCCACAAATCCGGAATTCCCATAATTTCATGAATTTTTTGAAATTAACCAATTGAAAACACAGATTCAAGACAAAGACTCAACCATTTGTAATCTGAAAAAACAAATATCAGACATTCAAATGAACAAGAATATGGGTATGAACATTATGAACTGTGAAGCTAGTGATGAAATTAAATCTAGGAATGAGGAACTAGCCCTATATGTAGCTAATTTGTTAAGAGAAAATGAATCCTTGAAGAAGAACTATTTGGAATGTAGGACCAAACAGATAGATCAAATCAACTCCATGTTAGTTGACATTGATACCCTCAAAAGCCAAATTCAGGATAAGAGTTTCACTATCGTTGCTTTAAAAAATGAGCTTGGAAAAAATATGGGAAATAGAGTGAATACTAAGTTTGCAAATCCATCAACGTTGGTGAAACCAACTGTTCATAATGCCACTAAACGACTTTTAACTAGGCAGCCCAATGCATTTAATACTAAAAGATTTAAATCATCAAAATCTAAGCTTGCCCCCCAAGTTGATGAGAATATAGTTTTGTCAAAACCAGTCACTTCACTAATTCATTCCAATATGAGGAATGACAATCCCCAGCTGAAGGTTCAGAAATCTAAGATCAGAAATATAAGGAGTTCATCTTGTCCATATAAGATGCATCAAATGGCTGACCCATCCCCTAAGAAACAAATTAATTGCAAAAGGACCAATGCTTAGAACAGGGATTTGGCTTCATCTAACTCTGCTAGAAGTTGTTTTAAGTGGATTCCTACTGGTGGACTCTTTAAGTTCACAGGTACCAAATGGACTTACTCACCTAGATTTTGTCTTAAGTGGATGCCACAGGTAAAATCTTCAAGAATGTTGAACTTAAAGGGATGTCTATTAATGATACTCCTAGACCTGACTGTACAACAACAAAAATTGAGGATATACCTATCACTAACCCACCTATTTGCAATACGACATGTGCTATTAGTGCAAAGTGTCCTCAATCTTTTCCAGGTACAATGCTCAATTCATTCATGAACATCATGACACTGGTTTCCAATCAATGAGAAGATCTGCTCAATCGGAATTGTAGCTTGTCGAATTGATGTACCGTGTACTCGACTCCCGATCCCTCTATTCAGGACTCGTTCTCATTAAGTCTTGTACAAATTTTTAATAAACATTCTTAAAAAAAAAAATAATAAAATAAAAAAAAAAAATCTTCATTTACAAATTTTTATTAATTCATTATTACACTCGTTTTTGTTCAAATTTCTGTCATCGATAACATCTACGGTCCTAGAAATGTCATTCAACAATGAAACGGGGCTTTAGATGAAGTTCGAACAGAGTCTTTATTATCTTTAGCATTATTTCACATACTTATGTTGCCTTAAACCCACTGTCATGTTACTGAATCAATCAATGATTACTTTCTATCCCGTATCATTGATTGAGGGGGAGAGTTGTGCACCTTCATTTGATTTAGTACTTGGGTTTGATTTATCATGATCATTTAGGTTGCATGCATCTGCATTCTTAATTGTGTGGTCTGGTTGTTGCATGCTATGTGGAGTTATTTTATATTGATATGAGTGTTTCTTTAGCTAAGCAATCTTTGTTATACAATATGCATGTTGCTTATGTGGTTCATGCGAGTTGACATATTGCGAGTTGACAAAACTTATTGATGCATGCGTGTTGCCCCTTTTGTTCTAGTATGCGTGTTGCTAAGTATAGGGGCTAAAAGTGTCAACCTGCTACAACTATGTACTTATGTATGCGGATTGTGTGTCTTGGTCAAATCAAAAACATACTCGGTCAAAGTTTTTTTCACAAAACCTATTCTCTCTCAACTCTCTACGAAGCGAGTTAACAACTTGTGATTGTGTGGTAGGTTTTTCTTGCTATCTGATCTTGATTATCACATCTCTATCATGATTTTTACTTGAACCATTTCTTATCTTAAACCATCTTGCAGATTGTGTCTCATCATTCTCATCTCGATCAAAATACATTGACTATAGGTTTGTATGTTTTTGATAAATGAAATTGAAAGTAGTCTTAGCTGTTATTGAATAGGAGTGTTTAAATTAAGACTTGTGCTGAAAAATGATTAGATGATTTAACTGGATCTTTCTTGTGATGCGGGTTAAGGATGATTAAGGGTCGTGTATATACGGTTATTGGATTTGCTTGGGTTGTTGGTCTTGTTCATTTAATAAGGTTTCTCTTTTGGAATGTGAGTTTTCTGAGTGAGTATAATCATGCGTTTGATTATGTGACGGTTCAATTGGGTCGTTCTTGGTGAGTTCTTAATAGCGAGTTGCCTATAGTTTCTTGTATGCGAGTTTCCTTGCAATTTCCTTTATAGCGTGTTTCTCATATGGTTGTTTGCGAGTTGCTATTGATTATTATTGAAAGCGAATGGCTATATGCAAGTTGCATTATTTGATAGGGTATACGTATTGCCTATTGCTTATCATTATATGCGAATTGCCATATGCGACTTGCCTCATACTTCTGATGTATGCGTGTTATCCTATACGCGTTGACCAGTCTCTTTTGACCTAAGCGTGTTGATGCATGCGAGTTGCCATATGCGACTTGCCTCATACTTTTGATGTATGCGTGTTACCTTATACGTGTTGACCAGTTCTCTTGACCAAAGCGTGTTGATGGATGCGAGTTGCCATATGCAACTTACCTCATATGCACTGACTTATGCGAGTTGATATCTAATTGTTACCTATGAGTGTTGAGTTATGTGAGTTGCTCAAACTGTTGTTCCAAAGCGAGTTGTTGTTTGCGAGTTAACATACTTGTTGTCAATTTTGCTTGTGGTACTATCTTTTTGATGTACTCTCCAAATTCATCTTGCACTTATAAGTCTCTGCATATTTGTCATGTCCGGGTTTCTTAGTTGTCTATATGACTATGTCTATGTGCTTATGATATGTTAGGCTATGAATTAGTCATAAGGGATATCCGTGTCTTAACCTAACAAATTTCCTGGATATGGTTTTTGTTGTATGTGTAACTATCATATTTCAATGGCTGACACCACATCCTCTGATATTCTTGCTGCCTCTGCACCAACTGTCACTCTAACTGATGAAGAATTACTTCCACGTGCGGAATGGTTGTCAATCGCTAAGAGAAACTGCTATTTAGATATAGATAGAGGGCAACAAAATCCAACTTATCGATTGGCTATTGACATCTTGAAGGACACCAACTTCTTTAATGCCTTAACCAAGCATTGCACAATTCCCTCCATTTATCTTCAACAATTCGGAAAACGAGTTACGTGGGATAAGATATCTACGTCATACTCGTGTAAGCTTGAAGACAAATGGTATGACATCTCATTTGAAACTCTCAGGGATGCTCTTCAGATCACACCAAGAGACCCTTCCAACAAATTCATCACTCCACCCTCCACTCAAGAAATTTTATACTTTGTCTATGAATTGGGATACCCGGAAAGACTAACCAAGATTTCATCACTCATCAATGCCGAAATATATCAACCATGGAGATCAATCGTTACGATTCTCAATCTATGCCTAACCGGTAAAACGTCCGGGACAGACAAAGTACGAGCTCCCATAATGCAAATACTGTGGGGAATAGTCAAAGGAAAAAATATTGACTTTGCTAAACTTATTTGGGAAGAATTCATCTTGTCCTTAGACACATTTATTATCGACAAAATTAACTCTGAGAATAAAGTCAAAGGAAGAAAAGGTCTTGGTAAACGAGTGATTCCCAAAGATCGGTTCTCAGAACTCATTATATATCATCTACAACAAACTCACCAGTTCAACTCACGAAGCAAGTCGGCCCTGCATGAAGCCAGCGATGAATTCGTTCTTGGCAACATAAAATATATTGCCAGAGGACATGACAAGGAGATCTTTGGAATGCGTTCAAGCTTTACTACTGATAGAATCAAGAATGCTTGATTATTTCAAGAGATATGTAAAGAAAGCCTCCGCCACAAACGTGATGACACACCCAAGTCCACTCCCACACAATCAAAATCAATACAATCGTGGGTCCACCTACTCAAGCCTACCTAAGAAAAAGAAGAGACTCGATAGTTCAGTGTCTAATGTCTCTCCTTCACAAATACAAAAGAGGAGAAGGAGAGACGCTGGTAAGGGTAATGATGAAGTTACTAAGGTTCCAGGAAGTGAGACGGGGTTGATTGATGAAGACGAAGCTGCAATAAAACAAGGAATACAACAAAGCCTGGACAGTTTGAACGTGTCTCAAAGACCTCCAGTGGGAGGGGTGGTGATAAGAGAGCCAGAGCCAGCACCACGACAAATCAATCCTACCACACAATAAAAAGGTAAAGGAATTGCTTGAGGAGAAGCAGAACAAGCTGCTCATATGTTACTAACCATCTCTTCACCACCGCCTAAAACAACTACCCAGTTTGAACTCAAGAAAAGAGATGTTGTATCATCCTCTGCACAAGTACAATATGGGGTGGAAAAAGATGTGGCAGATACATCAGTCGAATCACCTGCTTCCAGTGATACGGGCGAAATCCGAGAGGCTCCCTTCTTGAAGAGGTTCTGTGCTTGAAACGAGTCATGTCTGAGATGGGCACCATTAGGCATGATATGGAAGTTGGGGGAAATGAAGATTCATTATCTTCACTTAAAACTCTTTAACCTGATTTTACTTTCGGTGACCAATTCTTAAAATACGGACCCTCGACATCGAGTCGAGACAAGCAAACTAATGAAAAGGAAGAATTTTAGTCCATGTTCTCGGTCACTATTCAACAAGACTCTTCAACCATTCCTCCGATGTGCGCTCCAAAGGTCTCCACTCTGCTACAACTCCATCAATCACACCTCCACTCGAACGCTAAGACAAGCGTACTTCCACCACCCGAACCCGCTAATGATCCAATACAAGTTGTCACAATCAGTGACGCCATCACTCTCCACCACCTTACCTCACCACCTCACGCCACCCCTCCCTCTGCCCAAAACAAGCGAGCAATTGCTCGAAGAGGCCATGTTACGTTTTGCAACTATTGAGAAGCACTTTCCTATAGCTGTCAATAATCTTGATAGTCGTGTCAAAAAGCTAGAGAATCTTAACCTCGATGAAGTTGTAACAAAGGCAATAGAAGCAGATATTAAAGATTCGGTTGAATGGGAAATGAAGGCTCGATTACTTCAGCGATTTAAAGACTTGCCGATCTCTGACATGAGATCAGTTCTCTCAGAAAAAATGTATGATGTAGGAGAGCATTTGCACGATACTCATAAGAAATTATACGAGGCTCTCGATGAATCTATGAGGCATGATGATTATCAGAAGTTTGTAGTGGATGTTCGTGAAAGGGAGGCAAAGAAGAAAAGAAGGTCTGTTCCGATGGAATCAAAGGATATGTTTGGAGGCCCCAAGTCACCACCACCACCTCCACCCCTACTGTTGGAGCAGGCACATCTGGAGCTGGTGGATCTTCTGATACAACCACTTCGACAAGGCAAACCCACTTTCACCTCCACCAAAAACTCGAGAAACAAACCGAACTTCAAGTGATCATGGATCTCAAAAGACTTCTACTGCATGTACCACCGTTGACTCCAGGTTTACACCAACCATCTCCTCTATCCTTGAAGAGCAATTGCTTAATGAAGAGTCTTTCGTTGCTCAAGATTCAGAATCAGAAGATGATGACGCCTCTACCAAGCACATTCCCAAAGTTACAGAATAAGAAGATTGGTTGGATGCTTATATTGAGGGAAAACGAATCAAAACATCTAGATCTGCACCTTCAAAGGACGTGACTCAAAGCTGGCTCACCCCAGATAAACCTCAAACTCCTAAACCTTCATGGTTCATTCCCGAGTCTGATTCAACAAACCCTGACAATAACTGGGCTACAACCATTATTTCCAACTATGAAGCTCCAGCCGAAGACTGTCTTCTTCACTTCACAGGGGATATGGGAAGCTTCATGAAGTGGTTTTGTGAGAAGGGAATTACATCAATCACTCCGAAAGACCTTGAAGGCCCAGCTTTTGAAATCGTCAAAGTCTTCCACTCGGATGCTAATCAGCTTCAATACCAGATGGAAGAATGCTATAAAATGTTGAATGGTCAAGTTAGTGAGCAGATCAATCGGTTTGATGTGAACAACCCTCTTCCTCTCGGTGGTGAACCTGGAAAAATGACCATTCAATCTGAATTCTTCTTCAACCATGACCTGGACTATCTATGTGATCGTACTACTGAAAGAAAACCAGCTTTAATGATTTCGAAGATGAAAGCTGCTACCTACACTGATCAGGGTCTTGAACAGATGGTACCGGATCAATTCTGGGCAGACAAAGAACAAGAGTTTGACATTGCTGCCTGATAACATCAAATAGTCCTGAATATTAAGTGTCAGTTTCCCCCGTTAATGCTCGTTATTTATATCATTTATATGGATTTACGCTTGTTTTACATTGTTTTACACTTCGGGTAAATCGAGCATTGGAGCTAAAGAGACGCGGAAATGGAAACGTTACTAAAGATTTATCACAGTATGCTTATTTTGAAGAAGTTACGGCATAACTCATCTCTCACATTACGCCGTAACTATTGCGTGACCTGGAAGTCCAACTTATCAAGAGGTTCCACGCTGCTGATACTTACGCCGTAACTACTGCATCACTTACGACGTAACCGAGTTTATTGAAGACTACGACATAACCACTTATTAGGTTCGCCGTAACTAGCGAATCTAGTGAATTTACGGAGAAATAGAAGGTTACGGCGTAACTCATCTATTGCTTACGTCGTAACCCAGGACACGGCCTATAAATACCCATGAATTCCGGCATTTCAAAGCATCCCATTCCACACACAACACTCACGAGCGTGGGAAAAAGATCAAGGGAGGTCTAGGGAAACATACGGAGCTGTTTCCAAGGGAGAAGTCACACCATACCGATAAGCTTTAGCGTTTATTATTTCTTTTACTTTCAATTCATGTATTTCGTACCTTTGAATATTGAATTGATGTGCATGATTAATATGAGCGGCTAAGCACCCTTTGGTGCTAGCCTAGTTATGATTCCTTAATTGTTTGTTTGTGTTTACCTTTACTTCCGTACAATTATTTCTAAGTGTATGCATGCATAGTTCTTTGGTAGTCACCCCTGGTTTGGTAGTTTTGAATGGTGATAGAGGCCAATTGCCTAGGAGATATGACCAATCGACCCTCAGGTGAGCGGATGAGACGGGAAGGGTAAGATATGACCAATTGATGACCCTTTCTACTTATGCGATTTGACCAACTGATCACCTATCGTTTGGATGAACTTAAGAATTGGGGGGTGTAGTATCTAAGTTCCTAACAGCCGGGCACTAACTATTTAGAATCTAGCATGTAGCGGTACTTAATGACTTGGCTTAGGGGACCAGGAACAATAGGACTTATGATGGGCGCTGATTTCTCTCTGGTGGCATCTTTTTTGATAGGTTAGCGAATTAACCAAATGTTGTTCTCTCGAATTTGACCCCACCTGAAGTTATTGGAAGTAGGTAGATGTAGACATAAGTAGTTAGGAGGATTAACAAGGTTAGCACCACTATTCTTCTATTGATTTCCCTTCTACCATTTATTTGCTTTTATATTCGGCATTAGTAGTTTAATTAATTAAAACCCTATCAAACCATTAATATTCTGTGACAATTAGACTTAGTAATTATCCGACACACATAGCTCTTGGGACGACCTTGGATTTACCATTTACTACACTACACACGACCGGGCACACTGCCCGTTAGTGCATTAAGGTAGACCATAGGTATAGCGAGACACTATAAATATTAAGACTCAGTCAGTAAAACTTGCATCAAGTTTTTTGGAGGGGGGAGTTATATTAGGATTATTATTAAGTCTTTCATTTCATTTTTAAACATTTCTCACGATCATATTTCAAGTTTTCAAGTACCATGGAAGTTGTTAACATCGATGACCTCACTCTTGAGGAATACTTGGCGTTGACTAGAGCTGATTAAGGGTCGGGTCTCGAAGACCGCAATCGAGCGGATGTTCGATTGGAGATTAAGGACCAATTTATGAGGGAGCTTCGCTAACCCTTTTCTCGGAACAGGACGAAGACATATGAGCATGTTGAAAATGTCCTATACATCGCTAGCCTTTTCAACATTCGAGGCGTTTCATGATCTTTGTTATGCTCGTGGTCTTCCCTATTACTCTAACCGAGAAGATGGAAAGATTGCCCGCCGGCGCTTAATACTTGGCACTACTTAAGAAAGACTTTATCCAAAGATATTACCCACCATAAAAGATTTCTAATCAACTCTTGGAGATCCACAATTTCAAACAAGAAGACGACGAAACTCTATATCAAGCTTGGGACAGATACAACGATCTTCTTTATAACCAGCAGAAGGTTAATATTTTCTACAAAGGAATAAATGTAACTACGAGAAAGATGTTGGACTATCAAGGACCTATCCCGAATATGACTCCTACTACTGCAATTGAAGCCATTCAAAAAATGGCGGACCATTCTAAAAAATGGCACGACGGTGGAAGTAAAAGAAACCAAGGTGGAAGTTTCGACGAAATTGCAGCAATCGCTAGTAAAATTGAAAGCCTCAGTCGAGATATCTTTGAAGGTCAGAGAAACCGTTCATGCCATCCAAGTGGGTTGAGAAAGCTGTGGAGGAGGACATCTTTCGAAAAATTGTCCTCATATGGACGACGAAGATATTGAAGAAGCTAAGTATGGAGAAAATCGACCATTTTACGGTGACAATAGAAATAGTAATGGGTATAAATTACAACCGTGGGCCTTATGGAGAAAGAAAGCCCATATTGAAGAAACAATTAATAAATTTTGGAAAATTCAGCCCAAAGACAAAAGGCAAGATGAATGGTTGAAGGAATTCCAGAAAACACGATAGAAACATTTCCAAAACGACTCAACTCACGAAAACCTTAAATCCATGGTGATAAAGCTCAGCGAAAAAGTAAGGAGGAATAACGATAAACTTGAAGGATCTAAACCAGCTATGGAATGTAAGGTAATTTTCTGGATGATAAACTCGAGATTCAAGCCGTGATCGAGTTTAGGGACGATTTAGTCAGAGAGCGAGTTGCATGCACCAACATACCTAATGAGTTACGGTGTAACCTCATGTTTGACAGCGACAACGGAGTTGTAAAGAATACTGAGGAATATGACTCTAATGAATTACGCCGTAACCAAGAATCTCAGTTACTACGTAACTGGGATACATGGACAGAAAAATTCCTCGACTTGGACGGGTCAGAAAAACTCGAGGAACTCTCCCTTGATTATGAAGAAGAGCCACTTATCACTCACTGTGTACTCACGTCGCCATTCGCATGAAGAAACCACAAGGGCATGGCCTACATGCAGCCCCTTCCACGAATATTGCAATGGAGGAGACAATGAAAGAAAGGAAGAATGGACATGCCCTCATGAGCGTGAAAGACATCGCATAAAATTCGGTAATTTGGCCTTTAAAGATTGGTACGCAATTCAATTTGGGAATGCCAAGATCAATCCAAATCTTCTTATGAAGCTAAAAGTTGATTACGCGAAGTACATTCGAAAGGAAGAGTCTAATAAAGATATACTCTACACGGAAGAGCATTTAAGGCCGACAACAACAAGAACTCTGCAGTCACTGGTGCAAAAAAGTAAAATCCCTTGGGGAAATTTTCTGGGCGTCATGCAACCCGTATGACGATATGTGTAATGGTGGAAGCAATTCTGGAAGATTAGGAAAAGATGCATTCTTTTGGTCCTCAACCAATGATGAGGAGAGAACGAGTTTACCTTGGATGGATAACCTGGGGTTCGATAGTTGGGTAAAAATTAAGTATGGGCATGTGGACGGATTAACAAAAGATAAGATTTGGAAGGAATACATGGATCAAGAAAATTCTAAAAGTATCGAAAACACAAGTAAAATAACAATTGACGAGGACATAGAGCGGGTGAGTAATGATAAAGAAGAATGAAAGCGCATTCTAGTGGAGAATTTGCTCGATGAAGAATGGTTCAAGGGCACTGATTCTGATGACGATGATATCGAAGGGATGCTAGATTACCTTGAGTTGCAAGGAATGAGGAGTTCACTGATCCCGATGACGAAGCTTACAAGCAAAGAAGGTGCAAGCTCCTGGGGATACCCTACAAAAGACCACCCCCAATTATAGTAGAAAAATATGAATTCACTCGCTACCACTTAGGTCCGGAGGAGAAATTCTGTAAAATCCGAAAGATCGAAACCATTGAATACCTCCGAACTGCCTCAAATGTTGCATAGATGAGGCACAATTTGATGAAGGATATTAAAGAAGTGGGGCAAGCTCAAAGGCCCCTATAGGAGCCCCGCGACTCTGTGTCTAACTTAAAGACTCGTTAATAAAGAAAAGTGCTCTTTTGGGAGACAACCCGAATTATCCCTTTATTTTGTTTTTATTTCCTTTCTGTTGGGTTTTGTGTTTTCTAACCATTTTTGCAGGAGACAAAGAAGTAATTACTACTGCGTTCGATGCTGAACGAGTTACGGTAAAATCATCTTGGTGATTACGGTAACCAACTATTGCGTTGAAATTCTTGACGCATTACCAATGCGGTAATACCATCTCATGGTTACGCCACGTAACTATTCGCTTCACGGCTCATACCAGGTTTTGCGATTCAGTTACGTAACTCTCTCATAGGAGTTACGACGTAACTCTCCTCTTCTTTAATTCTTTCATTTTAAAAACACAATAACCTTGTATTAGTTTTTAAATGAACTTTGTGGGTGTGTTCCCTGTAAACCCTCACGAGACTTCACTCGTCCACTTGGGACACCAAGTGGTTTAAAAGGCTTGTTGCATTCGCTAAATGCAACCGTGATTCCTACGAAAGTGAGTTAGGTTTATTTTTCATTTCATTTTTTCTTTTTAGAATTATGCTTGTCGGTATTGTGATTTCAGGGAGTGAAGTTTGTTCATGACGCTTAAACGAAGGCACGATCCTTTCTCGTGGGCCTTCTTCTCTTTGGAGAAATTTCAGAGAAGTTCTCGCTCTAATTCTACCTTTCTCTTCACCTTTATTTTAATGCCTAGTAAAAAAGAGACTTTGTACAATTCAAGTGGGGGGACGGGAGTAGATTTATCTATCTCTTGAACTTTATTTCGGCCTCAGTTTTCTAGTTTATTTTGAAAGATTATGCCATTTTTTAAATTTTGACATGTTTTTTCCGAACCTAACTAGATTAGACCTTAGTGTTGGAATCACTCCTAAACCATAATCAAGTGTTTGTAATTAATATGTAATAGTTAGCTTTACTATGGCCTTTATGTTTGCAATTAGCCTTAGGCTTATGTAGAAGGCCCATAAGCCTAGGCCTTAGTCCATTAAGGAAAGGATGGAAACTAGGAGTGTTGCCCTAGCTTTCCTCCTATAAATACCTTATGTAAACCTTCTTTTGAAGGTTGGTTGTTCAAGTTATTCTCTCTTTCACATACCTACGCCTAACCGTCTATAGTATATCGTGTGTGTGGGGGGGTTTTACTTGTTCAATCGCCTTATCTCTTTCTTATAAGCTTGTGTGGTAAACCTTGTGACCTACCAGTGGTATCAATCGCCAAATAGTTGGGTGCACACTTTTGTTTTGAAGATTTTGGTTTTGGGTCTTACGCGTAAAGATAACTTATTCTTTGCTTCGCTTAAAAACTTGTTTTTTACACTTTTTAATCCAAGATTCTTGTACTTTCAACGTTTTAAGGTGTTAAAATACTTGTTTTTGGCAAAAAGTTTCGAACTTTATGCGTGGATCATTGTTTTTGAGCTAGTTTTTATTCGTGGGTATAGTTCTACGCGTAACTGTTTTAGAAGGTTTGGTTCAAGAAATTTCACATCCTTGTGTTATTTGGTGATCTTGAAGCTATTTCATCACACAAAAACTAGTTTAGAAACATCTTTGAGCAATATCCAATTTATGAGTAGATCTCTGGCGTAGTGAAACCCTAAAACTACGCGTAAGTATTTCCTTGGTTTGATCTTCATTTTCGTGGTTTATTCCGTGTTTTCTTACTTGGATAAGTCCGAAAATACGTCGACTTTGGATATCTTTTGCACTGTGAAGTGTAAAAGATCACTTGGGATAAAACCCTAAAAATACGCATAAGCATAAACTGCTTGGCGTAGAAATTACGCATAAGATTTTTCTTACGCCTAAGCCTAG
Source organism: Chrysanthemum makinoi (assembly GCA_910596185.1). NCBI lineage: Eukaryota > Viridiplantae > Streptophyta > Magnoliopsida > Asterales > Asteraceae > Chrysanthemum > Chrysanthemum makinoi. The sequence goes on from OU343223.1 coordinate 180,893,092, forward strand.
TCTTCGCCTAAGATAATCCTACGCCTAACTTTCTACGCCTAACTTTTTTCTACGCATAACTTTAGCGTCTTTTCCTTACTTACGCGTAAGCTAAATTCTCTGCGTAACTCTCTTACTGGCGTAACTTTGGTGTTTTTACGCATAAGTGCTACTTGTCTATTGTGATTTCTACGCCTAAGAATACTTCATCAACAAAGGTTCATTCGACTACAAAGATCCATTTTACCAACACAAGTTTTCAAAATGTCACAACCACCATACTCTAACTATTTCCATTACACTTATCCTCATCCTCAACGTCAACAACAACTAACTCCACAACATCAACAATGGAATCAACAACAAGCAATTTATCAACAACAATTTAACCAACAACGTACTCCACAACTTGCTGCAAATCCACAACCTCAAATGGTTCAACCACCACCAAGTCTTCAAGTTCAACCATACACAAATGACTTCAATCAACATCCATCAAGGATCAGTATGAAGGAACCTACTTGGTTTGCAAAGATGTTTGAAACTTTAAGCAGCCAACAATCAATTCATGAGGCCGGATCACTTGATAGACCTCCAATGCTCACTCCAGGAAACTACGATCAATGGGTGATAAGGTTCTTTAGGTTTTGTGATCTAAAGAAGCCACATGGAAAGTTTTTAAGCAGGTTATCTTGGAAGGTCCATTTGAGATGCTTACTGTCATTGTACCCGGAGATCCAAATGCCATTCCACCAAGAGATGAAAAAACGAACATTGCTATGCTGTGCAGACTTGAATCCTCAAGAACTTCTACACTATGAAGCAGATGAGCTTGCAATGGAATATATCCTCCTAGGATTACCAAACCTAATTCTTCGTAGTGTTGATGCTCAAAAGACTGCAAAGAAAATGTGGGATCATATTCGTCTTCTTATGGAAGGATCTGTACTCAATCCGGAAGATTTGGAATCCAAAATTTACTTGGCTTATGAACACTTCATGATTGAACTTGGAGAGACACTCGAGTCCTATCATCACTGATTTTCGGACATCATCAATGATTTGGATAAACACAACATCAACATGCCAAGAATTGCGGTGAATACTAAGTTCCAGAGTAGTCTTGGTCCTGAATGGGAGAAGTATGTCATTTTTCTCCGTCAAGCGAAAAACATGCATCAATCTACATATGGATTATTGTACGATTACTTGAAGCCTCATGAAAAGGAAGTTGATAGGGAAAGGATTCTCCGTGCTAAAATTGCTCCACCGACACATCCGAAAAATCAACAACTTGCCTTATATGCTCAAAAGCAGGTTATTCTCCTCAACCAGCAACTCAACCAACTGCTAGAATCACACCACATGATCCTTCACAACCTCCATCTCAACAAACTCAATTGGTTCCATACAACCATAACAATGCTCAAGCAAAATTCTGAAGCTAATGAGGAATATGATCCGTTGAAACATTTGCAACAAGGATTTGCTATGATTGCTAATGCCTTTAGCCGTTATACCAACAAATCCAACAACCGTATTCATTCCTCATCTAATACAAGGAATCAAGCTGTTGTGAACAATGGACGAGTTGAAGTTCAGAATAGTGGTTATGGTCGTCGGTGGATGGGGTGGTCACGGGTTTAATGTTGTGGGTAGGAATAACAATCGAGCTCCAGTGGTGGAACAGGGAAATGCTCGGAATGGGTTGAATGGTCTTCGATGCTACAACCGCAATGAGAAGGGACACCTGGCTAATGCATGCCCAAAGCCAAGGACTAGGGGTAGTGCTTATTTCAAAGAGGCTCTTCTTTTGGCTCTTAAGGATGAAGCTGGTGGATCTCTCATAGACAAAGAGCAGAGTTTTATGGCAAATGCTGACTCGGATGATGATATGGAGGACTGCAGGCCAATGCATTTGTTATGTTGATGGCTAATATGCATGAGTTACACATGAGTGACACAGGCCCGGTGTGACACGATGGCTTGTCTCAGTTACCGAACAAACCATATTTATCTCGATCTCATATCTACGCCAACATCGAATCGGCAGGGCTCGGAATGTTCAAAATGCGCCATCCACATCTCATTCGACGATTTTCAACTAGACCCGTAGTTATATTTGACGATCAAGATGACCAACCGGTTTCCCTTGATAATCAAATTGACTCCGTGGTTATACTTGAGGATCTCAGTAATGATCATGTTGAGACTCACGTTGAACACGCCGAACTTTTGCCTCATCCAGATTTTGCTCGTTTAATACAAGACCAACAGACCATAGTGGAAAAATGTCATGCCATTAATCAGGACTTGAAATACAAAAATGCACTGTTAACCAAGGATTTTGAATGTCTACAAAAGCAACTCAACTTTTTCAAAACTCAAGAAAAACGTGAAAACGGTTTTGAAGCAGCTTTGCCAAATCTTATCAAAACGAAAAATATTTAGAAAGACAGATGCGTCATTGATCTAGCGCCGAAGAATGCTTTGTTGTCGACATAGAACAACTGAAACATGAACATAAAAAAAATTAACGCTCTCACCTTGGAAAATCAAAAAGCTAAGGCTGAGTTGTTAACTTGTCAAAAACAGTTCTCTGCATACAAAAAGCATTCAACGAAACGAATAGATGATCATCATGAAGAAATCATCGGCTTGCAAAACAAACTTAAAGAGTTTAAAACTGTTGTTTACAAACATGGCGAGTCGGTCACAACCATTGAAAAGTTTACTTTCAAACCCAATCCAAATGGATATGGACCGAATCTTGCTGATTACAAACCTAAGCTTTCAACCAAAACATTCAAACCTAATCCACGAAGTTTCGGTCAGTAGAATATAAAATTGATAATTACATTTATGAGTGTTGTTGAATATCATCGTCAAGAGGAATTAGATCACGAAGACGAGAGTCGATCAAAATTAGAAAAAGCTGTTTACAACAAACCTTTTAACTATTCAAAAGAGGTCACTTTCGTCACACCAACGGATTCTTCTAACACACCAAGGGTAATCATTAAAACACACAGTCTTCTAATGTTAATCCCCAACCAGATTATGCACAAACTTATGGTCCTTTACCTTCCATCGGTGAAGTAAACTCAAAACCTGAAAATCGCAAAATTCTCAGATATTTTGACATTTTCGTGGCTGACCTCAAAACTTTACAACATGAGATAGAATATCATTCTGAAATTAAATTTCAACACTTTCAATAAGCGCTCTAGCGAGAACAAAGAGACATTTTTCAGAAAAATCTTTTACCAAATGTTAAAAATTTGAAAAGTTGTGCATTGTCTTGGGAAAAGGACTTTCATAAGGAACTTTGATTAATGAAGGTCGTTGAGAAAAGAAAACATCTATTTCTAACACTAAACGTAAAAAGAAACTGTTGAGAAAAGATGTTGATCGACTATTGGAAGATGTCATACGGTTGATGTCCATAATGTTGTGTTATTGAATTCTTTGTCATATGCATTTGATCATACCTCTGCGATACTGCGATTCTGTGATAAATGTTGAGAACAACGATAATGTGCTTGGTCGAGTCCTTAACAGTTGAAAACAAACGATTGTCAAACGAACTTTCAAATGCAATACGTCGTCTTAATTGGTGTCAAAAAGATATTCACGATCAACAACATGCTTTTCAACACAAAATCGCCCACTTGCGTGCAAAATCTTCTGATCCTAAAATTGAGCAACTGGATGATCAAACGTGTCTTTTAAGTGTCAAATCTCAAAATATGAACAAGAACTTGTAAAAGTTAAAAAGGAATATGGTGTCATATTTGATTTACTCAAAAAGACTCGTGATGAAGCATCAAATGAACTTGATCATTATCTTGCACACACTAAAGAAATTATGCATTTTGCTGGAAATGTTCGATCTGAAAATCAAGATCTGATTCACACTATCTTCATGTTAAGAGAAATGTTAGGAATGTATGAACAACTTCCGCCAACCATCATTAAGAGATTAGCCCCAGTAACACTTAGTACTCATGAACCTAGAATCCCTACTGCCAAATCACAAGTTGCTAACGTGCCTCCTTCTACTAAAACAAGAATAGTTTCGTCTTTTCCAAATGTCCGCACTTCACAGCCTAGGAGCACTACATCGAAGAATAGGAAGTTACGACCAAAGAAAAGATCAATCAGGAATGCTAAAGTAGAAGAACACCCTAGGACTATGAATAAGACTCACGTTGCCTCCACTATAGATATTGCGTCCGGCAAATGTAATAGAAATAGTGATGTAACGAATGCTAAATGTAACGCCCCGACCCGACAAGGGTAAAG
>OU343223.1:180897475-181018442 GCA_910596185.1 Chrysanthemum makinoi
TTACGTATTGCTATAAGGAATTTGTAACCTCATATTTCCAGGTTTTGGGAGATATCTTTTTAGGAATCTATCTAATAAGGTCTACTTGAGGCCAAGTAGAGTTTAAGTGGGGGGATATTTGATAACATCAAATAGTCCTGAATATTAAGTGTCACATTACCCCTGAAGTATATTTATATCATTTATATGGATTTACGCTTGTTTGCGATTGTTTTACACTTTCGTAAAATTACGAGTATTGGAGCTGAGACGCGAAATGGAAACGTTACTAAAGATTTATCTACAGATGCTTATTTTGAAGAAGTTACGGGTAACTCATTCTCACATTACGCTGCAGAACTATTTGCGTGACCTTAAGTCCAACTTATCAAGAGGTTACGGCCCCTCCCAAAGGTTACGATGTAACTCCATTAGGTCAAAAGAGGTTCCACATCGATTGATACTTACGCCAGTAACTACTGCATCACTTATGACGTAACCAAGTTTATTGAAGACTACGGCGTAACCACTTATTAGGTTACGCCGTAACTAGCGTATCTAGTGCATTTACGAGAAATAGAAGGTTACGTGTAATCTCATCTATTGGTTACGCCGTAACCTGCACTGGTCTATAAATACCCCAATGCATCAGCATTTCAAAGCATCCCATTCCACACACAACACTCCGAGAACGTGGGAAAAAGCTCAAGGGAGGTCTAGGAAGCATACCTGAGCCGTTTCCAAGGGAGAAGTCACACCATTACGATAGCTTTTTGCTTTATTATTTCTTTTACTTTCACCATGTATTTGCACTTTGAATATTGAATTGATTTGCATGATTAATATGTGCGGCTAAGCACCCTTTGGTGCTAGCCTAGTTATGATTCCTTAATTGTTTTGTTTGCATTTACCTTTACTTCCGCATAAATTATTTCTAAGTGTATGCATGCATAGTTCTTGGTAGTCACCCCTGTTCTGTGAAGTTTTGAATGGCCATAGAGAGGTCAATTTCCTACGAGATATGACCAACTGACCCTAGGTGAGCGGACTGAGACGGGAAGGGTAAGATATGACCAACTGACGACCCTTTCTACTTGTGCGATTTGACCAACTGATCACCTATCGTTTGGATGAACTTAAGAATTAGGGGGTGTAGTGTCTAAGTTCCTAACGGCCGCGCACTCACTATTTAGAATCTAGCATGTAGCGGTACTTAATGACTTGGCTTTGGGACCAGAAACAACATGACTTATGACGGTGTTCCCGATTTCTCTGTGCAGGCATCTTTGTGATAGGTTAGGGCGAATGACCAAATGTCGTCCTCTTGAATTTGACCCCACCTGAAGTAATTGGAAGTAGGTAGACGTAGACATAACTAGCTAGGAGGATTAACTAGGTTAGCACCACTATTCTCTATTGATTTCCCTTCTACCATTTATTTGCTTTTATATTCGTAGTTTAATTAATTAAAACCCTATCAAAACCATTAATATTCAGGACAATTAGACTTAGTAATTATCCCACACATAGTTTGGGATGACCTCCTTTTACCATTTACTACACTATACATGACCGAGTACACTGCCTGTTAGTGCATTAGGGTAGACCATAGGTATAGCGAGACACTATAAATACTAAGACTTGGTCAGTAAAACCTGCATCACTGCCTCATATGTCATTTCTCATTGGTGGTTCAAGAAGAAGAAATTCTACATTGATAGACATGGTGCTAAAAAGAGTCAAAGAGCTGTTCGATCCAAGCTGCATATTCTAGTGTTGTTGTGTAGAGATCTTCTCAATCTATGGCTATGATTACCTGAGGAAGATTGTTCTTCAAGAAGCACTTTAAGAGTATATATAGAAGAAAATCGACTTCAAACATTTATGCCAAATGACTTTGAAGACCTCTATTTTCGAACCTCCAAGGACACCTTCACCATCTACCTGCTCGTGAGAAGAAGGTCATCGGCCGGCCACAATCTCTGGATCGAGGCTTGGTCATCCTAAAAAAGAGTTGGGATTTTAGCTAGGAATGGAAAGCTACCGCACTGGGTCAACCTAATAAGACCACAATGGGAAGCCTCAAGACTTGAATTTCATCACTAATATAAGTGATTGACACACTTAGAGCCATCATCTTTACCGACAGATACGGGTCACGATCCTAATGAGATCGGCATGGAAGTTTTCAAGTTTCAATGGATGGAACTCAAGATATTTCGAAGAATTGAACTTGAGAGTGAAGCAAATCAAACTTGATCCAAGCCGTAACAAGATTCGGGTCTGAACAGGATTTGAAGATGTGTGAAGATTTCATTGCTCGCGATAAGTGTGAAGACTAAAGACTAGAAAGTATCGCAGGCCTGAGTTTTGTGGGTGGTAGACTTAGAAGGTCATTACAAGTAGCTTCAAAGAACTGAATGAAGAAATCTTCCCAGCTTTTTTATTTTGATGTGTAGAATGTGGTGTCTGTACTATGAACAACTATAACTATAATGTATGGAGTAGTGATAGGTTATGTTTTGTGGTTTCCCTTTTTCTCAAAAGGAAACTTCAGTGTAGTCCACTTAGATCATATAAAATCGACACATTTTTCTCCAACAAAGTTTGTTTCATACATATTTAACACTTGAGATCCAAAATCAAAGGATTTGAAATTTTTGATCAAAATGTGATATAAATATGAAAGATGATAAAAGGTGACCATTTTTGCCTCAAAGTGCATACTGCTCTCTAATATGTGCTAAACTCTTTCAATCTCGGCATATATTAAGGGGGAGCATTTCAAAACAAATATAAACCTTCAAGGTACAAAGATTTCGATGCTTTAACATAATGTACCTTGATTGAGTGTTAAATGGTTTCTAAATATTTGGTAATCGTGGATGTATGTCAAAAGATCTCTTACCTCTATGTGATAAAATGATTTCAAATATCCTATACACATATTGAGGGGGAGAATTTACCAAGAAAATCAAATGGTGCTTTTCTACAAATAGTGATCAAGAAATTATGTCAGAATCCTGCTTCCATGTGCTGCAAACAATTTCAAGATCATATGCACATGTTGAGGGGGGAGCATTTCAAAATACCAAAACGCAAAATGTTTGATTTTGTATCACAAATACCTTGATTGAATTTCCAAATGATTTTTCAATTGGTTTCATGAAAGAATGAACAATACAAAAAAGATCGACCAAATTTACTTTATGTATGGTGATATAAGGATGGTTAGGTTATTTTACGTTCCACAATCCCGCCAGAGCCGGAGGGATCAGACCAGGGACAATCCACTAGATAGTGTAGAGTCCTTAGGTATATAGAAAAAGGAGAAAAATGAGAATGGAAAGAGCGCGATTGAGATAGAGCTAGAACTGAATAAACCCAATAGGTTCTAGTAATGAAGTCTCTGTAAAGAAGGGGTTGAAGAATGAAAAAGAATGAATGTAAGAAAATAAATAGCCCTATAATAATTCAACCTTTAGGCGTGAACCGGTTCAATACATATGCTATCGGTGGTTACTAAGGTAACACTGGTATTAGAAGACAAGACGTCATGGACCTTTAATGCGATCAAGACTAAACTTCCCGGTACTCAAGTTCCTCTTAAAAGGGCTTGTTTCATTCTCATGGGAACCGACATAATCTATCAATTTTCTTTAGAGATTGTTGATATGAAGAAGGAGACCTCTCCAAGTCTCCTGATAGGAACCAAATGTGCACTATTGAGTCTAGAGCCACCAGATCATCTATAAAATCTCATTACGACACAACAACAGCTCTCTGTTCACACAATGTGGAAAGAGAGAATATACATTTAGAGTCCTACGCATTATCCTTGATGCATCTACACCATCGGGTTTGTTCTCCCGATAGCTCTAATTGATTTTGGTGCTGATGTTGTTCAATATCTGTTGAACACACCCCCACAACTTGTCAGCAATGTCATCGTCTTTGTAGGCTTCATCCATCAAAAATTTGTCGATCACGGCTTTTCGTTCAGGCATAATGTCGTTGCAAGTCATGTAGTTTTCTCTCATACATTTCTCGCCCTTGCCCAAAACAGATTGCTAACGTCTATAATAGCGTGTTTTTAGCCTCATCGTCTTCTTCGCATTGGTTTTTAACGTACATTCGCATAACTTCAACGGAATGGGGGAGACGACAAGCCATCATAATTTTGTGTTGCGAAATAGTTTGAGATTGAATTGTATGAAATGAGATTTGTGGATTGAAGTGTGTATATGTTGTGTATTTAGAAACGTTCAATTTTTTTTCTAACCGTTACGCAACGGTTTAAGAAGTATAGGGGGTTGTTTCAATCGATCGTGTACACGACTAGGTTGGCTTCAAAATCTTGTGCGATCGAATTCCACAGAAGGGCGATCGACATTGAATTGATCGTTTCAATCGATCGTCTTAGTCTACTGGGGGCAGCCTTAACAATAGCGAGTTAAGATTGATCTTCAGTTAATAGGTTTAAGCTATAAATATTATGGCGAGTCTTTGGGACAGCATCATTTGAATGTTGAATACTTTTAATCGCAATTAGTTTTGTGTATAATCTGAGAATGGTAACTTACAACCACAGATTACTCTTATAATATTCATTAAAATTATTTTGAGAAGGTGCACCAGGCGCGGGTGAAGGCGATGCTGGTATGTCAACTAAGAATGGATGATGATGAAGTTCCTAAGCTTGTGAAAAGCAATGTGTATTTCATTAGCATTAGCACTTTCAAATAAAAAGCATTAGTAATTCACATTGCGTTTTGCATGACTTTTTGCCTACTGTACTTTCTCCATGAATTTGACTTTCTTCCTCCATCTTTTAATGTTCCTCCTTTCTTATTTGTCATTGGTGGTGGAAACTATGCAGAATAGAAAACATATAATTTACCGGGAAACAAAGATTTTCAGCGGAGGCAAGTTTATTGAGCAACTTACACTACCGAGATAAATGATCTGCTACTTGGCGAATAATACTTGTCGGTAGATTATCAAAACTTTTGGTATGTGTTCCTTTTTAACTCTTTTAACTCATAAATGATACAAACATATACTCCGTATATGCATTATGCTCTTTAACAATAAGTTTCTTTTAATTCTTTATCACTTTTACAAATATCCAAGCCTTTAATGATATTTAAGTCGTTATAGTTTCTCTTATTATAAAATCTGTCTCGCATGTATCTGGAGTATGTTGATATGCTCCGCATTATAGTAAAACAAAGAAAGACCAAAAATAATAAAGAGCGATTAATGGGGAGTTTTTGGCTAATCATGATTTGGTTATTGGGCCGAATTGGGTTATTCTTTGTAATAGATTAACATGGAAATTATGGATGGGTTAGGTAACACAACCAAAAAAACATTGGTTTATAGTATTGCTACATCTTAGTTAGGGGAAGGACGTGTGTCTACTTGAAATATGCTTTTTAAAACTTTCTTAAACGTGAATTGTGATGCATTTTCCTTGATTTTAACTCGACGAATAACGGAGTAGTTTATAAGAAAATTGTAATAGAATCAAAATTTTGTTTTGGTTGTTAAATAGAACACTTTATGATTACATAGTTCATGAAGGAGGATTTCCATAAGTGTCTCCTTTTAAGATTAATGGGTCAGTACATATATTGATATCTTAGTGTGTATAAAGTTGTGAGCCAAATTAAAGAAGGGATATTATGCTTCTTACTCACGAATTTATGTGAGCTCCTTTTATATTCATTTTTAGTATATTGTGAACTCGATTTTAATACTTTAACTTACAAGAATTTCTATTAATTATTATATTTCTTGGCGTGTGATCCAGGATATGACCACAAATGTTGGGATAGACTTGAAGTTATGATGGAGAAAAAAAATATTATACAAATGCACAATTCTAATCCTCGAACAGAAGTTGAAGCCGAGACTACAACAACTTGCCCCTCAAGCATGCTAAAGAGTTGTTTACATTTGTGAACAATCATAGAAGAACTTACAGTAAGAACAACCCTGAAGTTCGGATATGCTACAATTAAACCGGTTATAGGGATGATTTTTTTTAGTTGGCCCTGTCTCTATCATGCAATAACTGGTCAGTCATAATTAGATCGTAAAAGCCAAAGAGGCCCTCGGTAGAAAAGATATTTTGGACAAGGTTGAGAAGTGTATAAAAACATGATATACACATTCTTATAGCGGTATGAAAATTCTATGTTTTCATAGAGATTTATTAGCTTCGGTCCCTTACAATATCTAATATCTAATTTGGGAAAGGTAGATATACGTACTCAACGATACACGTTGTGTATAAAGAAGCTTTATTTCGAAATTGAACTAAAAGCATATACTTTGTAATGGCGGATAACTTATTAAGTTTTATTTCCTCTAATTGGATAACCATTCATTTCTTTTTGCTCTTTATTCATTGTATAATTCGTGAATCATTAACCGTTACTTAATTTATTACTTGGACACTTTTCCCGCCATTTTTTACCCACCCCCTTTCGCAATTGTAAAATATGTCAACGATATTCATAAGTAATAACCACCCATCACTCATTAACTTTTATTTTCTCATATTGGATGAAAAATTATTTCTTTTCATTCTTAATACATTCGAGGTATGTTTTGACCCTTTTCTATTCTGCCGATATGGCCACCTCTAATATAACTTACGAACTTTTATAGGTTATGTGTTGGGTCAGTTAGAAGCGGAAAAAAAGATACAGTTGCTACGAACCTTTATTGGGAATCTACTTATTAGTGTTCGGATTAATAATGGACACCTTAAGGACATCTTGGAGACTAGGTTGATAAAGAAAGATATGTTCCCGCTGTATCGACAAAAATAAAATAAACACATTGTTGATTTACTTTAATAAACACAAAAAATTAACAACAAAAATAAAAAACTTATATTATCCTATTATAGATCTTAACCGTTTCATTTAACTTTTAATTACTTTTTAGTATATATTTGTTCTACTAAATCTTAAAAATAAAAACCACAAGTCATACCCGTCCATCAGACGGGTTTTGCCACTAGTGTATATATATATATATATATATATATATATATATATATATATATATATATATATATATATATATATATATAGAGAGAGAGAGAGAGAGAGAGAGAGAGTAGGGATCTAGTGAGAAGTAAATTAAAATAAGAAGTGGTGAGAAGTGACCAAAACTACGCATTTGAGATGTAACGACTTTCCTTAGATGCATTTCTATACATATAGATGCAACATCTTGAGTTTCGAAAGTTAATTTGATGTATAGATGGTGCAAATTGATTTTCATGATTTTGGCAGAGGAACAAAAAACAAGAGAAATCATGAAATGCATCTAATATACGTATATGCGTCTAATTAAAAGCTAGTAAACACACTATGGTGCGTTATAATGCATCTAAGATTATAGGGATGCATCTAATTTAGCTTTGTACATCTCGGATTTGCAGTTATAGTTCTTCTTATTCCTTCTTATTTTAAGTAATCTTCTTATTTGATCCTAACTACACACACACACACACATATATATATATATATATATATATATTGTGAAAATGACAGTTGTTCTAATTAATAAGTGTTCCTCGTGAAAAAGATCAGCGACCTTGTGCATAAGGTCGGTGTGCTTTTCATCTACGTTTCTAAACACTTTGCTATAAATTACAAGAAATTGATAAAAACGTTAACTACAAGTTATGTCAAACAATCAAACATCATAATAAACATTCATTCATCTCTTATAGAAGCATAAACAAGAATCAACATCATCAAACAAAAGTTTGAGATACAATTTTATTTGAAAAGAGAAAATAAACATAGAAAAGAAAAATTAAGGATAGAGTATTGTTTCAACTCCATTTTTCCATGGGATTGTGTTTCTGGCATTGAAATGCGATGGTGACACTATGTCACTCAGTTTTAGGACCCAGAAGGTTTTATTTTGGTGTGCTTAGTTTCAAATCAACTTTCATACCCATTCTCGTATGGGTCAACAATCTTAATGTTAACATGCTACTTCTTATCTACTTCTCCTTTAGTGTTTCCTCTTGAGTAATTTGGTGTCCAATAAGTGTTTTTGATTGATAATGGCAATGAACCAAGTAAAGCAGCGATTTTCTTCCAAACACAAACATTACAGAAGGGATTAAGGTAATCTTGCTCGGCTGGAGCATGATTCATGGGATCTTCACAATCATATTACTTAGGACGGATAGGAACATTAATAGACTTTCCACTTTCATCTCTTTTTGGAGAGTACTCCTTATCACTTTCACTATCGCTTTCCTCCTCCTTTCTCTTCTTAATCTTAGCAATCTCAAAGTGGTGGTGAACATCACCATCATAACTCAAAATTCTCTTCTTCCTATTCTAAAGAATAGATCCTAACGTGTAAATAAAACTCCTCCCCACAACTAATAGAACATCCTTACAATTGGAACGTCTAGCAAAAGAAAATCCGCCAATATGGTATGGGTACTAACTTGACAAAGTACATCCAACAAGGGTCCCATAGTTTCGGCATTATAGCTATCAAGCATACGGATCTTGTCAATCTTAGGTTTGAATTTTCCCCTTCCTAACAAATCATAAATTTTATATGGCATCATGTTAATGTTGGAACCGGTATCCGTTAGAGCATACAAGGTAAGATTACCTTCTAGACGAATAGGTAACACCAAACAACCAGGATCCTCCTTCTCCCTTAGTACTTTATGTCCCCTCACCACATGTTCCATAGCGGCTTCCCCATATTCATCTTCAACGTCCCATTATAACTTTAGTCTATCCATGAGAATGCTATCTAGAATCTTTTTATGTTTGATTGTGTTTTTGACAGTTTCAATTATGGGCCTCTTTTCATACAACAAATGAATCCTAGCATAAACATTCACTTCCATTTCTTCCCTAATTAGCTCTTCTCGGCTTATTGGATCATTTATGGTCAACGAATGACCTTCATCTCCATACTTCATTTGGTAAATGGGTTGATGTTTATTTTTGAGGCATTTAATTTTTCCCATTTTACACACGAATTGAGGTGTGTCATTTGAGGTTTTGGTTTCACGGCCTAACAGTGGTGGTAAATCTTCTTTATCGATTTCAGAGGGTAAAACATCAAGGTTCCCAAATTCTTCATCAATCACACTAGCTTTGAGCCAAATTTCCATCAAACCATTGGCAAAGTCAACTAAGCTCATAGTAAGTTTAAGGAATGCTCTTCCAAATATTACATTAGGTTCAACATCATCTTCTTCCGGATTGACATAAAACTCAACCAAGAACAACTCTCCATTCAAATTTACCAACAACATCTTTGTAACAATCTTACTACCATTTTGCCTCTCTTGACTGTTTAAGCCAAACTTGATGAAAAATCGTTAGATAATAGGTTTTTGCTATAATCAAGGTTAGAAATAGCCTCATGAGCATACAATAGCTCCATAAAACAAGGAGTAATGATCTTCAAGATACATTCCTCCATCTCCATTTTAACAAAGGTATGAACCATTTGTTCATTTCTCATTTCACTGTCTGCAGTAACTAACTTAGCAACATACCATTCACCTTCACTCTCAATTGATTCATCGATCCAACCACAATGATTATCATTCTCCTTAGCTAACTTCTTTCTTAGATTTGGATCCATGGCTAAAAAGGCTAAAAAGTGATAAAAACATAAAACGAAACGTTAATAGGTTAGTTAAATAAGTGATAATCACACATTAACACTCCAATAATCTCTTATAACACATATAAGTTAAGATTCAGATTTTTTTTATGATCAGAAAGAAGATTTGAGTCCTCTTTGAACTTTTTTTCATAAAAATACGGCTTACTTTATAAAGAGTACGGTGGTATCATGGTTTACTAGCCATTTTGTTTGAAATTTTCCAGAAGTACGACGGTCTTCGGTTAAAAACCGGTGTGCTTCTAGGTTTTGACAAATAACCATATTTCATATTAGGCGTGAGAATTGGGCCAAACCCGACCCGACCAGATGAAACCCGAAACCAAAATCCCTCCAACACCCAACTCGAGACCGAACTGAAACTTACTCGGGTCAGTTTCGGTCGGTTGGGGTCGTTGTTTTTGTCAGTTTTTAGTTGGTTTCGGCGGGTTTCAAACAGAACCGACCCGACCCAACCCAACATGTCCGAAAAAGTGCAACCCGATACAAAACTAAGTTGGGTTCAGTCGGGTGGTCGGGCAGGGTCCTAGGTCCAAAAGCTCACTCCAGTTCATCTAGCAATCTATATATTTAAACAAAAGTAGAAAACACATCACAATCAACATCTCATTTATCATAACAATCCAATATAATGAATTCAAGCAAACAAAAAACAAATAAACACAAAATATTTTTGTGATTTTCATTTTAATGTGCAGTTTATACATATGCATTAACTCAAGCAGAAAAACAAGAAAAACTTAAGTCTCATGTTCTTAAAACCTAAAATACGTATTTTAGAAGTTTGTGTGGTTTTGAAATTAACTCCAACTGAATTTTTGACTACTGGACAGACAAGTACGACGGTTTTTGTTTGAAAATCGGCGTGCTTTTTGAAACATAAATGAGAATTTTCAAAAATTTTGCAATAAAACTTAGTAATGAATGAACGTTTCAACCAAAACTGATAAAAACAACTAAAACAACCTCCCCAACAATGGAGCCAAAATCTTTGACGTGTTTCTATTAGGATTTAGTAAATCCGGTCATTAAAGAGTCGGTCACGTCAAGTATATGTAATCGTTAGAAAGCTCGTAGTCGTAGATTATTTAATGTTACGTAGTATTTAGTTAAGTAACACCGTGGAGGACGGATGGGTCTTTACCCACTGTATGCCTGATCCACAGCCCGTAGATGGCGTTTTATGTAAGAACTATAAATACTCTCTACCTCCCAAGGTAGGGAGTTGGAGCTCATAATAATACTTTCATTTTCTCTCACTAAGTTCCCAAAACCTCTAACTCTTTCTCTCTCTAAAACCTTAGTATACTTTGATCTTTGGTTTAGTATGTTTATGAAATCCAATATCTAACAATTGGTATCAAGAGCCATGGTTTGATCATCTCTCTTACATATTCTTGGATTTCTAGTGGTTTTAGATGGTTTTTGAGTTTGAAAAAGTTTAGTGGTTTTTGCATCATTTGGATCTTTTCTAGTGTTAAAGTTTGAATTTTGGGTCTACTTTTATGTTTAGAATCATTGTAAGTTCTTGGGTTTTGATTTGGTAAGCTTGAATCACTGTGGTTGAGCTTGTTTTGGATTGAAAAGTGTGTTTTGAAGTTTTTCTTGCTAGCTTACTTGGTTCGTTGTGATTTTCATCGTAGCGACTTGCTTCATTAAAAGTTAGCGAGTTACAGTGTTAGTTGTTAGCGACTTGATCCTAGCGACTTGTCTATTGAGACAAGCCGACAAATAGTACAAGTTAGTGGATTCTCCACTACGGCTAGCTACTTGGTGAGGTTACCGACTTGCTTCAGGAATTGTTAGCGAGTTGTAGTGCAAATTGTTAGCAATTTGATACTAGCGACTTGGATCTTAGCGAGTTGTTCTTTAGCAACTTAACTGTGTCTAGCGACTTGGTGCTTAGCGATTTGTTGCCATAATTCTTAGCGACTTGGGGTTAGCGACTTGGACCTTAGCGAGTTGCTCTTTAGCGACTTGACTATGTAGCGACTTGGTGCTTTAGCGACTTGTGTCCAGTGACATGGGTCTTAGCGACTTGGTTCAATAACTCTTAGCAACTTGGTTGATTTCTGTTTGTAATACGGTTTTCTCTTGATTTAGTAAAATCCCGTGAAAGAATCTATTTCTCGGTTTAATCATAGAGTTATAAAATCCCATGTAATCTGTTAACATGTCTACCAACGAACCTACAATCATCTCCATCAAGTCTTTGAGGATGTTCAAGCGGTGGTTCAGATACTCATCCACCCATGCTTGACGGCGACTACGACTCTTGGTCTCAACGAATCAGATTGTATTGTCTTGGAAAGGAAAATGGGGTCAACATTCTCAAATCAATTGATGAAGGACCGTATCGAGTTGAGACTACTAGAGACATAATTGATACTGCTGCAGATGGAACCATGATCTTTGGAATGGACAGACCAAAGACGTATGATGAGCTCAGTGATAAGGAGAAAAAGAGATTGGATCTGATATCGGGCCTCAAACATCATACTTGTGGTCTTCCAAAGACATCTACAAGTTGATCAATCACAACACTGAAGCCAAGGCGGTTTGGGATAATGTCAAGATGCTTCTCTCGGGTTCGAATTAACCAAGGAAGACAGAGAATCACAACTGTATGATGAATTTGAGCACTTCAAGATGAAACCGGATGAGAGTGTCTATGAGTACTACGTGAGATTCCATAAGCTTGTGAATGACATGAGGAACATCAAAATGACCATGCCAAATATTCAGTTGAACTCAAAGTTTGTGAACAACATGAATCCCGAATGGCACAAATTTGTCACCTCTGTGAAGCTAACCAAAGGATTGAAGAATACAAACTATGAGCAACTCAGATGCCTTTCTTCTTCTTGAATGAGAGACATGTTATGTTTGAGAAAAGGATTTTAGAACAGTTCAAAACCAACCAGGGAGAAACAAGTTCCTCAAATGACTCAACAGCCTTTTACACAAATGTTGGTATTACTACCAAAGCTTTTCAAGTCATACCCATGGGTAATGGTAATTACAAACTCATCCCTGATCCAAAGATATAAGCCTCCAGACCCAAACACATTCATGGAAAACTTCATCAATCAACTGTCTCTCATGGTCAGCCAAAACATGAACTCAGAATAGGGGAAGGAATGGGAATCAAGGACAAGCAAAGCCGATCAAATGCTACAACTGTGGTGGTGAGGGACATATTGCTAGGGCGACATCTCCAAAACGCCCAATGAATGCGAATACTTGAGAGACAAGATGTTGCTTGTGCAAGCTCAGGATAATGGAGCCGCTTTGGATGAAGAGGAGTTATTGTTTCTTGCTGAGGGCAATGCCAAAACATATGATGCTGATGTTGATGAACAGCCAATTCAGGAGATAGGTCATAATCATCAAAATGCATTTCAAGTAGCTGATGCATTTGACTGCAGATGTCGATGATGAACCTCACGCCCAAACAATCTTCATGGCTAGCATCTCACCTATGGTCTCTCCAAAGGTCTCTCACCACAACAAGTTGGTCCATCCAAAGACAAAATCATTTTAGAGGTATTAAAACTATATGATGATGTTGATGGGCAAAAGATGCATAATAAAGTACAAAATCTTGAAACTTTTGAATCAGATATTGATGATGAGGGTAACAGCAATATTGTCCCATATGATCAATATGTGAAGCAAAGTGAAAGTGAGGATGTACCAAGTAATGCATCTTCTGCAATCAATGATGACTATATTTTTGATGAATACACTGCATGTGCCCCTGATGATTCTATTACCTCTGAACTACATGCCTATAAAGAACAAGTTTCTAATTATGAACAACGTGCTAAGTTTGAGTTAACCACTCGTGAGCAGGAAATGGATGACCAAATGCGTACAATTATTAGAAAAAGTAATTTTAGAGAAGAAGTATTAAACCAAGAGTTAAACTCCTTACAAGAAAAGCTTTCTAAAATTGCTAAGCAAAAACAAGAACTTCAAGAAAATGTTAAAATGCTTAAGCAAGAATTCAATGCTAAGGAATCAAAACTTTTGAATGATTTTTCAATCTAAAAACTTTGAAAAACAAGCTTGAAAATAAGTTGTACGTACAAGGGAATACCATTCAGACTTCTCACTTGATCACTAAGCATAGAGTCTTAAGCGATAAGCATAGCATTCCCCTTGTTGAGGAACCAAATCCAGAGGTCATTAAAAGGCTAGAGCTGCTAATAAGGTACTTTATGATGGTAATGAAATCCTTAAGCCTAAAGGAAACCTAGTTGCGCTGAGTGCACTGAGGAAGATAAGAAATCAGATGAAGTCACTAGGGTGAAAATGAATAAGAAGCTAGAAGATCCTGAGTGTAAAATGAATAAGATAACGATAAAACCCCATGATTACACTAAGGAAAATTGGATATCCTTAAACATGTTTAAGCCTCAAACTCTATTAACCCCTAACAAGTGTTCTCGAAAAGGATATGGATATGCAAAAAGCTGAAAATCTTGTTGAAAACAACCCCCTTGTAGGAAATTGCCTCAAGAAACTGTGTATCCTCCTAATACACCAATGCATTTTGTTCCTAGATACATTTCCACTAATAGCAAGACCTTAATCAGCATGTATGTTGTTTATCAACTGTTTGTTGATTTTGAGAAAACCTGCAAGAAGAGAATCACACCTACAGGATAACTGAGGGGAAAGGGTTTTGAGCAAACTAAAGAATGCTATTTAACTGAGGTCATGCCTTTCTTTAAACAATTAAAAGATCAATTTGAGAGTCTTCAAAAGGGAATAAATTCTGATATTAAAGAAATGGAAAAGGAATTTGATGCAATGATAGTTGAGGTCAATGATTATGAGCGAGAACTCAAATATAATGAGGTTGAAAGGAAGAACTTGCACATCTTAAATGAGAATTTGATTTCAAGTTGTATTGCTCAAGATGTGTTTTATCTTTGTTACTAAGCACTCAATTACTGCTTCTCGATTTCATGAATTATCTATTGCATTGAAAGTTTCCCATGATCGTGTCATTGAGCTTGAAAACAAAACTCAGAACTAAATGAGAAAATTGATCGGGATGATCACGATAATTTGGTAAAACATCTTTCTAAACTAGAAGTTGAACATTTTAATTTACAACTAAAATATCAACATCTTAAAGAAAATGTCAAAACCTCAAATATCAAGACATCCTCGGATGTTCCGAGTTTGATGCGTTTTTCGAAATAAACAAACGTGACGAATAGATTCGAGCTCATTGTAACACGATCAGAAAGTTGAAAGCCCAAATCTCTCAATCAAAGGGTGAAAAGAACAATGTGACTGGATCCCAAATGCCTCCTCCTTTAGATTCTCAGTATTCTCAAATTTTTCATCTTCAAAACTTAGTTAATACTTTACAAAAGGAAAACGAGAGTTTTCTAGAAGAAAATGAAAAAGTTAAACGACACTTTAAAGAGTTATATGATTCAATGAAAGTCACTCGTGACAAAAACAACGTAAAAATAACGTCTTTACAAAAGGAAATTGAGAATCTGAAGAGTCAGGAAAAAGGAAACCGCCACTTGTTTTAATGAGAATGTTGCATCAAAGTCATCCTCGACTACAAATATCTGTGTTGTTAAATACATTCCTCCTCATCTTAGGAATAATGAACTTGTGTTTCAGAACTATTGTGCTCACCTTAAGGATAGTCTAGAATGTCTCCGTGAGATTGTGGAAGAGGATTTCATTAATAAACCTCGTGATAGAGAAATTAGGTTTGCTTGCATTCAGGCCAAACGATCTCAAGAGTTGCTAGAATGTTTAATTGCAACATGTCCTAAATCCTTAGGTGCGAAAGGTAAAACTGTGACGCCTTGTTCTATGCCAAGTGCCAAGCATACAAAACATTCTATGCCCAGTTTGAAGAAAGTGAACACTAATGTGCCTTCAAGTAGTTCAGATCCCTGCATGTTTAGTTCAGGAATACAAAAAGTAGATCAACCAACTAATGTTCCCATAATTCCCTCTACAGGAGTAATCAGTGACATTAAAGCAAGCGGCTTAAAGCCTCCAGGCAATAGCAAGCAAGATAGGACCTCGCAAGCTAATAATGTGCATTGGAAGAAAGTAGAAGATCACCCTAGGAATATTAAGTTTGAGTTGAATAAAAGGAATCGTGTTGATTCTAGTATTAGCTATAATCGTATTGTAATTAATTCGAATTCTGCTACTATTCGCAAACCATGTAATGATGACTTCTTGATTTCTGTTACTAATTATGAATGTGGTGTGAATGTTTTGTCTAATGTTGTCAAATGCCCTGATAAAACTGTTAATGTTAAAATTCAAGCTAAGAAGGCTAAAAGGCATCTCGAAAGAAAGTTAGAAAACATTGGAAACCCACAGGAAGGAAATTTAGTAATATAGGTTATCAATGGATACCTACTGGCCGAAAGATTAATGAGCTTTGCCCTAAAGTTGCTAAATCAATGCCCATTAGAAAATGGATGACTACTCGTAGAACTATTCCCTTAAGAAGTGAACATACTTTGAATAGGTCAAATATGGACACTAGCACTGCATCTATTTCTAATGATTCCATTGTTTCTACTTCGATGTGGGTGTTCCAATCACTATTACTAACCAAATGGAACCTATTCTTGCATGGGGATCCCAATTATCGCTTATCCATTCTTATCGTGTTCAACTGCGATCGTTCAAATCGTTCGTGGTACTTGGACTCAGGCATTCCAAGCATATGACTAGAGACGGTCGCGCTCATGAATTCGTGAGTAAATTCATCGGGATTGTTAGATTCGGGAACGATCATTTCGGTGCAATTATGGGTTATGGAGATTATGTTGTCGGTGATAGTGTTATCTCCACGGTATATTACGTAGAAGGTCTTGGTCATAACTTATTCTATGTCGGTCAATTCTGTGATTCTCATCTAGAAGTGGCCTTCAGAAAACATACTTGTTTCGTTAGAAAACTTGACGGTAAAGAACTTTTAAGAGGAACACGCGGTTCAAATCTATACATCATCTTTATCAAAGATATGATGAAGTCTTCTCCAATTTGCTTGTTGTCAAAGGCTTCGAAAACAAAGTCATGGTTATGGCATCGTCGTCTCAATCACTTGAACTTCGGCACCATCAATGATCTCTCCAAAAAGGACTTATTTGTAGGTTTACCTAGACTGAAGTATGAAAAGGATCATCTTTGTTCAGCATGCCAATTGGGAAAATGCAAGAAGTATGCCCACAAACCCAAACCTACAAAATCACATGAAGTTCTTCATACAATTTACATGGATTTATGTGGACCCATGAGAGTATATCTTTGGGAAGAAATATGTGTTAGTTGTGGTTGATGATTACTCTCGATTCACTGGTTAAGTTCTTAGGACAAAGGATGAAACTCGATATCATCATCAAACTTATCAAAGCAGTTCTGCAGGTTTGACTTAACAAAACTGTCAGAATCATCCGAACAGGCAATGGAACTGAGTTTGTTAATAAACAACTTAGTGTGTTTTATGAAAGTGTTGGAATCAGTCATCAAAGAAGTGTTCCACGAACTCCTCAACAGAACGGTGTAGTTGAAAGACGAAATCGAACTCTTGTGGTAGCCGCAAGAACAATGCTGATTTACTTAAAGGTTCCAATGTTTCTCTGGGCTGAAGCCATTGCCACTGCATGTTACACTCAAAATCGATCCCCAATTCACACTGCTCATGGAAAAACTCCATATGAACTTATCCACAATAGAAAACCTAATTTCTCATTCCTTCGTGTGTTTGGTGCATTGTGTTATCCAACTAATGAGGGCCAAGATTTAGGCAAACTTAAAGCTAAAGCGGACATTGGAGTTTTTGTAGGATATGCACCAAACAGAAAAGGATACCGAATCTACAACAAAAGAACCCAAAGTATAATGGAAACAATTCACGTTACGTTTGATGAGCTGACCGGTCCAATGGCTCCAGGACAAACCGTTCGGACCCATCTCAACTTTCATCAAGTAGTCCTATTGGTTCTACTCCCATTTCAAATCCCTCACCAGCAACTCCTTATGTACCTCCATCAGAAGATGATTTAAAGAAATTGTTTGATCCAATGTTTGATGAACACTATGAGCCAAATGCTAATGAAATGTCAATTCCATCATCAGAGGCTGCTCCTATCCTGTCAATGAAGTCAATCCTTCGTTTCAATATCATTAAGTCCAAGAAGCGCCTCGCTGATCACTGTCTCATCAACAAATCATCAATCATCAAATGTACATCATGGAATTGTTTATGGCACCCATGATGAAGTTAATCCCTTTGCTACTCCTGAAGATGCTCCATTTGAAAACATATTTGCTCCTGAATCATCATCAGAACCATCTTCATCAGGAGACATCGACTCTGCTACTTCAGTTCCTCAACAACAACCACATGAACACATTAGAAAGTGGACACATGATCATCCATTGGACAACATCATTGGAAACCCTTCTCGTCCAGTATCTACACGGAAACAACTTGCAACCGATGCCTTATGGTGCTTCTTCAACTCCGTACTCTCTAAGGTCGAACCAAAAGATGTTAAAACTGCCATGAATGAAAATAGTTGGTTCAACGTCATGCAAGAAGAAATTCATGAGTTTGACTGACTAGATGTATGGGAATTAGTACATGCTCCAGATTGTGCTATGATCATTGCTCTAAAGTGGATCTTCAAAGTGAAACTTGATGAGCATGGTGATGTTTTAAAGAATAAGGCTCGATTAGTTGCAAAAGGATACCGTCAAGAGGAGGGTATTGACTTTGAAGAATCATTTGCTCTGTTGCTGCGTATCGAGGCAATCAGAATCTTTTTGGCTATTGCTGCAAGTAAGAACATGGTAGTCTATCAAATGGATGTAAAGACGGCTTTTCTTAACGGAGATATGAAAGAAGTCGTATACGTCAGCCAACTTGAAGGCTTTGTGAATCCAGAGCATCCTACTCACGTCTATCGTTTGAAGAAAGCTCTTTACGGTTTGAAGCAAGCTCCAAGGGCATGGTATGATACGCTATCAAAGTTTCTTCTATCTACTGGATTCACCAAAGGAGCAGTTGATCCGACATTGTTCACCAGAAAGTCAGGCAAACATTTAATTCACGTTCAAATATATGTTGATGATATTATTTTTGCCTCGATTGACCCCAATGAATGTGACCATTTTTCAAATGAAATGGGTTCCAAATTTCAAATGTCAATGATGGGACAAATGTCATTTTTCTTGGGATTCCAAATTTCACAAAGTCCCAGAGGCATTTTTATAAATCAATCTAAATATGCAAATGAGATTTTAAAGAAATTTGGATTTGATTCTTGTGACCTGTTGACACTCCCATGATTGAGCGTACTAAACTGGATGAGGACCACTCAGGGGTCATGGTAGACCAAACGAAATATCGTAGTATGATCGGATCCACGATGTACCTCACAGCCGTATGACCAGACCATTCTGTTCGATGTTTGCATGTGTGCTAGATATCAGGCTAAGCCTACCAAAAGCACCTTGAAGCGGTTAAACGGGTCTTTCGGTATCTCCAAGGAACCATCAATATGGGACTTTGGTACCGAAGGACACCGGTATGTCACTAACAGCCTATGCAGATGCTGATCATGCAGGATGTCAAGATACACGTCCGAAGTACGTGGAGGTGCTCGATTTTGGGTGATAAGCTAGTGAGATGGTCGTCAAAGAAGCAAATGAGTACTTCTATTTCCTCTACAGAGGTGAATACATAGCCATGTCATCTTGTTGTGCTCAAATCCTATGGATGAGATCCCAATTATCGAACTATGGCTTTGAATTCAACAAAATCCCTCATCGTGATAATAAAAGTGATATTTCTCTCTCATGCAACAACGTTCAACACTCAAGAGCAAAACACATCGACATTCAACATCATTTCATCAGGGAGCAAGTAGAAAACGGTGTGGTGGAACTTTATTTTGTGAGGACTGAATACCGTTAGCGAACATCTTCACCAAAGCTCTTCCTAGAGAACGTTTTGAGTTTATCCTCCCACGACTTGGTCTAAAGAGTCTTCAACCGGAAACACTTAAACGTCTTCAAGAGGAAGAAGAGGAGTAAAAGGTCTTTCTTCATCCATATCTTGTAAATATTTATTCGAAAAGCAAAATAAAAATATAAAACTCTCAAAAAATCCATAAAAATCTGAAAAATCTTGAAGATTTTCAAAAAATATTATCATTTTGTCATGTTTTTCTCAATTCGAAAATATCTACGGTCTTTGTGTTGTCATTCAAAGAATGACACGGGACTTTAGATATTGGTCGAATGTTCTTAAAAAAAACAAAAAAAAAACAAAAAAAACCAAAAAATCGAAAGAAAAAATAATTTTGGGAGAAAATGAAACAATGGTTTATTGTTATTTTAGGCAGTATCCCGTTTTTCAAAGAAAAAACAGAGCCATGCTTTATCTTGTTTTTCAAATCTCATGCTCTGATTCTTTAAAGCAATTACTTACAATCTAGTGAAAACTAATTGCTTTGTTAAATAACTCGAACTCTATTTTTGAAAATCATCTGGACTTAACTTTTGTCATAATATCTATCTCTCAATCAACAACTTATGTCATTGATTGAGGGGGAGAATGATTTCAATTAAATCAAAAGGTTGTTCGACATACAATTGTTTTCAAAAGATAATCTTGCATGTTTAATCAATGGAGTGTAAAGTCTCAAAATCCGATCCTTATTAGTTAAAATGTTCTCATAATCAAGTCACAATTCTCCTCGAAAGCTCTCAAAAATCAATTTAAATCTACAGAGATCATAAATATCAAATGATTTGAAAATTCTGATCGGGGGAGAATTTGTGATTTAAATTGAATTTAAAATGATAATTTGATAAATGGTTTCATAAATGTTTAGCAAGCTTTCCTCCCCACATGTGCCAAACGATTTCAAATTTTCCATGCACATGTTGAGGGGGAGCATCCATTTTAAACCACAAAGAATTGAAACGTGATTGATTTGTGTCTAAGTGCAAGTTCCTTCTAATATGTGCAAAACTCTTTCAAACCTCGAGGCACATATTGAGGGGAGGAAAATTTATGAAAACCTCATCCTTCCCCAAGATGCTTTATCTACTTGATTTGAACTGGGAAGTGATGTTGATATTTTTTTGAAAATGGTAATCAAAGAAGTTAATTCTTCCTCTTGCCTCCGTGTGCCAAAATGATTTCAAATATATGAGACACATGTTGAGGGGGAGATCTTTTTCTAAAATAATCAAAAACAATTCAGCTACAAAATGCTTTGATAATATATCACAAGTATCTGAATTGATTTTCAAATGGTTTTCAATTGGTTCCAATGGCAGATGAACAATACCAAATAGACCGACCAAATTTACTTTATGAATGGTGATATAAGGATGATAAGGTTAGGTATTTGTTCCCATGATCCGCCAGAACCGGAGGGATCTACCCAGGGGCAATCCACTAGATAGTGTAGAAGTCCTTAGGTTTGATAAAAATAGGAGAAAAGTGAGATATGGGAAGAGTGCGGACTGAGACTGAGCTAGTACTGGAATAAACCCAACAAGGTTATAGTTATGAAGTCTCGGTAAGCACTGAAGGGGTTGAAGAATGAAAAAGAAATGAAATGAGAAAAGGGTGAAAATAATTAGCCCTCCATTAATTCAACCTTAGGGCAGAAACTGGGTTCAATTCATATGCTACTGGTGGTTACCAAGGTAACATCGGTATTGAAGACAAGACGTCATGGACCCAGTGACACACTGCACTACAACTTCCCAAGCTACTCAAGTTCCTCTTAAAAGGACTTGTTTCATTCTCACGGGGAACCGACATTATCTATCGACTTTCTCTTAGAGTTTGTTGATATTGAAGAAGGAGACACTCTCCCTAGTCTCCGGCATAGGAACCAAAATATGCACTATTGAGTCTAGAGCCACGAGATTATCATATAAATCTCTTTATGACACTGTCATTGAAGACTCTCTGTTTCACACAATGTGGAAAGAGAGATTTTATCTTATGAGTCCTACGCATTATCCTAGTGGTATTGCCAGAACATCTGAGTGATATGCAAAGATATTTACAATGAAGATGGAAACCCTTCTGGAGCCAACATCAAACAAGGTCCTGGTGGGTGGCATGTGAGATCTATCTAATAGATCAACCATGTGACAACTAAACAGAAACAATGGGGAGATTCAATTTTTTAAATCAATCCTGGTTCAGGTTATGGATTGACGGATACCTTTGAAAAACCGGTTGCTGTGCTTAAAAACTCTTTTCTTTAGCACATCGACTATGTACTAATATTTCTACATAAAAGGTGTTTATGATTGATAATTGATTTTCATTAAAACCTTCGTTGTATTGCAAAAACAATTTTTATAGTGCGGCACTTGATTGTTTTTCAAGTGTCTTTTCATCAATCAGTGAGTCTCAATTCGCTGGTTCACTCACTCCGTGTTGTCTTCTTTGAGACGTTCCGGTTTGAGAACAACTGGAGCAAGTGCGAAACCCTGTCAAGGAAATTCTTCAAAATTTTACCTTATCACAGGAAGTACTTGTACTGATCAACGGGGAACCGTGGGCCGTGTACCTAAGTTCAACGAAAGTGATCAAAGACACTTTCGTGCGCTTTATTGCTAACTGTTGTATGCAGGTACGCCCGACGTTTGCAGCTGATCAGAATGAAGTGGTCAATCCATAGCCGCATGCTCACACATCACATTCATTTCAAAATAAATCATGATTAGTGCATCAATGACTCTAATGTTCTCACTCCATGCTTCTGCTATGCTGCTGCCAATATCATGAATCAACGAAAGCTTCCGCTACTCTGATGAGAAGAAATCATGATCCAAAATGTGAGAATGTCGGTCCAAATGTCACAACATCCACATAATACCAACACCACAATGGAAGAGTCAGAGATTTATGATAACTGATGATCTCAAAGCTGGCTCAAAACTCATTATCATGTGGATCAGTTAAAGACCTCCACTTGGATTCACCAAACATGCAAAATGAAGAATCGATGACTACGAGCTGCAGAGCAAAGAACTTTAACAAGAATCCAAGAACAATCTTATTGTAATATCTGTTTGTATTCAATGTATTTTTGAGGTGACCTCCCTTAGGGGAGATTGTTAGGATTTAGTAAATCCGGTCATTGAAGAGTCTGTCACCTCAAGTATATGTAATCGTTAAAAAGCTCGTAGTCGTAGATTATTTAATGTTAAGTAGTTTTTAGTTAAGTAACACCGTGGGGGACGGACGGGTCTTTACCCACTGTATGCTTGATCCACAGCCCGTAGGTGCCGTTTTATGTAAGAACTATAAATACTCTCTACCTCCCAAGGTAGGGAGTTGAAGCTCATAATAATACTTTCATTTTCTCTCACTAAGTTCCCAAAACCTCTAACTCTTTCTCTCTCTAAAACCTTAGTATACGCCTCTTTGATCTTTGGTTTAGTGTGTTTATGAAATCCAATATCTAACAGTTTCGAAAGCTTTAAATTTATAATGCTAGTTCTACCAATTCCTTAATACATAAAACACACGGGTAAAGTATAAACCCCGTTTATAGTAAAGGTTCGGGTAAGACCAATTCGTCCTAAGGGTAGTGTTTATGAACTCAGTATTGGTTACACAAATTATATTCCAATGATTGTCACTTATCACTAAAACTGTTTTTGTTGGAATTAAGATTTTTGAATGATTTACCAAGATATTTAAGACTAAGTTTGTTTAGGCATAGCAACATGAGAGAAATCATAGATGGATTAAAGAAGCACACATAGACAGTTCATAAGAGCAAGATATGATGGGTAATCATATAAGCAATTTTATCTACCAAACATGAGAAGGAATCATTTTGGCCGATAATCCTAAGCATATTGAGTGCATAAAGAGTGATTTATGGATGAAACATAATAAGCATAATCAAGTCATTAGACGTATGATTAGTCCTTAAACATATCATAATTTGGGTTATTAAGTGTTTTACTATCCAATTCTCACAAGCAGAAAAAAGACTCGTTATAGACAAACGATTCATAATCAACCAAGACAATTGTATCTTTCGACCTATGACAATTGAAATGATTAACCAAACAAGAGATAGTTTAATTAAATTACGATATATTAAATGTACGAATTACATACTCATAAGCTTATATCCAATTCACAGATTCGTGTTACATGGCCAATGTGCCTAAAAAAACATAAATTGACTACTCCATTCTCAAATTAAAGAAACAAGTATCAAACAAGTAAAATTTTATCATATTCATATTAAGAAATAAGGTTATACCCTTTGTTATAGATACTGAACCACATTCTCATGACTTACAACCAGAGTTTACTGCAACTACAGACCTTCAGCAAGTGGTTATGGTGTTTAACCACTTCCTACACTTCTCTAGACTTAGCTACCTCCTCTAGGACTTTGTTGTGATTGGTGTATGATTAATTATGACTTCACTATGTTATGGCCTCTATATATAGGTCCATGAATGACCTATGGATGGGTATGGTGAGTAATGATGGGTAAGTGATCGGCCTCATCATTGAAGTGGTTCATTAGTTGAGAAGTATAACTGATAAGGGAAGTATGTTGCACTCTGTCCTATAACTGATGGGATTCTCCTCACGTAGCTTACGTGGTTTTAGTAATAAAATGGTGTACTTCAGTATTGACTCGTAAGTACATAGTTGACGAATGATTTCTTCCATAAGGCCGGTGGCCTTTAACCAAACTATGTGTTTATTTCTTCTAAGTCTTTAAGTCATTCATTCCTTGTCCTTTTTTGTGTCGTTCTTTAGATCATTAGTCCTGCATGATTATTCATCTATTAAGTATCAAAAGTCCTATAAATAAGTGTAAATAGATAAATAATTTACATAGTATCGGGGGTATAAATATGTATAATACGAGACTCATCAAGGGCATTGATATCCACTTTCTTTTTCCGAACAAGAACAAGCAGACAAAGCCGATGAAATGGAATTAACGCTTATTTTTGGGTTCTTGATGGTGTCACTAGGGAGTGCTCCCATTACTTGATAATTGAGAACCTTCAAGAGAGTATAAATTTTATTTTTTATCTCGCTTTGTTGTTGGTTGAAATAAGCTTCAAACTTAGATAAACGAGCTTCTTGAGATGACATAAAATTAGACACTAATCCTTCAAGATTATTGGAATTATTGGAGAATGGAGGATTATTGTTGAAGGCACGGTTGAAGGATGAACCGTTTGTTTGGAAAAGATTACATGGGTTTGAAAATTTTATTGAGACGAATTTTGATTTTGTCTCCTTATAAAGTTTGAGTGATTTCTCCAAGATAGATTTTATGAATCACCAAAAGTATTTTGCTTAGGTTTGAATGTGAACCATTTACCTCCCGCTTCATCGGTACGTGAGGATGCATAATCCGTAAAAGCTTGATCGGGATTTTCCATGCAATCATGAGTTTCATGGTGACCATTATATAATTCACATGAAGAAGCAATTTTTTTCACTTGATGTGAAGGTTTAGGATCTTTGTAGTAACTCATCAATAATTTCACTTGATCTTCAAGTGCAATGATCCTACGATTGGGAATGCTTGAGAAATTGGATAACAAGGATATTGCCATGGCTGTTTTTATCGAAGTTCACGTGGGTCATTCCAAATCTCGCTGTCATAGAGGGCGAGATTTTCTATAATGTCCCACGAATCTTTCGCATTTTTTGTCACGAAGCATACCACCGGCCGCATGGCCAATGGCTTGCTTTGGGGAGTAATTGACATGATCATAGAAAAGTTGGATTTGGAGCCAAAGAACAATGCCATAATGAGGGAATTTTTCGAGTAAGTCCTTGAAACGAGTCAACGCATCCTAAATACATTGACCTTGATGTTGTTGAAACATCAAAATGTCATTCCTTAGCTTTGTAGTTCTACCTGGTACAAAAAATTAGGCGAGGAAACGAGAAATGCGATCATCCCAACTCGAGATAGATCCCGCGGGTAGACCCTCAAGCATATTGCCATCGTTAAGGTCAATCGAATTGACGATTTTAAGAAAGTCCTTAAGGTTTGATTTGGATCCTCGAAATGAAGCCCATGGAATGCACATCCATTTTTGCACCAACGGGATTGTGTCGGATCGCAAGGTAGACATATTGGTTTCATGAGGAAGCCCAATAGTGTTTCCATAGCCCTCGTGGATAGGTTTGGAATACTCACCAAATGTTTGGGCTCTAGGTTGGTTTGTTAGGTTTTTGTTAAAAGGTTGGTTTGGTGGTTTTGTGGGTCGGTTTGGTTATGTGGAATATCATTCAACATGACGGAAAGTGACAAGATTACTAATAAAAAAACAAAGAAATGATAGACTACGAGAATACTACACAATAAAAAGAAAAATATCACTTGATAGGAATCTAATGAGTAGACCCAAACGAAATAGAAATCAAAACTAAACTATTCCCCAGAAGCGGCGCCAAAAACTTGATCTTGGATGGTTTCAAACACACTAAGTTTTACAATCCTCCTAGGAACAGTACCTAACAGTTGTAGTGTAGTATGGACAAGACACTAGGGATTCCTCATTATCTAGGGGAATAATAAGTGTTAATACAAATAAGCCGTAAAAACGTTTATTTATATTTTACGATCTTCTAATGTTTTGTCGATAACAAACGTAAAATCATTTTAATGAAACAAATAAAATACGTAAATTGTTTGAGCCAATAGTTTTCTAACACACTAACGTTTTCACATAAAACACTAAAACAAGTATAAGTGATTTTATGATTTAGTAATATATATGTACAACAACTAGTGTTTACATATTGGGCAAAATATATACACAACTAGTATATATTATATAAATGGGTAAAAACTACAACCCATGGTAAATATCCATAACCCATGGTATTGACCCATACCCATTTGACTAGGTACATTGAACTCATGAGATACATTGTATCTAATAAGTAACCCATGGATCAACCCATAACCCATGACCCATAACCAAAATACCCTTGGGCAAAGAGGAGCGTCCCACGGATCCCTAGGATTACACTAGACGGATCCCTTGTGGGAGGGATCCGTAGGATCCGGGGAACAGTAAGCATTTCTCCTCTATAAATAGTGAGCCATTTCTTCCTTTTGGTTTGCCACTCCTACGCATACTTTCCCTAAGTATTGTAACTCTCTAACCACTGATCCTAAGGGATCTTTCTATGTAGTTTGTCTTTTGTTTTTTTGTGATTCTGTAGGTTCCTCTTAAAGGCGAGATCACCACTTCTTGAAGTCGAGCAAGCTCAAGTACAAGACTTGCCATGCTTCATCATCATCAAGACAACTGAGGTTCTCTTGTTGATAGTTCTTTCTTCCTCCGTAGATGTGTTGTGTTGAAGGCATTAGTGAAGGATGCCGAAAGAGTCAAGACGAAAGCATTAGTGAAAGGTGCATAACGTCCATGTCAAAAGCATTAGTGAAGAATGCTAAAGGTGTCAAGACGAAGGCATTAGTGAAAGGTGCCAAGCGTTGTGTTAAATGCATTAGTGAAGGATGCCTAGGAATCAAATCAAGTGGCATTAGGGAAGAATGCCTAGGTCGTATAATCGATGAGGTGCATCGTTATACATATAGTATTAGTTTATTTCCAAGGATGGTGATATCCTTGTTGGTGTTGTAATAAGGAGTTGGTCTCCTTGGGAATAGGTGATGTGTTGTATTGGGTAGTAGTTTCTCCATAGTAATGGAACTAGGTACTTAGCCTAGTTCCTAATAAAGGGTAGCCGACGTTGTGATAGGTGTGGTTCACCTTGGTGTGAAAGAACCCGGTGGTTAGCCTAGTACAGGAAAAAGGGTAGGCGACGTTGTGAAGGCTTCTCCGCCATAAGGAGATTGGTGTCGTGTAGTGTTTACGAACTATCAAGTAGGTGACTCGGGGAGTGGAGTAGGGCGAGGAAGCTTTCCTTGTAGCCGAACCACTATAAATGCTCGTGTCGTGGTTATGTGCTTCTTACTCTTTATCTTTCATTATACTTTTATATATCTATCTATCAACGTCCAACATACACATCTAAATAGATTGACATAAGTCGATCTAAATATTTAAAAGGAAGTTTTTAATTGTCAAAACTATTCAACCCCCTCCCCTTCTAGTTTTCCACAATTAACATCAGAGCTTCGTTACCAAGTTTCTTAGAGTATGTTGTACTTTAAAAACTTGATACGATCCTTGTATGTTTGAAAACTACAAAGACGGAAATATTTCAAAACATTTTGTTTTTCTTTTTCATGTTGGACATTGATAGATCATTATAACATAATTGTTTCAAGAAATCTTCATGCTAGGATCTCTTCAAAACCTTCATTTCTATTCAAAGAATAATGAAGTCAACCTTCGAGAAAGGATCCAAAAGTAATCACAACTTAGTTACTCTAAGTACAAAGGATTACTTTAAGAGCTCATGAAGTATTTTTGGTATTATGTCTTCATAAGCCAAACCAAGAAGCATAAAGGTATGTTTACTTTTTCATTAGCTAGCTTACATGATTATATTGATATCATAGTTATTGTTTGTTTAATAAACTGCTAGTCTCTTAAAAAAAAGTCTCTCTTTCATCACTTTCCCGACTCACTCATCATCAGGAATAGTATTCCTCTTGATTTCGTCAAACTAACGCCGTCATCACAAATGGATCCTTGATAATTAACTTATCAAATTACATCGACCAAAACATCTTTTTATTTGAAATGTTTAAACTAATTTTGTTCCGTAAGCTAGTTTATAACCTACTACAAAATTAAAGCCAAACAACCTTTTTTCTGTCCACAGGAGCCAGATCCCTCTAGTTGTACTAGCCGGATCCCAAATACAAGGGATCCGTGGGAACCGTAGAACAGAACACAGCTATACGCATTTGAAAAACATCACAGACCAGTTTCCCTCTCCCCCAATATCACAAAAATGACTCGAGAACTGATTTCATCCTTATAGGACTCCATACCCTCAAGTATTTCTCTCTTGAACACCATTGTAAGTAATTACACTAACTTGCTCTAATCTCCATCATCCTCATCCTAGGGTTTATTGGTTGCACAATTTCTAATCAATTAATTCAATTAGGGTCTTCAAAATTAATCATTAAAAGGGGCTTTTAAATTAGGATTATATTGTGTTCACAACATTGTTAATACAAATCAAAACCATAAACCCATCTCAGCTAATTTTACCTAATTGGAATATTTGTGTTTCTAGGACAAACCATGCCTAAAGCCACTCAACAAGACCACCATGATACCGTCCATTACCTCACCCATTACTATAGGGAAGAAGGGCTATCAAAAACCGATCGCAAAGTCTTCAAAAGACTTGAAAAACGACTTATTCAGGAAGGTCGTGTAGTCAAGGAATGTTTCCTTGAAGATACCGACACTCGTAAAGTTTTCTCGGCAATCAACTTTGATTGTCTTCTTGACATTGATGAACAAATTTGCCTGGTTTTCATCTTTGAATTTTATAAAAGCATTAGGATCATTCGAAACACCGATGATAGCATTTCAATCACCTTGATCATCAATAAACGAAATTTCACTCTACCTCTCAACACATTTGCTCAAATTCTTTGCATTCCTTGTGAAGGAATTTGTATGTATTCTCAAGATTGGGCAATTAACACTCAAAACCTTGCACTTGATTCTAAACCTATCTACAATACTCCTCTTGATGATCCCGCAACCATTCGAGATACTCTCTTCAAGGATAGGACCGACCAATCCCGTTACAACTGAAACAAAAAGCTCATTCACCATGATCCTTTCCAAATGGAACTTTTCGAAATGCATCCCGTGTTTAGAAAATGGGAAGAAATCCTTAGGGAAAAGGTCATTAGCCTAGTTGGTAACAAGGATCATCCAAATGCATGTCTTCTGCAAATGATCTATTGTCTTATCCACCAAAAGCCATTTAATCTCGCCTATTACATGGTGAGGAGAATGGCCGGGGTATTCAAAGCTTCCAACATGGTACTTCCATACGGTATGCTCCTAACACGACTTTGTAATTATGTTAGTGCATTGCAACTATCTCCTATCAACGATGATCATTTCTTTGCCGATCACGTAATGGTACCTCTTACCAAACAACCCTCTAAACGGTTCATGGTCAATGGAAGAAAACCTAAAGATCTCTCGGACTCCTCGGACGGAGAAGTAGAAGAAGATGAAGAAGAGGAAGACGTCGACCCCATAGCTAACATCGAATTGGAAACCTTTGATTACTATGAACAACTTCCGGATATTCCAATCGAGTCCACGAAATTCAAGCAATTAAGGGGTATGATTCAAAACCTAGCTTACCATGTCACTAAGTCGGGAAAGAGGAAAACAAAGAATTGACGAAAGAGACTATAGTATTATGATTGCCTTGAGACACTTGATTTGTGTATGAATGATTATGTTTTAACACGTTTGTTTACATTTTTCTTGGATATTATTGTTACACAATTATCTATGATATGTCATATGTGATAATTTGCTTACCTTGTTGTTTAAATTAAATGTTATATGTGTATATTGCTTAGTGTAAAATCTGCATTAGCTGCTGTAAAGGTTCTGATCCGCAGATGCCGGATCCCTCGTTTTAGTCTAGCCGGATCCATTCTCTAAGGGAACCTTGGGATCCGTGACTGCAGATGAGTTATACAGATCCCCTTACATCAAAACAAATCACTAGAGGACGTCGCATAAGCCTAACATAAGACCTTAGAGCCAACTAAGTCTTCTTCTAACATGTGATAGCTTGACACTCACCCATGGCACACCTAGGACTTAGTTTAAGATTTCTTTTGATTTATCAACACATCAAAACTCACCATATTTCCGCTTCAATACTCAGAAATTGTTTTTCATCTTTTAAAATACTTAGGTGGACGTATTTAACAATTTTAGGAAATTGTTTCAAGTCATCTTTATCTCAAAATGGGTCAAAAATTAGTTTTTCAATTCTTTTGATTTTTGAGGATTTTTTCAAACTCCATATCAAGCTAACATCTGATCTCTAGGATCATTTATTATGACTTGACACCATCAAAAGTCTTAGTGTCATCCTTGACCATGCATTGGTAGTCATTTA
The DNA here is from genome assembly GCA_910596185.1 of Chrysanthemum makinoi. Taxonomy (NCBI): domain Eukaryota; kingdom Viridiplantae; phylum Streptophyta; class Magnoliopsida; order Asterales; family Asteraceae; genus Chrysanthemum; species Chrysanthemum makinoi. The sequence continues at coordinate 180,928,314 of OU343223.1, forward strand.
GTCTCATTTCCCTTCCATAAAAGGCAATCATTTGCTATATCATTCATTGCTCTTGATCATTCAAGTACACCCTTATTTAAGATACTTAGGAGGACTAAAACACTCAAGATGGTATAGATCTTAGACCTTAGAACCATCATTTTTATCCTTTCATAACTGCTGAGAGCTGGATCCCTAGGATTAGCCTAGACGGATCCCTAAAATGAGGGAACTGATGAGTGTCTAAATACTCATCATTTTTATACTGTTTAGAATGCCAAAAACATCTGAAAACACTCAGAAACACATCAAAATGATAAAAATATCACAAACAAGTGTTTTATATGTTTTAAATGCAAAACCATCAAAATCTGGTGAAAAACGTATCAAGTTTGCATAATTGGCAGTTTTAGTCCCCAAGTTACAAAAGTTGTCAAAAACAGTCCCTGGTCATTCCAAAACTTGTAAAATATCATTTTAGGTCCTTGGGATTCACAAGTTGTTCAAAATAATCCTTTGAAGTTTAAAATCACAAAATTACAACTTTGGTCCCTCAACTTTGCAAAAGTGTCAAAAATAGTCCTTAAGGTTTTAAAATTGAAAATTGATCAAAATAAACCTTGTTCTATTTATAAATGACAAAAATGGTCCTTATGATAAACTTTTTGAGAAATATCAATATTGGTCCCTCAAGTTTCTAAATTGGCAGTTTTGGTCCCTGGATTTACAAAAATGGAAATTATCAACAATGGTCCTTGTACTAATCTTACTTGGCAGTTTTAGTCCTTATGAGAGCTTTGGAACATGTTCAAGATCAGCCCTTAACATTGGCTAAATTACATGATTGGTCCTTGTTGAAATAAACCAATCCGGACCCTATTATTAACTAAGTCCAAATCCAAGCCCAAACACTTAACCCGGCCCAACTTTTAAAAACAGTTAAAACCGCCATCATTTCACCTTCTTCACTCACCCCTGTAATCCCAAAACCACCATGGTTTTATCACCTCCACCTCACCCTTTCCACCTCACTCACCCTTTCCAGCTCATCCCCCCTCCTCTCATTAGCCCACCTTGCATTTAATGCATCCCCACCATTGAACCTTCCTTTTTTATCTCACAATCTCTGTTTTCTCTGAAAAATCACCCTAAACCCATGCCTACTTCACAAATTGTCTCCTACACCTCACATAACACTCCAAACTTCTTTAATTGGTTTAAAACTGTCTCAAGCAACCTTATCTCAATTTTGGCGCCAAAAGTAAGTTTAATGGCTAAGATGTGTTTGACTGTTTCAATGGTTGAGATTGTTGATGGGATTTGATCAGAGACATGTGGGGAGTTCAGAAAATCTATAAAGAAAGCAGAGGAGTCATTGGAGAAGCTATCTAGAATAATTGTAATTTTAGCTTATGTCGTTTTTATTAAATTTCAAGTTTCAGTGTTTGTAAAAGCTTCAAGCTTTGTATTTTATGTTTTTAAGGTGAAATAAAACTTTTGTAAGCATCAATTTCCAGTTTCAAGTCTTATGTCAAGTTATGCAGTTTTCTTATTATTCAAAAATCTCAATATGTTGAAATGTTGTTAGAAGTTGTTACTTTGGACTTAGAAGCTCATATAAGCTCCTCATAAAGCTTATCAAAGCTTTTAGATACCTTAAAAGCAGTATTAGTAGCCAAAACCAAAAATTCACAAAAATATCAAGAAAATAAAGAAAAAATAAAAATCCATGGTGATTGTGATCAAGAAGCTGGAGCAAGGTATATTTGTGATGGCCTTGGTTTAGAGCTCTGTGGAGAGCATTTAGGATTGGTTCTCAGTCCTTGGTTCTAAATTTTGATTGGAAACCAGTTGTAAGTTTTTTTTATAAGAATTTTAGCTTTTTACTGTTTCATTCACTTATAAGCTTTGATTTGTGTTGGTTCATGTTTATTAAGTATAGTTAAGCAAAAATAAGCATTAAAATAGTTAGCTTATTCCTTTTAATTTGTAGTTGCTATAAATTTTATTTTAAACAGTTAGTATAGCTTAAGTGTCAATTTTTAGTTATATGTTATTATTATTGTTATTTACTGTTTCATTAGTCTAATTAAATGATATTATAAGATTTGTTATCAGTTTTATGGTTTTAATCTTTGAAACACTTTGAAAAGCTTCAATTCAGTCCTAATAATCAGTGTTTGGATTTCTTTGAATTAAAATGCTAGAGACTAGTGGTGTTGATATTAGTTGTTGTTATAAGTCACAATAACACCTAATAGTTCAGTTATAGCATAAAAACCAGTCATTACTTGTAAAAAAGTCAAAATAAGCTTAATCTCATCCTCAACAGTTCTGTTGAATTTTTCAATACACATCTCATCAAGTCAGCTTAGAACTTAGTACTCTAGCCTAATTTCATCTTAATATAGCTTAACATAACACATTAAATCATCTAGGATCATTTAAAGTTCATCAAAGTCAACTAGTTAGTATAAATTAAAAGTCAAAATTTTCATTGCTGTTTTGAATAAACTTTAGATTTTCATTGTGTGTTCAATATTAGGATTTAGCTTAATTCCTTTTGGGAAAATAATATTTAGCTGCTAAAGAAAAATATAAAAATACTAGCTTACTCTTAATTAGTTCATAGGTAGCTTATTTTGTAGCTTCTTTTGACCACCTTAACTGAAAAGCTCCCCTTACGTTGTGCAGTCCATCTTGATAAGCTCACAGATAGCTTGTTAGTTGGCCTTACCTTGTGACTTTTAGCTTTTTGTGTAGCTGACCTAGCCCTTTTAAAGTCCCAAGCTTTTGTTTTCACTTTGCAGCTTGTTAGATAAGCCTGCATCAAGCTTAAACTTTGTCCCATTTTGGTGTTAATGCATAAGCAGATTAAGCTGGTCTCTTTTCATAAGCCCCTCATAAGCTTCTCAGTGCCAAAGTGCATGAGCTTGGACTTTTTGAAAAGCCCACCAGCTCTACTTGTTAGCTCCATAGTTCATTTTTATTTTTTAGCTTATCTCAGTGCTTAAAATCTAGTTAGAAGGTGCCTTGTGAAACAAAGAGTGCACTGTGTAACAATGTTTAACTTTTGCTTATTTGTGCTTAATTAGTGCTTATTTGTAGTTAAGATTGCTTTCTCAGTAGTCATATCAGCTTTTTATCAGTTCTTTTTCTTATTTCTAGTTTACTTTGCTTATTTAGTAGCTTATTAAGCAATTTGGCTTAAGCTTATGCTTATTTCCTTAATCTAGTCCACTGTTAAGATTATAAGCTCAATACAGAGCTTATTAGTCGTTTTTGTAAAAAGCTCCAGTTATAAAAGTTGCTTATTTTCTTGTATTTAATAGTTTGCAAAAAGAAAATTTCAAAAAGAAAAATGTTTTACAAAAAGGGAGAGGCAGGGGTCGAACCTGAGACCTCTCCCTTATATGGGTGATAGTGGGTACCTGTATGCCATTGCGCCCTTGGGTCTTTTTCTGTTTTAGTTTGCATAAGATAATCTCTTATATACGTTTATTCCCGTTTAGCTTATTAAGTGTTTTTAGCTTATTACGAGCTTATTCAGTGTAGCTTTTTCAAGTTTTCTAATTTTCATAAATCTATATTAGTATTAAGGATTTTTACAAAAAGTTTCAGATTTTTCACATTAGTTTTAGTATTTTTAATCAATTAATTAGTGTTTTATAGTATTTAAATCATAATAAATAAAATAAAAGTCAAAAAAATATAATTCTTTTTCCTAAAATTTTCTTTTATCAAATAGTACGTAAGAAAATTATTTTTACACTCGTAGGCCTTTTATTTCATAAAATTTACGTTTTATCTTGCGCTCCAACGCCATTTTCGTAAATAACGCTCGTTTCCGTTTTAAATAACGTTTTTAGATATTTTGAGTTTACGTTTTAGTTAAGATAGTTTATTTAAGTTATTTTGTTTTATAAAATAAACGTTCATCGATCTGTAAAAATAGTGATAGCGTTTATTTAATATCTTTTATCTTTTTAATTTGCATTTAAGTCGCTGTTATTTGTAAATCTTTTCTTTAGGTAATTATCCATCAAAAACCTTTACTGATCGCTATCCTTAGTGATCATTCTATCATCTGAAGTTGTTTATACACCAATTCATCCTCCGTGGGACTTAACGACCCGGGAATACACTATATTCCTCTGATCTTCATTGTATTTGTGTTCTGAGCTGTTTTAAGTTTCTTACAGTTGGTCATTCACAAGTGGCTAGCTTGCGTGAGATAACTTGACGGTTCAGACCCGATCAAATTTTGGCGCCGCTGCCGGGAGGTAGCGTGTTCTAGCATTTCAGACCCGTACTTGCACATATACCATCGTTTGTAAAAGTTTTCGTAAAGTTAATATAAATCAAAAGTTCATTAACACTTTTCCTAAAGTGTTAAAACACCAAAAACAATATAAAACAACAAAACAATCGTAACGTTTTCTATTTTGTATTTTCTTTTAAGGTGATTCTTAAAGAGATACGATTTGGTTAAACGAGACGATACCAAAAATATTGTCCAAAAGTTTTTGAACCCATCAGCACAAATCATACCTACGTCTTTTCACTGGTCCTTAATTAATACATAAAAATCAACCACCGCAAATCAAGGCAGTGCACTACCTAACGGGGGGTGCGACCATTAATAAGTTCCCGAACATCAGATTTAAAACTTGCCTTTGTGTCACTTGTGATTTGGTGTACCTTTTTCAAAGCAGCCATTTCATTTGTGATTATTGGTTAAGTTCACTTGTGTTTTGCCTCATTTGTTTTGAAAACTTGATTTTTATACTTAGTGCATGCGCACTCGTTCTTCCAGTTCTACAAGTCCACTTTCGAACTAGGAAAGATTCCTCGTAGACGTAGAGGACGTTCAGCTCCTTCGCCGTGGATCGAGGCGTCTACCACCACCACCACCGTCGAAATGGCGGAAGACAAGCCGATGAATGAGCTTCTCCAAGCACCCATCGAGGGTTACGGAGATGCCATTGTTGTCCCACCATTGTGGCGATACCTTTGAGCTCAAAACCGGGTTACTTAATCTAGTAACCCAAAGCCAATTCTATGGTTTTGAGCGGGATGATCCTCATGCACACATTCGATGGTTTAACAAGATTGCATCTACCATCAAATACAAGAATGTCCCACACGAAGCTATCAAGCTTCTTCTGTTCCCATTTTCTCTAGAGGACAAGCCCGAATTGGCTTGAGAAACAACTCCCTCGTTCTATAGAGACATGGGAAGATCTTGTCACCAAATTCGTTAACGAGTTCTATCCTCCATCCCGAACCACAAGACTTAAGAATGAGATAATGAAATTTTCTCAGAGATTTGATGAATCATTCGGGAAGGCATGGGATCGTTACAAAGAGTTGCTTCGCAAGTGTCCGCATCACGGTTTTACCGAGTTAATGCAAATGGATACTTTCTACAATGGTCTCAATCGCACAAATCAAGACTCTTTGAATGCCTCCGCGGGAGGAAATTTCTTGAGCAAGACCACAAAAGAGGCCTTGCAGATCATTGAGAACAAATCTCGTCCGTCCTTCGAGCAAAGACATATCAGTCTAATCTTGGACCTTCTTCTTCTTCTTCATCTCCAGTGAGTACATCTAGCACCGATGCTAAGATTGATAAAATCACAGACATTGTTCAGGCTTTGGTTCTTGCTAACCAGAAGAAAGTCTCCTTCACTCAGACACCAACACATGCTGAAGTGAAGAAAGTTGAAAGTTGTGTCACTTGTGGTGGTCCTCATGCATACTACAACTGCACTGCCACCGATGGTAGTCCATTTGAAGCAAATGCTTTAGCCGGTAGTTCACAGCAAGGAGGTAATCAATACCGTCCTCAAAATGAACTACACTACCGTGCTAACACTAATCAGGCACCACCCGGTTTTAACCAGAATCACAACATTCAAAACCGGAATCAAAACCAACCTAGAATGAACCAAGGTTATCAAAACCAAGGTAATTTCTATCCCGGACCCAATCAAGGTTTCCAACAACAAGGGAACCTTCATCAAAACAATTTCAATCGTGGGAATCAATTTCATGGGAATGTGAATCCTAATCAAGGGAATTTTCAACAACAAGGTCCTAATCAAAATATCGACCTTAATTTCCCTTCACATCCCCCACCATCATCCGATGAGTTCTTGAAGCAGTTCATGAAGTCCCAAGATGAAATGAACAGGTTGTTGGTCACCGATTGCTGATCTCAAAAGTCTTTAAATGATCGACCCTCGGGCTCAATACTTTACCGAGCAACACGATCGCTAACCCGATGGGCGATGCTAAGGCGATCACAACCAGAAGTGGTGTTTCATACAATGGACTGCTTGTTCCTACTACCTCTTCTTCTTCGTCTCTCCCAAAGGTAGTGGACAGTGAACTTCCGACACACAATGGACCTACGACTCCAATGCCCCTCCTCCTGTGGCAATGAGTCAAGTTACCAAGGAAACAACGGACAAGGTGCATTATTCTAGCCCAATGGCGAAGTACCGCGACACGTCCAACCTTCGGTAGTCCAACCTCAAGTGGTCCAGAAACCCAAGTCTAATCCAGGAATTGTTTTTGAACCACCTGTAGCTCCCATTGAAAATACCAAATCCAAATCTTCTATTCCTTACCCATCACGTTTGAATGAGCAAAAGCTCCGTGAAAAAGCTAGTCATCAAATGGACAAATTTTTCCAAATTTTCCAAGAACTACATTTTGACATAAGCTTTGCGGATGCTATCATGCTGATGCCCAAGTTTGCATCAACTCTCAAGCACATGTTAAGCAATAAGGAAAAGCTGTTTGAAATGGCTAAGACTCCTCTTAACGAAAACGCTCGCTTCATATCCGAAGAAGCTTCCAGAAAAGCTTGGAGATCCCGGGAAATTTCTCTTACCTTGTGTATTCCCAGGAATGGTTGAATGCTTTGCCCTAGCAGATCTTGGTGCAAGCATAAACCTTATGCCATATTCCCGGCATGTGGAAGAAACTTTCTCTTCCGAAACTCACTCCTACATGCATGACTCTCGAGCTTGCTGATCGTTCCATATCCCGTCCTCTTGGCATTGCTGAGGACGTATTTGTGAAAGTAGGAAAGTTCCATTTCCCACCGACTTCGTGGTTGTTGATTTTGATGCCGATCATCGGGTTCCTCTCATTGTTGGTCGAGGATTCGAGAACGGGCGTGCTCTCATAGATGTATTTGAGCAAGAAATCACATTGCGTGTTGGTAATGAAGTCATTACCTTCAACCTTGACCAAACTTCGAGGTACTCTGCAAATTATGATTCTGAATCGGTTAACCGAATAGATATCATTGATGTTGCCACTGAAGAGTACTCTCAAGAAGTTCTTGGTTATTCTCATAATTCTGTGAGTGGGGATTCCACCACATCTTCTCAACCTATCATAGCCAATTCTACTCCTTCTATCACTCCTTTGGAGGGAAATGACTCCATCTCGGAAGAGATTGAGGTATACTTGGCTAGTGATTCTGTGCCGTGGGAAATTGATCACGCTCCAATTGACATTGAGGGAGACATACTTCTCATCGAGAAGTTGCTTAATGATGATCCATCATCCACCCCTCACCCTAGTGATTCAATCCCAGTTGAGATTAATCAAAATGAGATTAATCTGGAGGGAGATTTTCTTCTTGAGAAATTGTTAAATCATGACATTTCTCCTCCACTCCCTCCCGTCGAACTTCATAACAAGGAAATCAAATCAGTTGAGAAAACTGAAGAATTTCCTGAGGTTGAGCTTAAGGACTTACCACCTCATCTCGAGTATGCATTTCTTGAAGGTAATGATAAATTACCAGTCATTATTGCTAGAGATTTGAGTAAAGATGAAAAAGCTGCTCTCGTTAAAATCTTGAAGTCACACAAGCAAGCAATTGCTTGGAAACTCTCCGACATTAAGGGTATCAACCCTGAGTTTTGTACTCATAAAATCTTGATGGAGGATGACTTTAAACCAACAGTTCAACATCAGAGAAGAGTAAATCCAAAAATCCATGATGTTATCAAACAAGAGGTTATCAAACTTCTTGATGCAGGATTGATTTACCCGATCTCAGATAGTCCTTGGGTTAGCCCAATTCATTGTGTTCCTAAAAAGGGTGGCATAACTGTTGTCACAAATGAAGATAACGAGTTAATTCCAACTCGGCCGGTTACGGGATGGCGTGTTTGCATTGACTATCGTAAGTTAAATGACGCCACCGGTAAAGACCATTTTCCTCTACCCTTTATGGACCAAATGCTTGAGAGATTAGCAGGGAATGAATACTATTGTTTCCTTGATGGTTTCGGGTACTTCAGATCCCCATTGATCCAAAGGATCAAGATAAAACCACATTCACCTGCCCATACGGAACTTTTGCCTATAGACGTATGCCTTTTGGCCTATGTAATGCTCCTGGCACGTTCCAACGATGTATGATGGCCATTTTCCACGACATGATCGGGGAAACAATGGAGGTGTTTATGGATGACTTCTCGGTCATTGGGGATTCGTTTCAAACATGTCTCTCCCATTTAGATAAAATGCTCAAACGGTGTGAAGACACCAATCTTTGTCTAAACTGGGAGAAAAGTCACTTTATGGTCAAAGAAGGCATAGTCCTTGGCCATAAGATTTCAAAGAATGGGATTGAGGTAGATAGAGCAAAAGTTGATGTTATTGCTAAATTACCTCATCCTACTACCGTCAAAGGTATTAGGAGTTTTTTAGGTCATGCCGGTTTCTATCGTAGATTCATACAAGATTTTTCCAAAATCGCCCGGCCTATGACCCATCTTCTTGAAAAGGATGCTCCTTTTATCTTCTCACCCGAGTGCATCGTAGCTTTTGAAACATTGAAGAAAAAGCTTACAGAAGCACCCATTCTCGTTGCTCCCGACTGGGATTTACCCTTTGAACTCATGTGCGATGCAAGTGATTTTGCTATCGGTGCAGTCTTAGGGCAACGAAGAAATAAGCATTTTCAGCCTATTCACTACGCAAGTAAGACTATGACTGAAGCTCAAACTCATTACACCACCACAGAAAAAGAGCTATTAGCCGTGGTGTATGCATTTGAGAAGTTTCGGCCATACCTAATCTTGACCAAATGCGTAGTGTATACGGATCACTCGGCTCTCAAATATCTCTTTGCAAAACAAGATGCAAAGCCGAGATTGCTCCGTTGGGTTCTCCTCCTCCAAGAATTTGATATCATCATACGTGATAAAAAAGGAGCTAAGAACCTGGCTGCTGATCATCTTTCCAGATTAGAAAACCCTCACCAAGATGTTTTCGAGAAAAAGGATATAAATGAAACATTTCCTCTCGAGACACTCAATGCGGTTTCTTTTCGTGGAAACTCTTCTACCCCATGGTTTGCTGACTTTGCAAATTACCATGCGGGTAACTTTATTGTGAAAGGGATGTCGACCCAACAGAAGAACAAATTCTTCAAAGATGTTAAACATTATTTCTGGGACGACCCTTTCTTGTTCAAAATCTGTGCGGATCAAGTCATCCGACGGTGTGTTTATGGACAGGAAGCTATTGACATTCTCACAGCTTGCCATGCTGGACCCACCGGGGGCCATCATAGTCCAAACTACACCGCCAAAAAGGTGTTTGATTCCGGGTTCTATTGGCCCACAATCTATAAAGATGCCCACGAATTTGTCAAAACTTGTGATGCTTGTCAGCGTCATGGAAACATATCTCAAAGAAATGAAATGCCACAAAATGCCATTCAAGTTTGTGAGATATTTGACATATGGGGTATTGATTTTATGGGGCCGTTTCCATCTTCTCGTGGTAACAAGTACATACTCGTGGCTGTTGACTATTTGTCAAAATGGGTTGAAGCGAAAGCTTTACCGACCAATGATGCCCGAGTTGTTGTGAAATTTTTGAAAGCTCTCTTTGCCAGGTTTGGAACTCCTCGTGCTATAATCAGTGATCGTGGTACACATTTTTGTAATGACCAATTTGAAAGAGTCATGCAAAAGTATGGTGTTACCCACCGTCTCTCTACTGCATACCACCCCCAAACAAGTGGGCAGGTGGAAGTTTCAAACCGTGGCATTAAAAGAATCCTTGAAAGGACAGTAGGCGAAAATCGTGCATCCTGGTCGGATAAACTGGATGACGCACTCTGGGCTTTTCGTACAGCTTATAAAACACCAATTGGGTGTACTCCATACAAGCTAGTGTACGGAAAGGCATGTCATCTTCCGATTGAACTAGAGCACAAGGCTTACTGGGCCTTAAAACATGCAAACTTCGATATACAAACAGCCGGTGATCACAGAAAAGTTCAAATGAATGAACTAAATGAACTTCGTGATCAAGCTTACGAGAACTCTTTAATCTACAAGCAAAAGACAAAGAAGATTCATGACTCTAAAATAAAAAACCGCGTTTTCAACGTTGGTGATCGAGTCCTTCTTTTCAACTCTAGATTGAAGATTTTCTCGGGAAAGCTTAAGTCCCGTTGGTCCGTCCATTTACTATTGCTAAGGTTTATCCTTATGGCACCATTGAGTTATCTCAGCCTGATGGTCCTAATTTTAAAGTGAATGGTCATCGAGTGAAGCATTACTTTGGAGAGGACATTCCTCCTGTGGTTGTCCCGGATTTACAAACATTCCCCATGAACCAATGAATGCGGGGATCGAGTCAAGCTAGTGACTCGAATCAAAAACATTAACACGCACCATATGGGTTTTCACCCATATTTCTGTCTTCTTTCTCTGTTCTACCACCCTAGTGTGGGGGGGTTGCCCCACATGTTGTGTATATAAGTCTTCTAAAAAATGTGTACATATCAAAAACAAAATAATGGCCGTAGTATTTCCCTTAAATGTTCTTTGTTTCGGCATAACCGCCGGTACTTTGAATATTGAGGGCAATATTCATTTCTAAGTGTGGGGGGGAATTCTCACGAATTTCATCATGTAATTATTCCACCCAATTCCCCCGTTTTTGGCCAAAATTTTTTTTTTGGAGTAAGTGTTTTTCACTTACTCAGCAAATGGTAATCAGTCCACCATGTCTAACCCACATAAGGATTGGCTAATCCAGGAGCAAACGGCTCTTGGTAAAGATATCTCAAATCCGTTTATGGCTTGCAATTTGCCCAAAATTGTATGGTTTTCAGCTCACCATATCCTTAAAAGTGAAGAGTTGGCTAGCCCGCAAGGTTATGGCTTGTGGTAAAGGCAGTGGAAAATCCATAATTGGTATTCAGCTCACCAAAGATAATATTGATAATTTATCTAAGAGTTGGCTAGTCCGTATGAAAGTACGGCTACGGTAAAGACAAAATCAAACCGTTGAAAGTCGGTGGTTTGCTCAAAAATCATATGGTTATCGGTGTACCATGGTTCTTACTTGAACTAAAACATTTGGCTACTCCAAAAGTGATGGCTTTTGGTAAAGAGATAAAATCCATCAAGTTTTCTCAAATCATTGCTAGGGACTAGCAATATCTTAGTGTGGGGATTGATGAGTGTCTAAATACTCATCATTTTATCATACCGCTTTAGAATGCCAAAAAACATCTGAAAACACTCAGAAACACATCAAAATGATAAAAATATCACAAACAAGTGTTTTATATGTTTTAAATGCAAAAACATCAAAATCGGTGAAAAACGCATATCAAGTTTGCATAATTAGCAGTTTTAGTCCCCCAAGTTACAAAAGTTGTCAAAAACAGTCCCTGGTCATTCCAAAACTTGTAAAATATCATTTTAGGTCCTTGGGATTCACAAGTTGTTCAAAATAATCCTTTGAAGTTTAAAATCACAAAATTACAACTTTGGTCCCTCAACTTTGCAAAAGTGTCAAAAATAGTCCTTAAGGTTTTAAAATTGGAAATTGATCAAAATAAACCTTGTTCTATTTATAAATGACAAAAATGGTCCTTATGATAAACTTTTTGAGAAATATCAATATTGGTCCCTCAAGTTTCTAAATTGGCAGATTTGGTCCCTGGATTTACAAAAAATGGAAATTATCAACAATGGTCCTTGTACTAATCTTACTTGGCAGTTTTAGTCCTTATGAGAGCTTTGGAACATGTTCAAGATCAGCCCTTAACTTTGGCTAAATTACATGATTGGTCCTTGTTGAAATAAACCAATCCGGACCCTATTATTAACTAAGTCCAAATCCAAGCCCAAACACTTAACCCGGCCCAACTTTTAAAAAGCTTAAAACCGCCATCACTGTTCACCTTCTTCACTCACCTCAGAATCCCAAAACCACCATGGTTTTATCACCTCCACCTCACCCTTTCCACCTCACTCACCCTTTCCAGCTCATCCCCCTCCTCTCATTAGCCCACCTTGCATTTAATGCATCCCCACCATTGAACCTTTACTGTTTATCTCACAATCCCTGTTTTCTCTGAAAAATCACCCTAAACCCATGCCTACTTCACAAATTGTCTCCTACACCTCACATAACACTCCAAACTTCTTTAATTGGTTTAAAACTGCCTCTCAAAACCTTATCTCAATTTTGGCGCCAAAATCCAAATTGATGGCTAAGATGTGTTTGACTGTTTCAATGGTTGAGATTGTTGATGGGATTTGATCAGAGACATGTGGGGAGTTCAGAAAATCTATAAAGAAAGCAGAGGAGTCATTGGAGAAGCTATCTAGAATAATTGTAATTTTAGCTTATGTCGTTTTTATTAAATTTCAAGTTTCAGTGTTTGTAAAAGCTTCAAGCTTTGTATTTTATGTTTTTAAGGTGAAATAAAACTTTTGTAAGCATCAATTTCCAGTTTCAAGTCTTATGTCAAGTTATGCAGTTTTCTTATTATTCAAAAATCTCAATATGTTGAAATGTTGTTAGAAGTTGTTACTTTGGACTTAGAAGCTCATATAAGCTCCTCATAAAGCTTATCAAAGCTTTTAGATACCTTAAAAGCAGTATTAGTAGCCAAAACCAAAAATTCACAAAAATATCAAGAAAATAAAGAAAAAATAAAAATCCATGGTGATTGTGATCAAGAAGCTGGAGCAAGGTATATTTGTGATGGCCTTGGTTTAGAGCTCTGTGGAGAGCATTTAGGATTGGTTCTCAGTCCTTGGTTCTAAATTTTCAGTTGGAAACCAGTTGTAAGTTTTTTTTTTTTATATAAGAATTTTAGCTTTTATCTTTGTTTCATTCACTTATAAGCTTTGATTTGTGTTGGTTCATGTTTATTAAGTATAGTTAAGCAAAAATAAGCATTAAAATAGTTAGCTTATTCCTTTTAATTTGTAGTTGCTATAAATTTTATTTTAAACAGTTATTATAGCTTAAGTGTCAATTTTTAGTTATATGTTATTATTATTGTTATTTACTGTTTCATTAGTCTAATTAAATGATATTATAAGATTTGTTATCAGTTTTATGGTTTTAATCTTTGAAACACTTTGAAAAGCTTCAATTCAGTCCTAATAATCAGTGTTTGGATTTGCTGAATTAAGGCTGCTAGAGACTAGTGGTGTTGTTATTAGTTGTTGTTATAAGTCACAATAACACCTAATAGTTCAGTTATAGCATAAAAACCATCATTACTTGTAAAAGTCAAATAAGCTTAATCTCATCCTCAACAGTTCAAGTGAGATTTTTCAATACACATCTCATCAAGTCAGCTTAGAACTTAGTACTCTAGCCTAATTTCATCTTAATATAGCTTAACATAACACATTAAATCATCTAGGATCATTTAAAGTTCATCAAAGTCAACTAGTTAGTATAAATTAAAAGTCAAAATTTTCATTAGCCTGTTTTTGAATAAACTTTAGATTTTCATTGTGTGTTCAATATTAGGATTTAGCTTAATTCCTTTTGGGAAAATAATATTTAGCTGCTAAAGAAAAATATAAAAATACTAGCTTACTCTTAATTAGTTCATAGGTAGCTTATTTTGTAGCTTCTTTTGACCCCCTTAACTGAAAAGCTCCCCTGTGCACAGTTGTGCAGTCCATCTTGATAAGCTCACAGATAGCTTGTTAGTTGGCCTTACCTTGTGACTTTTAGCTTTTTGTGTAGCTGACCTAGCCCTTTTAAAGTCCCAAGCTTTAGTTTTCACTTTGCAGCTTGTTAGATAAGCCTGCATCAAGCTTAAACTTTGTCCCATTTTGGTGTTAACTGCATAAACAGTTAATCGGTCTCTTTTCATAAGCCCTCATAAGCTCCTCAGTGCACCAAAGTGCATGAGCTTGGACTTTTTGAAAAGCCCACCAGCTCTACTTGTTAGCTCCATAGTTCATTTTTATTTTTTAGCTTATCTCAGTGCTTAAAATCTAGTTAGAAGGTGCCTTGTGAAACAAAGAGTGCACTGTGTATCAATGTTTAACTTTTGCTTATTTGTGCTTAATTAGTGCTTATTTGTAGTTAAGATTGCTTTCTCAGTAGTCATATCAGCTTTTTATCAGTTCTTTTTCTTATTTCTAGTTTACTTTGCTTATTTAGTAGCTTATTAAGCAATTTGGCTTAAGCTTATGCTTATTTCCTTAATCTAGTCCACTGTTAAGATTATAAGCTCAATACAGAGCTTATTAGTCGTTTTGTAAAAGCTCCGCTTATAAAAGTTGCTTATTTTCTTGTATTTAATAGTTTGCAAAAAGAAAATTTCAAAAAGAAAAATGTTTTACAAAAAGGGAGAGGCAGGGGTCGAACCTGAGACCTCTCCCTTATATGGGTGATAGTGGGTACCTGTATGCCATTGCGCCCTTGGGTCTTTTTCTGTTTTAGTTTGCATAAGATAATCTCTTATATACGTTTATTCCCGTTTAGCTTATTAAGTGTTTTTAGCTTATTACGAGCTTATTCAGTGTAGCTTTTTCAAGTTTTCTAATTTTCATAAATCTATATTAGTATTAAGGATTTTTACAAAAAGTTTCGGATTTTTCTCATTAGTTTTACTATTTTTAATCAATTAATTAGTGTTTTATAGTATTTAAATCATAATAAATAAAATAAAAGTCAAAAAAATATAATTCTTTTTCCTAAAATTTTCTTTTATCATATAGTACGTAAGAAAATTATTTTTACACTCTAGGCCTTTTTTTATAAAATTTACGTTTTATCTTAGCGCTCAGTTTTAAGTAATAACGCTTCGTTTTAAATAGTTTTAGATATTTTGAGTTTACGTTTTAGTTAAGATAGTTTATTTAAGTTATTTTGTTTTATAAAATAAACGTTCATCGATCTGTAAAAATAGTGATAGCGTTTATTTAATATCTTTTATCTTTTAATTTTCTTAATTTGCATTTAAGTCGCTGTTATTTGTAAATCTTTTCTTTAGGTAATTATCCATCAAAACCTTTACTGATCATAGTGATCATTCTATCATCAAGTTGTTTTACACAATTCATCCTCAGTGGGACTTAACGACGGGAATACACTATATTCCCTCGATCTTCATTGTATTCGTGCTCTGAGCTGTTTTAAGTTTCTTACAGTTGGTCATTCACAAGTGGCTAGCTTGCGTGAGATAACTTGACGGTTCAGCACAGATCAGGAACCGTGGGATCCGGGTGACAGATTATGTCAACTCTAGCCAAAACAATCATTTCAAGCTCATCTTGCTAACTTTAACACTCCACCTCATCTTTATTAAGTTCCTAGATCAGTGAAACTCTGAACTTGAATCTTGTGCATGTTAATCATCACATTTCCATGAATCTTAATGGCCTAAGTCTTAAATGAACTAGCCAAATTCTTCCCTTTATAAATCATCTTGCTAGAACTCCTTAGTAATCAAACACAAACATAATTCTCTACAATTACAAACATATTCCTTATTCATTTCATCATGAGAAAAGCTCCTAGTGCTAACTCATACCCCATTAGCCATCTCATCTTCCACCTCTACCAACAAATTCACTTGAAAAGGTTGTGCAACAAAACCAAAGTGTTGAATCAACACTTGCACCAATATCAATTTCTCCAATTCCCCCCAATAGTCCATTTTGGATTATGAGGAGACATCAAAGTCAACCACCCGACCACATGGAAATTGATTCTTCTTTACCTCCACCCTCAAACATTGTTGAGACACCACTTAATGAGCCTCCACAAATTCCTCATTTATTTGAGGATCCTCAACCCACTTCACTTGAACCTCCGCTTCAAGAAGCTCAAAACCATGACAAGGATTGCTATCATTGTCAACATGTTGAAAGGTTGATACCTGAACTACGTGATGTGCAACGTTTCATGTTTTATCACCTCCTCGAACGTTTCGAAGAGGTCAACAAACCCAAACAACCATGAGCCTCAAAACGGTGTCCTAGCCTCAAGCTCAACTTAGAATGTTTAGGAATCCCATTTTATGATTGATCATCCTTAAGAACGTAGTTGCCTCTTGAGCTTAGATTCCTCACTAGCATTAAGTAGAAAATGTATTACATGGCTTGATCATTCTCTTAGTTTTAAGAGATTTGTTGATTATCTCTTTGTTTTATTGAATGATAACCTACTTGCCATATCTATTTGAGTATATGTTTATTGTTTATATACATATCTCATTTTCATATTCAGCATTGTTTGGTATAGCACCTTTACTGAATCATCTATCACCAGACAGACGGATCCCTCCAAAATGCCTAGACGGATCCCTCCACAAAGGGAACCGTGGGATCCGTGGTATAGAAGAACTATTTACTACTAACTTGAGTCTTATTTTCAGGAAATTATGCATTATACTCTAGTTCTCTAACCTCTATTTTGTAGATTTTCAAAATACACATGAAGATTTTGACACCATAAAGCTAGAGGGAGCTTTGTGTCAAAACATATTGCAAAACCATTTGCAACATAATCCTTATTTGGATTATACTTCGTGACACCCCATTGCAACGTTGCAATCTTCAAGGGGGAGCATTTTCGTCACAAGGACGAACCATTTGCAAAAATAATTGTAATACATTAGCTTACTTACTTTTATGAACTTGACGCCCTCACAAAGGGATGGACTCGTCAAGGGGGAGTCAAGACGAGAACCATTCCCGTCACTTGCTCTCTTTACATTTTTTTTCTTTTTACATGTTTTTCTTAAAACTTTGTGTTAGTTTCTTTTCGACGCTCTTTTTGTTTTGACAAAAAGGGGGAGAAGAGAGTAAAAACTCCAATTCAAACTTTTACGAATTTTAGTTTTTCCTTACAATAATTTTATGTTTTGTTATCAACAAAAAGGGGGAGATTGTTAATACAAATAAGCCGTAAAAACGTTTATTTAAGTTTTACGATCTTCTAATGTTTTGTCGATAAGAAACGTAAAATCATTTTAATGAAACAAATAAAATACGTAAATTGTTTGAGCCAATAGTTTTCTAACACACTTAACGTTTTCACATAAAACACTAAAACAAGTATAAGTGATTTTATGATTTAGTAATATATATGTACAACAACTAGTGTTTATATATTGGGCAAAATATATACACAACTAGTATATATTATATAAATGGGTAAAAACTACAACCCATGGTAAATATCCATAACCCATGGTATTGACCCATACCCATTTGACTAGGTACATTGAACTCATGAGATACATTGTATCTAATAAGTAACCCATGGATCAACCCATAACCCATGACCCATGACCCATAACCAAAATACCCATGGGCAAAGAGGAGCGTCCCACGGATCCCTAGGATTACACTAAACGGATCAATTGTGGGAGGGATCCGTGGAATCCAGGGAATAGTAAGCATTTCTCCGATATAAATAGTGAGCCATTTCTTCCTTTTGGTTTGCCACTCCTACACATACTTTCCCCAAGTATTGTAACTCTCTAACCACTGATCCTGAGGGATCTTTCTACGTAGTTTATCTTTTGTTTTTGTGTGATTCTCTAGGTTCCTCTTAAAGGCGAGATCAACACTTCTTGAAGTCGAGCAAGCTCAAGTCCATGAGTTGCCATGCTTCGTCATCGTCAAGACAACTGAGGTTCTCTTGTTGATAGTTCTTTCTTCCTCCGTAGATGTGTTGTGTTGAAGGCATTAATGAAGGATGCCAAAAGAGTCAAGATGAAAGCATTAGTGAAAAGTGCTTAACGTCCATGTCAAAAGAATTAGTGAAGAATGCTAAAGGTGTCAAGACGAAGGCATTAGTGAAAGTTGCCAAGCGTTGTGTTAAAGGCATTAGTGAAGGATGCCTAGGAATCAAATCGAGTGGCATTAGGGAAGAATGCCAAGGTCGTATAATCAATGAGGTGCATCGTTATACATATAGTATTAGTTTATTTCCAAGGATGGTGATATCCTTGTTGGTGTTGTAATAAGGAGTTGGTCTCCTTGGGAATAGGTGTTGTGTTGTATTGGGCAGTAGTTCCTCCATAGTAATGGAACTAGGTACTTAATAAAGGGTAGGTGACGTTGTGATAGGTGTGGTTCACCTTGGTGTGTACCGGAAAAAGGGTAGGCGGCGTTGTGAAGGCTTCTCCCCATAAGAGATTGGTGTCGCTTAGTGTTTACTTAACTCTAGTAGGTGACTCTCGGTGAGGGAGTAGGGCAAGGAAGGTGTCCTTGTAGCCGAACCACTATAAATACTCATGTCGGTTATGTATTTCACTTTTTATCTTTTATTATACTTTTTATATATCTATTTATTAACGTCCAACATACACATCTAAATAGATTGACATAAGTCGATCTAAATATTTAAAAGGAAGTTTTTAATTGGCAAAACTATTCAACCCCCCCCCCTTCTAGTTTTCCACAATAAGATAGGCTCGAAGTGTATGTCAAATTAAGTCTAACCGTGGATGGAAGATTATTTTTGCTCTTTTGCATTTATTGGAAAGCAAATAAAGTATTGTGTTTGAAGAGTTTGGGTTTTATCTACTAATTACTATTAATTAAACTAAATCTAAACTAGTTGCAAGGAAAAGTAAATTGGTGTTTTTATTTTATTGATTAATCAAATTGTCACATCATTGTCTAATTAATGTAGTTTTATTACTTATTACCTATTGAGGGGTCATCAAGCGCTAACTCCTATGAACTATTTCTAATTGAGCGGTGTTTAAGAATGCCTTGAACCTAATTTCTACAATATGATCTAAGTTCGCGCATTAAATACAACGATATCAAGTTAAATTATTAACCAAACGTTTTAGTGGACGTTCAAGCTAGTATAATTTTACCTAGCCAGCTTTTCATGCAATCCTGAGAAAATAATATTAAATTTAGCCTAGCTTAGTAATGAAAAGAAAAGTAATCGAGGAAATCAGACAATCCCAAGTAAACATAATTAAATAATGGGATAATGATAGGAACGCCCTAGTTGCCCTGAGGAAATTTACTTTCCGGGCTATTTTTTTGGGCGTTATCAAACTAGGCCAAGGGCAACCACATCATTGGGCAACTCATCGAGAATGTGAGAACTGTCCCGTATATGTAAGGTATTGTTTTTTGGGAAACTAAAAATTCATTGGTCAACCGTATTTTAATCAAAGGGGCTTTTTTGTCATTTTACTCACTAGATGAATAGTTGTTACATATAAATTTTAGTTACTAAATATTTACACAACATTTCACAAAATCTTTTCACACGCATAAAAACTTACATTAAAATCCCAGCCAACCCTCTTCTAGTCACTCTTCTGGTCATGGCTCAGATCGCCTTCTCCGACCACCGTTGGTCGTGGCTCTCAACCCCCTCCCCCCTAATGGTTCCATCTACTCTACAAGTGAGTAGGGTTACTTCCGATCTTCAGAAATATATTTCCATTATAGCTCTGTCAATTATAAAAGCTAACGTTGAAATCTGCAGGTTCATTTGATAATTTAGAATTTGTTCTTTTTTATTATGAGTTTTTGTTTTGTTTCAGACATAATGGTTGAGACAAAATGTCCAATTCATATATCTATTTACAATCAGGTAATAATTATAAATGATTCAAGGTTTGGTTTGTTTTTAATCTCTTTTAGTATTTTACAAATAAAATTTTTTTAGTTAATACTTTTATTATAGATATGAAGATTTTATGAATGCACATTTTTTAATTCATCGTCCGAAGTTTGATCAGGTAAATAATGGAATTCTTGAGTTGGATTTGTAACAGATTGATGAGGGCATTTCATGTTTACCATGTGTTTGATGAAATGTGTGTGAAACTCAATTTCTTATTAATCCATTTTCTATGTGCCCTTTAAAACTAAAACTACAGGAGCCATCTAAACTAACATATGTTCACAGGGAAAAGAAAGTGATGTTCATCTGAAGCATATGGTGTCAAAAATCAAAGCTAATATTGAAATACAAGAGGCACATCTTGTTTTTTTGAATCTTTATTCTCATGTGCCAAGTTGTTATCCTGACCTTTTATGATCACAAAATTGTACAGGGATCAAGATGTTCTTACTTCAATTCAGTCTTTGAAATTTCATTCCAACTTAGTTGTTGCTGGTGCAATCAATTCTACTGGGGTGCTCAATGAAATTTATTGCGAACTCACAGGCTTTACTGCTGTAACACCCCCAAAATTACCAAGATTTTGTCACTAGGGTATTAGTTCATAGTTCATAGAACAAGTTACAGAAAACGACTCTAAATGAGACGTTTTGAAATAAATTATCATTCAATTAAAATATCAGAGTTTAAAACCAGGTCCCACAAGTTTTTAACATACATAAAAAGTATAACAAAAAAGTTGTAATGTTTTTCGAATGATAATATATGCATCGTCTTCAAAATGTTTTCCGTGCACCTTCACATGCCATGCCAGCTAATTTATTTTCGAAGCTTAGAATAAACATGCTAAAAGTGTCAACACAAAGTTGAGTGCACAGGTTTTAGTAAAAGTAACAACAGTGTGGACCACAAGATTTCAACAACAACTGTAATTCAAATATGTTCATGTATTCCTATTGCACTAAGCTCATGAAACCGAGGCTTTGACAGTTAGTTATGTATCACCTCAACCAAGTGCTTTGCCCTACAACTGTACGACATCAAATGAAATGCGTCCGTTTTCTTGTTGGAGCAACCAACACGGATGGGGGAGTTTACCCCTCGATAAATCTATTCATAGCATTTGCGCTTACTTACACAAGAGTAATTAGCGGTTCATGATTGTGGGGATTTTATGCCAAATATGGTAACTTGGGCAATCAACAAATGTTTAATGTACTTGTGTCTATATGTAAAACAACAATGAGTTTATATATAAACGAGCATGTACTCTCCCCCAAAGAAATTCAAAATAAGTAAAAGTGGGGCTATGAAACTCACCTTGTAGATAAGCAATAGGTTTCGACGATATAAAGTGTATATCGGGAAGTCGCGAGCTTTAACGACAACCTAACAATATAGTAGTCACGTCTTAGATATTTATATATAACGAGATTATAAAAGTAATTATATACTTTTTACATTGTACATATTTTATAGGTTTACAAAAATATGTGAGTTGGATTTTTATCAAAAATGTCAACAAGCCTTAGAGATAATTATTCTAAGATCAGGAAAGTATCCAATCTAATGAACAAGTCTCAAAAACAAGTTTTGGCTCATCAAACCCAAGCTAATCGTACGGCTAGACTATGGTTAAACAACTTGAGACAATAATCAAGGCCATACCTATGGCTATGTCTAGGTTAGAAGATCTTGAGACAACAACCTTGGCTTAACCTTAGCTTTGTTTTGTCCTTAAGGAATCAAAATACCACTAAGGTTCCTTAGCCATCGTTGTTTTTCGGTCTACAACAGGTCGGTTAGTTTTTGAAGTTTTTAGCCTTTGTTTTTCACTTTCAGCTTATAAGGACCTGGGATTCTGTAGAAAAAGTAATTCTGAGCAACTTTTTTGTTTTACACTTTTGATGATTCGGACTAGAAAAGGGTCAAAATCTCGTTTTAAAATCACATCAGCAAGCATTTGTTCCAGCACCATAGTTTCATCTAATAAAACTTAACTAGGCAAAACTTTTTAACCACAACTCCTTTTTAAGTGATACAAAAGCCCAAATTCATATTTTTATATTCTCTACCTGTTTCTTAAGTTTAATCAAGTCCAAGCTTCAAAGTTTACATATATCAATAGTCTAATTACAACTATATGCTTGTATTTCATTGCAGAAAATTTAGCTACACACATTCAGTGCAGTGCCGCCAAAATGACCATAAGTTGAGTTCTACAACTTTTTTTGATGCACGGATTTCGCTAAAATTCAATTTTAGGTGTTAGCTACAATTAATAAACCTTGAACAACTACCAAAAATGACCAGAACCATGAGCTTTTTCCAAATGGAGAAACGACTGTAAAACATAGCTCCACAAGTATATCTTATTTAATTAACCTCAAAGTTTATTGAGATGATCAGTTTAATCAATATTTGGGACTGTTGTAAAATTCAGGTTCATGAACCTTACCTAAGGCTTGTTTAAGCTTGTTTTCATTGTTTAAACCTTATGTACAATGTCAAACACTCACCAAATCATACTTATACCAATAAAATACATATGAGTCTAGTATCTATTACAACCATATTGAAAAACAAGGAAAATAAATAATCTTACCATGAAAGGTGATGGAGAATTACAAGAACAATAACTATCAATCAACCTAACCCTCCAAGTCTTTAATCCTTGTCTTCAATCTTCAACTGTCACACCCCCAAATTACCTGTTTTGCAGCGGAATGGAATTCCTGGGGATTGACTGTCATAGCATCACAATCACAGTTATATTGAACGACCTAAAGTGTCGATTGAAAAGAACATCGTTTGATTTAATAAAACAATCAGAGTTTACAAAGTAAGTCCCAAATGAAAATCAACTTGAAGCGGAAAAATGTTTGTTACAATTCAAACGATGTTTTAAAGTACGAAACCTAAGTGAGACGCTGCCGTCACCACGACTCCATGATGTGTCCAAATGCATGCCATGAAGTGAATGCCTTAGATACCCGAGATAAAACATGCTAAAAGTGTCAACACAAAGGTTGAGTGAGTTCATAGAGTTTGAGTTGAAATGTAAAGCCTTTCAAAATCGCTATGCAAGAACGGCATTGTAAATCGCTGAAATGTAAAGACTTTCAAAATCGCTTATGTAGCAAAGGCATTAAATCCACTGCCCAAGTCCCGCCCATACAAAACTTGCAACCTCGTGTGTTCACAACCCACGCCGTAATATGTAGAGTTAATGTTCAAGTGCATGATGTCAAATGAATTCACATAATAGTACATGGCTCAATGTATCGAAATCGCTATGTAAAGAAAGGCATTGTGAATCCACTCGCCCAAGTCCCGCCCATACAAAACTTGCAACCCTTGGTGTTCACAACCCACTGCCAAAATGTATATAGTTTATGTTCAAATGAATATGAGTGTGGTTCAAATCGTTCCAAGACCGTTAGTCCATGAATATACCAAGACCGTTAGCTCAATGAATATACCAAGACCGTTAGCTCAATGAATATACCAAGACCGTTAGACCAATGAATATACCAAGACCGTTAGACCAATGAATATACCAAGACCGTTAGACCCATGAATATACCAAGACCGTTAGACCCATGAATATACCAAGTCCGTTAGCTCAATGATTTATGAAATAGAAATTCTAAGTATGGCAATAATGTTACTACGCATGACTAAACATTTAGTTCGGATAAACATATAATTTGCAAATAGTCATGAATGTAATAAAATAGTCGAGCATGTATCTCCCCAAAAACAGTTATGAAAGCAAGTAAAAGTAGGGCTACGAACTCACGCTATTCATAAGTTAAAGTACTTGTGAAAGTAAATGAAAACAGTTTGAGCATGTATTCCCCAAAACGCTTATGAAAACAAGTAAAGTAGGCTATGAAACTCACTTGGTCAATGATGCTAAGACAAAAGTGAGTACACCGAGATGTAGTGTGATACGTAAATCTTGACCTATGATGAATGATATGACATGTAATGAGTTGCAATGTAATGTTATGCATGCATTTGTGATGTTATTTATACCATTTGCGAGTTTTGAAAATATTACTTATCGTCGAAAAATACTCGCTTGACGTCTTGACCAATCAAAAATCACTTTTCAAGTTTTTACGTCAAAATGTCATCCTACAATGGTTTAATAATGATTTTGGTGAAATTTTCACTTTTCGCCGAAACAATGTCGCCGGAATATCATGAAATTAACAAAAATGGCTTTGGAAAACTAGTCGTAAAACGGTGTACGCCGATCGTTAGAGAACTTAACTCGACGGTTTTGGAAAGTTTGTATCGATATATAGAAGTTTCAGTTCAGAAGTTTTCGTCCAAAAGGTCTCGATCATAAAGATATTAAGGGTTAAAGATAGTGATTTTGTTGAATTGTTGTGCGTAAAATGAGTTTTCGCCAAGTTTGAACATCCATAAATAATTTACTATAACTCCGCTACACATTTGTTGTTTTGAAAATAAGTCCGTGAACTTGATTTTACTAGAAGACAATTGCCCAAAAGTTTCACAACCTTGTTAAAAAGTCCCTCAACAGGACGTTATACTACCGTAACACTTGTGTCGTGAAAAAATAATATAGTTTTTCTAAAAATAATAGTTACGCAATCTATGAAAACGCAGTATATCTTAGTCGCTTTCAAACCGCTTCTACGTATAATATGTCCTTAGCTTCGTATCAAAGTATACTAATATATTTTTGATAAGTCGAAATAATTTGTGAAGCTTAAGGCTCGCTTTTTGACTCGAATAAAACAATAATAGTGTGCTGAAATTTTCAGAAATTATATATTTCGTCGCCAAACTTGGAAAATCCATAACTTCTTCGTTATAACTCCGCTTTAACCGCTCAAGCCGCCACGGATTCGTTTTAAAGTATATTTTCTAAATATCAAGGCCAAAATTTCGTGCCTACTGTCGGTTTTTCCAGAAAATCAAAATAAGGACAGAACGTAATTTATACTTATCGAAAATAGTTTTTCTCGGACAAACCTATTCTAATCCCTTCAAATCAACTCCAAAGCTAATCTAATCCTACCATACACCTTCTTAGGGTGTCATGGGTTCCTAGACATCATCAAGACCAAAGAATACCATGGGAATAATTATAGGATGACCAAATATATTTATACAAACTAAAAATCATGTAAAATGGTATAAATCACATATGTCTTGCATGTTGCTCCAAAAATGAAAAGATACATATGAAATGAAAAGGAAACATAACAAATGATAGAAACATGCTTACAAGTGAATATGATGAGGTGCAAGTAACAAGGTTAAGCCTAAACACTCTTGGTTTTTATTTCAAAACCTCATAAAGAGTATAAACTAGATTGTAATTACTTGTGCTTGATAAAAAAAAAATGATGATCCCTTTGAGCTTGATGAAGAACCGGTTTTGGAAGAACAAAAGAGAGAAAGAAAAACTTTGCTAATACTTGAATGAGTTATGAAATGAAGTGAATGAGAATGATAATTGAAGTGAGACTTTATGAAATGTGTATAGACATAAAAATCAAAGGCCATGCATACATTTATTGCTAACCCTCTGACTTAACCCCCTAAGGCCGTTTTGGGATGCATCTCACAAAATATCTTTTTTTTTTTATAAAATGTATTGTGTAATTGAGTAATATTTATTAAAAGTGTAAGTAAATATGTAGATATTAATAACTTGTAAGGCAAATGGAAATTTTTAGGTAAAAGTAAGTTTTTAATAGATCAAAATAGAATGTAATGAGATAATAAAAATTGTAAAAATACATTCCTTGTGAAATTTGAGTGATAAAATATTTATCGTGAAATTTTAAGAAACACGTCAGAATAATAATATAAATTCAACGATTTATATACGAAATAAATTCAAAACACTAGTTAAACTCAAAATATAGTTTTTATAAACCAATGTAAGTATAAAAATATGTCGAGATCATTTTTGAAAGTAACGGATTAAATATTTAAAATAATAACTCACGCGATAACGCTTATTTAATATAAAAATTACGCGTTAAATGTGAAATGAAATGTCATGAATGAACTATCATGATGCAAATGATGTCAATGAAATGTAGACTAATCTTAGTCCATATGAAATGCAATGGATGATATGATCATGAATTCGCCACTAAACCCAACGGTTACGCTGAATTTGAAACACGTAAACCAAGTTTACGATAAATGTTGAAATGATGAGGCATAAATTGTGTCGAGAAATGGCCTGAAAGTACGGGTTGTCACATTCGCTTCATCTAAAAAGGAATTCACCCCTGACCTCAGGTTGGTCTCTCGGTTTTAGGGTTTGATGTGGCAAACTTTCCCATTCCCGAGCAAAATCCTCAAAAGACTTTTTGGTAACCGATTTTTGCTTAATCCCACAACTCATCAAACAAGAACTGCCATAATGATTAGGCTAAATCGTTTTAGGTAACAACTTGTTTCTAGCTCGATCTTTGCAACTCATCAAACAAGAATCGCCACGCGATCAAACCGAAACAAGTGGTTTGAAGAAAATCTTTTGAAAATTTGGCTCGACATGAATTGCTTACTCATATGATTTGACTACTACTCCTTCATTGCATGATTCTTCCCGAATTAGACATAGGTGATCGTGCTATGTATAATTTAGGAGTATCTATGCACTGCCCGACTAATCGACTCATATGTTGTTTGGTGTTGAGTCAACTGATGATGTTAAAATTGTGATGAACATCGAGGAGAGAAAACATGGAGAAGTGTCGTTAAAATGATAGTTAAAGTAAAAAGAACAAAGAAAATCCTCGTAAAAGATAACAGATCGGAAAGAAAATAAAGTACGATAGATGAGAATATTTTACAACGAGTGGTTTAGCAAAAGTAGTACATCTTAGGTTATAAAGATTCGGATGCGATGGAAAACATAAACTTAGTACTCTATTATAGTACATAAGGAGAAATAAGACTGTTAGTTTCAACTTCTTCGCCTCAAGGCCGTAATACCTTGACGAAGCTCCTCCTCCTCTTTCTAACATATATACATTCCCATGAGCACCTTCACTTGTTGACCTTTGGTTTTGAGGACATTGACTCGATAGTGTCCTTGCTCCCCACATCCGGCACGAACTATGGTCTTGCTCTACACACCCCGCATTGTGTCCTAGTTTTTGACACTTGTAGCACTTAGCAGACAAAGACCCGCAGTGATGATACTACATCGATTACATAGTGGTAGGTTCCAAAGATAACCTCTCCTTCTATTGGCGCAAAGAACATATACGCATAGTGCTTTCTTTGCCCTCTTTTCCGTTGTTGATGATGGTTAGTGCTATGTGGTTTTGGTTGTTGTTGTTGTCATCTCCTTGGTCATTTTCCCATTTTCTTTTGTTGTTGTTGAGTTGGTTATCGCCGTTGTTGTTGTTGTTTTGGCTATTGTTGTAGTTGCGCGCTTGTTGGGTTGTTGTTGTTTTGGTTGGTGCTGTGTACTTACTCTCTTCACTACCTCGGCCATGAGCTTTGAGTCACCCTAATCGCTTCCTCGATTGTTTGTGGATCAAACGAAGTCACATTTCCTTGAATAACTTCGAAGTCCCCGATAAAAGCCTCTAGCAACTTCTCATATCCGTACCATCGACGGGCATAACGCTGCCAATTCCTCCAAATCTCCTAATGTATGTGTCAATATCGCACTCCAATCGGCACTAGTTCGTAGAACTCCGTCTCCAACTTTTTTCACTTCCGTACGAGGACAAAACTTCTTAGTCACCAAACCCTTAAATTGCTCCCAAGTAAGCTTGAAAGCATTCTCCATTCCAATCGGTTGAGCATATGAATTCCACACGACAACGCTCCATCGAGTAATGTACTTGTAGCAAATTTGACCTTACTATCATCCAGGCAATTACAAAGCAAAAACACGGATTCCAACTTTTCAAACCATCGTACCATGGTCGTGGCTCCTTCTCAGCCCCCTAAACTTCGGGCTCACCACTTTTGAAATCCTTGTACTAACAGAGATTTTAACTCCGATCCTCCCTGCATTTCCAAAGTATCAAAAGAGCAAAGCCTTCGCGCTTAGCTAGCAGCGTTTCAAGTAGCAGCAGCTACCACCGCTTCCCTTTCGTTTAGAGCATCGCTATGCTATCATTCACCAACTTTTGAATAGCCGCTGGGTCATTTCAAATGGGCTTTCTTCTCGCCATATCTTCTTCAAAACAAGAGGAAATGTGAGACGTATCAAAAATCCGATGTTAATAATAAACACTCCAAAGAGATGTGATAAGAAATGGTAAGTTTGAGGTTATTTTTCAAAATAATCGACCGGTTCCGAAAAGATGGGTTATGAGATGTTGTAAATGCTTCAAATGTATGGTGGTTTAGTGGCTTAATGTGTGAATAACGTATAACTCGACATGTTAGTGGTGCAACAAAGGAGTGAGAGTGACTTCGCCCTATATAAAGGTTTATCTCGATTCATTATCGATGATGAATCACCGATATAAAAATTGTGATAGGGAATGACAAGGAATTCTCCACATTAGAGTATGAAGAAAGAATAATGGGATGGGCATTTAAGGGCATCCATGTGACAATCGTTTTGAAATGAAAGTAAATAACTCTCAAAAATGTACACGATAAATCGCATGCAAAGTAAACATGCACTTGTGATGAAATGATGAGATGCTATGATGATGTAGTTATAGTCTAGGGTCAATGATGCAACCTAGTTCTCTATAATCAAGCTCGATGCCAATCATGTCACACCCCAAATTACTGCTTTTGCGCCGGCGGAATGGAATTCCTGTGATCGACCGTCATAGCATCACAATCACAAGTTATATTGAACCACCTAAAGTGTCGCTTTGAAAAGAACATCGTCTGATTTAATAAAACAATCAGAGTTTACAAAGTAGGTCCCAAATGAAAATCAACTTGTGCGAAAAAAATAAGTTTGTTACAATTCAAACGATGTTTTAAAGCACGTAAAACCCAAGTGAGACGCGTCGTCACCACGACTCCATGATGTGTCCAAATGCATGCCATGAAGTGAATGCCTTAAATACCTGAGATAAAACATGCTAAAAAGTGTCAACACAAAGGTTGAGTGAG
The DNA here is from genome assembly GCA_910596185.1 of Chrysanthemum makinoi. NCBI lineage: Eukaryota > Viridiplantae > Streptophyta > Magnoliopsida > Asterales > Asteraceae > Chrysanthemum > Chrysanthemum makinoi. The sequence continues at coordinate 180,957,336 of OU343223.1, forward strand.
TTCATAGAGTTTGAGTTGAAATGTAAAGCCTTTCAAAATCGCTTATGCAAAGAAATCGGCATTGTAAATCGTAGAAATGTAAAGACTTTCAAAATCGTTTATGTAGCAAAGGCATTGTAAATCCACTCGCTCCAAGTCCCTACCATACAAAACTTGCAACCTCGTGTTCACAACCCATCGCCAATATGTAGAGTTAATTTTCAAGTGCATGATGTCAAATGAATTCACATAATAGTGCATGGCTCAATGTATCGAATCGCTTATGCAAAGAAAGGCATTGTGAATCCACCTCCGCCCAAGTCCCCCATACAAAACTTGCAACCCTGTGTTCACAACCCACTGCCAGAATGTGTAGAGTTTATGTTCAAATGAATATGAGTGTGGTTCAAATCGTTCCAAGACCGTTAGTCCATGAATATACCAAGACCGTTAGCTCAATGAATATACCAAGACCGCTAGCTCAATGAATATATACCAAGTCCGTTAGACCAATGAATATACCAAGACCGTTAGACCAATGAATATACCAAGACCAAGTAGACCCATGAATATACCAAGACCGTAGACCCATGAATATACCAAGTCCGCTAGCTCAACAATTTATGAAATAGAAATTTAAGTATGGCAATAATGTTACTCAGCATGACTAAACATTCAATTCGGATAAACATATAGTTTGCAAATAGTCATGAATGTAATAAAATAGTCGAGCATGTATCTCCCCAAAACAGCTTATGAAAGCAAGTAAAAGTAGGGCTACGAACTCACAGCTATTCATATAAGTTAAAGTACTTGTGAAAGTAAATGAAAACGCTTGAGCATGTATCTCCCCAAAACAGCTTATGAAAACAAGTAAAAGTAGGGGCTATGAAACTCACTTGGTCAATGATGCGAAGACAAAAGTGAGTACACCGAGATGTAGTGTGATACGTAAATCTTGACCTATGATGAATGATATGACATGTAATGAGTTGCAATGTAATGTTATGCATGCATTTCATATGTTATTTATACCATTTGAGAGTTTTGAAAATATTACTTATCGTCGAAAAATACTCGTTTGACGCCTTGACCAATCAAAAATCACTTTTCAAGTTTTACGCCAAAATGTCATCCTACAATGGTTTAATAATGATTTTTGGTGAAATTTTCACTTTTCGTCGCGAAACAATGTCGCCGGAATATCATGAAATTAACAAAAATGGCTTCGAAAACTAGTCGTAGGAACGGTGTACGCCGATCGTTAGAGAACGAACTCGACGGTTTTGGAAAGTTTGTATCGATATTTAGAAGTTTCAGTTTAGGAGTTTTCGTCCAAAAGGTCTCGATCATAAAGATATTAAGGGTTAAAGATAGTGATTTTGTTGAATTGTTGTGCGTAAAATGAGTTTCGCCAAGTTTGAACATTCATAAATAATTTACTATAACTCCGCTTTACAAACAGCTTGTTGTTTTGAAAAATATGGCCGTGAACTTGATTTTACTAGAAGACAATTCGCTCCAAAAGTTTCACAACCTTGTTAAAAACAGCCTCAATGGACGCTGTACAGCCACCGTGAACAACTTGTGTCGTAAAAATAATATAGTTTTTCTAAAAATAATAGTTACGCAATTCTATGAAAACGCGTATATCTTAGTCGCTTCAAACCGCTTTCACGATAATATGTCCTTAGCTTCAGATCAAAGTATACTAATATATTTTTGATAAGTCGAAATAATTTGTGAAGCTTAAGGCTCGCTTTTGACTCAATAAAACAATAATAGTGTGTGAAATTTTCGAAATTATATATTTCGCCGCCAAACTTGGAAAATCCATAACTTCAAGTTATAACCCGCTTTAATCCGCTCAAGCGGTCACGGATTCGTTTTAAAGTATATTTTCTAAATATCAAGGCCAAAAGTTCGTGCCTACTGTCGGTTTTTCCAGAAAATCAAAATAAGGACAGAACGTAATTTATACTTATCGAAAATAGTTTTTCGCGTACCAAACCTATTCTAATCCCTTCAAATCAACTCCAAAGCTAATCTAATCCTACCATACACCTTCTTAGGGTGTCATGGGTTCCTAGACATCATCAAGACCAAAGAATACCATGGGAATAATTATAGGATGACCAAATATATTTATACATACTAAAAATCATGTAAAATGGTATAAATCACATATGTCTTGCATGTTGCTCCAAAAATGAAAAGATACATATGAAATGAAAAGGAAACATAACAAATGATAGAAACATGCTTACAAGTGAATATGATGAGGTGCAAGTAACAAGGTTAAGCCTAAACACTCTTGGTTTTTATTTCAAAACCTCATAAAGAGTATAAACTAGATTGTAATTACTTGTGCTTGATAAAAAAAATGATGATCCCTTTGAGCTTGATGAAGAACCGGTTTTGGAAGAACAAAAGAGAGAAAGAAAAACTTTGCTAATACTTGAATGAGTTATGAAATGAAGTGAATGAGAATGATAATTGAAGTGAGACTTTATGAAATGTGTATAGACATAAAAATCAAAGGCCATGCATACATTTATTGCTAACCCTCTTTTGACTCAACCCCCCCCCCCCCCTAAGGCCGGTTTTGGGGGGGATGCATCTCACAAAATATCTTTTTTTTTTTTATAAAATGTATTGTGTAATTGAGTAATATTTATTAAAAGTGTATGTAAATATGTAGATATTAATAACTTGTAAGGCAAATGGAAATTTTTAGGTAAAAGTAATTGTTAATATATCAAAATAGAATGTAATGAGATAATAAAAATTGTAAAAATACATTCCTTGTGAAATTTGAGTGATAAAATATTTATCGTGAAATTTTTAAGAAACACGTCGTAATAATATAAATTCAACGATTTATATACGAAATAAATTCAAAACACTTGTTAAACTCAAAATATAGTTTTTATAAACCAATGTAAGTATAAAAATATGTCGGGATCATTTTTTTTTTGAAAGTAACGGATTAAATATTTAAAATAATAACTCACGCGATAACGTTTATTTAATATAAAAATTACGCGTTAAATGTGAAATGAAATGTCATGAATGAACTATCATGATGCAAATGATGTCAATGAAATGTAGACTAATCTTAGTCCATATGAAATGTACGTGATGATATGATCATGAATTCGCCACTAAACCTTAACGGTTACGCGAATTTGAAACACGTAAACCAAGTTTACGATAAATGTTGAAATGATGAGGCATAAATTGTGTCGAGAAATGGCCTGAAAGTACGGGTTGTCACATCAACCCAACTCGACTTAAACCTTATAAAACCCTTATTATAACCCTTTTAAGATCTTCATAACCTCACCCCCTAAGTACCTTGATAATCTTCTAATCTAACCAAGAAATCTCTAAAACAACTCAAGAATACAAACTAGCTACCTACACCCTTCACTATTGAGGTGTAATTTGTAGCTAACATTAGAATGAATTGGTGATTGAGGTCGCTTTGTGGTTCAACCATCTAGAGAGACAAGAGAGATGTATACATTTTTTTTTCATCAAAGTTGTGTGTAAATAAGACTGGTGATACTTTATTGTTTAATTTGCAAAGGTGTGAAGACACATGTCCTTGCTATGGACATGTGTATATGGTGTGGCATAAGACTGGTGATGATATGATTTTATCACTAGTTTAAGTAGTATTAGGATTATAGAGGGTAGTTTGATCCTGGTAATTACTAACTTTAAGCCCTTAAGTCACGAAACTTAAAATCGGGCAACGTAAAAATGTAATACTCACAAAAATATTAAAACTTATCAGTATACTCGAACTAGGTATATTAAAAGTGTGATAAGTCTAATAGGGTGCATTTATCTTGTTAAAACCTAATAACGGAGGTTCGAGCACGCGTATTACGCAAAAAGTAACATGTCTACGTAAAAATGATAAAGTTGCAATAATTCATATAAAATATGACTGTTAGAGAAAATAAAGTGTATAAAACACCTAGACTAATCTTAATCTAGTGTTGGTTACGAGATAGTCGTACGCAATTGAAAGTAATTTAAAGTGTATAGAACACCTAGACTAATCTTAATCTAGTGTTAATTATAAAAGTAATTTAAATTAAATTGTTTATTGTGTTTACCGTTGTGTGCGATTTTCACGTTTTACCATATAACTTTTCGTTAAATAGACAGAAGTGAACAAAAATGTTCAGAGAGTAATAATTCAAAGCCGAGTGAATTATTTAACTTGGAAATTACCGGTTAACTACCGATTACGGTAAATGCTTTTAGGTTATAGTAAAAGTCAAATAGTCAAAAGTCAAAGTCAAGGTCAACTTTTAAGAAGTCAAAGGGCCAAATAGTCATTTTACCTTATGAAAAATTACGGGTTGCTACAGTCTCTACCCCTTAAGGGAACTTCGTCCCAAAGTTCAGTAGGTTTTATCTGCTGTTGGTGTGTTTGAGTTCATCTCCACGTTCTCACTTGAAGTCAGGCCCTCTTCCAGAGTTCCATCGAACTTAGACAAAGAAATGTAACTTTACTTAAGTCATTTGACCTCATGGTCCCTGATCTCAGTAGATTCTATGATAAAGTTCAAATGTTAATCAATTTGGATCTCTTCTAGAGAAATAGGAGTGTCTCATTAGTATGACACTTCTTCAAAATGCACACACGAAGGGTGGCGTGTACACTACTAAGTTTGAGTGGTAGCTCGAATCTGAAAGCTATCAGGCCAACTCCTGCTAATATCGTATAAAGTCCAATATATCTTAAGTTTGGATTTTCTAATTTCCCCAAATGAATCATACCTTACCACAACAAGGCTTTCAACAAAACCATAATCCTAGCATGAAATTTTGAAAGTTAACGCTTACATCTGTGTAACCTTCTGATGATAATGTGTGGCTTAAGATTGCGGGGCCAGTTGGAGGCATTGCAGGAGTGAATCTTGTATAGATTCCTTACAAGGATTTCGTGAGCGGCAAGCTCAGAAATTCTAATCAGCAATTGTGCTAAAGATTGTAAAGTCAAATATGCCGCAAGCATGCTTTTGGACAATGCTTTGTCATAGTAGAATGTTGTTGCTTAATCTATTAGTATTGAGAATACTCACAAGATTACTTGCACAAAGTTGAAGAAGTTATAATCAGGAAGTATTTTCTTCAGAATGAGGTGCAAGAAATGAAGGAGAATGTTAATACAAATAAACCATAAAAACGTTTATTTATAGTTTAGGATCTTCTAGTGTTTTGTTGAAAACAAACGTAAAATCATTTTAACGAAACAAATAAAATATGTAAAAGGTTTGAGCCAATAGTTTACTAATACACTTACACTAAACATATTAAAACCATATCAAAACATGTTTAGTAAATAATTTATATAAAACCAAAGACATTTTTATATAAACACTAAACAAGTAATATTGTTTACATCTTATAGAAATTAATATGTATAACAACTAGTGTTTACATAATATAGAAATGTACATATATATTTTGTATATATTGTAATGGGTAAAGTAATGGGTAAAAATCAAATCCATGACCCATGACCAATGACCCATGATCCATTGAGTAGGTACAATGAATGTTGTTGGGTAAAAACCAAAGTCCATAACCCATACTCATGGAGCATGATCCATAACCCATGACCCATTGCATGACATCATGTATGAAGTCACGTTAGGTATTATCCACGATCCGTGACCCATGACCCAAGATCCATAACTGAATGACTAGGTACATTTCATCTTGTTGGGTATCCATAATCCATTACCCAAAACCCATGGTTCATAACCCATAAATCGATCTTGTACACCGATGCACCATATTGAATGTACACCCTTGGAACCTTTCACTAATGCCTTTGACACGATCCTTCGACACCTTTCATTAATGCCTTCAACACAACACTTCTATGGAGGGAGAAAAGAACTATCAACAAGATACACTTCAGTGGTCTTGATGATAAAGAAGCTTAGCAACTCATGACCTTGAGCTTGCACGTCTTCAAGAGGTGTTGACCTCGCCTTTAAGAGGAACCTAGAGAATCACACAAACATAAAACTACATAGAATGATCCATTTGATCAAAGGTTAGAGATGATACAATACTGATAGAAAGTACGTGTAAAAGTGGTGGTGAGCAAGAGAGAAATGGCTCACTATTTATAGACAAAATTTTCTACTGTGCCCATGGATCCACGGATGCCTCCATAGAGTTGTGGTGTAGTGTTAGGTAGTAGTTCCTCCTTTGTAATGAACTCGGTATCTAGCCTTGTACCAGATAAAGTGTAGGCGACGTTGTGATAGGTATGGTTCCACCTCGTGGAAGTACTCGGTGTCTAGCCTAGTACCGGATAAAGAGTAGGCGGCATTGTAAAGGCTTCTCCGCCACATTAAGGAGCTTGTGTTGTGTAGTGCTTACGAACTCTCGAGTGGGGTACTCGGGGAGTAGAGTAGGGCAAGGAAGTGTCCTTGTAGCTGAACCACTATAATACTCGTGTCGTGGTTTTGTGTTTCTTTACTCTTTATCTTTGCATTACTTACTCATATGCTTATCTATCATTATCCAACACATATATCAAATGGATTGACATAAGTCGATCTAAATAGTTTAAAACGAAGTTTTAATCGGTAAAACTATTAAACCCCCCTTCTAGTTTTCCACAATTGGTACCAGAGCTTCGTTACCAAGTTTCTTAGAGTATATTGTATTTTAAAAACTTGATACGATCCGTGTATGTTTGAAAACTACAAAGAAGGAAATTTCTTAAAACAAAAAGTAATGTTTTTGAAATTCTTATAATTTAAATGTTGGATAGTGATAGATCATTCTAACATTTTCTTTTGAGAATTCTTCATTCTAGGATTCGTTCAATGACTTCGCTCCATTTGAAGAAAAATGAAGTCAACAACCAAAGAAGAATCCAAAGTAGTTGCTATTTGCTTTTACAAAATACGATTAGGTATTTTAAAAGCTCATGAAGTATTTCACGTCTATGGTTTTCAAAAATCATAAAAAGAATATATAGCAAAGGTATGTTCTTTTAACTATAATACTAATTGTTTTTAGATTAATTAATAATATATGCTTCCGAATTATATTAGATAGTATTATAATTTTATTACATATATTATGGAAAGACTCGTAGACTTAATGCTTAAACTTCAAATATCACAACTCTCCAAAAAGTCGTTCTTCATACTAAACACATCATCAGGAATAGTATGCTTGGTTGATTTTCATAGACAAAACTATAAACTAGTCATTATACATATTTGCCTCGTAAAGAAACTTGACTAATCAAAAGTTTTGGTTCATCATTTCTCACATGGGGATATTGGCATTTTCATTAGTAATCTATGTCAATAGTTTCCATTCTAAACTTTCCATATCATGATAAAATATAATTTTGACATGATTCTTAACTTCCCAACTTATGACTTACTCGTAAAAAGGAACCTCGTCAAAAGTGTTTTGTAAACATGAAGACTTGTCAAAACCTTGAACCTTAAACACACCCTAAGTTATAAAGCAAAACCAATGACAAAAATAAAAATTGATAAGGATTTAAAACATACACTTTTAAGGGGTCATTTAAGTCCTTAAACGCCCACTTTTATATCCGTTACTGCTTAATTTCGTTTCTTTTTTACTTTTTAGGTCTCTTGGAAGCAAAATGCTGGAATGATGCATATTTGGACGAAAAGGAGTGAATATATGAATAAAATGGCTAAGTCAAGATCGAAGACACTTAAGCTGCTGAAACTGAAGCTCACGGCGTCCCAACTAAAGGGCGACGCCGTCCCTTTATACGAATAAAAATCTTAGACGGCTCAGTAGACTTTTTGCTAAAATACACCTCACGGCGTCAGGCTTTGAAGAGGAAGGGTGTCACTAAGACTTTCATCTCAGACGGACCAGATCCAGAATCAGACGACGTCCCTGCTGAACCCGACGGCGTCACAACAACAACGTGACGCCGTCCCAACGTTAACTTGGCCAAGACGAAAACCATAATGACGGCTATCTGACGGCGTCCCACCTATAAGGTGACACCGTCGCAAGTGTAAAATTATATATAGAAATCGATTTTTCAAAATTAAGAGGTAGACTTGTGGAATAAAAACCCTAAATGTTGGTAGTCTAACTTGGACAGTATCTTAGGGTTCCCAAACCCTATTTTACATCAAGATAAGTGTTTTACTTCATTAATTTCATTATGTCTTCCATTGAATGTGTGTATGCGTGCTTGTTTTACATGTCCGGCTAAATTTCTTGTGTGTTTGCTTAGATCTATGAAACCTAGTTATTTATTATTGATTGGTTGTCTCTTATCTTAATTGTAATTGGCTTAGGAGTGCAATTAGGCTATCTTTGTGTTTAAATGCTTGAGTAATCTTTGTGAACCTTAGTTTATGAATCACTTAGCGGATTTCATAGTCTGAACATCTAAAGATAACCTTAAAGTTAGTTTATGAATCATCTAGCGGATTTCGTAGGCGATAACCTTAAGGTAGTCTCAAAGAGTTAGGAAAAGAAAAGCACACCCTACGACCTTAGAAACACAACGCATTAAGAATAAGGACGTGACAATTCAACCACCAATAAAAGATAACTAGGGAGTAATAGTATCTAGGTAAGAACATTTTTAATCATCATACGAGCACACATCAAAAAGACATAGACTACCCATAGTTTAGATAATTAGATAGTAGAAGTGATCGGTAGAAGTACCACCCCCCAAATCCAAGCCCCGAGATTTTACCCTTAGCTTTCTAAAAAATATAAAAAGATAAAAAAGAATCTTCCTCAACCTCAACCGTAGCGTAGTACACATCTTACTAGCATTCCTATTCCCCTAGATAACGATATCAATCCCCTGGCTTACCCAATACTACACTACAATGATTAGGTGCACTACCTAGGGTGTTGAAAAACTTGCTCGACGAAAAGGAAGTTCCTTTGACTCCGAACGCCTTGTACTGCATCAAAAATCAAAAACTCCCGTGTCAAAATTATCAAACTTACTAAACTATTTCTCTGCTGAACTGCCGGATCCTCGCCTTTTAACTAGCCGGATCCCTTTTGCAAGGGATCCGTGGGAATCGGCACATCAGTAAGACAGAATATGTGTTTGATGATCGCTGTGCACTTTTACTCCCTACTTTACTCTTTCGCATATGAACATAAACCCAAAATTACTGTTCATAGGTGATCCTTCTTCATCATTCCAAGGACATCAATCACTTGTGTATGTATTATCATTACTACATTGTAATTTCCGTTCTCTAGTTCCTAGTAGTACAACTTTTACTTCTTGAGAACTTTGATTCCAATGGGTTTGTCACAATTTTCTATCACATTGTTTTTGAAGATAACTAATCAAAGAATAAACATTGTTAATACAAATTAGAACTCATAATGAATTCAAAATAGATTTTTTGAGCAAAAATTGTGATGAACCTCAAAAGGGAACTATTTACTTAATTAACACCACATTGTTGTTTTGGTGTTTAGGATCAATCATGCCAAGCTCTAGGCAACAAGATTACCAAGATATGGCTCATTACATACCAATGCACCATCGAAAGGAAGGTCTTAGACCGAAAGAATTTCAAAATGCTACAAAAGTGGTTGTTTCATGAAGGCCGTGTAGTCGAACAATCCTTTCTCAACAATACTGACATTCCCGAGGTCTTTTCGGGAATCAACTTTCAATATATCCTAAACATCAACGAACAAATATGACCCATATTTGTTCTTGAGTTCTACGAAAGCATAAGGATCATAAGGAATGAGGACGGAACCATCTCAATTGCCTTCTTCATCAATGAACACAACTACACCTTGACCCTTGTTGAGTTTGCCTGGATACTTCGTATTCCTCACCATGGAGTTTGCATATATTCAAATGAATGGTCACTAGCCAACCTTCATTACATGGCCGATGAGCATGTGGTTTTTCACACCCCTCCCGGAACCGGCCACGGTGAGAGATATCATTTTTATTCAAAGAGCCTCCCCAACTCGGGTAACTAGGAACTCAAAGGTCATCCATCGGGATCCCTTCCAAATGGAACTTTTGGAGATGTTCCCTTTCTACAAAATATGGGAACAAGTTCTTAGGGAGAATGTCATTTGCTTGGTTGGAAACAAGGGTCATCCTAACGCATGTCTAGTTTACATGATTTATTGGCTTGTCAACTCAACTCCTTTCAACCTCACCTACTACATGGTAAAGCGGATGGCTAGCGTTTCAAGGATGGACAAGATGGTGCTACCTTATGCTATGCTCCTGACTCGCCTAGCTAACTTCATCTTTGCCTTAGAACCCTCTCCCTTTACGGATGACCACTTCTTCTGCAACAAAGTCATGGTACCTTTATCCGATGAGAAGACAATGAGGTTCATGGTTGAAGGTAAAAGACCTCATCCACAAACAGACTCACCCGAAGTGGGGGGGAGGGGGAAGAAAGCAACCCTAAATGCAACTACCATATCGACCCCATGGCTTACATTGAGCAATTTCCAAACATCTCAAGCCCTTCTCAAGAGTTCCAACAAACGAAGGGGATGTTTAAATTTCTTGCCAACTTTCTAATAGGGAAGAAGAAGAAATGAGATGGAAGCTTGAGGGGTTTGAAGGTGAACCTTGAGGGGTTTTGAAGGAGAAGTTTGAGAGTAATGGGAGGTAAGGTCAAACACCTTAATTTGAACAATGTGATGTAAACATCTTAAATAATATTTCTTTTATCTTAGAACTCAGTAGTAGTCGATGGTATGGCGAAAAACAAAGACACCTTAACCTAGGATAATTTAATAGGAATTTTGCGACTATTTGATATCATATCTAAAAGTTGATCTTTCTCCTAATTACATGCCTATATGTCACTTTTACATGTCATGCCTGCTATGCTTTACTTACATACATGATTGCTTGATGTTGAAACAATTAGGTTTGAAATTTGATAGGCGGTGCAAAATTTTGCATGCGTTCTGTGAAGGAAATGGTCCTAGAAGCCGGATCCCTTAGCTATAACTAGCCGAATCCCTCAAATGAAGGATTCGTGGGATCAGGGTGGATAGTTATGGAATTCCTACACTTTCACATCAATCTAACCCTCCAGACCTTATTAGACTAGTTAAACATGATACATTAGTATCACTTTACCTATCTTTAAGCTCAGTTGATCCCACATTCACTCATGAATGACTTAAGATCACATTCAATGTGTTTTTTATTTATCACTTCTTCATAACTCACCATTTTTCCGCTCCAATGCTTAAACATTGTTTATCTCATCTCAAAACACCTAGTTTGATATTTCTCTCAATTTTAGCAAATTGATTTTAGTCATCCTTATCTTAAAATAGTCTAAAAACTAGTGTGAAAAACTAGAAAGGGGGGGGGGTTGAAATCAAAATAATAATATAAATTGATAAGAATCTAATGAGTAGACCCAAACGAAATAGAAATCAAAACCTAAACTATTCCCCAGAAGTGCCGCCAAAAACTTGATGCGGATGGTTTCAAACACACTAAGTTTTACAATTCTCCTAGGAACAGTACCAAACAGTTGTAGTGTAGTATAGCCAAGACACTAGGGATTTATCATTATCTAGGGGAATAATACGATAGGCTCGAAGTGTACGTCAAACTAAGTTAAAGCGTAGAGGGAAGATTATTTTTGCTCTTTTACATTTATTGGAAAGCAAATAAAATATCAGGTTTGAAGAGTTTGGGTTTTATCTACTAATTACTATTAACTAAACTAAATCTAAACTAGTTGCAAGGAAAAGTAAATTGGGGTTTTTATTTTATGGATTAATTGAATTGTGACATCATTATCTAATTAATGTAGTTTTATTACTTATTACCTATTGAGGGGTGGCCAAGCGCTAACTCCTATGAACTATGTCTAATTGAGAGGTGTCTAAGAATGCCTTGAACCCAATTTCTACAATACGATCTAAGTTCACGCATTAAATACAACGATATCAAGCTAAATTATTAACCAAACGTTTCATTGGACGTTCAAGCTAGTATAATTTTACCTAGCCAACTTTTCATGCAATCCTGAGAAAATAATATTAAATTTAGCCTAGCTTAGTAATGAAAAGAAAAGTAATCGAGGAAATCACACAATCACAACAAGTAAACATAATTAAATAATGTGAGAATGATGGAATTCCCTAGTTACCCTGAGGAAATTTACTTTCCGGGCTATTATTTTAGGCAGTATCAAACTAGGCCAAGGGCAACCACATCATTGCGCAACTCATCCAGAAGGTGACAACTGTCCCGTATATGTAAGGTATTGTTTTTTGGGCAAATAAAATTTGTTGGGAAACCATATTTTTATCAAAGGGGTTTTCTTCATTTTACTCACTCGATAAATAGTTGTTAGATATAAATTTTAGTCACTCAATATTTACAGAACCTTTCACATAAACTTTTTACACCCAACAAAACATACATTAAAATCCTAGCCAACCCTCTTATAGTCACACTTCTGGTCACAACTTAGATCTCCTTCTCCGACCACCGTTGGTCGTGGCTCTCAACCCCCTCCCCCCTAATGGTTCCATCTACTCTGTAAGTGTCTAGGGTTACTTCCGATCTTCATAAATATATTTCCATTATAGCTCTGTCAATTATCAAAGGTAACGTTGAAATCTGCGGGTTCATTCGATAATTTAGAATTTGATCTTTTTTTATTATGATTTTTTTTTCCAGACATAATTGTTGAGACAAAATTGTGTCCATATCATATATCTATTTACAATCAGGTAATAATTATAAACGATTCAAGGTTTGGTTTGTGATTAATCTCTTTTAGTATTTTACAAATCAAATTTTTTTAGTTAATACTTTTACTATTGATATGAAGATTTTATGAATGCACATTTTTTAATTCATCGTCCGAAGTTTGATCAGGTTCATGATGTAATTCTTGAGTTGGATTTGTAACAGATTGATGAGGGCATTTCATGTTTACCATGCCTTTGATGACATGTGTGTGAAACTCAATTTCTTATTTATCCATTTTCTATGTGCCCTCTTAAACTAATACTACAAGAGCCATCTAAATTAACATATGTTCGCAGGGAAAATGATGAGTGCTTATTCACTCATCATTTTTACCCATCTAAGACCACGAAAACGTCTAAAAACACTGAAATATAACCAATTATACTGCAGATATCCTTGGAATGTGTTTTTATGTGTTTCAGGTACAAAGGATCGAAAACAGGGCAAAAACGGACAGAAATGAGCTTGGAATGACAAACGTGCTTTGCAGACGGAGCCGCGAAGTGAATTTTCTACATTTTTGGATCCCGGGACGCGTTTTTGGAGTGGGATTGGGAAAACAAACTCAAAACCGAACCCTAAACCCAATTTACCATTTTACTCTTCACCCGAATCCAAAATTACCCTTTTAAATTAAAACTCAAAACATTTTCCATTAAAAAAATTATTTTTATTTGAAACCATTTTTTTATTTAAAACAATTATTTTTATTAAAAACATTTTATTTAAAAAAAAAAAAACCATTTTTCACCTTTTCTTAAAAACATTTACATACTTTTCTAAACCTTAATAAAATTAAACTTAAATCATTAACCCTTCCTATTAACCCTTTAACCCACTTTCTGTTTTACCCACTTCCCTTTCCACCCATTTTACCCACTCACCCGAGTCAAAACCAAAAACCCAGGATAAAACCCTTGGCGCCAAATTCATTTTCCCCCCCGTCCCCTCTTTTTCCGTCCGCCCCACCAGAATACATACAAAGAGTCACATGCTACCCAAGCCATGTCATCAATCCAAGAGTCCAATTTTGATCAAACGGCCTAAAAGGGGAGATTGGGGACCAAGTTTTTATCTATGGTTGTGATTGATGCTGAGAAGCACAAGATTGGACACATGCTCTTTTCTACTCACACAACAAGCACAAAAGCAAGAGACAAAGAAGACCCCAAAACCCAAGCTTAGTATATAAATAGGATTGATGTAAAATTGTAAAAAGGGGTCTAGAATTTTTAAGTTCTAGTTCCAATTTATGTTTTCTTGTCATTTACATTTCATTGTACTCTTTACTTTTCAATGCAATTTAGTTTCCATGTAATTTAAATTTCCAGTTTTGCTAATTATTTTATGAATCTGCCATTTGTTATTTGAAAGCATTAGTGATCAAGATTATCAAAAGTTGTTTTTTTTTAAGCTCATGTGAGCTTGTGTTTGAGTTCACAAAGTTGGTCTTAAAAAATTTCCACCCTTCACAGTTAGCTTTATAGCTTTTCTGCCCAAAAGGGCTGTTTGGTTTAGCAAGTTTTTGGGTCAAATTTCAGTTTTTAACCCATGTTTGGGTCAAAATAGTTTAACTCATTCTCAAAATAGTTGAATTTAGTTTCATGGTCTTTCCAAGTAGTCTTAGTTGCAAATTTACTTTTTAGTATGGCTTCAAAATAAAATCTGTCTCACCACCATCCCTGTCCTAGCTGTCATTTTTTTAGCCCATTTTAGATAGTTTAGAGTTAGTTTCAGTCTTTGATTTTGTGTATTCAAGTAGTTAGTAGTGCTAGGGTCATCTTTTTATGCTTATCCTAGGATTTGGTGTTTGCTTATATGCTTATTTTATGCCTTAGAAACTGCCCTTAGTGCCTATTTCATCTGATACATGTCCCTATATCAGTCCCCATGTGTCTTCTTTGCAGCCCCATTAGAAGCTCATTTGAGCTCCCAATTAGTTTCCAAATAGCTTTTTAGAATCCCCATAGTACCAATTTTTATTGTTTTAGCTCATTTAGGATTTTATAGTTCATATAGGAGCTTATTTTTAAGCTCAAACATGCCCATATGGCCTGTTGAGCAACTGTTACAGCAGCAAGTAGAGTCACTTTTTTAGGTTTCATTAGCTTATCTTTGGCTTATATAGGCTCATACAATGCTTTTTAGTTAGTTTAGATTAGATTTTCTAGTCATTACCTTATTTAGTTCTAATGTTGCTTATTTTCCCCCTAGTAGTTTTAGGTCTCCTGTAGCTTTAGATTTAATCCCAAAGTACTATTTCATTTTTTATCCATTCTATTGTTTGTAGTTTACTTTAGATTCAGCTATGTACATGCTAGCTTAACTCCTCAATTTAAATTGCTTATTCATAGTGCTTATTTGCCTTAAAGTCTTCCTAAAGGGGTGTTTGGTTGTGGTCTGTTTCAAAAACAGCCTATAAGTCGTAAAATGCTTATTACAAAAATTTTAGAAAAAAGTTTTCACAAAATTTCTTCATTTTGATTACCTCTTGAAGTTGCAAAAAGATAAATAAAAAAAAAATAATAATAAGTGTAGATGTGGGAATTGAACCCACGACCACCTGCACTTTTGCAGAACCCCATGCTCCCAACGCATTACCATCTGGTCTAGTACCTTGCATTTGTTAGATATTGCTCTCTTAATTACTTGAATACACATTGCAGTTATAAGCTTAATAACTTAAAGCCTTTTCAACTGCTTATTTCAATAAGCAATCACCAGTTTTTTTTTATTTTTCTTAAATCAAGTTTAGTTTAAAGTATTTTATGTGATTTTTGCAGAATATTCTAAAAATGTTTAGTATTATTAATAATTAAATTAGATTAAAATAGTTTTTAATTCGTAATAAATAAAATAAAAGTCGAAAAAATACGAGGCTTTTTCCTAAAATTATTTTTAGTCATTTAGAGTGTAGGAAAATTGGTTTTGCACCCGTAGGACTTAAATTGCATTATTTTCAGTTTTGGAGCTCGGGATTAGCCCGGGTTTTCACGTTTTTGCATTTTATGCACTAGGATGTAATTTAGCTTCGTTTTATAGTTCCTCATGCTTAGTAGTAGTTAATTTAGTCATTTACTTCGTTTACATGTTTTATTTTCTTTCCCGTTCTTTAATTTGTAGAATAGCGTAACCAAAATCGTAAATTCCCGATCCATTCAAGCACTTTAATTCCAAACCTCAAACGTCACCGTCAATTCACTGCTTGTGAAACGAACCTCGGGTAATCACTTGCCCGCACTTATCGGGTATTCGCGGAGTTTTATGCGTTCGATCTTTTCCTAAAACGGTCGGTTTGCAATTCTCACGGGTATTCGTAATTTGATATTTCTTGTATATGCTATTCCAAACGGATCAGAAAAGAAAGTGATGTTCGTCTGAAGCATATGGTGTCAAAACTCAAAGCTCATATTGAAATACAAGAGGCACATCTTGTTTTTTTGAATCTTTATTCTTATGTGCCTAGTTGTTATCCTGAGGTTTTATGTTTACAAAATTTTGCAGGGATCAAGATGTTCTTACTTCAATTCAATGTTTGAAATTTCTTTCCAACTTAGTTGTTGCTGGTGCAATCAATTCTACTGGGGTCCTCAATGAAATTTATTGGGAACTCATGGGCTTTACTACTGTAACACCCCCAAAATTATCAAGATTGTGTCACTAGGGTATTACTTCATAGTTCACGGAACAAGTTACAGAAAACGACTCTAAATAAGACATTTTAAAATAAATTATTATTCAATTAAAATATCAGAGTTTAAAAAAAGGTCCCACAAGTTTTTAACATACATAAAAAGTACAACATAAAAGTTTTAATGCTTTTCGAATGATAATATATGCATTGTCTTCAAAATGTTTTTCGTACGCCTTCACATGCCATGCCAACTAATTTCTTTTCTAACCTGAGAATAAGCATGCTAAAAGTGTCAACACAAAGGTTGAGTGAGTTCATAGGTTTTAGTAAAAGTAACAACAGTGTGGACCACAAGATTTCAACAACAACTGTAATTCAAATATGTTCATGTATTCCTATTACACTAACCTCATGAAACCGAAGCCTTGACAGTTAGTTATGTATCACCCCAACCAGGTGCTTTGCCCTACACCTGTATGAAATCAAATGAAATGCGTCCGTTTTCTTTTTGGAGCGACCAACACGGACGGGGGAGTTTACCCCCAATAAATCTATTCACAGCATTCGCGCTTACTCACACAAGAGTAATTAGCGGTTCATGATTGCGGGGATTTTATGCCAAATATGGCAACTTAGGCAATCAACAAATGTTTAATGTACTTGTGTCCATATGTAAAACAACAATGAGTTTATATATAAATGAGCATGTATTCTCCCCCAAAAAATTCAAAATAAGTTAAAGTGGGGCTATGAAACTCACCTTGTAGATAAGAAGTAGGTTTCGACGATATAAAGTGTATATCGAGAAGTACCGAGCTTTAACGACAACCTAAAAATATAGTAGTCGCGTCTCCGATATTAATATATAGCGAGATTATAAAAGTAATTACATACTTTTGACATTGTACATATTTTGTAGGTTTAAAAAAATATGTGTGTTGGATTTTTATCAAAAATGTTTACAAGCCTTAGAGATAATTATTCTAAGATCGGGCAAAGATCCAATCTAATGAACAAGTCTCAAAAATAAGTTTCGGCCCATCAAACCCAAGCTAACCGTACGGCTAGACTATGGTCAAACAACTTGAGACAATAATCAAGGCCATACATATGGCTATGTCTAAGTTAGAAGACCTTGAGACAACAGCCTTGGCTTTTTTTTGGCCTTAAGGAATCAAAATACCACTAAGGTTCCTTAGCCATGGTTGTTTTCCGGTGTACAAGTCCGATTAGTTTTTGTAGTTTTTAGCCTTTGTTTTTCCCTTTCTGCTTATGTGGTCCTGAATTCATGTAGAAAAAGTCATTCTGAGCAAATTTTGTGTTATACACTTTTGATGATTCGGACCAGAATAGGGTCAAAATCTCGTTTTAAAATCGCATCAGCAAGCTTTTGTTCCAGCACCATAGTTTCATCTAGTAAAACTTAACTAGGCATAACTTTTTAACCACAAGTCTTTTTTAAGTTATTCAAAAGCCCAAATTCATATTTTTATATTCTCTACCTGTTTCTTAAGTTTCCTCAAGTCCAAGTTCCAAAGTTTACTTATATCAATAGTCTAATTACAAGTATATGCTTGTATTTCATTGCAGAAAGTTTAGCTTCACATTCAGTCCTGCCAAAACGACCATAAGTTGAGTTCTAGAAGTTGTTTTGATGCACGGTTTTCGCCAAACTTCAAGTTTAGGTCTTATCTACATTTCATAAAACTGGGACAAAAACCAAAAATGAACAGAACCATGAGATTTTTCCAAATAAAATTTGGTGTGCAGATTTTGATATGTTTCACCATTTTGGCTGTCATTTACTCATCAGGATGAGTTATGAGGTACGCCACCTTGATAAATGACTGTAACACATAGATCTATAAGAATATATTATTGAATTAACCTCAAAGTTTATCGAGATGATCAGTTTAATCACTCTTTGGGACTGTTGTAAAATTCAGGTTTATGAAACTTACCTAAAGCTTGTTTAAGCTTGTTTTCATTGTTTAAACATTATGTACAATGTCAAACACTCACTAAATCATACTTATACCAATAAAATAAATATGAGTCCATTATCTATTACAACCATATGGAAAAACATGGAAAATAAATAATCTTACAATGAAAGGTGATGGAGAATTACAAGAACAATAACTATCAATCAACCTAACCCTCCTAGTCTTTAATCCTTGTCTTCAATCTTCAATCCAACTTAACTTCAACCTTATAAAACCCTTATTATAACCCTTGTAAGATCTTCATAACCTCAGCCCCTAAGTACCTTGATAATCTTTTAATTTAACCAAGAAATGTCTAAAACAACTCAAGAATACAAACTAGCTACCTACACCCTTCACTATTGAGGTATAATTTGTAGCTAACATTAGAATGAAATGGTGATTGAGGTTGCTTTCTGGTTCAGCCATTTAGAGAGACAAGAGAGATGTATACATTTTTGTTTTTCATCAAAGTTGCATGTAAATAAAACTAGTGATATTTTAGGTGTTTAATTTGGAAGGGTGTGAAGACACATGTCCTTGCTATGGACATGTGTATATGGCGTGGAATAAGAATGGTGATGATATGATTTTATCACTAGTTTAAGTAGTATTTGGATTATAGAGGGTAGTTTGATCCCGGTAATTACTAAGGTTAAGCCCTTAAGTCAGGAAACTTAAAATCGGGCAAAGTAAAAGTGTAATACTCACAAAAATATTAAAACTTATCAATATACTGGAACTAGGTATATTAAAAGTGTGATAAGTCTAATGGGGTGCGTTTATCTTGTTAAAACCTAATAACGGAGGTTCGAGCACGCGTATTACGTAAAAAGTAACATGTCTACATAAAAATGATAAAGTGGCAATAATTCAACTAAAATATGACTATTAGAGAAAATAAAGTGTATAGAACACCTAGACCAATCTTAATATAGTGTTAGTTACGAGTTAGTCGTACGAGATTGAATTTTCATAATTAATTATAAAATTAATTTAAATTAAATTGTTTATTGTGTTTACCGTTGTGCTGGTACGCGTTGTGTGTGATTTTCACGTTTTACTAGATAACTTCTCGTTAAATAGACAGAAGTGAACAAAAACGTTCAGAGAGTAATAATTCAAAGCAGAGTGAATTATTTAACTTGGAAATTACCAGTTAACTACCGATTACGGAAATGCTTTTACGTTATAGTAAAAGTCAAATAGTCAAAAATCAAAGTCAAGGTCAACTTTTAAGAAGTCAAAGGGAAAAATAGTCATTTTACCTTATGAAAAATTACGGGTTGCTACAGTCTCTACTCCTTAAGAGAACTTCGTCCCGAAGTTCAGTGGGTTTGAGTTCATCTCCACATTCTCACTTAAAGTCAGGACCTCTTCTAGAGTTCCATCAAACTTTGACAGAGAAATGCGACCTTACTTAAGTCATTTGACCTCATGGTCACTGATCTCAGTAGATTATATGATAAATTTCAAATGTTAATCAATCTAGATCTATTCCAGAGAAATAGGGAGTGTCTCTTCAGTATGAAACTTCTTCAGAATGCACAACAAATTCGGGTGCTAGCTCGAATCTGAAAGCTATCAGGCCAATTCTTGCTAATATCGTATAAAGTCCAATATATCTTAAGTTTGGATTTTCTAGTTTCCCCAAAAGAATGATACCTTAACGCAACGAGGCTTTCAACAAAACCTTAATCCTAGCATGAAATTTTAAAAGTTAACGCTTACATCTGTGTAACCTTTCTGGTGATAATGTGTGGCTTAAGATTGCGGGGCAAGTTGGAGGCGTTGCAGGAGTGAATCTTGTATAGATTCCTTACGAGGATTTCATGAGCGACAACCTCAGAAATTCTAATTAGCAATTTTGCTAAAGATTGTAAAGTCAAATATGCCACAAGCATGCTTCTGGACAATGCTTTGTCGTAGTAGAATGTTGTTGCTTAATCTATTAGTATTGAGAATAGTCACAAGATTGCTTGCACTAAGTTGAAGAAGTTATAATCAAGAAGTATTGTCTTCGGAATGAGGTGCAAGAAATGAAGAAGAATGTTAATACAAATAAACCATAAAAACGTTTACTTATATTTTATGATCTTTTAGTGTTTTGTCCATAACAAACTGTTAATACAAATAAACCATAAAAACGTTTATTAAATATTTAGCGATCTCTTTTTGTTTTGTTGTTAACAAATATAATGTTATCATAAGTAAAATTATAAGGATACATGTTATTTTTGTAAAGCATTTACATATAGTCATTTAATACAAATTGGTGTAATAAATCCTTTGTTGTAATAGTTTATTAGGATGGGTAAAAACCACAACCCATGGAGCGTATCCATAACCCATGGTATTGACCCATGTCCATTTGACTAGATGCATTGCATCTATTAGATACATTGTATCTAATGAAATACCCATGGACCAACCCATAACCCATGACCCATGACCCATAACCAAAAAACCCATGGGCAAAGAGGAGTGTCCCACGGATCCCTGGTGTTACACTAGACGGATCCCTTAAGGGAGGGATCCGTGGGACCCGTGCAACAGTGGCAAGTTTTTACCTATAAATAGAGAGCCATTTCTTCATTTCTCTTCGCCCCTCTTCTTACTAACTCTCTCATATATTCTTACACTCTTCTAACAAAAGATTACTTGATCTAGAGAGTTGTTCTTCTTTCTTCTATTGTGATTCTCATATAGGTCCTTCTCTAAGGCGAGATCACGAGCTTACTATAAGTCATCCAAGAAAGGGGTCCTTGATTGATTTGTTCCTCCACAAGATTTCTGTAGCAAAGATATTGTACTTGATATTTCACATATTTGTTGTGTAATAGTCGTGTTGGTTTGGTCCTCCGTGTTGCGGACTCGGTATTTAGCTTTGTACCGGAAAAAGGTGTAAGCAACGTTGTAAAGGCTTCTCCGCCAAGTTGAAGGAGTTTGTTGACATAGTGCTTGAACTCTCGAGTAGGTGACTCGGGGAGTGGTGTAGGGCAAGGAAGGTGTCCTTGTAGCCGAACAACTATAAATCGGTTGTGTCATTTCTATCCCTTACTTTACTTTATTTACTTGCATTACTCTTAGATCTATACTTTATCTTCATCCATACGATTTCACATAACATCAAATCTAAAGTATTTAGAAACTAACTTAAAATCGGCAAAACTATTCAAACCCCCCCTTCTAGTTTTCCACAATTGGCATCAAGAGCTAAGTTTATAAAAGTTTTAAAGTAAATTGTATTTTAAAAACTTTTCGATCACTATGGATTCCGAAAATTACAAGGAAGGGCAATCCATGCAACGACCTCCACTACTTGAAACTAATGGTTTTATATATTGGAAAAATAGATTCAAAACGTATGTGAAGTCTAAAGACATTGATCTTTGGTACATCGTTGTTGAAAGCGATTTTGAAGCCACTGCAAAAGATGAAAATGAAATTTTAGTTAACATACCTCATGATAAACTCACCGATGAAATTAAGAAAAAGATTTCCAAAAATAGTGAAGCTAAAATGGTTTTATATAATGGTTTACCCAAAAAGGAATTCGAAAGAATCTAGTGACAATTCGTAATTTCAGGTCATTTTACAAACTTTGAAAATTTTACTATTCATCACGGAGAAAAATCACTATTCATGATTCACTATTCATCATTTTCGTAAACTAGGTTTACGAATATCAAATTCGTGTAACCGTAAGGGTTAAGCTGCGTATTCATGGAACATCATTGAGAATATTAAATATAGACTAGAGTTAGTCTACATATCATCAGTAACATCATTTCCATATTAGTTCATGCATGGATTTGCATATTTCATTAACGTATATTTATTTATTAAATAAACGTTATCGCACGATCATTTATTTTAAATAATTGATCCGACACTTCCAAGAATTATATTGATATATTTTTATACTCATTTAATACTATAAAAATTATACTATTAGTTTACCCGATGTTTTGAATTTTGACCACTTATGCGTGGTTTTCTGAGCATCATGTCAAACCCTGTTTTTCCTCCCGATCATGTACCTACTCTTACATTTTTGTGATCTATGAAACCTTACTAAGACATTGTAACTGATTAGAATGGTCTCTTGTTTCTAAATTGTGAGTTCTACAATGGTCTTTAAAACATTTCTTAATGCTACATAATATCATTTTACATGGAAACTCGTTATAATCTATTGAATTCCCCGATTTCCTTACTAACTGTCTTCCGCGATGAGTTGGAACGCCCGCCCTATAGTTATAAAACACTTACCTTGCCACGTGTCGCACCGCCTAGAAACACGTCAATTATTTTAACATGACTTTAATCTATCATCTCATATCATGCCGCCTGAGAGCATATACCTTTAGGACATATTGTGATAATTTTCATCTATTTTATTTTCAATTCTCGATTTTCATGTTATAAACTAATTTGTTATCACTTTATAAAAAATGTTTCACCATTTCCTTGTAAGCTATTTTGATATAAACTAATGAACTACTTTGACCACTATTTTATATGTCCTATTTTATTTTTATATTTTTATTTTTTTTATATAAACCTTACACATTTTACGTTTTTCACGTTTATAACCTATGTCCTAATATTTTAACAATGTTTTAAAATACTTTGATACACTCATGACTGATCTAATATATTAAAATAGAGTATATTGACAAGTTTTAATATTTTTATAAATATTATATTTTTATGTTACCCGATTTTAAGTTTCGTGACTTAAAAGCTTAACGTTAGCAATTATGTGACAACTCGTAATTTCAGGTCATTTTACAAACTTTAAAAGTTTCACTATTTCATCATTTATCGTAAACTACGTTTACGAGTATCAAATTCGCGTAACCTTAATGGTTAAGCTGCGTATTCATGGAAAATCATAGAGGACATTTCATATAGACTAGATTTAGTCTACATATCATCAATAACATCATTTCATATCGGTTCATGCATGGATTTGCATTTTTCATGAAACGTTTATTTTCCTATTAAACAAACGCTATCGCGTAAACATTTATTTTGAAAAATTGATCCGACACTTCCAAAAATAATCTCAATATATTTTTATAATCATTTTAAGACTATAAAAATTATATTATTAGTTTACCCGATGTTTTCAATTTATTTTGTATATAAATTGTTATGTATAAATATTTACGACGGTTTTCGTATATGCAACTCGATAATTATTATTTCACTCAACTCATGTAAGAAATGTATTTTTATAATTTTTATGACTTCAATACACTTTATTTTGTTCCGTTAAAATCTATTTTTAGTTAACGCTACAATTAATACCTAATTATATTTACAAAATACCTATTATATCTACATTTAAATACATTTATACCACAAAATTACATCAAAACCCCCCCCTAATACCCATGGCCGGCCACCCCAAGTCATACCAAGTCATCAATTTGGTTTTTTGCTCCTCATGTACACCTATACACTAAATAAGATATTTGTATAGATATTTGTATATATTTCATTTACACATACATTACACACATACTCAAGGTGAAAAACAAACTTTCCTCTCCTATCATTTTGGTGGAGAACCGGCCATGGCAAGAACATCAAGGAAATCCATTAATTTTTCAAGTTCAAGTATTAATCAAGTTCCTATAGTGATCTATGTTAAGGTTTTGAAATAAAAACCTATAGATTAATAAGGTTTTCATCACTTTCTTTCACATAATCATTCAAGTAAGCATTTCATGGTCTTCATAGCTCATTCATATTTATCTTCATCTTATTTCATCATTTTTGCAAGAAAAACATGAATGAATTCCATGATCCATACCACTTTAATGGGTTTTTAGTACATATAATGGGTTTTAATTATCCAAATAATAATCTCTTGTGACATATCACTTTTAGTGATGTCTAGGAACCCATGACACCCTAAGAAGGTGTATGGTAGGATTAGAATAGCTTCGGCGTTGGTTTGAATTGGTTAGAATAGGTTTTGCGCGAGAAAAACTCATTTCGACAACTTTATTTAGAGGTCTGATCATATTTTGAAATTCTGGAATTTTGCGAATCAAAATATTTTGGGCTAGATATTTGGAAAAGATACTTTAAAACGAAAACGTGGCCGCTTGAACGGGTTAAAACGGAGCTATAACGAAGAAGATATGAATTTTTCAAGTTTGACGACGAAAACTATAAAATTGAAAATTCGTGATGTATCAACTTTTGTGCAGGCTTGCTGTTATGAAATGTGTCGATTTATAAAAAATATATAAGTTACTTTGATACAAAATTTGGAGAACAAATATTTTGGAGAACAAATAATTTTGGAGAACAAATAGTTTTGGAGAACAAATGTTTTGGAGAACAAAAGTTGGAGAACTAATTTGGAGTACTTTCTCTTATAAAATGATGTATTCTAGTAGAAGTAAGTTCGCCTAGCCTAATTTCCAAAATGTCCAACCGTTCGTCAAGCGGAGTTGTAACAAATAAAATACGGTCACTTAAACTTTTCCGAAAACCACCCTTAAACGATATTTTGGACACAAGTACCATACTTTACCTATGTTTTTCTCCATGATCGAGACCTCTAGGATGAAAACATAAATGCTAAAACTTTGAGATAATGATACAAGCTTCCCAAAACCATTGAGTTTGTTTCCTAACACTCGACGTGCACCATTTTACGACTAGCTTTTCAAGGTCATTTAGTCACTTTCATGACTTGTCAAATTATATTGTTTTACGACGAAAAACTATAATTTCGTAATAAATCACTAAAAGACTACCGTATGATATCATTTCAATGTAAATACTTGTAAAGTATTTTATAACATGACGAGATGTCATAAACACATATTTCGACGATAAATTCTATTTTAAAAAACGTACAAGTGGTATAGATTTCATATGAGTTTGCATGCACGACATTGTTTCATGATTTTCATAGAACATATCATTCATAATAGGTCACGGTAGAGGTTGCCTCATTTTATTGCCATTATATCATCATTATCATTGCAACAGGTGAGTTTTCATAGCACCGATTTATTCAAGTTTTTACTTTATTTCAAACCTACGGGGAGAATACATTGCACATCATTTTTATTACGATACCAAGTATATCAAATTCATTACATTGCTTAAGTTACCTCATTGCCGGTTAAATGTCCCCATTTCATAATCATGAACCGTTAATTTCATAGAAGCGTGGGTGAGTGGATAGATCTATCGAGGGTGACACCTCCATCCGGGTTGGTGGATTCCAACCGACGGATGCATTTCATTATCATTATTTGAGTTGTTTGGCAAAACACTCAGTTGGGGCGAACATCAGTCAAGCTTCGGTGTCATGTGCTTAAGCAATTGTATCATTTTTGTGACATCATTGTCATACATAACTTATACTTGTGGTAGTCGTATTAAACATATACATAAACTCTATGAACTCACTCAACCTTTGTGTTGACAGTTTTAGCAATGTATTTTCAAGTAACTAAGGCATTCACTTCATGGCATGCATGTGGACATATCATAGAGTCGCGGTGACGACGCGTCTCACATGGGATTTATACATTTTTAAAAGATCGTTTGACTTGTACCAAACTTATTTTTTCCTCACATGTTGATTTTCATTGGGACCTATACTTGTAAACTCTGATTGTTTTATTAAATCAAGCGATATATTTTCCAAACGGCACTTTAGGTCGTTCACTATATCTGTAACTGTGATGCTATGACAACAATCCCCGTGAATTCCATTCCGCCGCAAAATAGGTAATTTGGGGTGTGGACAGATTGGCATCATAGCTTCGGTTATAGAGAACTAGGTTGCATCATTTACCCTAGACAATAACTACATTATCATAGCATCTCATCATTTCATCATAAGTGCATAGTCACTATACATTACGCGGGTTTCATACTACATTTACTAGAAGTTATTTACTTTCATATCAAATCGATTGTCACATTAATGCCTTCAGATACCCATCCCATCACTTTGACATGGAGAATGCCCTGTCATTCCCTATCACAATTTTAACATCAGTTGACTCAACACCGATAACATCATATGATGAGACTGAACCCTTTTAGGAGGATGAAGTTGCACCTACACCATCACGATCACCATTGATACACTGTAGGATCAAGACAATTTTTATCATTCCGTTCAGACAGATTATACCATTTGGTAGGACTTATAGGCTTAGTCCTAATGGACCTATTAGGATGCTTACTACAAGGAAGATAGTAGTATTTCATTCACCATCATCTCCTAACTTACCACTAGGATTTCCATCATCATTTTCATCATCATTATCATCTAGAGCACCATCCGTACCATCACATCTCATATACACTACTCATACATATGACTTGCCTCTTGGGAAGCGGGCATGATTTAACACATCACTACCACCTACCACTAAGACTACAGAAACTACACCATCTCATAGGTTTGAGGACTGTGAGAGTTCTAGGGCCATTGCCACTAGACCGCCTACTGCTTTTACACTTGAGACATGATTAGACTCCCAACAGGAACAGATAATAAGTACCTTTCTAGCTAATGTAATCTTTATCATTTATTATCTCCACGATAATCACAACCTTTGTTTATTTCATTCCTTATTCCAATTGCCCAATTTCCAATCATTTTGCGATGATACCTCACTATCTTACTAGAGGTTAGGCCAACTTTATTCTTGACCAATTAGGAGACTATTACCATTCTATGAGGTTTCCCCGTGTATCCTACAAACCATTCAACAAATTTTATTTCAAGTTATTTTGCAACCATTTCATGAAATTATTTCACTTAATTTTATTTCGAGCTATTTTACACCATCTTAGAAACATTGTTTCATAAAGTTTTAAAACAAGTTGTTTTGTTACCACCCTATCAATTGGTTTTTAGTCATTTTATCAACTATTTAATACCATCATGCGAAACGATTTTCATATTACTCCGAAAATTTGTTTGAACCATTGTCTCACAAAACAAAACGTTGAATACCATCTAATAATTTCGGAGAAACATAACACCATTTCAACAGAAACAAGCATCACATCATTTGTCCTCGATTATACATGGCCTGATCACCTATGTATAATTTAGGAAGCATTATGTCATGAAAACAATCTTCACTCAAAACAATTTTCACTCAAAAGCAAAGCTTTTAATCGATAAATTGTTCATAATCATTTCTTTTGTTAACACTCTATAGAAGCCTACGCCATTCATCCCTCACTCAACTGATAAATTAGAATTTAACGAGTGGCCTTTTTAGGAAAGGCTTCCTATACCATCTATGAGGAGGATTCTTCGATACAATAAAACAATGAAAGCATTCTAGGACTACCAACAAGGACTAGAAGTATATAGTAAGATGTTTCAAAACTCAACAAAAATCTTAAGACATCACGAGACATTCCGAAACACTATTTTGGACTAGAAGCCAAATTCTATCCTTTCAAAAGTACTAGCAAGACCGAGTTATAAGATTTAGTACGAAGCGAATACGCACTAAGCAACACCATAGGGATAAACCAAGTCTTTTAACTGAGACTGCAGAACATTCCATTAAACATGGCTTCAACAATATGTGAACTTCCCTACAATGATTTTTCCTTAAAGGAAAATTTGTTTAAATTAAGGTTATCAATATAAACTTCCCCTAAGGCATTGTGTTCCCTAGAAATTCCAAGTAACCTCACTTCTATATCAAGAGATGCAACAGGTTTGAACATATCGGACAATAAATGACTCTGCATCTACAAGTGAAATTAGAACAAACATTCTTCGACATAGTATGAGCTGATATCTATTTTCTTGCTAGCATGATAATAATCAAGGTGATGAACTATTTTAGAAGCACTCAATATTGGGACAAATCTTGACAATCAACCATCACACCACATAACTTTAATATTTAAGGTTTTGTGATTTTACAACATAGAGCATGGAAATACTTCGATAATCAAACCATAAATATTTTAGTCATGGAGACTAAACACCTTAGGCAAGTAAGATTCAAATCATGACATTCGCTGGAACGAGAAACGCGAGGAATCAGAATTGTTACCCATAATCTATTCTTTTCAATAAGGTCATTTTTCGACAGACTTAACATTTTGAAATTTGGCACGAGACACGTAGTATCAATTTCAGTTGTACATAATATAAGGAAGCCGATTTTCCTTAGATTTCTAGCAATCATTTCAATCTTTCCATGGAACCTACTAGGACATGATTACCGCCTATTATCCTCAGCTCAATGGTTAGAGCGAGAGAACAATTCCAACATTTCAAGATATACTCAAGGCATGTGTGATTTCTAGAAATGATTAGGCAAATCATTCTTCATCGACAAGTTCCCTTACAACAATAGTCAACACATGAACATATTGACTACACCAATTGAGGCACTCTATGGTCGAGGTGTCAATAACTTATTCACGGGTCAAAACCAAGAAAGTTTAACTCACAAGTCCATAAGTCATTCATGAAACAACAAAGTGATCGAACAGATCAAAAATCACTTACAAGTAACAACATATAGCTAGATAAGCTATGTCGATATATGACGCAAAATATTGGAGGTATGTTCCATAAGTCGCAAACCATTAGAATTTCAAGTTGGCAACAAATATATGTTCAAAGTCCCTCTTGAAAGGCGTGGTACGATTTAGGAAAACATTAGACGACCCAATGCGACTCAAATACCCTCATATTTTCACAAGTAACACCGTAGAACCTAACATGGACTGAATTCAGGGACTAATTCCTTTTGGTTGGGCTTAATGTGACAACTCATAATTTCAGGTCATTTCACAAACTTTAAAAGTTTCACTATTTCATCATTTATCGTAAACTACGTTTACGAGTATCAAATTCGCGTAACCTTAATGGTTAAGCTGCGTATTCATGGAAAATCATCGAGGACATTTCATATAGACTAGATTTAGTCTACATATCATCAATAACATCATTTCATATCGGTTCATGCATGGATTTGCATTTTTCATGAAACGTTTATTTTCCTATTAAACAAACGCTATCGCGTAAACATTTATTTTGAAAAATTGATCCGACACTTCCAAAAATAATCTCAATATATTTCTATAATCATTTTAAGACTATAAAATTATATTATCAATTTACCCCATGTTTTCAATTTATTTCAGTATATAAATTGTTATGTATAAATATTTACTTTTCGTCAGAATTCAACCCGATAAATAATTATTCATTCAATTTTTGCAAGAAATGTATTTTTATAATTTTTATGACCTTAATATATTTTATCTTGACCCTAAAAGTTATTTTATTTAACGCCACTAAATACTCAATTATTTAATTTACCACATATCCTCAAATTACTACACTAAACATTACTTATACATAATTATAAAAAATTATTTTGCATGATCAATACCCATGGCCTTGTCGACCAAGTGGAGGGTATGAGTCATTGAGTTTTGTTAAATATCTACTGGAGTATTATGTATTATACTAAGATAACAACACATTCACTTCATTAACTTGCAAAGTGTTAGAGAAAAAAGTATTTCTTCCTTCTCTCTTGCTAGAACCGCAACCACAAGAGGACCAAGAAGATTTCATCCAAATTTTCAAGACAAAGTTTTATTACACACTATATCACTATGTTGTGTAGGTTTTGCAATAAAACCTCAAGTGATTAGGAAACCATTGTCCTTAAACCTCATCATATTACTTGTAAGCATTCATATTCATGTGTTTATTTCATATTCATTGTTATGATCATATCATTTTATTTGAGAAACATGCAAGTCTCATGAGGTTTATACCACTTTTACATTGATTTTTAAGAGTTATATATATATTATTCATCCTATAATTATTCCTTGTAATAAATCACACTTGGTGATGTCTAGGAACCCATGACACCCTAAGAAGGTGTATGGTAGGATTAGAATAGCTTCGGAGTTGTTTTGAATGGGTTAGAATAGGTTTGGCGCGAGAAAAACTCATTTTGACAAGTTTGCAAAAGGGTCTGTCCTTATTTTCGAAATCTGGAAAATCCGACAGTAGGTAAAAAATTTTGGCCTAGATATTTAGAAAATAAACTTTAAAACGAAAACGTGGCCGCTTGAACGGATTAAAACGGAGCTATAACGTAAGAAGTTATGAATTTTCAAGTTGTTACCTAAAACTATAATTTTCTGAAATTTCAGCATGTTATATTTATTTTGTAATGAAGTCAAAAATGAAACTTAAGCTATAAATTGTCGATTTATCAAAAATATACTAGTATACTTTGATACAAAGCTAAGGACCTATAAAACGTAAAAACGGATTTGAAATGATCAAATTATACACGCTACAAAAGTTGACGAATCTTTATTTTATAAGGAAAACTATTAATTTCTAATAGGCAAGTTTTACCGGAAGAATAAGAGACCAAGTTGGAGAACGTTTAACATTGATGTGGAACTTTCTCTATAAAGTAATGTCTTCTAGTAAAAGTGAGTTTGCCAAATATATTTTCCAAAATGTCCGACCGTTTGTTTAGCCGAAGTTGTAATGAATTAAGTATGGCTACTCAAACATTTGCCGAAAACCATCCTTAAACTATACTTTGGGACACAAGTACCATACTTTACCTATGTTTTTCTCCGTGATCGAGACCTCTAGGATGAAAACTTAAATGCTAAAACTTTGAGATAATGATACAAGCTTCCTAAAACCATTGAGTTCGCTTTAATACTCGATGTGCACCATTTTAACGACTAGCTTTTCAGGCCATTTTAGTCACTTTCATGATATTTTACCGACATTATTTTACGACGAAAAGTTATAATTTCACAATAAATCACTAAATGATTATCGTAGAATATCATTTCAACGTAAATACTTGTAAAGTATTTTATAACATGACGAGATGTCATAAACATATATTTCGACGATAAATTCTATTTTCAAAAGCGCATAAGTGGTATTGATTTCATATGAGTTTGCATGCATAACATTACATCATAACTTATTATGTATCATATCATTCATAATAGGTCGAGGTTTTGAGATTCTCGCTACATTTCGGTGTACTCACTTTTGTCATCGCATCAATTCATCAAGTGAGTTTTCATAGCCCCGATTCATTCAAGTTTTTACTTTATTTCAAACCCACGGAGGAGAATACATTGCACATCATTTTATTACGATACCAAGTATATCAAATTCATTACATTGCTTAAGTTACCTCATGCCAATTGAATGTCCCCATTATATAACATGAACCGTTAATTTCATAGAAGCGAGGGGTGAGTGGATAGATCTATCGAGACACTCCATCCGGTTGGTGGATTCCAACCGGACGATGCATTTCATTTCTAATCATTATTTGAGTTGTTTGGCAAACACTCGTTAGCAACATAACATCAGCCAAGCCGTAAGTCATGGACTTATAGAAATTGTATCATTTTTGTGACATCATTGTCATACAAACTTATACTTGTGGTAGTCGTAATATGCATATACATAAACTCTATGAACTCACTCAACCTTTGTGTTGACACTTTTAGCAATGTATTTTCATGTAACTAAGGCATTCACTTCATGGCATGCATGAGGACACATCATAGTCGCTGGACGGAAGCCTCACATGGGATTTATATACTTTAAAACATCGTTGACTTGTATCAAACTTAATTTCGCACATAGTAACTTTCATTTGGGACCTCTTTGTAACTCAATGTTTTTATTAAATCGTTGATGTATTTTCCAAACGACACTTTAGGTCGTTCAATATAATGTGATTATGATAATGACAAGTCAATCCCAGAATTCCATTCCGCCCAAAAGTAAATTGGTGTGATGACAGGGTTCCCTCTAGTATGTGCAAAACTCTTTTCAAACCTTGAGGCACATATTGAGGGGGAGCATAACTTTGAAAACCTCATCCTTCCCCAAAAAATTGCTTAATCTTCTAGATTTGATTAGGAAGTGACAGTATTATTTTAGAAAATGGAATTCAAAGAAGTTAATTTCTTTCTGCTCCTGCAGTAAAACATTTCAAACACTTGATGCAATATGTTGGGGAGCTCTTATTCTAAAAATATCAAACACAATTCAGGTACAAAATGCTTTGATAATATATCACAAGTATCTAGATTGATTTTCAAATGATTTTCAATTGGTTCCAAATGGCAGATGAACAATACCAAATAGACCGACCAACTTTACTTTATTTACGGTGATATAAGGATGATAAGGTTAGGTTTTGTTTCCGATGATCCGAACCTGAGGGATATTCCACCAGACTATCCACTAGTTAGTGTAGATTTCTTAGGTATGATGATACAAGGAGAAAAATGAGATATGGGAAGAATGGATCGAGACAGTAGTGGTACTGAATAAACCCAACAAGGTTCTTGCTATGAAGTCTCGGTAAGCACCTAAGGGTTGAAGAATGAAAAGAATTGAATGAGAAAAGGGTAAAGAAGCCCTCCATTTATTCAACCATAGGGCGAAACGGTACAATTCATTTATATGCTATCGATGGTAACATTCGGTATTGTAGACAAGACGTCATGGACCGTGACGCTTCCCATACAACTTCCCAAGCTACTGAAGTTCCTCTTAAAAGGACTTGTTTCATTCTCACGGGGAACCCATAATCTATCGATCTTTCTCTTAGAGATTGTTGATATTGAAGAAGGAGACCCTCTCCTAGTCTCCAACAGAACCAAAATGTGCACATATCAGGTCAGACCAGATCATCTATAAATTTCATTAGGACACTCTATTGAAGACTCTCATATTTCACACAATGGAAAGTGAGATTTTATCTGAGTCTACGATTATCCTTGTGGTTGCTGTGAACATTCGGAAGGATATGCTAACATACTCACAATGAAGATGGAAAGCCTTTCTCGAGCGCAACATCAAACAAGTTCTGTGGGTGGCATGTGATCAATCAAACAGATCAACCATGTGACAATCAAGAAATAATGGGCTTATTCAATCTTTGAATCAATCCCTGTTCAAGTTATGGATTGACGATACCTTTGAAAACCGGTCTTTGTGCTTTAAAACTCTTTTCATTAGCACGTCGACTGTACTAACTTTCAAATCAAAAAGTGTTTTATGATTGATAATTGATTTTCATTAAAACCTTCGCTATATTGCAAAAACAATTTCTATTGAGCAATACACACCATTGTTTTTTCAAACTTTTCATCAATCGTGGACTTAAATTGGCTGGTTCACTCAATTGTTGTCTTTTGAGACGTCTTTGGGTAATAGAACAATGGAAACTCCACAAGGAAATTCTTCTAATTATACCGATCACAGGCAGATTTAAAATGACAACGGGAACCGTGGGTCGCGGTACCTCAATTCATCGAAGTAATCAAAGACACTTTCGTACGCTTTATTGCTAACCGTCTTATGCCTGCACACCCCATCGCTTAAAATGATCGTAATGAGCGGTCAATCCATAGCGCATGCTCACACAACACATTCATATCGAAGAAATCATGATTGGTGCATCAATGACTCGATATTCTAACTCCATGTCACACGCTGCCAATATCATGAATCAACGAAATCTTCCATTCGATGAAGATATCATGATCCGTATCGTGTGAGCATGTCGTCCGAAAGTCACAACATCACATAATACCAACACCACAATGGATGTATCGAGATTCTATTAGTCGATGATCTCAAAAGTCGGCTCAACATTATTATCATGTGGATCAAGAAAGACCTCCACTTGGATTAACCAAACATGCAATGAGGGAACCAATGACTACGAGCCGAGCAAAAGTACTACATCAAAAATGCAAGATCAATTGTTAATGTAATATCTGATTGTATTCAATGTCATTTTAGTATATGTTTGAGGTGACCTCCCTAGGGAGATTATTGTTAGAATTAGAAATTCCGTGTATTAAAGAGTCGGTCACCTCAAGTATATGTAATCGCTAGAAAGCTCGTAGTCATAGTACTTTTATGTTAAGTAGTATTTAGTTTAGTAACACCGTGGAGGATGGACGTCTTTACCCATCAGTATGCCCGGATCCACGCCCGTTGTGTATGCTTATTGTAAGATCAGGAATATTTCTACCTTCCAAGGTAGAGAATTGGAGCTCATAATAAGATTTTTCTTTCTCTCACTAAGTTCCCTAAACCTCTAACTTTCTCTCTCTAAAACCTCCTTGTACGCCTCTTGTGATTATGGTTTAGTGTGTTTGTGAAATCCAATATCTTACACAACCCTAGGAGTGAATCAGCCCTACATAATGCTAAGGATGAATTTGTTCTGGGTAACCTTAAATATGTTGCTAAAGGTATGGATAAGGGGATCTTTGGTCTGGCATTTCCTCGATCTTTCAATCGGACGATATTAAGAAGACGGATTACTTCAAACTTTACAAGAAAAGGGCATCCGGATCAAGTGCTAATGTTGATGTCTCTCCCACTCAAACACAACCCAAAACTGCTAAGTCTGCTTCTGTTCCAAAGACTTCATATGCTGCTCTTCCAAAAAGGAGACACAGGTCACAACTTCTAACACTACAACCCGTATGTAAAAGAAATAAGAAGGAAGTGGAAAAAGAAAGCGCTGAGGAAACCTGAGGTTTCAAGGTAACACAACGCTGATTGATGAAGATGATGCCGCTTCCGCAACTTGGAATCAAGCAAAGTCTAGAAAGTCGAATGCGAGTGCACCGGTTGGAGGTATTGCGCCAAAGAACCTCAACCCGAGCCACGCTTTACAACTCCAATCATACAAGACAAAGGGAAAGGGATTGCTGGTGTAGATGACGAACAAGCCGCTCTCATGCTTCTTACCATCTCCACTTCACCATCAAGAACTACCACACAATTTGAGTCAAGAAAAGAAGTGTTGAATCCTCTTCACCAAGAACAATCTGGTTGGAAAAGAAAGTCCTCAAACTAACAAGAAACTCTCGCATCAAGTGATACCCTGTCTGATCAAAATATTGATGACATGTTGCATAAAGACTCACAGGAGAACCCCGATTCAAGATCCATGAGAGACACATGGAAGAACCAAATCTTCTACCGGTTTCTCTCATCATGAAGAACCTAGATACATACCTCTTTTGGTGATCAATTATTAAATGACAAACCCTTAGATAATCAATCTTCTAATCAAGATAATGATAAAGAGGAAGCCCAATCTATGTTTACGTTGATATTCAAGAAGACACTTCAACCATTCCACCTATGTCACACCTTCTCTCGAACCGCACCTCCACCCCCAAACCCTCTCAAACAACCGCACTCCCACCACCGACCGATAAGGATCTATCCCTTGAACCGGGTGGTTACAGCTATGACATGGAAACTCCACCGGCCACCACCTCAAATTACTTACATCGATGAATTGCCGACAAAGCAAAGGAAAAGAATGAAGCACTTGAAAGACAACTTCCAAAAATCCTTTAATGCCTCGCGAATATCGCCTATAGATTGGAGCACCTCAACTTTGATGAAGGGTTGCGATGCCATTGATGGCGGTTAGAGATGCGGTGAATGGGCAATGGAAGCTCCAATCGCTAGACGATTCAAAGATCTACCCATTGCGTATATGTAGAGTCACTTTCGATAAGATGTATGAGGCTAACGAGCATAAGCATGAGGTCCACAAGAAGATATATGAGGCTCTCGACGAATCAATTAGGCACGACAATCATGAACAGTTCTTGAAGGACATTGGAGAAAGAGAAGCTAAGAAGAAAAGGAGAACCATGGTGTTGGAGACATTGCGTAAAGGTCCTAAAGATCCTCCTCCTCCTCCCTCCAACCGGGGTGCCGGAACTTCGGAGTGGTGGATCTTCTAAGACAACCTCTACACCTCCACCACAAGCACCATCATCACCACCAAAACCTCCCAATCAACCTAGTTCATCCGGGACATGGTACACGTAAGAAATCACAGCTTGGACCACGGTTGATTCAAGGTTCACTCCTACGCTCTCTATCCTTGAAGATCAAGTGGTTCATGAAGTGTCGCATGTCATGACGAATCAATCGATGAAGATGATGCATCCACCAAGCATATTCCCAAGCCATCTGAAGATGAATGGTTTGATACATTTATCGGAGAACGCCCAACACATCTAGAGTGACACCTTCAAAGGACACAATTCAAAGCTGGTTCACCGAAGAGAGACCTCATACTCCAGAACCTTCATGGTCCATCCAGAGTCCAACATGATGATTCCGATAACAACCGGGCATTAACTATCACAAATAACTATGAAGCCCGATGAAGACTCTTTGCAATTACCACCGAGATATGGGTAGCTTTATGAAGTGGTTTTGTGGAAAGAATGGAATTTCATCTATCCTTCAAAGGATCTTGAAGGACCGCGAAATTGTCAGTGTTCCGCCGATGCCAATCGCCCAATACCGTGACGGAAGAATGCCACAAGATGCTGAATGATCAAGTCAGTTAGCAGATTGGTCGATTCAATGTGAACAGGCCTTTTCCTCTCGGTGGTGAACCTGGAAAAATGACTATTCAGTCTGAGTTCTTCTTCAACCATGACCTGGACTATCTTTATGCCCATACTACTAAAAGAAGACCAGCTCTATCGATCTCAAAGATGAAAGCTGCAACCTACTCTGATCAGGGACTTGAACAGATGGTTCCTGATCAATTATGGGCTGACAAAGAACAAAAGTATGACATTTCCGCTTCATATGGTATTTTCACCGGTGGTACAAAAAGAAGAATTTACATCGAGACGTGGTTCCGATAAGAGTCGCAGAGTCGTTCGATCCAAGGTGCAAATTTTAAGTGTTGTCAGCGTAGAGATTTTCCAAATCTATGGCAATGATTACCTTAAGAAGATTGTTCTTCGAAGAGCGGACAAGAAGGATCATGTTATTGAAGAAAACGACTTTAAACATCTGCTGCCAAGTGACTTTGAAGATCTTTATCTTTTGAATCGTCAAGGACACCTTGAACACCTACCGCCATGAAAATAAAGCTCTCTCTCGGCCACAATCTTTGGATCGAGGCTTAGTCATCCAAAAACGGGTTGAGGACTTTCAGCTTGGGATGGAAAGCTACCAGACTCGGTTCAATTTAACAAGGCAACAATGGGATACCAAAGGACACGAATTTCGTCACGACTATAGAGTGCTTAACACCCCTAGAGCCATCCTCTTGCACGACAGGTACGGGACTCGCATCCTGATGAGATTGTGCGAGCTCTACAAATTCAGATGGTACTCAAGATGGTCAGAAGAATTGAACTCAAAGTGAAAGAAATCGAGTTGATTCAAGTCAGGAACAAAACAAAATTATGGTCTCGATGAGACTTAAAGAGGTGAAGATTTCATTGTCAGTAATAATGCGAAGACTTAAGACTCGAATGATCTTCCACAGCCTTGAAAGTTTTGTTGGTGGTAGACTTCGTGAAGGTCATTACAAACTACTTCAAAGAACTGAATGAAGACATCTTCTAAGTAGTTTCGTGTTGTATTATTTATGTGTAAAATGTCGTGGTACAAACTATGAACAACTATAATGTAATAGTGTTAGGTTATGTACCGTGGTTTCCATTTGTGTCTAAAAGGGAACTTCGGTGTCCACTTCGATCATATAAAATTGGACACATTTTTCTCCAACAAATGTTTTGTCTAATACATATTTAAATCACTTGAGATCCAAAATCTCAAAGGATTTGAAATTTTTGATCTGGGGAGAAAATGTGATATAAATATGAAAGATGATAAAAGATGACCATTTTGTCTCAAAGTGCATAACGCTTCTCTAATATGTGCTAAACTATTTTCAATCTCGCTATATATTATGGGGAGCATTTCAAAAAAAATTCAAACGTTCAAGGTACAAAGTTTTCCATGCTTTTACATAAGGTACCTTGATTGTGTGTTAAATGGTTTCTAAATGTTTGGCAATCGTGGTAGTACTTCAAAGGTCTCTTTCCTCTATGTGTCAAAATGATTTCAAATATTCTACGACATTTTGAGGGGAGAATTTACAAAGAAATCAAATGGCTTTTCCTATGAAATTGTGATCAAGAAATTATTTCAAAGATCACTTGCCTCCATGTGCTAAACAATTTCAAAATCATATGCACATGTTGAGGGGGAGCATTTCTAAATGATCAAAACTATTAAGGTACAAAATGTTTTGATCTCGTATCACAAGTACCTTGATTGTTTTTCTGTTAGGAATTAGAAAATTCCATAGTGAAGAGTCGGTCACCCCTAATATTATCTAGCATAAGTTAGCTCGTAGACATATCGTTAGTCATGTTATTTAGTAGTTTATTTATTAGTTTGTAGCGTAGTATAGCTTAGTGCAACACCGTGGAGGAAGGACGGGTCTTTACTCACTGTATGCCTGATCCACAGGCCGATAGGAGGTCATTTACTTTGTAACTATAAATACCCCTTCCATCCATGGAAGGGGTGGTGCTTTTCAATCTAATATTCTACAATTTGTGAAGTAACTCTCTACCAAGAAAACACCCAACTCTCTAACTTTCTCTCTCTAATGGCAAACATGTATTTTGATCTTCCAAGACCACCCGAATCATCAACACAATAAATATTACGATCCTACAATTGGTACCGTGAGCCAAGGTTGTTTGTGTTTTGATGATTTCTTGTGGTTTGATTCATGTTTTTAATCGTTTTGTGTATCTGCGAAATGGTCCGAACATTTTTTATGTTCCGTATTGGTAAACAATTTTAAACATGTATTATGTATCCTTTGGTCAAACGCTTTTCACCTTACAACCGGTTTGTGTCAATATTTTTTGGTCAAATATTTATTGTGTCGTTGTGTCATCTTTATGTCCAAAATCTAATATTTGTATTTTTCATTATTTAGACTTTTGGTATTGTGTATACTAATAGTCTTAAACGCTTAATACTGTCATCTCGGTGAGGTTTGTTTCGGTCAAAACCGTCTTCTAGGTCCGCTATAAAATTTTGTCGTAAAATACTCATTGAAAAAATCCATTTTTCTTCATAGCGACTTGCCCATGTGTCCGGATACACCGTAACCTCATTTTTAGCGACTTTAGTAGCGAGTTGTGTGATTATGGTGACCTAGCGACTTGTTATTGAACAAGGTAGCGAACTTGTGTGCTTAAAATGATAGCGACTTGGCTACTTGTTATTTAACAAGTAGCGACTTCAGACTAAAAGAGTTAGCGACTTGGCTCCATAACTCAAGTAGCTTAACTTGACACAAGGATTTGTGCTAGCAACTTGACTCAAAACTCGGCTAGCTAACTTGTCATGCTAAGCGACTTGAATCTAAACCATTGATCAGAAGCGACTGACTTGACAGTAGAAGATGAAAAAGAGCTTGACCGTGACCACAACAAGACCATGACCACAAAACAAATACCTATACCAACATACACAACCTCAACCATCACCCACCTCTCAATCAATACCAACAGCCAGATTCAACCTAACACCAACCTCAAACTTATCCTTACTCAATCCCCATCTCATATCCAAGACTCAAAATTGAAAACAAAAAGGAAAAAGACATTCAAAGATCTCAGTCCACTCGTTAGTATTCATTATCAAGAACCTTGAAGGTCTTTCTAACGAGATTTTCATCACCAATCTTTGGTTGACATATCCGACACATCGTAAAAAGAGACAACAAATGTGTTATATCTTTCCCTGGTACATTAAGACTCGTATTCATCTAAAGCCTCTAGTACTTATCCGAAACTAAAAGATAAGGAAGATAACAAGTGTGTTATTTCCTTTATCTTGGTTCGTTTTATCAAACAACATAATTAAAACTTGAGATATAAAACCTACCCGAGGTCTTGGTTGCCACAAGACCTTGATGCCGTGGTACAATAATAGACTTATCGGACTTCTTGCCATCCCCTGGCTTAAACTGTTGATACCATACCCTCTTAGCCATCCCTCGCATGAGGCTATCCATTTCTTGGATAGGTGAGATCAACATTGAATGGTATTCAATGGTTGGGGATGATTCGTTTGTAAGGATGTTTTTGGTTTCGAATCTCTTGATATGTATGGTTTTATTTGGGATATTCTCGATTTATGTGATCAGTGAAAGAGGCAGATTTTAGGAGTGAGTTTAGGGTTGTGAGTATGTTTTGCAAAAGAGGCGGACTTAATATGAAAGAAAGATTAGAGATCGAGGTGAGAAGTTTTAGGGTTATGAAGTTTTAAGTCGTGTTATGTTTGAGAAAGATGTGAGGAGGTAGGCGAATTATTTGAGATGTCTTAGGGTTGAGATATATTAGGTTAAAAATGTGATTTATATATCCAGTTATTTCACATGGGTTGACAAACCGAATTGATCGGTATTCAAAGATTTGTTCGGGTCATGCTTTGTATAACCGATGGGGCGATCATTAACTGGGCCTTTCCTTGTGATTTGGGCTTTCCTCAATTGGATCCTTGGGTATAATAATTGATCACTTAAATTTCAATTCAAATCTCATGTGTGCTAAAATTGGTACAATATAATTTGTACAATGAGCTTGTTGAGTAAATATTTGAAATGATCTGTATAGTGAGTTAGTTCTTACATGTTTTGGATTTAAGCTATTTTGGTTGGGACTTATTTGACTTCCTTTGTTTGGAAGATATTCAAGTTGGTCACTTAATTTGGAGTATAGTCGTATGGATTTGCGAAGATGAGTAAGGACTAATTGCACTTAATATTCTTGTGAGATTGGAATGGATCCGGATCATTGTGACGATAGGTTGGACCTGATGTGATTCTACTTGAATCATATAGTGGATTTTGTGATAGAGTGGATCAAATTTTATGAATGGATTGAACTGGGTTTAATGAATTTCGGATCGAATGACTATCTTGGATCTAATGGGCTGATATTGTTTGACAATGAGTCTTGCTATTTGATGTGTTTTTTTAGTTGTTGTGATATGGGAATTACTTTGGTTTATACATTTTCATGATCAAGTTTAAGTAACAAATCTGGGGAATTCTACTTCATGATCAAGTTTGCATATCGTTTACTTAATATTGTCGATAGTAACGTACGCGGAATGATGTGTTTACCAAAGTGTTTATGGATGGTTGATGATGTTGATAATAAACCGATGAACCGCCGTGATGTTCCCCTAAAACGATATTCAACCGAAACCAAAGTTGTCATAACACATTCAAGCTTACATTGTTTACGGTTTTGTCTTGATTTTGCAAAATCCCGCGAAAGAACCTATTTC
Organism: Chrysanthemum makinoi; assembly: GCA_910596185.1. Classification (NCBI taxonomy): domain Eukaryota; kingdom Viridiplantae; phylum Streptophyta; class Magnoliopsida; order Asterales; family Asteraceae; genus Chrysanthemum; species Chrysanthemum makinoi. Next base: position 180,998,999 of record OU343223.1, read on the forward strand.
TTGGCTTAAATCATAGACTTGTAAAATCCCGTACAATGGAAACATCCTCGGTTATAGTAAGTGCATTTCCGGATCTATCTTACTGCTTATTCTTGGTTTTGTAAAACTAAAAGAAACTATCGGTTTAAACCATAGAGTTGTAAAATCGTATTGATGGAACCATCCCGAGAAAGGAAAGTGTATTTTCTCGATCTTATCCGATGTTGGTGCTACGGTTCGGCTTCGTTAAGGGATAAAAGGTGTATTTCATGAATGGATGTGTGTTTGGATTATAGTCATGGCGCTTGGTTATTACATGGTTTTACGGGGTTATGTGACTTTTAACCATGGTCGGGATGAAACCATTATCAATTTCACCTTAAGATCAAAGGTGGCTAGATTTGAGCTTTTGACAAGATGTGACAACGGAGTTAATTCACTATTATTTATTTGAGGTTGAAGTGAAATATCACGGGCGAGTGTACTTAGTATCCGGTTGTGTCACACCGAGGCGGAAATACGATGTGTAACGGAAGGGAACATAAGCACAAGATAATAGAACATACCAACGTTAAGATTAAAAGAAATAATACTCCATTACAATACTAGATTAGCCGTCATCAGCAAATATATTACAAAGTTTAGATTCCAAAATATTGAGTTTTATTACAAAACGACTTGTAGCGACAAGTGAAAACTTCATTATGCAAGACCTGGTAGAAAAAGCTTACTAACGATCACCAGAAATGCATGAGAGAAAAACGGGTCAACTATGAAAATAGTTGGTGAGTAAACACGCTTAACAAAAATAAGAAAACTCGTAAGAAATAATCAAAGCTTTCGGTCAACGAAAATAGTTCTCAAAGCAAAGGCATTGTGTATCCACTCGCCCAATTCGCCCATACAAAACTTGCAACCTGTGTGTACACAACCCATTGCACAAAAAATATAGTCCAAGTAGTCAAGTGTAAGTGGTCATAATAGTTCACAATATAGTACCAAGTATATAATACTAGAGATGTTCAACATGGGAGATTTGCTCCCAACATGGGAGACTTTTAATCGCTCCAACAAGGAGACTCCTTTGTCACTCGACCACCTAGGCGAGATTTATTGAGAACGCTCCACCAATATGACGAGACTTTATAGTGATGTTCATCATGGGAGACTTTGCACCGCTCCAACAAGGGAGACTCCTTTGTCACCTGACCACCTAGGCGAGATTTATTGAGAACGCCCACCAATAAGCGTAGACTTTGGGTCAAGAACGCTCCACCAAAACGGTGAGACTTTTAGATCATAACACGTACGGTTCAATATATTCAAACAAGTCATGAGTCCATAATTAAGTCCAAGAGTCTAAGTCAAGTTCAAAAGTTCAAGTCTAAAGAGTTCATAGAAGTAATAATCAATTTAGTTCAAATATGGTTCATGCATTTCACCCCAAAATATAGTAAAACGGTAAAAAGGGGATGTGATTACTCACTAGCATAAAATGTTCAATAAGTTCAATAAACATAGATAGTTTAGTTCAAGTATAAATCATGCATTCCACCCCAAAACAATTTAAAGCATTTAAAAAGGGGAGTCTGTGAATACTCACTTGATGAATAGATGCGACGACAAAGTGGTTACACGAAATGTAATGTGAGTTCAAATGACCTATTATGAATGATATGATATGCAATGAGTTGCAATGTAATGTTATGCATGCATTTCTTATGTTATTTATACCATTTGCGAGTTTTGAAAATAATACTTATCGTCGAAAAATACTCGTTTGACGTCTTGACCATTCTTAAATTACTTTACAAGTATTTACGTCCAAATGTCATCCTACAATGGTTTTATAATGATTTATAGTGAAATTATCACTTTCGCAAAAAGGTCTCAACATAAAGATAACAAGGGTTAAAGATGGTGATTTTGTCAATAGTTGTGTAAAGTGAGTTTCGCCAAGTTTAGACATCCATAAATAATTTACTACAACTCCGCTATACAAACGGTTTGTCGCTTGAAAATATGCTCGTAAACTTGATTTTAATAGAAAACATTTCGTTCCAAAAAGGTCCACATCATGGTTAAAAATAGCCCTCAACATGGTCATTTTAGTTACCGTAACACTTTGTCTCAGAAATAATATAGTTTTTCAGAAAATAATAGTTACGCAATTTTATGAAAACGCGCATATATTTGTCGTTTCAACCGCTTTCTACGTATTATACGCCCTTAGCTTCAGATCAAAGTATACTAATATATTTTTGATAAGTCGAAATAATTTGTGAAGCTTAAGGCTCGCTTTTGACTCGATAATACAAAAATAAGTTGCTGAATTTTCTGAAAATAAATATTTCGTCGTCAAACTTGAAAAATTCACCACGACTTCGTTATAACTCCGCTTTAATCCGCTCAAGCGCCACGGATTCGCTTTTAAAGTATATTTTCTAAATATTAAGGCCAAAATTCGTGACTAGTCGGATTTTCCATAAAATCAAAACAAGGACAGATTACTTATAAATACTTATCGAAAATAGTTTTTATCGGACAAAACCTATTCTAATCCCTTCAAATCAACTCCAAAACTAATCTAATCCTACCATACACCTTCTTAGGGTGTCATGGGTTCCTAGACATCATCAAGACCAAAGTATACCAAGGGGATAATTATAGGATGACCATATATATAAATAACTCTAAAAATCATGTAAAATGGTATAAACAACACAAATCATGCATGCTTTTGCTCAAAAATGATGAGATAAGTATGAAATGAATATGTAAGATGAAAATAACATGAGATGCTTACTAGTGATATGATGAGGTGATTAGAACCAAGGATTAAACCTAAACACCCTAGGTTTTTATTTCAAAACCTAAACAAAAGTGTATACTAGATTGTTAAAATAACTTGAGCTTGAGATTTTTGGTCCCTTCCTGTTCTTGGTCATTTAAAATGTAGAGAGAGAAGAAAAGGATATTTGACTCTTGTTTTTGCAAAGTGAAGAATGAAGGAAAAAAAAAATGGATGAGTAAATTTAGTCGATTATTTATAGACAAGATCCACAAATCACTGATCTTGTCTATTTTTTATAGTTTTAGTTTTTTTTTTTTTTTTTAAATGTGTAAGTAATATACTTGTATAATTTGTAGGAAAGTGTAACTTGTAAGGTAAATGAAAACTTTTTGGTACAAGTAGGTTTTTTAATAGATCAAAATAGAATGTAATGAGATAATAAAAATTGTAAAAATACATTCCTTGTGAAATTTGAGTGGTATAATAATTATCGAGAAATTTTTAAGAAAAACGTCGTAATAATATAACTTTAACGATTTATATACGAAATAAATTCAAAACACTAGGTAAAGTCAAAATATAGTTTTATAAATGTAAGTATAAAAATATACCGATCATTTTTGAAAGTAACGGATTAAATATTCAAATAATAACTCACGCGATAACGCTATTAAATATAAAATTACGCTGCTAAATGTGAAATGAAATGCCATGAATGAATTAATATGATGCATATTTAATTTAAGAAATGACCGAATTTGAGAATTGTGACATTCTTCCCATGTCGTCGAATCATGTCCTCATGATTTGATTAACGATACTATGGTCCGAACCTCGACAAGAGTTCTAAAAGTTCATGCTCGCACGAACGCTTCTAAGTGATCATATTAATGCCCATGCGCATGTGTTCCCCATTCAACTAAGTATGTGCCCGTGATTAAATTTAATAGGGTAAACTTACCCAATATCGAACGTAGCTCTCAAAAGACCTTTAGGTTGTCGATTATAATCTAATCTCACAACTCATCAAACAAGAACGGTCATGAGATTAAACTAAACCGACTTGAGTAAACTTGTTTCTTAGCTCGACTTTCGAAACTCATCAAACAAGAACTGTCACTAGATCAATCTAGGAAACAAGTTGTTAGAAAGGTAGGATTCCACATCCTTGAATGAAGTCTTTTGAAAGATTCGCTCGATATTCGATTTGCTTACAGAATCAAATCCAATCAACAAAATATATAACAACTAAGGTCGATATCAATAGGTCTCAAATTAATCAAGGTCGCGGAACGTGGTAAAGATTGGAAGGAAGTTATGCACTCAAAATCATGTCGCATTTAAATAAAGTAGTTATTCTAAAGAATGTACCCGCTAAGCGCTATGGCTTCCTCGCACCAGATAGAATGCTCGACCACGCATGGAGGAATTTCAATGTTCGGTTCTCGTGGACCTTCTATTGCCAATGCCAGGTTTGGACGACACCTCCTTGATTGGGAGTTCTTTTCGCCTTTGGACGGTATTATGAAGGTGATCTAGACTTCCACACTCGTAACATGCTTTCCTCTGCCCTGATTTCCGCTCTGTTTGAGCATTTTTGCCGCCTGCTCATCCACATTTGCCGCACCTGGGCGTCTTCCTGATGATAATTACATCGAAAGTAAAGGATGTGGACCTCATATCCTTTGCGCTCCCGGGTGGTCGCCCATAGTTCGGGTTATCATGTTTTGTTGATTCGGCTCCGCTTCGGTGATCCTCCCTGCCGCTGGCCCATTGTCGCTTTGCTTTGTTAGTTCTCCGCACTGATCACATCATTTGTCAAGCGATACGCCATACTCACAAATGCTTGCGAGTGGTTGGTTTCGACGGCGACATCCCTCCCATTTCGTATCAATCCCCATATATCGGTCAACTTCTCCACAGGAAACCATGTGAGGAACCATCCTAGTTAACTCGCGGAACCGATCGTAATTTGTCGATCTCTACTCCTACCATCAAGTGGTTCCAAAATTCTTCTTCCAGTTTGACTTCATCTTTTCTCGCAGCATCAGTTAGCAGTTTCTTAAATGCTTCCCAAGATAACGCGATTTGCACTCTTCCTCTAGTCTCAGTAGTTGGTTGTTCCACCAGTCAATGCTCGACCCTAGTAGACCAGCAGAGAACTCAACCTTGTTTCCTTCAAAGACATTTCGTGATACTAAGTTTCGACTCAACATTCTCGAACCAGGTTAGCAGTTCAATGGCACCCTCAGTACCATGAAATTCCATTGGCTTGCATGTCATGAAAGTTGTCTGACTTGACCTGTTTGAAGTACCTTCTCCGTTGTTGGTTCGCCTAGCATCGAGTTGTGTTATAATTTGGGTGAGTAGATCCGCTATTCCAGCAGCGTTGTTGTCTGGATTGTCATTGTTGTTGGGGTTGCCGTTGTTGTTACCTCGAAGCTGGCAGCGGCGATCCTACGAGGACCAAAACAGTTGAGTAAACGACATTCGAACGGTCGATGAGGTGCGAACGGTGGTAATATAAGAGTGCATGACAGGAACAGAGACGTGCTATGTCTAACAAGTCGAAAGATGGAAAAGAGAAGATATGAACAAGGTACGGTAATGTAGACGAACGAAAACATGCTATGCACACCCACCCGACCAATGCAACTTCAGGTGACCAGACTCAAAAGACTCGACTAAACATGATTTAAAACTAATTTTATCATTGATGGTTCTTCATAAATTAGACATAGTTGATCAAGCTATGTATAATTTATGATTAACGATGCAACGATAGGACTAGATGACTCGAATGATGTTCAATGTTTAATAAAAATAAAATAAAATTTTTCCCGTTATAGCTGTGATTTTTATTTTTGAAAATCGGCATTCTCTATAACCTTTGGCTCTGGTACCAATCTGTCACACCTCGGCGGAAATACGAGTAAAACGGGGAACATAAGCACAAGATAATAGAACATACCAACGTTAAGATTAAAAGAAATAATACTCCATTACAATACTAGATTAGCCATCAAAATATTACAAAGTTTAGTTCCCAAAATATTGAGTTTTATTACAAAACGACTTGTAGCGACAAGTGAAAACTTCATTATGCAAGACCTGGTAGAAAAGCTTACTAACGATCACCTAAAATGCATGAGAGAAAAACGGGTCAACTATGAAAATAGTTGGTGAGTAAACACGCTTAACAAAAATAAGAAAACTCGTAAGAAATAATCAAAGCTTTCGGTCAACGAAAATAGTTCTCAAAGCAAAGGCATTGTATCCACTCACCCAAATTCCAGCCCATACAAAACTTGCAACCCAGGTGTGACAAACCCATTGCACAAAAATATAAAGGCAAGTAGTCAAGTGTAAGTGGTCATAATAGTTCACAATATAGTACCAAGTATAATAATTTAGAGATGTTCAACATGGGAGACTTTACTCGCCCGAACAGGGGAGACTTTGCACCGCCCAAGGGAGACTCCTTTGTCACCGACCACCTAGGCGAGATTTATTGAGAACGCCTCCACCAATATGACGAGACTTTATAGTGATGTTCGATCATGGGAGACTTTGCATCGCCCAACAAGGGAGACTCCTTGTGTCACCACCACCTAGGCGAGATTTATTGAGAACGCTCCACCAATAAGGCGAGACTGGGTCAAGAACGCCCACCAAAACGGCGAGACTTTTTAGATCATAACACGCGGGTTCTCAATATATTCAAACAAGTCATGAGTCCATAATTAAGTCCAAGAGTCTAAGTCAAGTTCAAAAGTTCAAGTCTAAAGAGTTCATAGAAGTAATAATCAATTTAGTTCAAATATGGTTCATGCATTTCACCCCAAAATATAGTAAAACGGTAAAAAGGGGATGTGATTACTCACTAGCATAAAATGTTCAATAAGTTCAATAAACATAGATAGTTTAGTTCAAGTATAAATCATGCATTCCACCCCAAAACAATTTAAAGCATTTAAGTGGGGAGTCCGTGAATACTCACTTGATGAATAGATATGACGACAAAAGTGGTTACACCGAAATGTAATGTGAGCCCGAAACTGACCTATTATAAATGATATGATATGCAATAAGTTGCAATGTAATGTTATGCATGCATTTCGTATGTTATTTATACCATTTGAGAGTTTTGAAAATAATACTTATCGTCGAAAAAAAAATACTCGTTTGACGTCTTGACCATTCTTAAATTACTTTACAAGTATTTACGTCAAAATGTCATCCTACAATGGTTTTATAATGATTTATAGTGAAATTATCACTTTTCGCCAAAAAGGTCTCAACATAAAGATAACAAGGGTTAAAGATGGTGATTTTGTCTAGTTGTGTAAAAGTGAGTTGCCAAGTTTAGACATCCATAAATAATTTACTACAACTCCGCTATACAAACGGGTTTGTCGCTTTGAAAAATATGCTCTAGAACTTGATTTTAATAGCAAACATTTCGTTCCAAAAAGGTCCACATCATGGTTAAAAACAGCCCTCAACATGGTCATTTTAGTTACCGTAACACTTGTCTCGTAAAATAATATAGTTTTTCTAAAAATAATAGTTACGGCAATTTTATGAAAACGTGCATATCTTTGTCGCTTCAAATCCGCTTACGTATTATACGCCCTTAGCTTCGTATCAAAGTATACTAATATATTTTTGATAAGTCGAAATAATTTATGAAGCTTAAGGCTCGCTTTTGACTCGAATAATACAAAATAAGTTGCTGAATTTTCTGAAAATAATATTTCGCCAAACTTGAAAAATTCACCACGACTTCGTTATAACTCCGCTTAATCCGCTCGCTGCCACGGATTCGTTTTAAAGTATATTTTCTAAATATTAAGGCCAAAAATTCGTGACTATAGTCGGATTTTCCAGAAAATCAAAACAAGGACAGATTACTTATAAATACTTATCGAAAATAGTTTTTATCGGACAAAACCTATTCTAATCCCTTCAAATCAACTCCAAAACTAATCTAATCCTACCATACACCTTCTTAGGGTGTCATGGGTTCCTAGACATCATCAAGACCAAAGTATACCAAGGGGATAATTATAGGATGACCATATATATAAATAACTCTAAAAATCATGTAAAATGGTATAAACAACACAAATCATGCATGCTTTTGCTCAAAAATGATGAGATAAGTATGAAATGAATATGTAAGATGAAAAATAACATGAGATGCTTACTAGTGATATGATGAGGTGATTAGAACCAAGGATTAAACCTAAACACCCTAGGTTTTTATTTCAAAACCTAAACAAAAGTGTATACTAGATTGTTAAAATAACTTGAGCTTGAAAGATTTTTGGGTCCCTTCCTTGCTCTTGGCTGCCGAAAATGTAGAGAGAAGAAAAGGGATATTTGATCTCTTGGTTTTTGCAAAGTGAAGAATGAAAGGAAAAAAAATGGATGAGTAAATTATAGTTGACTATTTATTTGTAAGACAAGATCCACAAATCATGGATCTTGTCTAGTTTTTATTTAGTTAGTTTTTTTTTTTTTTTTTTTTTAAATGTGTAAGTAATATACTTGTATAATTTGTAGGAAAGTGTAACTTGTAAGGTAAATGAAAACTTTTTGGTACAAGTAGGTTTTTAATAGATCAAAATAGAATGTAATGAGATAATAAAAATTGTAAAATACATTCCTTGTGAAATTTGAGTGATAAAATAATTATCGAAATTTTAAGAAAAACGTCATATATATAACTTTAACGATTTACATACCAAATAAATTCAAAACACTAGGTAAAGTCAAAATATAGTTTTTATAACTAAATGTAAGTATAAAATATACCGATCATTTTTGAAAGTAACGGATTAAATATACAAAATAATAACTCACGCGATAACGCTTATTAAATATAAAATTACTACAAATGTGAAATGAAATGTCATGAATGAATTAATATGATGCATATTTAATTTAAGAAATGACCGGAATTTGAGAATTGTGACAGAAGGTATCGGGGATGGATGGATGAAGATTCTTCATGATCCTTGTTCGAGCTTATTATCAAAAATGAAGACTTGGAAATCTAGTTATTGTTGGGTGACTTTTACCTTTTCTTTTACCACTTGGGGGAATAGGGCTCTTACCACCACAAAATAACTATCACTTAAAGGGAGTTACGCTAGTGCTCGTCACATTCAATTGTGGATTTTCAAGAGGTGATTGATGAGTGTGTAAATACTCATCATTTTTGGTTAATTCTGAACTGCAAAACGGTTAAAAATGCTCAGAAATGCATCAAAACACTGAAAATATTCCAAAAATGCATTTTATATGTTTTAGATGCAAAATGTCAAAATCGATGAAAAAACGAAAGCAAAGTTTGTATAATTGGCGCCACCCCCGACTTCTAAAATGGCAAAATCAATCCCTAGGCATTTATTTTAAAAGAAAAGTCACCAAAGGTCCTTTTGTAATCACAAATTGTCATATTTAGTCCTTTGGTGGAAAATCCAAAATATTTGAGAAATTACAAGAGTCCTAAAATCCAAAAATGTCAAAACCAATCCTTGGAATTTCACAATTGGCAATAATAGTCCTTGATTTGGAGATTGTCAAAACAAAGCTGGATCATAAACTCGAAGTACATGTTTGGTCCTTGGAATTTCAGCTTTTACAAATTTGTCCTTTGGTTTCGAGAAATTGCGTTGGTCCTGGTGTTACTAATAAACCAAACCGACCTTATGTTATTATCCAAGCTCAACTAAAACCCTGGCCCAAATCATTTACCCGTCCAACCCCATGACCCGACAACCCAATACCACGCTTTAAAATAAACAAACCCGCTTCTATGATCCCGCTTCCCCGACAGATTGTTCCACCTCCCTCCTCAAGCTTCTCCTGCCTCCCCACTTCACCCATTGTCTCCCCACCTCACCTAACATCCCACCTCATTAAATGCTCTCTTTCCCGTCCCTCGATATCAAAATGTAAATACCAAACGATTAAGGCCAAGATGAAGTCTAGCCAATCAATGGCTCATATTGATTGGATCCACTGATAAGGCAGAGAGAAGTGATGCATAAAAGAGGCCAAGAGGAAGCAAGAATAGTTAGTTAGTTTTAGTTTTTATAAAATGTATGTCGTTTCTTTAATTATCAAGTCTTAAATAAATTTTGTTGTATTTTTTCCACTTATTTGTATTAATCAAAAACACTTCAGTGTATTGCAACTTATTTCCAAGATTAATTCCAAGTTTATGTGCAAGTTTCAATTCAAGCATCAAGCAGCATTTTTCATTTTCAAACCGAGAATCAAGCTTCATAAAGCTTATTTTTAGCTCAAACAAGCTTCAGACTAATTGCGAGCTTTCAGTAAGCTTGTCCTTAAGACTCAAACAAAATTGGAATTTAGTCAACAAAAGTCAACATAAGAGCAAAATGGTTGCGTAAATGGAATTGGTTGATCAGAACCGAAATGGTTGAAATGGAAGCAATGGGTTGAAATTGATAGGTTAGTGTCCTTGGTTTCATAATTGCGTCACGTGGCAAAGGACCTATTGTAAGTGATTTTTAAAGTTCATTGTAAACTTGGTAATTGTGGTTTGAAGTAGAAGAATTCTGTTCATTAAGCAATATTTAAGCTAATTAAACTTAGTTGGATTAATGAAAAGGTTGGTTCGTGTTTGTTCCATTTAAATCTTCATACCAAGAAAAAAGAGTGTTTTATTTGTTTGTCATAAACTGCTCTACGTGTGAATCAAGGTTGGCTTTAGTTGGATCAAGTTTGTTTAGCACAAACTAATTTGAGTCGTTCTTTTCGCTCGCTAGCTCAAAAAGTCAATCACTAGTGAAAACCGCTCAATGTTAACTGTTGGAATTTTTGGATTTGAAACTGATCCTTGTGTTTAAAAGTCTTATATAGTTTACTTTGTGTTCATTTCATCAAAAGAGATCAATATCATCATTAAATTGGGGATCAAACTCACCAAAGTCAAACATACCCTCGTTTTAAATAGTCAAGATTATATTTGTGCTTACAAATTAACATGTGTTTTGGCTCATAATCATGGTCAAATTAGAGGTCAATTGGACTAGATGTGATAGGTCGCTTGTGTTTTCTTATTCTCACTAGATAGTGCATACTGCCCCTTGAGTGTTTCCATTACAGCTTATTAGTTAGCTTATTTTTCACCTTAAATATGGTACCATGTCCTGCCTTCATTAATCATGCTTGTCGCTGTTCTTTTTTCATCAGTAATGTTGATCAATTTGAGTGGAGCAATTGAATGTTATATTTAGGGCTTTTGCATTTTTGTGTAGCTTGGTTGGTGAGTCAACTTTCTTCTTGTGTGTTTTCATTTTCATGCTTGTTTGATTGGTCTAATTTGTCCTAGTTAAGGTGAAGCTGCTTTTAAATCAGATATGAACGGGTTAACAGAGCGAGTTCTTAACTTCTAAATTTGCAACTTCAGCCCCTTTAGTTTCTGTAAGGTTTTATTTTAGCTTGTAACTTTAAAATTAAATAATAGATTTAGTTATAAAGTTTCATAAATGGCAAATTTAGCTCCTAGACTTTTTAAAAAAAAAAAAAAACTCATTTTCATATTTTTAGGATTGAGAAAATGAATGGATCTATCTTAGAATGTAATGTAATTAACCAGAATGGACACCCGAAATGGACCGATGGATCTGCGGCCATCACCGGGCCGACATAACGACCGGAAACACTATACCCCCAGATTCATTGCATTCGCGGTTTAGGCGCTTTTGCTTGGTTACGGTCACATTCACAAAAGTGGCGTAATTGAGTGATTTAGATTGATCTTTATAACGATCAAATTTTACGCCGGCTGTCGGGAGTCAGGCTGATTATCCTATCATTAGAGATTAGTAATTTGATATTCACTTTTGTTCATACCATCCTATGTGTTTATATTTTTAAAAATCAAAACCCAAAAGATTTTCATTCTTTGTTTTCACATCATGTTTAAAAATACCAAAAATAATCCCTCTTTACCCTCTTACCCTTTTTGTTTCTTTATCCCTTTACCCTCTATCCATTTGATTCTAACTTTTCTATTCTCCGATGGAATCATCGATTCCTTGTGTTGAAGGTTGTGGAGAACCGCTGCTTAATGTGTCATTGGTGTATCGCATAACGATGCGGTAATGACATTCATAACGGAAGTTGTTTGTTTTGTGGTTCGAGGAATTCATGTTCTTATGATCAAAATTTTTCAATGAGTCAAAATTTTCCTCGACTACCCACCCCAACCCCAAAATTTTCGCTCAATCACAGCATTGCTACATGGTTGTGGGATCCGTTAGTTGATTTTCGCATGTCAACGATGTTCTTTATGAGGTGGAAATGATCTTAACGGATGGATTTTGTTCGCTTTGTGCTCTCGAAGTTGAAAACTCATGCACTTTACCCGAACTTTTCCAATTATCCTCAAAATCCATTTTTTAGCCACCCTCCCTCGTATTCATTTGAGCAAGAACCCGCTATCAAAGTTTTAATGACACATCGCTTCTAATGTACCTAATTTTTCTTGCACAAATTGTGTAGGTCCTCTTCAATGTCAACCGTGGAATCAAAATTACTATACTTCCGGTTTTGACAATTTCCAACCTCCATTAAAGACCATACGGTTCAAACTCCACCAACCGCTTGCTCAAAGAAAATTCCCAAGATTTGGAAGCCGCTATGAAACACTTGAGGATAATGATGAGTAGCTTAAGAATCAAGTGAGTGGTGAGAAACCATTGGAGAATTAAAAGTAAATAAGAGCTTAGAGGCCCGCCAATCAAGAGAAGAATTATTAGCCCTAGAGCATGCAATTCTAAGACGCTCCCAATTTCTTGCAGCCTCTATATGATGATGACGGGAGGGTTTTGTCACACCCCAATTTAATTGCTTTGCAATGGAATGGAATTCGGGGATAGATCGGCCATAGCACCACAATCACATATATTGAATCCACCTAAAGTGTCGCTTGGAAAACACATCGCTTGATTTATTAAAACAATCATAGTTTACAAAGTATAGGTCCCAAATGAAAATCAACTTTGTGCGAAATAAGTTTGTTACAATTCAAACGATGTTTTAAAGTGCAGAAAACCCAGAGTGCGGCCGTCATCGCGACTCTATGTGTCCAAATGCATGCCATGAAGTGAATGCCTTAGATAACGAGATAAAAATGCTAAAAAGTGTCAACACAAAGGTTGAGTGAGTTCATAGAGTTTGAGTTGAAATGTAAAGCCTTTCAAAATCATTTATGCAAAGAAAGGCATTGTAAATCCGTTGAAATGTAAAGACTATCAAAATCGACATTATGTAGCAAAGGCATTGCAATCCACTCCGGTTCCAAGTCCCTACCATACAAAACTTTGCAACCGTGTGTTCACAACCCACGCCAGATATGTAGAGTTAATGTTCAAGGCATGATGTCAAATGAATTCACATATAGTGCATGGCTCAATGTATCGAATCGCTTTACGAGCAAAGGCATTGAATCCATTCCTGGCCAAGTCCCGCCCATACAAAACTTTGCAACCTGTGTGTTCACAACCACCGCCGTTAATATGTAGAGTTAATGTTCAAATCGCTCCAAGACCGTTAGTCCATAATCGTATACCAAGTCCGTTAGATCAATATTATACCAAGTCCGTTAGACCAATGAATATACCAAGACCGTTAGACCAATGATTATACCAAGACCGCAGACCAATGAATATACCAAGTCCAAGTAGGACCAATGAATATACCAAGATCGTTAGGACCAATGAATATACCAAGACCATTAGCTCAATGAATATATGAAATAGAAATTTGGTATGGCAATAATGTTACTTCGTAATTAATTAGCATCCACCGATAAACATATAATTTTCAAATAGTCATGAATGTCATGAAAATAGTTGAGCATGTATCTCCCCCAAAAGTAGTATAAAAACAATTAAAAGTGGGGCTATGAAACTCACGATAATCCGTAGAGTTTAAAGTACTATTGAAAGTAATGAAAACAGTTAGCATGTATCTCCCCCAAAAGTAATTCAAAACGTATAAAGGTAGGGGCTATGAAACTCACTTGGTGGAATGATGCGAAGACAAAAGTGAGTACACCGATATGTAATGTGATACGTAAATCTTGACCTATGATGAATGATATGACATGTAATGAGTTGCAATGTAATGTTATGCATGCATTTCATATGTTATTTATACCATTTGCGAGTTTTGAAAATATTACTTATCGTCGAAAAATACTCGCTTGACGTCTTGACCAATCAAAAATCACTTTACAAGTATTTACGCCAAAATGTCATCCCACCATGGTTTTATAATGATTTATGGTGAAATTATCACTTTTACGAAAAACAATGTCGCCGAATTTTTATGAAATTAACAAAATGGCTTTGGAAAACTAGCCGTAGTGGTGGTGCACGCTTCGATCGTTAGAGAACTAACCGACGGTTTTGGAAAGTTTGTATCAAAATCTAAAAGTTTCAGTTCATGAGTTTTCATCATAGAGGTCTCGAACATAAAGATAATAGGGGTTAAATATGGTGATTTTAGTTACCGTAACACTTATCTCGTAAAAAAATAATATAGTTTTTCTAAAAATAATAGTTACGGCAAGTTTATGAAAAACGTATATCTTAGTCGCTTCAAATTGCTTTTCACGTATTATATGTCCTTAGCTTTATCAAAGTATACTAATATATTTTGATAAGTCAAATAATTTGAGAAGCTAAGGTTCGCTTTTTGACCAATTATACAAACATGATGCTGAATTTTCTGAAAAATAATATATTTCGTCACCAAACTAAAATCCACCACGACTTCTGTTATAACTCCGCTTTAATCCGCTCCGCTGCCAATGGATTCGCTTTGAAAGTATATTTTCTAAATATCAAGGCCAAAATTTCGTGACTATAGTCGGATTTTCCAGAAAATGATTTTAAGGACAGACCCTTATTAATACTTGTCGAAAATAGTTTTTCTCGTACTAAACCTATTCCAATCCCTTCAAATCAACTCCAAACCTAGTCTAATCCTACCATACACCTTCTTAGGGTGTCATGGGTTCCTAGACATCATCAAGACCAAAGTATACCAAGGGGATAATTATAGGATGACCATATATATAAATAACTCTAAAATCATGTAAAATGGTATAATCAACATATGTCTTGCATGTTTGTACCAAAATGAAAAGATACCTATGAAATGAAAAGGAACATGAAAAATGAAAGAAACATTCTTACTAGCTTATATGATGAGGTGCAAGGAACAAGGTTTACCTAAACACTTTGGTTTTTATTTCAAAACCTAATCAAAGAGTGTTACTAGATTTGTGATAACTCTGAGCTTGCAAAATTTTGTGATGATCCCTCAAGACACCTATATGGCCGGATTGTAAGGAAGAAAAACAAGAAGAGAACACTTTTTACTACTTGTTGAAAATAATGGAAGATAATTGAGTGAAATGAATAAGTAGACTTTAAGTAGTACAGTGTATTCAATCAAAGAAAAAAAGTCACCAACTTAGATACATCCCCCCATGGCCGATATGGGGATTTGTCTTCAAATATATTTTTTTTTTCTTTCTCTTTTATGTATATACATGTAACAATTGTAAGAAAAATGTGTATTAAATGTAACTTGTAAGGTTTTTATATATTAGTGTATTTAAGGAAATCTTAGCTAAAAGTAATATTTAATAGATCAAAGTAGAGTATAATGATATCATAAAAATTGTAAAAATACATTCCTTGTGAAATTTGAGTGATAAAATAATTATCGATAGTTTTAAGAAAACGCCATAATGATATAATTTTAACGATTCTCATACAAAATAAATTCAAAACACTAGGTAAAGTCAAAATATAGTTTTTATAAACTAATGCAAGTATAAAAATATGTCGGGATCATTTTTGAAAGTAACGGATTAAATATTTAAAATAATAACTCACGCCGATAACGCTATTTAATATAAAAATACGCCGCCGATAAATGTGAAATGAAATGTCATGAATGAACTAATGCGATGCAAATGATGTCAATGAAATGTAGACTAATCTTAGTCCATATGAATTGTACGTGACGTTATGATCATGAATTCGCCGCTAAACCATAAAGGTTACTGATTGGAAACACGTGAAACCAAGTTTACGATAAATGTTGAAATATGAGGCATAAATTGTGTCGAAAATGACCCGAAGTACGGTTGTCACATTCACCATTCAAAAAGGAATTCGCCCCCAATTCAGCCAGGTTGGTCTCGGTTTGTGGTTTGATGGCAAACTTCCCATTCCCCGAGCAAAAATCCTCAAAAGACTGTTTGGTAACCGATTTTTGCTTAATCCCACAACTCATCAAACAAGAACTGCCATACGATTAGGCTAAATCGGTTTAAGTAACAACTTGTTTCTAGCTCGATCTTTGCAACTCATCAAACAAGAATCGTCATGACGGATAAACTGAAACAAGTGGTTTGAAGAAAATCTTTGAAAATTTGCCTCGACATTTAATTGCTTACACATATAAGCCTCATTTCACTCCTTTCATTGCATGATTCTTCCTAATTGTACATAGGTGAAGCTGGCGTATAATTTAGGAGTAACTATGCAATGCTTGGACCAATCGACTCCATATGTTGTTTGGTGTCGAAGTCAACCGGTGTAAAAATTGTGATAGGGAACATTGCATCCATGTGACAACGATATGAAATGAAAGTAAATAACTCAAAATGCACGTGATAATCGCATGCAAAGTGAACATGCACGTATGATGAAATGATGAGATGCTATGATGATGTAGTTATAGTCTATGGTCAATGATGCAACCTAGTTCTCTATAACCGGCTCGATGCCAACTTGCCACACCCCAATTTAATTTGCTGAATGGAATTCTCGGGATAGACCGTCATAGCACCACAATCACAATATATATTGAACTAATCTAAAGTGTCGCTTTGAAAACACACGCTTGGATTTATTAAAACAATCGTGAGTTTACAAAGTATCGGTCCCAAATGAAAATCAACTTGTGCGGAAATAAGTTTGTTACAATTCAAACGATGTTTTAAAGCGAAACCCGTGAGACGGCCGTCATCGCGACTCCATGATGTGTCCACATGCATGCCATGAAGTGAATGCCTTAGATACCTGAGATAAAACATGCTAAAAGTGTCAACACAGAGGTTGAGTGAGTTCATAGAGTTTGAAATGAAATGTAAAGCCTTTCAAAATCGTTATAAAGAAAGGCATTGTAAATCGTTGAAATGTAAAGACTATCAAAATCGATTAAGTAGCAAAGGCATTGTAAATCCACTCGCCCAAGTCCCGCCCATACAAAACTTGCAACTCCGCAAGGTTCACAACCCACTGTCAGAATATGTAGAGTTAATGTTCAAGTGCATGATGTCAAATGAATTCACATAATAGTGCATGGCTCAATGTATCGAATCGCTTATGCAGCAAAGGCATTGTGAATCCACCTCGCCAAGTCCCGCCTCATACAAAACTTGCAACCGTGTTCACAACCCACGCCGAATATAGAGTTAATGTTCAAATCGCTCCAAGACCGTTAGTCCATAATCGTATACCAAGTCCGTAGATCAATATTATCAAGTCCGTTAAACCAATGAATATACCAAGACCGTTAGACCAATGATTATACCAAGACCGTTAGACCAATGAATATACCAAGTCCGTTAGACCAATGAATATACCAAGACCGTTAGACCAATGAATATACCAAGACCATTAGCTCAATGAATATGAAATGAAATTCTGGCATGGCAATAATGTTACTTCGCATGACTAGCATCTCAGCCTGGATAAACATATAATTTGCAAATACTCATGAATTTCATGAAAATAGTTGAGCATGTATCTCCCCCTAGTATAAAACAATTAAAAGTGGGCTATGAAACTCACGTATAACCCAAGAGTTTAAAGTACCATTGAAAGTAAATGAAAACAGCTAGCATGTATCTCCCCAAAAGTAATTCAAACGATAAAGTAGGGGCTAAGGAAACTCACTTGGAATGATGCTAAGACAAAAGTGAGTACACCGAGATGTAATGTGATACGTAAATCTTGACCTATGATGAATGATATGACATGTAATGAGTTGCAATGTAATGTTATGCATGCATTTAGTATGTTATTTATACCATTTGCGAGTTTTGAAAATATTACTTATCGTCGAAAAAAAATACTCGTTGACGCCTGACCAATCAAAAATCACTTTACAAGTATTTACGTCAAAATGTCATCCTACCATGGTTTTATAATGATTTATGGTGAAATTATCACTTTTTGTCAGAAACAATGTCACCGGAATTTTATGAAATTAACAAAATGGCTTTGGAAAACTAGTCGGAAACGGTGTCTGCCGATCGTTAGAGAACGAACTCGACGGTTTTGGAAAGTTTGTATCAAAATTCAAAGTTTCAGTTCATGAGTTTTCGTCATAGAGGTCTCGAACATAAAGATAATAGGGTTAAATATATGATTTAGTTACCGAACACTTATCTCGTAATAATAATATAGTTTTTCTAAAAATAATAGTTACGGCAAGTTTATGAAAACGTATATCTTAGTCGCTTCAAACCGCTTAATGTGATATAATGCCCTTAGCTTCAGACAAAGTATACTAATATATTTTGATAAGTCGAAATAATTTGAGAAGCTTAAGGCTGCTTTTTGACCTCAATTATAAAAAAACATGATGCTGAATTTTCTGAAAATAATATATTTCGGCCGCCAAACTTTTAAAATCCACCACGACTGTTATAACTCCGCTTTTAATCCGCTCAAGCGCCACGGATTCGCTTTGAAAGTATATTTTCTAATTATCAAGGCCAAAAATTCGTGACTATAGTCGGATTTTCCAGAAAATGATTTTAAGGACAGACCCTTATTAATACTTGTCGAAAATAGTTTTTCTCGTACTAAACCTATTCCAATCCCTTCAAATCAACTCCAAACCTAGTCTAATCCTACCATACACCTTCTTAGGGTGTCATGGGTTCCTAGACATCATCAAGACCAAAGTATACCAAGGGGATAATTATAGGATGACCATATATATAAATAACTCTAAAAAATCATGTAAAATGGTATAATCAACATATGTCTTGCATGTTTGTACCAAAAATGAAAAGATACCTATGAAATGAAAAGGAACATGAAAAATGAAAGAAACATGCTTACTAGCTTATATGATGAGGTGCAAGGAACAAGGTTTAGCCTAAACACTCTTGGTTTTTATTTCAAAACCTAATCAAAGAGTGTTACTAGATTGTGTATAACTTGAGCTTGCAAAATTTTGTGATGATCCCTTTGAAGACACCTATATGGCCGGATTGTAAGGAAGAAAAACAAGAAGAGAACACTTTTTACTACTTGTTGAAAATAATGGAAGATAATTGAGTGAAATGAATAAGTAGACTTTAAGTAGTGTACAAGTGTATTCAATCAAAGAAAAAAAAGTCACCAACTTAGATACATCCCCCCCCCATGGCCGGATATGGGGATTGTGCATTTTCAAATATATATTTTTTTCTTTCTCTTTTATGTATATACATGTAACAATTGTAAGAAAATGTGTAGTTAAATGTAACTTGTAAGGTTTTTATATATTAGGTATTTAAGGGAAATCTTAGCTAAAATGTAATAT
>OU343223.1:181018542-181210718 GCA_910596185.1 Chrysanthemum makinoi
GACATGTGTGATGATTTCTCTAAAATCATGCATGACGAGTTTGAGATGAGTATGATGGGAGAACTTAGTTTCTTTCTTGGTCTACAAATCAAACAAGTAGAGATGGTATCTTCTTTAATCAATCTAAATACATTAAGGAGATGTTAAAGAAATTCGGTTTAGAAGAGTAAAAACCAATTAGGACACCAATGTCGCCGACACTAACTCACAAAAGATGAAGATGACGAATCCGTTGATAACACAAAATATCGTGGCATGATTGGTAGTCTTCTCTACCTCACGGCTAGTCGGCCGGATATCATGTTTAGTGTTTGTCTATGTGCTAGGTTTCAAGAAGATCCTAAAACATCACATCTAGAAGCCGTCAAAAGGATATTTAGATACATTAAGGGTACAACTCAAATAGTATTGTGGTATCCTAAGGGTACGGGAGTAGAAACAATTGTATATGCAGATTCTGACCATGTAGGTGATTATGTTGACCGAAAAAGTACAAGTGGGGTATGTACTTTTATGGGATGTTGTTTAACATCTTGGTTCTCAAAGAAGCAAACGGCATTGGCAATATCAACAACCGAAGCCGAATATGTCTCCGCCGGCAAAGCATGCCAACAAGCACTATGGATGAAACAAGCGTTAGTTGACTACGACATTCATCTAAGTGACATAGCCATTCTATGTGACAACAAAGGTGCCATCGATTTAAGCAAGAATCCGGTATTGCATTCTCGCACAAAGCATATTGAGATTCGTCATCACTTCTTAAGAGACGATGTTCAAAAGGGGAACATCTCTATTGAGAAGGTAGCATCCGAAGATAACATAGTCGACGTCCTCACCAAACCGTTGAAGCGGGAACAATTCAACCTACTTCGTCTTGGTCTTGGTCTCTTGGAACAATCGTCGTAATTAGCGTTTAAACTCTACAAGGTATGTAAACATTAGCCTTCTTCTTTTTGAGTCTAGGATCTCTATTTCACGCACAACTCACAAAAAATACGGGAATTTTCAAAACCCAAGATAAGTTTTACTTGTAATTCATAGTTTTTCTCTTAGTTTTCAAGATAAGTACCTTTTGCAAACACGTAATTGCATACATTTTTTTCTTTCAAAGAATAAACGGTTTATTCACACATAGAAACCTCTTTTTCAAATTTTCTAAAAGGATACCTTTCTAGGTATCACTTTCATAAAATCCATTTCTGACGTCTAGGACAAATTGCTTTTTCATTATTAATACAAACTAAAAACCCGTTTTCATTGCATCTCATGTCTTTTGAATGCTAAAGAGGACACATAACTAGTATGTGTTTTCAGGTAAATTCATTTAAGCAATAATGAATTAGGAGCACTCGGGTTATCTCACATAATAGTGTTCTTTTTCACTTCTAGTTTATTTTTCTTTTCCTTTTACGAGTCAAGATAACCGCAACTCCAAATGGTTTGCATATAGGCACACACTAGGCACAAATGTTTCAAAAACGGAAAATTTTGAGCTACCTGAATCACCAATACCACGGATCCCAGCCTTAATGCTGGACGGATCCCTCAAGGGAAGGATCCGTGGGATCCGTGAGATAGAAGCTAATTTTATCTTCTATTTTTCTCACTTTGGATGAAAACTTCAATAGTTTCATCAGTTCTTTTATTTTTTTTTAGAGTATGTTATTGAATGCTTGTGTTCTCATGATCACATGCCTTAAATTCATATCTAGTCATTAGATTTTAATCTACATTTTGGGTCAAGCATTCATTACAATGCATTATTTTTTTATAAATAGGATTCCCAAAATGCTTGCATATTCATCAAATCTCAACTTCACAAACAAACATCATCATGTCATTCAAAAGATCTTCCAACATAGATGAATCACCTAGTGCAAACAACCCCTTTCAAGAAATCTAAAACTTGGTCGTCCCACCTTCCAAAGTTCCACAACCCAAATCTAGAAAAACCGCACGGATTAGCATCCGACCTTGTTTCTTAGCAAAACCATCTTCAAATGGTTCATCACCAACCACTCATTCACCACAAGATGCTTCCATTGTAGCACCTCCTTCATCACCAACAAGTACACCAACTTCATCACCCATCAAATCACCACCTAAGGTCACTCTTTAGGAACTCCTTAAGACTCCAACAAGATCTCAACAAACAAAGCAAAAAGAACTAGTCTTTTGAACACCTCCCACTTCTCCAAACACAATTTTCAAAGACCTTGAAATCTCACCACCATTAGCTCCCATTGTGTTACAAGAAAATCTAGGTTTCTTTCCACCACCACTTCCATATATTCCGGAGTTTAACCACATTTTTCAACTTTTCCACCATAACTTCCGTATCTCACAAATCAAAGTCACCCGGACAACTTCTGCACTCATTACCCACATCACTTACATTGTGAACATTGCCAATCCAATAGGGATACTGCAATAGAGATTAGGGAAGAAATGTGAGTCATACTTAACCTTATCCTTGATCGCATCAACATCATTACTCATCAAAACTTCCATCCATAACCTTATGCAAGCATGGAAGGAATCATTTTTATTACATTCAGTATTTTTTTTTAGTCATTTTTCAAGAACAAGTCTTTTTCTTACTTTTACATGATTTTATGTGGCTTAAATACCACTACATTTTGTTGTTTTATTACAAGGTCATGTTTACATACCTTGGCTCCCAATCTTGATTCTCGTCAATCACAAGATTATTTATGCATGTTACTAATAACCCCTTCTTTGTAGGATTTTTTATTTTTTCTCACTTGACGCCCCATTCTAGGGGGAGCTACCGTCAAGAAGGAGTTAGCGATACGTGGACTATTTTTCCACATTTTATTTCTTCGTTAGCGTAATTTTTTGTTTCTACAAAAAGGGGGAGAAGAAGTAAAACTTAGGCTTTCAAAACATACATTTAATCTTAAGTTTTACTCATCATAACATTATGTTTTGTCATGAACAAAAAGGGGGAGATTGTTAATACAAATAAACCGTAAAAACATTTATTAAATATTTAGCGATCTCTTTGTGTTTCGTTGATAACAAATATAATGTTATCATAAGTAAAACTATAAGGATACATGTTATTTTTGTAAAGCATTTACATATAGTCATTTAATACAAATTTTTGTAATCAATCATTTGTTGTAATAGTTTATTAGGATGGGTAAAAACCACAACCCATGGAGCATATCCATAACCCAAGGTATTGACCCATGTCCATTTGACTAGATGCATTGCATCTATTAGATACATTGTATCTAATGAAATACCCAAGGAGCAACCCATAACCCATGACCCATGACCCATAACCAAAAAACCCATGGGCAAAGAGGAGCGTCCCACGGATCCCTAAAGTTACACTAGACGGATCCTTTAAGGGAGGGATCTGTGGGATCCGTGCAACAGTGGCAAGTTTTTGCCTATAAATAGAGAGCCATTTCTTCATTTCTCTTCACCCCTCTTCTTACTAACTCTCTCATATATTCTAACACTCTTCTAACAAAAGATTACTTGATCTAGAGAGTTTTTCTTTTTTCTTCTATTGTGATTCTCATATAGGTCCTTCTCTAAGGCGAGATCATGAGCTTACTACAAGTCATCCAAGCAACGGGTCCTTGATTGATTTGTTCCTCCACAAGATTTCTGTAGCAAAGATCTTGTACTTGATATTTCACATATGTAGGGTATATACCGCAATAACGAACACTAACGGATATGATTAATCTCTGAAAGGCGTGTAATCACTTTCAGATCAAATCAATTTGGCGGTTCTACCAAATTATTCAATCGGATACAATTCAGAGAATGAGAATTTTCTGTACGTGTTTCCTGAGATATAATGAACCAGTAGTAACTATATGACCAAATAAACCGTATATAACAATGATACGGGATAACTGCCAAAGCAGTTTTAGGGTTTCCAGGTTGTCAAGTTTTGTCCCTCAATTTCCGAAACTTAATTTCTGAGGAACAACACTTCAGCAGAATCAATGACTTCAGCAGAATCCATTGTATTTCAGCAGAAACACAACTTCAGCAGAATCCATTGTATTTCAGCAGAAACACAACTTCAGCAGCAATTTTTACAAAGCAACACAGTGGAAATAAAAAATTTCCCAGCTCGACCCCAGCCAGGGGCTCTGCCCCTTGGACCCTGCCAGGGGCTGCCGCCCCTTGGACCCTGCTACCAGGGGCGCTGCCCCCGGACCCCCGTCCCTTAGGGGCTTCGCCCCTAAGATCATAATAACTCAAGTAGATGTGCGCTCCGCACCTCCAAACCTAAATGATGTATTATCATGATAAAATTGGTCAAAACAAGTTAATCCAATTACATTAAAATATCCAACATTCCTCCCCTATTTTAGTGCAATCCTTGATTAACTAAAACAAGTAATCTCAAACAATCAAACTTTTGCATAAATGAAATGTCGTGACGATTGAATTTCACATTAGTACATTACACATTCAAATATTCGAATTTCAGGGTGTCGCTTAGGATTGAACCCTGGAAATTCAATATGAATACACGAAGATAATGTACACAAAAGTTTACATACATAGTAGTTCTATCTTGACACATGTTTTACTAGCCTATGTCCTTATCCTTCATAAGCATTTCAAAGCCAAGTCCCAGCTTCTTGAAGCGGCTAAACTTCATGCTCATATAGGTAACTCTTTTAATCTTGCACCTACAACGCCTTTGTCCAAAAGAGCTATTAAGAATATATTCATTCAACCTCCCTAGCCCCGAACACACATACCTTGGGATGTTTCTTCTAATGTGTTCCAATCTCTAAATATTAAGCCTTCCACATTGAATTCGGCACCTAGCGTCATACTAGGTAGAAGGTGGGTATCTTGATATAAGAGATACGATGGACTTTAATCCCACCCCTATAGCCGAATTTTTCACGAGATCTCTATTCAACCCTTTGGTTAAATGATTGGCTAAATTGTGTTGTGTTTTTACAAACACCACAGATATCACCCCATTCGTGATAAGATCACGTAATATGCTATGTCTAACACCTATGTGTAACTTCCCATTATATACTTGGTATGCCTTGGCAAAGTAGCTTGACTATCATCGATAGATATGGATGATATCGGTTTAGGCCACAATGGAATTTCATAGATTAAGTTCCTTAGCCATTCAGCTTCTTTACCAGCTGTTGCTAATTGATGAGTGTCTAAATACTCATCATTTTTATACTGTTAGAATGCCAAAACCATCTGAAAACACTCAGAAATGCTTCAAAATGATAAAATATCACAAACAAGTGTTTTATATGTTTTAAATGCAAAAATGCCAAAATCTGGTGAAAACGTATTAAGTTTGCATAATTGGCAGTTTTAGTCCCCAATTTACAAAAGTTGTCAAAAACAGTCCCTGGTAATTCAAAAACTTGTAAAATGTCATTTAAGGTCCATAAGATTCAAAAGTTGTCAAAACAAACCTTTTAAAGTTCAAAAATCACAAAATGACAACTTTAGTCCCTCAAGTTTGAAAAATGTCAAATATAGTCCTTGGTTAATTTAAAAAGTGAAAATTATCAAATTTTAACCTTGTACTATTAATAAATGACAAAATAGGTCCTTATGATAAACTTTTGTAAAATTACAAGTTTGGTCCTTATAGTTACTAAATTGGCAGTTTTAGTCCTTGGACATTTAAAAATGGAATTTTATGCAAATGATCCTTGTACTATTCTTATATGGCAGGTTTGACCCTTGTGATAAGTTTGGAAACTTATCAAAACAGGTACCTTAACTTTCACCAAATTACAACTTTGATCCTTGTCTTAATAATTAACCAAACGGACCCTTGTATTAATTTAAACCCAATCCACTAAACACAGCTGCTGGCCCAAACACACAAGCCCAACCAAAGTTTTAAAAATAAAACCCGCCATGTACTGTAGGTTTCCTCCTCTTCCTCTGTCAACACACCATTGCTCCACCATGCTACCACCACTGTCCACCACCTTTCCAGCTACTTGTCTACCTCTCACTATCACCCCCCTCCACCTCTACATACTCCCAAGAATCAATTAATGCACATTACCTGCTCAAAAAGCATTTCCCGCCAAAAATGACATTTGTCACAATTGATTAGCTGGAATAATCCAAAGGCTGAGATATGGTGGGAAATGCTCAGAAGTCAACAAGGATGCTTTTTGATATCAATAAAGCAGAGAAGCGATCAGTGTGGATTAAGTAGTAGTGTAATTTTAATTTTTGTCATGTCATTTTAATATTTTAAAGTTTTTCAGTTCAAGTTTAAGCTTTCAGGCTTTGTATTAAGTAATTTCAGTGTTTTATAAACCTATTTCAGTTATCAATTTCAAGCTTTATATACGTATACAGTTTATGCAATTTTTGAGCTAAAATCTAAAATTTAGCTTATGTCATTTATGGTGGTTGTTTTGAACTCAAAAGCTCATATTAGCTTTCTATAAAGCTATTATAAGTTTCTAGATACCTTTAAACTCAGTTTATAGCTTTAATAGAAAAAAAATTAAAAGAAATACCAAGAAAATAGTTAAAAATAAAAAAACATATGGAGACATAATCAAGAAAGTGGTGAAGAGCTGATTTGGATTGCTTATGGGTATAGAGTTTTTGGAAAGCTATAGGATTGATTCCCAGTCCTTGGTTCCTTTTTGTGCATGAATTCATATGTTGTAAGCCTTTTCTTTGAAACTTGCATTTTCTAATATTGGTAGTCAAACCTTATTAAGTCTAGCTCAATCATGTCTCAATATGGTTATTATCAGTTAATAAATAGGTCACTTGAATTAAAAACTTGTTGTAGTGAATAAATCTTCTTAACAGTCTCTAAAAGGGATGTTTGGTTCTGCATGTTAAACTGAGTTAGAAGGTATTTGAATTGTAAACTGTTGTTGTTCTAAGTCATAATAGCATTTACTAGCTCAAGTAAACATTAACAACTAGTACTTGTTTTATAAAAAGTCAACATAGCTTCTAATCTAAATGTGCAGTTCACTGTTGAGATTTCAAATGGCAATTCTCATCAAAGTAGCATACAACTTGATATAATAGCTTAATTTCACTTTATCATAGCTTATAATAACATAATTAGTAAGTAAAATCAGTTATAAACTCGTAAAAGTCAAACTAGTTCATTTCTACAAAAAGTCAAATTTTACTTAAGCCATTTTTGAATAAAATGTATAATTTTGTGTAGGATTCAATTTTAGGATTTAGCTTAAATGCTTCTGGGATAGTAAACTTTAGTTGCTCTAGAAAATTATAAAAATAATAGCTTATACTCAATCAGCTTATTAAGTCCTTAAAAATCAGCTTCTTTTGAGACCCATTTCTGAAATGATGCCCTGTGCATCTGATATGCACCACAACAGTGGGCTTCCCCACCACTTTGGTGGGTCCCACAGGCCACACCAGTGGACCCCACTGGTGGTTCTTGGTTCCAAATCACTCACCACCCAGCTGACTAGCCATTTCAGTAAAGGTTTTGAGCTTAATCAGTGTGGACCCCACTCTTAGATAAGCCTTAATGTTGTCCCATTTTTGAGTCAAAACTAGTTTTTGTTTTGCTTAATTGTTGGCTTAATCTGCTTTTCAGAAGTTTAGAATGATTGGAATAGGTTAGTAATTAGTTAATATAGCATAACTTAGCTTCTGTGATTAGTTGGTGGTCATTTGTAGCTTTTAACTTATTTTGATTTGCTTATTTATAAGCATTTACACCACAGTTTCATATTCTCACAAACAAGCATATGTTTTTATATTTTTTATAAACTCAGAATAATATTTTAGCATTTTCCTGAATTTTTCAGATTTTTCCTTCACTGTTTGCTATTTTTCTTTATTTTAAATAGTTTTTAATCCTTTTTAATTAGCTTTAAATACAAATAATTCAGAAAAAGTTCAAAAAAATAATTTTTCAATTTTCTTAGGTTAAGATAAATATAAAAGTCATAAAAAGTATTTTTCCATAATTTTCTTAGTTTAAAAAGTATTTTTTTAGCATTTTAATTAGTTTTAAATAGTTTTAAATTAATAATAAATACATAATAAGTCTTAAAAATATATTTTCAGTTTTAAAATAAGTTTTATCATATTTTAGACTTTTCTAAGTTTTAATTTCATTTTTCTAGGTTAATTTTGTATTTTCTTGTATTTTAGTGCATTTTAAATACTTAATAAATAGTTTTTAATTAATAATAATTAAATAAATAGTTGTAAAAATAATTTTATTTTTCTAATAATTTTATTTTATTATTAGTATTGTTAAAATGTCATTTTCATATTTATAGGCCTTTTATTTCTTTAAAACTCACGTTTTATTTTGTACGTTTACGTAATTTTTATTTAAACGTAAGTTTTAAGTTGTAGGTTTTAAACGTTCATCGACTTTAAAAATAGTGATAGCGTTTATTTAATATCTTTTATCTTTTATTTCTTTTAATTTGCATTTAAGTCGCTTTAATTTGTAGATTTTCTCTTTAGGTATAATTTTCCATCAATATCCTTACTGATCACTATCCTTAGTGATCATTCTACCATCTGATCAAGTGTTTATTACACCAATTCATCCTCCGTGGGACTTAACGACCCAGGAATTCACTATATTCCTCTGATCTTAATTGTATTTGTGTTTTAGGCAGTTTTAAGTCTGTTACGGTTAGCCATTCACAAGTGGCTAGCTTGTGTGATTTGACTTGACTGTTTAGCACAGATCAAATTTTGGCGCCGCTGCCGGGGAGGCTGTAAGCATGTTTTAAGCATTTCCAGATCCATTCTTGCACATATACCACCTTTTTGTAAACAATTTTCAAAATCAAAAAGTTCATTAACACTTTTCCTGAAGTGTTGATAACACCAAAAATATTTTCATTCTTTGTTTTTATGACATGTTTTTCAAAAACTCCAAAAATATTCATCTTTTCCCTCTTACCCTTTTGATTCTTCATTTCTTACCCTCTAGAACCATTTGATTCTTTCTATGTCTTATCCTCACCCTCTTGGTTGTCAATGGTGTGGTGGTCCTTATAATGGTGGCAATTGCCCCAGTTGTAGCATGGTGGAATCAGGGAAGCGGTGTCTGTCTATAACCAGGCTCCCTATTCCTACCATAACACAACTGATTTATTCCATCAGCTACCACACTTTGAGACTCAGCAGTTTATCTTGTTGTGAGTGCTGTGATGGTTCACACTCTAGTTCGATTGTCAAGGGAAACACGCTTGTCTATGAGCAGGTTCCTGATAACAATTATGGCTACAACACATATGACTCACAACCACATCAGTTTTACTGTTGTGAGTATTGTGGAGGTCCTCACTCTAGCTCGGATTGTCAAACAGGGAATCCAATTCCTTGTAACAATTATGACTATTCGTTTCATGACCAGCCACAAGCAACTCCTCATGAAACTACGACAGACCTTCTACTGAAGAGTCTTGAGTTATTAAAAGAACTTAAGGAGGAGTCGGCTTTGTCACTTGAGAAATCCATGGAAGAATTGTTAGCGGAGGAACGGGCTGCTAAATTAGATTCCCAGATTGCCATTGAAAACACTGTTAGGGAATCAATTAAACTACAAAAAGCATTCAAATCTAGCTCTCAATTCCATTTCATTCCTGATGACGATGATGATGAAGATACCTTTGATATTCTACAATTTTATTCATCAAATTCATCAGTTGAGATTCTATCCGTGGAAATGCAGGGAGAAAAGAATATGACTGAATCACTAGCAGTAGAAATAATGGAACTTGTAGAATCCATAACTGCTAGTCCTTCTCAACTCCCTCAGTCTGCTGTTATCACACCCGAGGTTCACACTCACTCTCTGAACATGGGGGACGAACTTCTTGACACTGTTCCTGAAAAGGAATCGGACGAATTCATAAAGTTTAGTGTTGAGGACCTTGTCCCAATCCCAAGAGAGTCACAGGGAATTCTCGATCATGTGTGTGATATCCCTCCTCCTCTTGTCTTCCAAAATGATCATATTGAGATGTTCTCTGATTCTGATGAGGACTATTCTTTATCTTGTGGAGACATAAGTTATGTGGGGAATTACCTTCTGAGCTTGTCAGTCGAGGAGAAGAGAATAATGAAGAAATAATCCAAGACGAAGCTCTTCGTCTTACATTATTGAATGTTAATCTTCTCATTTCTAGAATCGAGGCTTTTAATGAAAAGCCTACTTCATATCCTATCCCTTTTGAGGATAGTGAACATTTGTTCAATGATTCTATTCCGAATTGCAAGCGTTCAATTTTGATCATATGGGAGAGAAGATTAGTGGTATTACCACTTCTCATTTTCATAATTCTCTCCCGATTATCAATCATTCACTTTGAGGAGTTCCCCCGTGAACTCAGTCAAATCAATCCTGAATATGAATCATTCTCCTTTGAGGAGTTCTCCTGTGAACTCACTCATATCATATCTCTACCGGAGTATGATAATTTCTACTTTGATCTAGACACACCCGGGATATGTCTAGACCAATTGAGCTTAAAAGATGAAATTCATGCTATCATGAATTCCCTTTCTGATGATGATGAGTTAGTCAAGATTATTATCATGACTTTCTTTCTCTTCTTCACCTATCCTGTGGCTTCTCCTGTTCTTCACTCCTTCGGGAATGAAGACATTATCTTTGACCCCGGCATTTCCATGTACCATTTGTAAGCCGGTTCTATCTATATCTCATCGGTGTGGAACTTTCACGTGCTTCAATGTTTATCCAAACATCTTGAATGAAAGTCCGATGGAGATTGTTTCTTCCACTTTGCTTCCCCATGAACCAATTAATTCGGGGTCGAGTCAAGCTAGCGACTCGGTAATCAAAAACAGTAGCATGCCATATGGGTTTTCACCCATATTTCTGACTTTTTTCTATTTTCTACCACCCTAGTGTGGGGGGTTGCCCCACATGTTGTATATAAGTGTTTCAAAAAAAAAAAAAAAAAAAAAATCTTCTAAATAATGGCCGTAATATTTCCCTTTTACGTTCTCAGTTTCGGCATAACCGCCGGTACTTTAAATATTGAGGGCAATATTCATTTCTAAGTGTGGGGGGGAATTCTCACGAATTTCATATATTATCTACCCAATTCCCCGTTTTTGGCCAAAATTTTTTTTGGAGTAAGTGTTTTACACTTTCTCATTTGGTTATCAGTCCGCCTTGTCTAATAAACTAAAGGATTGGCTAATCCAGGAGCAAACGGCTCTTGGTAAAGATTTCTCAAATCCGTTTATATGGCTTGCAATTTGCCCAAAATTGTATGGTGTTCAGCTCACCATATCCTAAAAAGTGAAGAGTTGGCTAGCCCGCAAGATTATGGCTTGTGGTAAAGGCAGTGGAAAATCCATAATTGGTAATCAGCTCACCAAAGATAATATTGATAATTTATCTAAGAGTTGGCTAGTCCAGAAGGGTACGGCTTCTGGTAAAGACAAATCAAACCCGTTTATAGCTTATGATTTGCTCAAAATCATTTGGTTATCATTGTACCAAAGTTCTTACTTGAACTAAAACAATTGGCTACTCCAGAAGTAATGGCTTTTGGTAAAGAGATAAAATCCATTAACTTTTCTCAAATCATTGCTAGGGACTAGCAATATCTTAGTGTGGGGGATTGATGAGTGTCTAAATACTCATCATTTTTATACTGTTAGAATGCCAAAAACATCTGAAAACACTCAGAAATGCTTCAAAATGATAAAAATATCACAAACAAGTGTTTTATATGTTTTAAATGCAAAAATGCCAAAATCTGGTGAAAAACGTATTAAGTTTGCATAATTGGCAGTTTTAGTCCCCCAATTTACAAAAGTTGTCAAAAACAGTCCCTGGTAATTCAAAAACTTGTAAAATGTCATTTAAGGTCCATAAGATTCAAAAGTTGTCAAAACAAACCTTTTAAAGTTCAAAAATCACAAAATGACAACTTTAGTCTCTCAAGTTTGAAAAATGTCAAATATAGTCCTTGGTTAATTTAAAAAGTGAAAATTATCAAATTTTAACCTTGTACTATTAATAAATGACAAAATAGGTCCTTATGATAAACTTTTGGAAAATTACAAGTTTGGTCCTTATAGTTACTAAATTGGCAGTTTTAGTCCTTGGACATTTAAAAATGGAATTTTATGCAAATGATCCTTGTACTATTCTTATATGGCAGGTTTGACCCTTGTGATAAGTTTGGAAACTTATCAAAACAGGTACCTTAACTTTCACCAAATTACAACTTTGATCCTTGTCTTAATAATTAACCAAACGGACCCTTGTATTAATTTAAACCCAATCCACTAAACACAGCTGCTGGCCCAAACACACAAGCCCAACCAAAGTTTTAAAAATAAAACCCGCCATGTACTGTAGCTGTTCCTCCTCTTCCCTGTTAACACACCATTGCTCCACCTGCTACCACCACCTGTCCACCACCTTTCCAGCTACTTGTCTACCTCTCACTATCACCCCCCTCCACCTCTACATACTCCCAAGAATCAATTAATGCACATTACCTGCTCAAAAAGCATTTCCCGCCAAAAATGACATTTGTCACAATTGATTAGCTGGAATAATCCAAAGGCTGAGATATGGTGGGAAATGCTCAGAAGTCAACAAGGATGCTTTTTGATATCAATAAAAAGCAGAAGATGCAGTGTGGATTAAGTAGTAGTGTAATTTTAATTTTTGTCATGTCATTTTAATATTTTAAAGTTTTTCAGTTCAAGTTTAAGCTTTAGGGCTTTGTATTAAGTAATTCAGTGTTTTATAAACCTATTTCATTTCAATTTCAAGCTTTATATACATACAGTTTATGCAATTTTTGAGCTAAAATCTAAAATTTAAATTATGTCATTTATGGTGGTTGTTTTGAACTCAAAAGCTCATATTAGCTTTCTATAAAGCTATTATAAGTTTCTAGATACCTTTAAACTCAGTTTATAGCTTTAATAGAAAAAAAATTAAAAGAAATACCAAGAAAATAGTTAAAAATAAAAAAACATATGGAGACATAATCAAGAAAGTGGTGAAGAGCTGATTTGGATTGCTTATGGGTATAGAGTTTTTGGAAAGCTATAGGATTGATTCCCAGTCCTTGGTTCCTTTTTGTGCATGAATTCATATGTTGTAAGCCTTTTCTTTGAAACTTGCATTTTCTAATATTGGTAGTCAAACCTTATTAAGTCTAGCTCAATCATGTCTCAATATGGTTATTATCAGTTAATAAATAGGTCACTTGAATTAAAAACTTGTTGTAGTGAATAAATCTTCTTAACAGTCTCTAAAAGGGATGTTTGGTTCTGCATGTTAAACTGAGTTAGAAGGTATTTGAATTGTTAACTGTTGTTGTTCTAAGTCATAATAGCATT
The DNA here is from genome assembly GCA_910596185.1 of Chrysanthemum makinoi. Taxonomy (NCBI): domain Eukaryota; kingdom Viridiplantae; phylum Streptophyta; class Magnoliopsida; order Asterales; family Asteraceae; genus Chrysanthemum; species Chrysanthemum makinoi. Next base: position 181,031,932 of record OU343223.1, read on the forward strand.
TACTAGCTCAAGTAAACATTAACAACTAGTACTTGTTTTATAAAAAGTCAACATAGCTTCTAATCTAAATGTGCAGTTCACTGTTGAGATTTCAAATGGCAATTCTCATCAAAGTAGCATACAACTTGATATAATAGCTTAATTTCACTTTATCATAGCTTATAATAACATAATTAGTAAGTAAAATCAGTTATAAACTCGTAAAAGTCAAACTAGTTCATTTCTACAAAAAGTCAAATTTTACTTAAGCCATTTTTGAATAAAATGTATAATTTTGTGTAGGATTCAATTTTAGGATTTAGCTTAAATGCTTCTGGGATAGTAAACTTTAGTTGCTCTAGAAAATTATAAAAATAATAGCTTATACTCAATCAGCTTATTAAGTCCTTAAAAATCAGCTTCTTTTGAGACCATTTCTGAATGATGCCCTGTGCATCTGATATGCACCACAACAGTGGGCTTCCCCACCACTTTGGTGGGTCCCACAGGCCACACCAGTGGACCCCACTGGTGGTTCTTGGTTCCAAATCACTCACCACCCAGCTGACTAGCCATTTCAGAAAGGTTTGAGCTTAATCAGTGTGGACCCCACTCTTAGATAAGCCTTAATGTTGTCCCATTTTTGAGTCAAAACTAGTTTTTGATTTGCTTAATTGTTGGCTTAATCTGCTTTTAAGAAGTTTAGAATGATTGGAATAGGTTAGTAATTAGTTAATATAGCATAACTTAGCTTCTGTGATTAGTTGGTGGTCATTTGTAGCTTTTAACTTATTTTGATTTGCTTATTTATAAGCATTTACACCACAGTTTCATATTCTCACAAACAAGCATATGTTTTATATTTTTATAAACCTCGTAGAATAATATTTTAGCATTTTCCTGAATTTTTCAGATTTTTCCTTCATTGTTTGCTATTTTCTTTATTTTAAATAGTTTTTAATCCTTTTTAATTAGCTTTAAATACAAATAATTCAGAAAAAGTTCAAAAAAATAATTTTTCAATTTTCTTAGGTTAAGATAAATATAAAAGTAATAAAAAGTATTTTTCCATAATTTTCTTAGTTTAAAAAGTATTTTTAGCATTTTAATTAGTTTTAAATAGTTTTAAATTAATAATAAATACATAATAAGTCTTAAAAATATATTTTCAGTTTTAAAATAAGTTTTATCATATTTTAGACTTTTCTAAGTTTTAATTTCATTTTTCTAGGTTAATTTTGTATTTTCTTGTATTTTAGTGCATTTTAAATACTTAATAAATAGTTTTTAATTAATAATAATTAAATAAATAGTTGTAAAAATAATTTTATTTTTCTAATAATTTTATTTTATTATTAGTATTGTTAAAATGTCATTTTCATATTTATAGGCCTTTTATTTCTTTAAAACTCACGTTTATTTTTATGCTTTACGTAATTTTTATTTAAACGTAAGTTTTAAGTTGTAGGTTTTAAACGTTCATCGACTTTAAAAATAGTGATAGCGTTTATTTAATATCTTTTATCTTTTATTTCTTTTAATTTGCATTTAAGTCGCTTTAATTTGTAGATTTTCTCTTTAGGTATAATTTTCCATCCAAAACCTTACTGATCACTATCCTTAGTGATCATTCTACCATCTGATCAAGTGTTTATTACACCAATTCATCCTCCGTGGGACTTAACGACCCAGGAATTCCCTATATTCCTCTGATCTTAATTATATTTGTGTTTTAGGCAGTTTTAAGTCTGTTACGGTTAGCCATTCACAAGTGGCTAGCTTGTGTGATTTGACTTGACTGTTTAGCACAGATCACTAATGCCACAAACTCATATTCCATTGTTGAATCAGTTATGCAAGTTTGCTTCTTAGATGCCCAGCAAATGGCACCACCTCCAAGTAGGTATACCCAACAAGTTGTGGAAGAATGATCTTCCTGATTGGAAATCCAACTTGCATCTGAATAACCTTCAAGAACAGAAGGGAATCCAGTATAAGTCAAACCATAATCCGTTGTTCCTTTCAAGTACTGAAATACTCTATTAATTGCTCGCCAATGGATTAAACCTGGATTGTGAGTATATCTACTCAACTTTCCAACAGCAAAGACTATATCAGGTCTAGTACTAATCATGGCATACATTAAAGATCCAATAGCCCTTGAATATTCAAGTTGATTCACATCAACACCTTTATTAGGCACAAGTTTTGTTGTGGGATCCATACGAGTACCTATAGGAGAACAATCTTTCAGATTAAATTTATCCAACATCTTCTCAATATAATGTGATTGAGAGATAGTAATGCCATGTTCTCCACGTATGATCTTAATGCCAAGAATCACATCAGCCTCCCCCATGTCCTTCATCTCAAACTTAGAGGACAAAAACTCCTTAGTTGTATCAACTTGATCTTGGTCAGTACCAAAGATCAACATGTCATCAACATACAAGCAGATGATTACTCCTTTACCAGAAGCATTAAACTTGCTGTATACACACTTGTGCCTTGGTTTAATGCAAAACCATTAGACAAGATAACATCATCAAATTTCTGATGCCCTTGCTTGGGAGCTTGTTTCAAACCATAAAGAGACTTAACCAATTTACAAACCTTGTTTTCGTTACGGGCATGACAAAACCTGCAGGTTGTCTTATGTAAATCTCTTCATCCAATTCACCATTCAGAAAGGCTGTTTTAACATCCATTTGGTGAATTACAAGATTATGTATAGCCGCAAGAGCTAACAATAATCTAATGGTGGTAATCCTAGCAACAGGAGCATAAGTATCAAAATAATCAATTCCCTCCTTTTGTCTAAAACCTTGGATTACCAACCTTGCCTTATACTTGTCAATAGTACCATCCACCTTCATCTTCCTTTTGAAGATCCATTTACTATTCAATGGTTTAAAACCGGTGGTAAATCGACGGTTTCCAAGTATTATTGAGCATAATAGAGTCAATCTCATCTTGGATTGCCTCTTTCCAAAATGCAGCATCCCTTGAAGCCATAGCTTCACTGTAGGTCCTAGGATCTTCATCAACATTGAAACAATATTGATATTGAAATTGAATTTCATTCCTTGATCCTTCTACCGATATAGTTTGGAAATCGCCACCAAAAGATTTGGGTTTTCTTGCTCTTACACTTCTCCTAGGCTCAGAAGGCTCTGGAGGAGAAACAGTCACTTGGTCAGATGCACCAAAGTTACTAGAACTTGCAATCATGTCTGCAGGTTTAGGTAAAGATGTAAACCTATCCTCATTGCCAAAATCAGCATCTCGTGACTCAATAACAGAGTGCACGGATACATAATCATTGGGTTCTATGACATAGAATCTATAGCACTTAGAATTCTCAGGATAGCCAGTGAAAACACAATCTATACCTCTTTGACCTATATTATTTATTTTAGGATCAGTCAATCTTACCACAGCTCTACAGCCCCAAACTCTGAGATAACTCAGTTTTGGTGCCTTTTTATACCAAAGTTCATAAGGGGTTATCTTGTTCCTTTTATTAGGAACTCTATTTAATAAATAACAGGCTGTCAACATAGCCTCACCCCAAAATCCATCACTTAGGCCAGAATAGCATAACATGGAATTAATCATTTCTTTTAATGTCCTATTCTTTCTTTCAGATATACCATTTTGTTGAGGTGTATATGGAGCAGTGGTTTGATGTATTATACCAGTAGATTGAAAATATACTGGATCATAATACTCACCTCCCTTATCAGTGCGAAGTGTTTTAATCTTCACACCATGATAAAGCTGTACTTCCTCTTTATAAATTTTAAATTTATCAAGAGCTTCATCTTTTGTATAACATAAGTAAACATAGCAGTATCTAGTAGCATCATCAATAAAAGTAAACATACAAGTCAGTGTGTACAAGTTCTAATACCTTAGAATCTCTAATGACATTCTTGGCGAAAGGTTGTCTAGTTATCTTAGTCAACAAACAAGTTTTACACTTTTCACCATTCAATTCAAAAGCATGTATTAGACTCATTTTTAACATGTCTATCATTCTCTTGTAATGTACGTGTCCTAGTCTAGCATGCCATAATTCAGATTTACCACAATTATTGCTAGAACTAGTAGAAGCCAATAGAATTATTAATAAACGAAACATCCAAATTTAATTTAAACATGCCATTCAAATATCCAAATCCAATAAAGGTTCCATGTCTTGACAAGATATACTTGTCACTTTCCAAGACTTGCTTGTAGCCACAATTATTTAATACAATACCAGATACTAAATTCTTACGAATTCCAGGTACATACACAACATTGTTTAAAAGTAAAGAGTTTCCAGAAGTAAAGACTAGATTAACAGATCCTAGTCCTTTAATTGGTTCTGTTGCAACATTGCCCATCTTTAACATAGATCCATCTTCAATTGGCTTAAAGTCCTTGAACCATTGAAGATTTTTGCATACATGACATGTTGCTCCTGAATCCACCCACCATGATAAATCATCATCCTGCACATAGAATGTTTCAGAGATTATTGATACATAATAATTCTCAACAGATGATGAGTAGGTACTAAAACAAACCTGATTGCTTTCCAGATCCTTGGATCCACTAGCACCGACCTCGTTTTTACCTTTACCTCCACCCTTAGACCTGCAATCTTTCTTAAAGTGTCCGGGTTTCCCACACTTCCAACAGGTCACTTTTGGTTTCTTATCAGAACTTTTGTTGTTATTGCCTTGCCATTTTCGTTTCCCTTTAACAGCCTTAGAGGATTCACCCTCCTCCACCATGTTCACAGAAGAACCAGCCATGGTTTTAGTACACCAAGAACCTTTCTCCATATCATGTATGGATTGTTCAATTTGGAAATGACTTCCAAGTTCAACTAGATTCAATTCCTCTTTCTTATGTTTCAGATTGTTTTTAAAATCTTTCCAAGAGGGGGCAGTTTATCTATGATACTAGAGACAGAAATTGATTCATCCATTTTCAAATCATATTGCGCAAACTGTCCTAATATTCTTTGCAATTGTGTACTCTTGTTCCATGCAGGCCTAGTGTCTACCATTTTATAGTTATTAAAATTACCAACAAGGAATTTCTTACTAGACGCATCTTCTGCCATATACTTGGCTTCTAGGGTATCCCATAATTCTTTTGCAGACTCAACGTTTTGATAAATATCAAACAAGGAATCAGACATACCGTTAAGAATATGACCACGACATATGTAGTCTGCGTTCTCCCACTTTGAACGATTACGAGTTTGTTCCAGCGTTTCATTCTCAACAGCCTCGGGCATGGGGTACTTTAGAACATACACCACTTTCAAATTCGTGAGATAAAAATGCATCTTTTTCTGCCATCTACGAAAATCCTGCCCAGAAAACTTCTCCAACTTTGCAAACGTCTTGTTCATATCTTTCACAGAATCAGGGTTCGTCATCTTAATTGATTTGATCTTTGTAGGGTATATACCGCAATAACGAACACTAATGGATATGCTTAATCTCTCTACGAAGGCGGTAATCACTTTGATCAAATCAATTTGGTGGTTCTACCAAATTATTCAATCGGATATAATTCAGAGAATGAGAATTTTCGTATGTGTTTATCCTGAGATATAATGAACCATTAGAAAATATATGACCAGATAAACCGTATATAACAATGATACGGGATAACGCGCCAAAGCAGGTTTTAGGGTTTCCAGGTTGTCAAGTTTTGTCCCTCAATTTCGAAACTTAATTTCGAGGAACAACACTTCAGCAGAATCAATGACTTCGAAGAATCCATTGTATTTCGCAGAAACACAACTTCAGCAGAATCCATTGTATTTCAGCGGAAACACAACTTCAGCAGCAATTTTTACAAAGCAACACAGTGGAAATAAAAAATTTCCCAGCTCGACCCCAGAAGGAAATTTCTTAAAATAAAAAGTAATGTTTTAGAAATTCTTAAACTTTAAATGTTGGATAGTGATAGATCATTCTAACATTTACTTTTGAGAATTCCTCATGCTAGGATTCGTTCAATGACTTCACTCCATCTAAAGAAAAATGAAGTCAACAACCAAAGAAGAATCCAAAGTAGTTACTATTTGCTTTTACAAAATACGATTATGTATTTTAAAAGCTCATGAAGTATTTCGCGTCTATGGTTTTCAAAAATTATAAAAAGAATATATAGCAAAGATATGTTCTTCTAACTATAATACTAATTCTTTGTAGATTAATTAATAATATATGCTTCCAAATTATATTAGATAGTATTATATTTTTATTACATATATTATGGAAAGATTTGTAGACTTAATGCTTAAACTTCAAATATCACAACTCTCCAAAAAGTTGTTCTTCGTACTAAACACATCATCAGGAATAGTATTCTTGGTTGATTTCCAAAGACAAAACTGTAAACTAGTCATTATACATCTTTACCTCGTAAAGAAACTTGACTAATCAAAAGTTTTGGTTCATCATTTTTCACATGGGGATATTGGCATTTGCATTAGTAATCTATGTCAATAGTTTCCATTCGAAACTTTCCATATCATGATAAAAAAGAATTTTGACATGATTCTTAACTTCCCAACTTATGACTTACTCGTAAAAAGGAACCTCGTCAAAAGTGTTTTGTAAACACAAAGACTCGTCAAAACCTTGAACCTTAAACAAACCCTAAGTTATAGAGCAAGACCAATGACAAAAATCAAAATCAAAAACTCTTGTGTCAAATATATCAAACTCACTAAACTATTTCTCTGCTGAACTGCCGAATCCCCATGTTTTAACTAGCCAGATCCCTTTTGCAACGGATCCGTGGGAACCAGCACATCAGTAAGACATAATAAGTGTTTGATGATCACTGTGCACTTCTACTCCCTACTTTACTCTTTCACATACGAACATAAACCTAGAATTATTGTTCATAGGAGATCCTTCTTCATCATTCCAAGGAAATCAATCACTTGTGTAAGTATTATCTTCACTACATTATAATTTCCATTCTGTAGTTCTTAGTAGTACAACTTTTACATATTGAGAACTTTGATTCAAGTGAGTTTCAAAGAGCCTCCCCAACTCGGGTAACTAGGAACTCAAAGGTCATCCATCGGGATCCCTTCCAAATGGAACTTTCAGAGATGCTCCCTCTCTACAAGAAACGGGAACAAGTTCTTAGGGAGAAAGCCCTTTGCTTGGTTGGAAACAAGGATCATCTTAACGCATGTCTAGTTTACATGATCTATTGCCTTGTCAACTCAACACCTTTCAACCTCGCCTACTACATGGTCAAGCGGATGGCTAGCGTTTCAAGGACGGAAAAGATGGTGCTACCTTATGCTATGCTCCTTACTCGCCTAGCTAACATCATCTTTTCCTTATAACCCTCTAACTATACGGATGGCCACTTCTTTTGCAACAAAGTCATGGTACCTTTATCCAATGAGAAGACAATGAGGTTCATGGTTGAAGGTAAAAGACCTCATCCACCAACGGACTCATCCAAAGAGAGGGAGGGAGAAGGAAGCAACCCTATAGGCAACTACCATCTCGACCCTGTGGCTCACATTGAGCAATTTCCAGACATCCCAGCCCCTTCTCAAGAGTTCCAACAAACGAAGGGGATGTTTAAATGTCTTGCCAACTTTCTAATAGGGAAGAAGAAAAAATAAGATGGAAGCTTAAGGGGTTTGAAGGTGAAGCTTGAGGGGTTTTGAAGGAGAAGTTTGAGAGTAATGGGAGGTAAGGTCAAGAACCTTAATTTGAACAATGCGATGTAAACATCTTAAACAATATTTCTTTTATCTTAGAACTCAGTTGTAGTCGATCGTATGGCCAAAAAAAATACACCTTAACCTAGGATAATTTAATACGAATTTTGCGACTATTTGATATCATATCAAAAAGTTGATCTTTCTCCTAATTACGTGCCTATATGTCACTTTTACATGCCATGCTTGCTATGCTTTACTTACATACATGATTGCTTGATGTTGAAAAAATTAGGTTTGAAATTTGATACGCGGTGCAAAATTTTGCATGCTTTCTGTGAAGGAAATGGTCCCAGAAGCCAGATCCCTGAGCTATAACTAGCCGAATCCCTCAAATGAAGGATCCGCGGGATCTGGGTGGACAGTTATGGAATTCCTACACTTTCACATCAATCTAACCCTATATACCTTATAAGAATAGTTAAACATGATACATTATGATCACTTTACCTATCTTTAAGCTTAGTTGATCCCACATTCAAAGTGTTTTGATTTATCACTTCTTTATAACTCACCATTTTTCCGCTCCAATGCTTACACATTGTTTATCTCATCTCAAAACACCTACTTTGATATTTCTCTCAATTTTAGAAAATTGATTTTAGTCATCCTTATCTCAAAATAGGCTAAAAACTAGAAAGGGACGTTGAATAGTTTTGCCAATTTTAATTTAAGTTTCAAAGATTTGGATTCAATCTTATGTGAATTCATATGGACGGATAGATTAGATAAACCAATAAATAAAGTAAATATTGAAAGCAAGTAAAGTAAATGATAGAGAGTAGTGACACAAGTGATTTATAGTGGTTCGGCTACAAGGACACCTTCCTTGACCTACTCCACTCCCCGAGTTCCCCACTCGTTAGTTCAAGCACTATGTCAACAAGCTCCTTCAACACGGCGGAGAAGCCTCACAACGTCGCTTATATTTTTTCTGGTACAAAGCTAAATACCGAGTCCTTAGCATGGCAGACCAAACCAACAAAACTATTACGCAATAACTATGTGAAATAATAAATACAAGATCTTGCTACAGAAATCTTGTGGATGGACAAATCAATCAAGGACCCTTTTCTTGGATGACTTTTAGTATATCGTGATCTCGCCTTTGAGAAGGACCTATATGAGAATCACAACAAAAGAAAGAAGAACTACTAGATTGATCAAGAGATCAGAGGTTAGAATAGTGAGATAATATATGAGAGAGTTGTAAGTAGAAAGGGTGAGTAACAATGAAGAAATGGATCACTATTTATAGTCAAGAAAGCTTACTGTAGCCCGGTTCCGGCGGATCCCTCACTTGGGGGTTCAGTCCAGTGCAATCTCAGGGATTCGGCAAACTGGGTTGTACCAGTCCGGATTTTAGGTTGCAAACCGAGTTATGGGTTATGGGTGTGAGCCATGGATACCCAACAAGATACAATGTATCTAGACAATGGGTCATGGGTATTGGGTCATGGGTTATGGACATTGGGTCATGGGTCATGGATAATCCCAACATGATTTCATGCATGATGTCATGCAATTGTATGGGTTATGGATTAGCTCCATGGGTATGGGTCATGGGTCTTGGATATTACCCATCTTGTTACATAAACTATTACAACAAATGGATTATTACAACATTTTATGTGAATGACCAAATGTATATACTTTACAAAAATAACATGTATTCTTATAATTTTACTTATGATAACTTTATATTCGTTATCAACAAAACACAACGATATCACTAAATATGAATAAACATTTTTACGGTTTATTTGTATTAACAATCTCCCCCTTTTTGTTGATGACAAAACATAATGTTATGATGAGTAAAACTTAAGATTAGATGTATGTTTTGCAAGTATATGTATTTTTTACTTCTTCTCCACCTTTTTGTTGAAACAAAAAGCTATCCAAATGAAGAAATAAGGTGTGGAAAAAAATTAAGTATGATCCACAAAGCACTAGCTCCCCCTTGACGGTAGCTCCCCCTAGAATTGGGCGTCAAGTGAGAAAATATAATACCTACAAAAACATGTTAGTAGCAACATGTAATATGATCTTGTATAGGTAGAGAAACAAGATGGAGAGCCAAGGTACATAAACAAAGCCTTGTAATAAAATATCAAAGTATAGTGGTATATATCCACATACAAAATGTAAAACTAAGAACAAGGTTTGTTTTTTAAAATGACTCAAAAGAAAAAAATAGAGAAAATAGTAATATCATTTCTTTCATGCTTGCATATGGTTAATTATGGAAGTTTTGGTGAGTTATGATTTTGATGCAAACAATGATGTGGTTGAGTATGAATCACATCTCGTCCCTTATTTCCATTGCAAGTTCCCTAGTGGATTGACAATGTTCGCAATGGAGATGGTGAGGGTAGTGTTGGTGGATGGTTTCCGGGTAGGTTTGATTTGTGGAGGGCGGAATATGTGGTGGAAATGTTGGAAAATATGGATCAAAGTCCATGATGTTGGTGAGTGGTGGTGGATAAGAACGTATATATTCTTGTAAGATAATGGGAGGTAGAGGTGGATGCTAATCCGTGTGGTTCTCCAAGATTTGGTTGGCGGTGATACTACGGAAGGTGGTAGGATGAAGTTTTGGATTTCTTGAAAAGGATTGTTTTCACAAGATTGTTCATGAATGTTTGAGGATCTTTTGGATAAAATGATGATGATTGTTTGTTACGTTGAGAGTGATGGATATGCAAGCATTTTGGAATCTTATTTATAAAGAAAATAATGCATTGCAATGAATGCTAAAACCAAAATGTAGACAATATAATCTAATAATTAGATATGAATTTAAGGCATGTGATCATGAGAACACAAGCATTAAGTAACATATTCATTAGTGAGAAAGCTAAAATGTTGAAAATAAGAAAGTTTTTAGCCATAGTGGAAAATATTGGAGAAACATTTTGCTTCTGTGGTACGGTTCCCACGGATCCGATCCTTCAGGGATCCGTCCAGTGTAAAAGCTGGGATCCGTGGAACTTGTGTTCTCAAGCAGCTCAAATTTTTCCTTTTGGAAACAATAGTGCCTAGTATGTGCCTATATGCAAACCATTTGGAGTTGCGGTTATCTCGACTCCTAAAAAGAAGAAAAATAAACAAAGAAGTGAAAAAGCATATATATATATATATATATATATATATATATATATATATATATATATATATATATATATATATATATATATATATATATATATATATATATATATATATATATATATATATAATTATGTGAGATAACCCGAGTGCTCCTTAATTCATTTTTTCTTAAATGAATGAACCCAAAACACATATTAGTTATGCATTCCCTTTAGCATTCAAAAGATATGAGATGCGCTGAAGAAGGTTTTTACTTTGTATTTAAAATGAAAGAAAAAGTTTGTCCTATACGTGAGAGTGTTTTTAGAAAAATGATATGGGGAGAAGTATCTTTTAGAAAGAATTTCAAAAAATTTCTTGTATAGAAAGAAGAAAAGAAAATTTATCTTGAGTTTTGAAAATCTCCATATTGTTTGTGAGTTGTGTGTAAAATAGAGATCCTAGACTCAGAAAAGAAGGTAAGGCAAACGTTTACGTACCTTGTAGAATGAGAAAAATTTCACGACGATTGTTCCATGAGACGAAGACCAAGACAAATCAAGTTAAACTATTCCCGCTTCAACGGTTTAGTGAGGACGCCGGCTATGTTGTCTTCGGATGATACTTTCTCAATAGAAATGTTCCCCTTTTGAACATTGTCTCTTAAGAAGTGATGACGGATCTCTATATGCTTGGTACGAGAGTGCAACACCAGATTTTTGCTTAAGTCAATAGCACTTTTGTTTTCGCATAAAATGGCTATGTCACTAAGATGGATGTCGTAGACAACTAACGCTTGTTTAATCCATAGTGCTTGTTGGCATGCTTTGCCGGTGGAGACATATTTAGCTTCGGTTGTTGAAATGGCCAATTCCGTTTGCTTCTTTGAGAACCAAGATGTTAAAAAACACCCCATAAAAGTACATTCACCATTTGTACTTTTTCGGTCAACATAATCACCTGCATGGTCAGAATCCGCATACACAATAGTTTCTACCCCCGTCCCCTTAGGATACCATAATCCTAATTGAGTAGTACCCTTAATATATCTAAATATTCTTTTGATAGTATCTAGGTGTAAAGTTTTAGGGTTTTCTGGAAACCTAGCACATAGACATACACTAAACATGATATCCGGCAGACTAGCCTTAAGGTAGAGAAGACTACCAATCATGCCACGATATTTGGTGTTATCGACGGATTCACCGTCTTCATCTTTGGCAAGTTTGGTATCGCATGACATTGGTGTTCTTATAGGTTTAGACTCTTCTAATCCAAATTTCTTAAGCATTTCTTTTATGTATTTGGATTGATTAAAGAAGATACCATCTTTAAGTTATTTGATTTGTAGACCAAGAAAGAAACTTAATTCTCCCATCATACTCATTTCAAACTCATCATGCATGATTTTTGAGAAATCATCACACATGTCTTGACAAGTCGATCCAAATATAATATCATCCACGTATATTTGAATAATAATTATATGTGATTCCTTCTTCTTTGTGAAAAGTGTATTGTCAACTAACCCCATGGTATAGTCGTTTTTGATTAAAAATGATTTGATTCTATCATACAAAGCTTTTAGGGCTTGTTTAAGACAGTGGAGAGCTTTCTTTAGTTTGAACACGCGATTAGGTTTTTTGAAATCGATAAAGCCCAGAGGTTGGGCTACATTAACTTCTTCATTAATAAATCCATTTAGAAAAGTACTTTTAACATCCATTTGAAAAAGCTTAAGATCATGAGCACAAGCATAAGCAAGAAGTATTTTTATAGACTCTAATCTAGCTACGGGAGCATAGGTCTCATCAAAGTCTATGCCTTCTTGTTGGTTATATCCTTGAACAACAAGTCTAGCTTTATTTCTAGACACGACACCGTTTGCATCTAACTTGTTTTTATATACCCATTTAGTTCCGATTGTGGTTTGGTTTTTAGGTTGAGGGAAAAGTGTCCAAACATTGTTAGAAACCAATTTACTTAATTCTTCTTGCATAGCCATTACCCAACTTTCATCTTTTATGGCTTCTTGAGTGTTTTTAGGTTCTATGGTTGAGACAAAACAAAATAAAGTACTTTGATTTTGAACTTGAGATCTCAATGTTCTTTCATTTAACTTTCCTATAACCTTTTCGACGGGATGATGTTTAGACTCTATAATATTTATGATTTCATTGTTTAATGGTTTATCTTCTTTAATTATATTTTCCTTGATTTCTATGGCTTCAGTTTCGATTAACTCGTCATCGACAAGAGGTAGGGTAGCTTTAGGTGGACTTTCATCAAATTTTACGTATAATTGTCACACCCCCAAATTACCTATTTTGCAGCGGAATGGAATTCCCTGGGATTGACTGTCATAGCATCACAGTTATAGATATATTGAACGACCTCAAGTGTCGTTTGAAAAATACATCGTTTGATTTAATAAAATAATCAGAGTTTACAAAGTATAGGTCCCAAATGAAAATCAACTTGTGCGGAAATAAGTTTGTTACAATCCAAACGATGTTTTAAAATGTATAAATCCCATGTGTGACACGTCGTCACCACGACTCTATGATATGTCCATATGGATGCCATGAAGTGAATGCCTTAGATACCTGAGATAAAACATGCTAAAAAGTGTCAACACAAAGGTTGAGTGAGTTCATAGAGTTTGCGTTGAAATATAAAGCCTTTCAAAATCGTTTATGCAGCAAAGGCATTGCAAATCCACTCAGTTCCAAGTTCCGCCCATACAAAACTTGCAACCTGTGTGTTTACAATCCATTGCCAAAATATGTATACTTTATGTTCAAATGCATGATGTCAAATGAATTCACATAACAGTACATTACTTAATGTATCAATAATCAATTGATATAACACATATGAGTGTTGTTTCAAATAATCCCAAGACCTTTAGCTCAATAATAATCCCAAGACCTTTAGCTCAATAACAATCCCAAGACCTTTAGCTCAATAATAATCCCAAGACCTTTAGCTCAATAATAATCCCAAGACCTTTAGCTCAATAACAATCCCAAGACCTTTAGCTCAATAATAATCCCAAGACCTTTAGATCCATGATTTATGATATAGAATATGACTAAACATTCAATTCAGATAAACATATAGTTGCAAATAATCATGAATGTCATAAAAGTTGATGAGCAATTATCTCCCCCAAAGAGTTTAATAAAAGCATTAAAACAATTGAAAATGGGGCTATGAAAACTCACATGTTGCAATGATTATGATGACAAAAGTGGATACACCGAAATGTAGCGTGAATCTCTAAACTTGACCTATTATGAATGATATGATATGTAATAAGTCATGATGTAATGTTATGCATGCAATTCGGATGATATCTATACCACTTGTGAATTTGTGAAAATAATATTTCTCGTCGAGAAATAATCTTTTAACGTCTTGACCATTTTTAAATTACTCCAAATGTATTTACATTGAAATGATATCCAACGATAACCATTTAATGATTTATTAAGAAATTATAACTTTTCGTCGTAAAATAATGTCGTTGAAATATTCATGAAAGTGACTAAACGGCCTAGAAAAGCTAGTCTTAAAATGGTGTACGTCGAGTGTTAAGAAACGAACTCAACGGTTTTGGGAAGCTTGTATCATTGTCTCAAAGTTTTAGTGTTTAAGTTTTTATCCTAGAGGTCTCCATCACGGAGAAAAATATAGGTAATGTATGGTACTTGTGTCCCAAAATATTGTTTAAGGATGGTTTTCCGGCAAAGTTTAAGTGACCGTATCTTACTCGTTACAACTCCGCTTGACAAATGGTTTGACATTTTGAAAAATATGCTTAGCGATCTTACTTTTACTAGAAGACATCACTTTTTAAAAAGTATTTCGCCATTGTTAAAAACGACCTTCAACATGGTCCCTCGTTGCCGTAGTATGTGTTTAATAGAAAATATGTTAATTTTGCTAATAGAATTAAGTTACGGCAACTTTTTAAAATGTGAATAACTTTGTCGTTATAAGTCCGTTTTCTACGTTTAATATATCCACGGAATCGTGATAACATATACTAATATATTTTTGATAAGTCGACACATTTAGCAACGCTTAAGACTCATTTTTGACTCGTAAAAAGTCGAGACAGCAATGCTGAATTTTCTGGAACAAATAGTTTTCGTCGTCAAACTTCAAAAATTCATAACTTCTTCGTTATAGCTCCGTTTTAACCCGTTCAAGCGGCCACGTTTTCTTTTTAAAGTATATTTTCCAAATATCTAGCCCAAAATATTTTGCTTACTGTCGGATTTTCCAGATTTTCAAAATAAGGACAGACCCTTAATTAGACTTGTCGAAATGAGTTTTTCTCGCGCCAAACATATTCTAACCAATTCAAAACAACTCCGAAGCTATTCTAATCCTACCATACACCTTCTTAGGGTGTCATGGGTTCCTAGACATCACCAAGAGTGATAAATAACAAGGAGTAATTATAGGATGACATAAATATATATATAACTCAATGAAAAAGTGGTATAAACCTCATGAGAGTTGCATGTTTTCTCAAATATGATGAAATAAATATATCAATGAATATGAAATATGATGATGGATATGAAATGCTTACTAGTTACTTGATGAGGTTTATGAGAACAAAGGATTTTTTCCTAATCACCCAAGGTTTTTATTGCAAAACCTTAATCAAGAGTGATACTAGAGTGTGAATACTTGGTTAGAAAAATTTTATGATGATTCCTCTTCTTGGTCCCTTGGTTGCCAGTTCTTGATGAAGAGAGGAAGAAAGAAAATGGTTTTTGCACTTGAGAAATTATGTTTCTATGTGTTATGTCTTGAGTATAATACATTATATGTCCAAGATTTTTAAGAAATCTTATGTGACTCACCATATATATCGACACATATATGTAAAAGAAAAGAGTGGTGCATTTTTTTTTTGCTAATTAAATGTATAAGTGTAATAATATGTAAGTTACTTGAAGACTTGTGGTGAATTGTATGCACATTTGAGTATTTAGGGTAGCGTTAGATAAAAATAACTTTTAACAGGTCAAGATAAAATATATTGAAGTCATAAAAATTATAAAAATACATTTCTTGCAAAATTTGAGTGAAATAATAATTATCGTGTAGTATTTAAGAAAACCGTCGTAATTATATAAACATAACAATTTATATACGAAATAAATTGAAAACATCGGGTAAATTAATAATATAATTTTTATAGTCTTAAAATGAGTATAAAAATATATTAGGAATATTTTTGGAAATGTCGGATCAAATGTTCAAAATAATGTTTACGCGCTAGCGTTTATTTAATAGGAAAATAAACGTTTAATGAAAAATGCAAAACCATGCATAAATTAATATGATGATAATGATGCCAATGAAATATAGACTAAACCTAGCCTATATGAAATGTCCATGATGATATGTTCATGAATTCGCAGCTAAACCACTAAGGTTACGCGAATTTAATGTTCGTAAACATAGTTTACGATAAATGATAAATGATGAAGCATGAGTAATGTTTTGAAATATGACCTGAAAATACGAGTTGTCACATTAATGATTCTTCAACCTTCATGGTTTCTTTATTTAGTATTACGTATGCTTTACTATTAGGTGAGTATCCTATGAAAATATCTTCGGTTGATTTAGGATCAAATTTAGTTATATAATCTTTAGATAATCAAATTGGAGAATCATGGATGAAATAATTCATTTGAGAACTTCCACTCAGTATTCAAGAGAACGTACTTCGTTTGATCACTTACACTGGATGAAACAATTCAGATGTCTTGTAAACTAGTAGATCAAGTTGTACGAGCTTAGACTGCTCAAGGATCCAACAATAGCAAAAATAACAACAGTAGCGACAATAGTAATAAATGGTGATGGGATGTGGAAAGTGAGAACCTTTCGAGAAATAATGGCCCCAAATGAATGGCCAACAATTCAAATAAGCTCATGGGAGAGCTTATATGATGGATGATGGGGTATCGCACCCAATTTGTTAGTTCGAGACTGGATTAAGTCCATTAGCTCAAGAGTGTGTAACAAGTTCATTAGCTCAACAATATGGAATACTTAGACTTATGCGACTCGTGCTTAATCAAGTTCGTGGCAACAAAATTTTGTCCTTGAAACATCTTATTCTATCAGGTCGGCTTTCAAGTGACATTAACAAAATTCGTTAGCTCAACAAACGGTTCATGTTTGTAAGGATTTTTAACAACAAAAGTGATAACTTTAGAATGAAATTAGGTTGTTGGAATTAGGTCATAAAATTTTTTCTGAGTGGTAAAACACTATCATGTTTTCTAGATCTTTTCAAAGAATACTAGTGATTCTTCAGTTTGATTTCATACTCATGTCATATCGGATACAATTAAGCCCACTCATTTATAATTTGTTACTTACATAAAGAAGCGTCCCAATTTATGTAAGTAAGAAATTATAAACATATAGTTCGGCAATTTAAATTTTTTTAATTTAAATGAAAAGGCATCTCAGTCCATTTAAATAAGGATATTCCAAATCATTCTACTTAAGAATTTCTGACAGAACACTCATACTTAATCATTGAGTTACAATGTGACATATTATGAGACTTCAAAAGTATTCCAAGAGTATGGAATGACTTTTCACACTCATCTTCGAAGATGAGGAGTAAAATAATCAGAGAAAATCGACATAGCGTTCAAAAGAATTGGTGAGTTCATAGTTATGAAATAGTTTTCTCACAATGTTTGAGAAATAGATAAAACTATTGTGTATCTCTTAATGTCTAAGATATATTTAGGCTAATTGTGTATCTCACAATTCTTGAGATATATTTAAGTCCATTGTCTATCTCATGATGTTTGAGATATAAGGAAGACCATTGCATACTTACAATGTCTTAATAATAAATGAGACCATTGTACCAACTAAAATGTCTGAGAAAGTTTTGTAGATTACAAAATTGTATATGATCGGGGATATCTATTTGTGCCATAATGCCTTGGAATAGGCATATGCAGTTATGTTTAGTCAATCGTTTATATAAACAGTCTTTATATAAATAATAAAGTATTGTGTTAAAGAGTAGGGATGGTGCACAGAATGTTGAAGACAACAGTGATACGAGTCTAACTGTAATATGTAGTTATAGTCTAGGTTCATATGCATCCTGGTTCTCTATAACTGAAGCTCTGATACCAATCTGTAACACACTCAAAATTATTGCAGCGAAAGATTTTGTCACTAGGGTATTACTTCATAGTTCACAGAATAAGTTATAGAAAATGACTCTAAATTAGACGTTTTGAAATAAATTATCATTCAATTAAAATATCAGAGTTTACAAACAGGTCCCACAAGTTGTAATGTTTTTCGAATGATAATATATGCATCGTCTTCAAAATGTTTTTGGTGCGCCTTCACATGCCATGCCAGCTATATTCTTTTCGAACCTGAGAATAAACATGCTAAAAGTGTCAACACAAAGGTTGAGTGAGTACATAGGTTTTAGTTAAAGTAACAGCAGTGTGGACCACAAGATTTCAACAAGAACTGTAATTCAAATATGTTCATGTATTCCTATTGCACTAAGCTCATGAAACCGAAGCCTTGACAGTTAGTTATGTATCACCCCAACCAGGTGCTTTGCCCTACACCTGTACGACATCAAATGAAATGCGTCCGTTTTCTTGTTGGAGCGACCAACACGGACGGGGGAGTTTACCCCCAATAAATATATTCATAGCATTCGCGCTTACGCACACAAGAGTAATTAACAGTTCATGATTGTTGGGATTTTGTGGCAAATATGAAAACTCAGGAAATCAACAAATGTTTAATGTACTTGTGTCCAAATGTCAAACAACAAAGAGTTTATATATAAATGAGCATGTATTCTCCCCCAAAGAAATTCAGAATTAGTAAAAGTGGAGCTATGAAACTCACCTTGTAGATAAGCAATAGGTTTCGATGATATAAAGTGTATATCGAGAAGTCGCGAGCTTTAACGACAACCTAAAAAATAGTATTCACGTCTTAGATATTTATATATAACGAGATTATAAAAGTAATTATATAACTTTGACATTGTACATATTTTTGGATGTTTACAAAAATATGTGAGTTGGATTTTTATCCAAAATGTTAACTAGCCTTAGAGATAATTATTCTAAGATTGAGCAGAGATCCAATCTAATGAACACGTCTCAAAAACATGTTTCGGCTCATCAAACCCAAGCTAACCGTACGGCTTGACTATGGTTAAACAACTTGAGACAATAATCAAGGCGATACCTATGGCTATGTCTAAGTTAGAAGACCTTGAGACAACAGCCTTGGCTTAAACTTGGATTTTTTTTACCCTTAAGGAATCAAAATACCACTAAGGTTGCTTAGCCATTGTTGTTTTCCGGTCTACAACAAGTCCGGTTAATTTTTGTAGTTTTTAGCCATTGTTTTTCACTTTCTGCTTATGTGCACCCGAATTTTTGTAGAAAAAGTCATTCTGAGCAAATTTTGTGTTTTACACTTTTGATGATTCCCACCAAAAAAGGGTCAAAATACCATTTTAAAATCGCATCAGCAAGCTTTTGTTCCAGCACCATAGTTTCATCTAGTAAAACTTAACTAGGCATAACTTTTTAACCACAAGTCCTTTTTAAGTGTTTCATCTAGTAAAAGTCCAAATTCTTATTTTTATATTCTCTACCTGTTTCTTAAGTTTACTCAAGTCCAAGGTCTAAAGTTTACTTATAGTAAAAGCCAAACTTTCTCTACCTGTATTTCATTGCAGAAAGTTTGGTTGCACATTTAGTCCCGCCAAAACGACCGTAAGTTGAGTTTTACAACTTATTTTGACGTACGGCTTTCACCAAATTTCAATTTTAGGTCTTAGATACATTTCATAAAACTGGGCCAACTACCATAAATCACAAGAACCATGAGCGTTTTCAAAATGAAATCTGGTGTGCAGATTCTGACATGTTTCGCCATTTTGGCTCTCATTTACTCATCGGGATGAGTTATGAGGTGCGCCACCTGGCGAAACGACCGTAAGACATAGCTCTACAAGTATATCTAATTGAATTAACCTAAAAATTTATTGAGATGATTATTTTAATCAATCTTTGGGACTATTGTAAAATTCAGGTTCATGAAACATACCTTAGGCTTGTTTAAGCTTGCTTTCATTGATTAAACTTTATAAAACACTCACCAAATCATACTTATACCAATAAAATACATATTAGTCTAGTATCTATTACAACCATATTGAAAGACATGGAAAATAAATAATCTTACAATGAAAACTGATAGAGAATTACAAGAACAACAACTATCAATCAACCTAACTCTCCTACTCTTTAATCCTTGTCTTGAATATTCAACAAAACTTTACTTCAACCTTATAAAACCCTTATTATAACCCTTGTAAGATCTTCATAAGCTCAGCCCCTAAGTAGCTTGATAATCTTCTAATTTAACCAAGGAATCTCCAGAACAACTCAAGAATACAAACTAGCTACCTACACCCTTCACTATTGAGTTATAATTTGTAGCTAACATTAGAATGAAATGGTTATTGAGTTTGCTTTGTGGTTCAGCCATTGAGAAAGACAAGAGAGATGTATACATTTTTGTTTTTCATCAAAGTTGCATGTAAATAAAACTAATGATATTTTAGGTGTTTAATTTGCAAGGGTGTGAAGACACATGTCCTTGCTATGGACATGTGTATATGGCATGGCATAAGAGTGGTGATGATATATTTAATACAAATATCATCATTAAACCTTTTTTATATTTGTGATATTTGCCTAAGTTTTGTTAACGACAAAAGTAAATTTAATTTTTATAAAGCTTAAAGCTTGTCAAGTTTAAATATATTAAAACAAGCTTTTTCAAATAATATCTTCATCACTCAATCATTTACATTGTGATTAATCATATCTTGATATGACTCTAAACCATAATGTATGGTTGGAGTTTTTAGAATGTTTTGGTTTCTTAAAAACTAAACATTACATATGTATTTACATATTTCTAAAATTAGAAAAACAAACACATGACATCATGTGATGCGTCATTAAAATCATTGGAAGATTTCACTAGATATTTCGTGTAGATTTAGGCTCTACATGTCTTACACAATCTTGCATAGATATGGTTGACTTTGGCAAGATTTTGAGATCTTGATGTCAGACCTCGACGGCACCATAAATTAACACGGGCGGAACCCTTTTAAGGGTTCCGTGGTCCGTGGTGCTTGCTGAGTGTTTTGGCTATAAATAGCAAAGCCAAACCAAGTAGTTTTTCAACCCTTTATATCAGACTCTCATACATTCCTTCTCTCTAACCTTTCTAACTCAGTTTCATATCATATTAGTGATCTCTTTTGTAGCAAAGAAGATCAAGTAACATTCAAGCTTCAACAAGAAGTTGGAAGTCTTGTTTGTTTGTTGTTGTATTATCTTATGTTGATTCATACTTCATTGTTGTGCCAAACCATCATAATCTTGTGAGTGTGAGTGGTTAGTATTTTAGTCCTTAAAATACATTGTGTGTGGGAGTGGTTGTACCCTTGAAAAGAACTCGACATTTAGCTTAGTGTCGGAAATAGTGTGTAAGCCAAGTGTAAAGTTTTCTCCGCCAGTGAAAGGAGCTTGTTGACTAGTGAAGTTAAACTCTCGAGTGTGAGACTTGGGGAGCGGAGTAGGGCAAGCAAAAAGAGTCCTTGTAGACCAAGCCACTATAAACAACTTGTTGTGGTTTGATTGTTTCTTTCCTTATCTACTCTTCTTATATTGTTTACATATAACCATAACATATCTAAGATCAACATCAATTGATCTTTCAATAAGTTTCAAAACAAAGTTTTTAATTGGTAAACTATTCAACCCCCCTTCTAGTTTTCCATAATTGGTACCAGAGCCTCGTTTCTCAAGAATTTCTAAAATATATTGTATTTTATAAACTTGAAATGATCCATGTATTCTGAAAACTTTAAAGAAGGGCAATCTATGCAAAGACCACCACTCTTTGAAACTAATGGATTTATCTATTGGAAAAACCATTTTGAAACATATGTAAAATCAAAAGATATAAATCTTTGGTTTGTTATTGTTAAAGGGGATTTTAGTTCTACAACAAAAGATATTTATGTTGATAAACAAAAGAAATTAATTGCTAAAAATAATGATGCTAAAAGGATGCTTTATAATGCTTTGCCTAGAAAAGAATATGAAAGAATTTTTATGTGTGAAACCGCCAAAGATATTTGGGAATCTTTGATTGTTACACATCAAGGAAATTCACAAGTCAAGGATAACAAAATTGATCTTCTTGTTCAACAATATGAACAATTTGTTATTCCTGAAGATGAAACCATTGATTGTGGCTTTGCTCGCTTTAATACTATTATTACATCACTTAAAGCACTTGATGAATCTTTTCGTAGTAATGTTGAATCGATATACTCTGACCAAACTAACTATGTAGCTTGTAAGGGCTTACAACCTCGGATAAATCCTAAGTTACTAACAATGAAACACTGAATTACTTTACTAAGTATGCAGAAACTACTTCAATAAAGCTAAGAAGAATAACTTTAAACTTCAACGATTTTATTAATACTTTTGAACCTGCTTGATACACAGATTCACTAACAACCTTAATAACTCTAATATCAAACTTGATAAACTCTAATATTCTCTAATATTGTGTATGCATTCGTTTTTTTAAAGTCGTACCTCTAATGCCAATCTAGGGGTCCTTTTATAGGCATAAGGAATACCCTAGTCGGTTTACTATTACAATCCTTGTACGACAAGTAATACTAAAACTAAACTAAGAATATTCTAGAATTACAAAGCTTTCCATAAACGATATGGTAGTTCTTTGGCTTTGCAGTACTTTGATGTTGAGCAGTACTTTGACTTTCATTAAGCAGTACTTTGACTTTCTTCAGTACTTTGACATTTTATATCCCAACAATCCTCCCCTAACTTGAATTCTACTTGCTTGATTTCAAGTTCCTTTGTATCTATATCTTTAACATCTTTGTCTTCAAGGAAAGATTGTATCTTTATCTTCAGATTTATTTTGTACTCTCTGTGCTTGCATTATCATCATCAAAGTAGTCTTTATAAGCAATTCTTTTCAGCAACAATCAACAATCTTCATTTTTTCAGCTACTCAGCAACATATGGCAAATTGTACATCAGATCATAAAGTTTCATACTATTCTCATCACTTCCAAGTGTGTAAACTATTGTGAGAGGTGAATCATTGAAAATTTAATGGATTTTGATGTCTCTTTACCAAGCCATTAACTCTGGAGTAGCCAATGTTTAGGTGTATAAAACCATGGTACATTGATAACCATATGATTTTTAGCAAATCATCAGCTATCAACGAATTTGTTTTGTCTTTACCAAAAGCCGTACCCTATTGGACTAGTTAGTTCTTGCAACCATGGTGAACTAATTACCATATAAATGGTTTTTCCACAGCCTTTACCACAAGCCATTTTCTTGTGGGCTAGCCAACTCTTCACTTTTGCAGATATGGTGAGTTGATTACCATACAACTTATTAGCAAGTTGTCAACCATAAATGGATTTGAGATATCTTTACCAGAGCCGTTTGCTAATGGATTAGCCAGTCCTTTTGTTAAACATGGTGGACTGATAACCTTTTGTTGTAACCATCTCAAAAACCATTTGTTGCTGTTAACTTTTGTTTCAAAATATTTTGCACTTAACAAAAGTTTGCTTATTTTCTAAAAATCTTTTACTGGTTTTGTGCTGCAAGCAGTACTTTGGATAAAGTACTGTTTGTCCAGCAGTACTTTAAATAAAGTACTGATTTTTCAAAAATTTATATATTTAAGAACCATACCAGTATTTATGCATCATCATCAGCCATAGTTGTCCATTTGATAAATAATTCAATGACCATAAGGGCTGTTTCATTCTCCTCTTCAACCTCCATACCATGATCTAGCATTCTTCTCATAAGATCTGTTGTAAGTGGATATCTTCTTTCTGCTAACATATGAATCATGGTTCCATCTTCTAACTCCAAAACATGCACTCCTGATTCTTCAAAGAATCTCCAGCTAGTAATATCCCAAACTTCTTGGTTGTTCCAGATTTCACCAGTGCTTGTTTCTTCTGTCTCCCAGATAGTTATCAGATCTCCCAGCAAGACTAAGCCAACTCCTTTTGAAGGAATATGCTCAAAATACTCTTGCACTAGTTGATATAGGTGAAACAGATCCTCTCTATCTATCATGTGCAGTATATCCCATAGCAAATTAAATACTCTAAAGCTTTCATCTTCTCTATGGAACATCAGATAGTCTCCATCCTTTGATTCTACAACTTCAAAAGTAGACATCTTAGACTTCTTTGCTGCAACATCTTTGGACTTAGGATGCTCAAAATCTACAACTCTTAGATAATTCCTCAGCTCATCAACTGTATCTGATCTCAATTCTACCTTCTTTGATGGTTGTTCATCACCAGTTGTTCTCTTTATCTTTAAGCTCCTTTTCCTTGCATCCTCATTCTGTTTTTCATCATCCTTAAAAGAAATAATACCTTAAACTTGCTTTTGATATGCTTCTCTAGCAACATCATATAAATCTTTCATCTCTAAATATTTCAGCTTCTGTAATCCAGTATATCCTTGACCTTTCAGATATGCCATCATGGCATTTCTTTCCTTAGCAATACTAGATGGTCTTAATGGTATAACTGCTGGCTTTTCTGGTATAGCAACTTCAACATCCAATTCAGCTTGTAGCTTCCTAGCAGCTTCTTCATTCTTAGCCACTTCAATAGCTCTTAATTCTGCCAAAGTCAGCTTCTTCTTTTTCTTTGTTTCAACCAGTTTACCTTTACCTTTGTCTTTAGGATCCAAAGTAGGTTGAGAAGCTTGAGGTTGTTCTTTAACTCCAGGAATACTAACACCTCTTGGTCTTGACAAGTTTTGCAATATCTGAGCAACAGTCTCATCATCACTAGCAATATGCTCAACTTTAGGTGTATCAGCTTCCTCTTCTTGTAAAACTGTTGAAGGACCAGCTTCTTCTTCAAAATCTAGGATCCTTGGTGTAATTAGCTCTTGTCTATATGTTCCTTGAAGAGCAGCAGTACCTTGATCACCAGCACCTTTATCATCGGTACTTTGTACACCAGTACTTTGAAGTCCAGTACCTTGAGGCTAAGTACCTTGAGGCTCAGTTTGCTCAGTTTCTTCGTCATCAAGATTCTTAGCTTCTTGATCTTCAAAATGTTCAGCATCTTCATTCAAATTTACTTGCTCCAAATTCCTCCCCAATTGGAATGAAGACGTCTTGTGAACCTTCTTACCTTTAGAAGCCTTCTTAAACTTCTTTCCTTTCTTCTTCTAAGACTTAACCCACAATCTGTGATTTTGAACTAATGGCCATACAAAGTTCTTCAAACTTCTAAACTTGTTGTTCAACTTCATCAGTTGTGTAGCTTGGGCTTTATAATGTTTCTTTAATCGCAATAGCTCCCTTGTTAATGCATAGTTATCCAGAACTAGACCCTCAGAAGCCATATCTCCCTCATCTCCTCCAGATGTTTGAGACCCATCTTTGGAAGTATAATTATTGGGAGAGGATGGTGGGTTGACCTATGGTTCTGAATCACAATGAGCAATATCTTGTTGAGATGCAGTACCTTGTGGTGAAGCAGTACCTTCCCTTGAAACAGAAGGTTCATGCTCTTCAGTTTCAATGCACTATCTCCATCATGTGAGCTGTTAATGGGGTATCCCTCCCAGAGAATTTGTCACTCTTCCTAGCCATGAAAGTGAACACCTTTGGTGGTTGCACAACAACTGGTAGCAAGCTGGAAGGTTTAGGCTCATCCTTAGGCTGTTTGTTCAAGAATAATTGGACAAATCTTGGGTACATTAACCATGGTGAACCATAGGAGATATGAGATAGCATACCATCTAAAATCATTCTGGAAAAGTTAAAGAGTTGATTGGTAGCTAATCCCACTAAGGCCGAGGCTATATTTGAACCAAATTGTTCCCATGAAGTACTCTTGGGACTTAAAAAATGTAGTAAAACATGGACTAGATACTTCCATTGGGGGCTGAATAAGGGTTTCTTAAAGGTTGTTTCAGTGAGAGATCCTTCATACCCAATATCCCTTAGTGTATCCCAAAGAAGTTGTTTGTCAAAACGAATAGCTCCCTCTGCATCATCAAACATTAAATCTTCCCTAATCGAAGATTCAGTAACTCTAACCATCTTCCCAGAAACTTTAGCCTGAATGTAGGATTCATCATCTTCCATATGAGATCTAGCAGTTTCCCAAAATTGATGAATCCAGGGCTCAATAACATCAAGTTCGACCAAAAAAGCATAATCGATGGATGATGTCACACCCCCAAATTACCTGTTTTGCAGCGGAATGGAATTCCTGGGGGTTGACTGTCATAGCATCACAATCACAGTTATATTGAACGACCAAAAGTGTCGTTTTAGAAACACATCGTTTGATATTAATATAAAACATACAGAGTTACAAAATAGGTCCCAAAAGTTGATAAAGTTTGTGGAAATATAAGTTTATTACAAGTCCAAACGATGTTTTGAAAAGAAAACCATAATATACAATGATATGTGTCGACGCCGCGACACTATGAGGGTTCCTTACTCGTGCCATGATGCGAATGTCTAGTTACCTGAAAATACATTGCTAAAACGGTCAACACAAAGGTTGGTGAGAAATCATAGGTTTATGAAAAAAAAAATTTATACGACCACACAAGTATAGACCATATATGACAAACATGCCACACAAAAATGTTACAATTGCTATAAGTCCATGACACCGAAACTAGACTGATGTTCGCCCCAACAGAGTGTTTGCCAAACATCTCAAATAATGATATTAAATGAAATGCATCCGTTTAACCAGTTGGAATCCACCAACCCGGATGGAGGAGTCACCCTCGATAGATCTATCCACTCACCCTCGCTTCTATGAAATTAACTGTTCATGTTATATAATGGGGACATTCAATTGGCATGAGGTAACTTAAGCAATGTAATGAATTTGATATACTTGGTATCGTAATAAAAATGATGTGCAATGTATTCTCCCCCGTAGGTTTGAAAATAAGTATAAACGTATACAACGGGGCTATGAAAACTCACTTGATGAATTGATGCGATGACAAAAGTGTGTACACCGAAATGTAGCGTGAATCTCAAAACTCGACCTATTATGAATGATATGATACATAATAAGTTATGATGTAATGTTATGCATGCAATTCGGATGATATCTATACCACTTATGAATTTTTGAAAATAATACTTTTCGTCGAAAAATATAATCTTTTAACGTCTTGACCATTTTTAAATTACTCCACATGTTTTTACGTTGAAATGATATCCGACGATAATCATTTAGTGATTTATTAAGAAATTATAACTTTTCGTCGTAAAATAATGTTGTTGAAATATTCATGAAAGTGACAAAACGGCCTCTAAAAAGCTAGTCGTAAAATGGTGCACATCGAGTATTAAGAAACGTACTCAATGGTTTTGGGAAGCTTGTATCATTATCTCAAAGTTTTAGTACATGAGTTTCCATCCTAGAGGTCTCGAACATAAAGAAAAATAAAGGTTAAGTATGGTACTTGTGTCCCAAAATATAGTTTAAGGATGGTTTTCGGCAAATTTTTAAGTTACCGTAATTAATTCATTACAACTCCGCTAGTCAAACGGTCGGACATTTTGGAAAATATACTTGGCAAACTCACTTTTACTAGAAGACATTACTTTATAAAAAGTTCTACATCATTGTTAAAAACAACCTTCAACATGGTCACTTGTTTTGCCGTAAAACTTGCCTATTAGAAATTGACTAGTTTTTCTTATATATTAAAGTTACGACAACTTTTGTTAACGGGTATAATTTAATCGTTACAAATCCGCTTTCTACGTTTTAAAGGTCCTTAGCTTTGTATCAAAGTATACTAGTATATTTTTGATAAGTCGACATAATTTATAACGCCTAAGTTTCATTTTTGACTCGTACAAAATAAATATAACATGCTGAAATTTCCAGAAAATTATAGTTTTCGTCGCCAACTTGAAAAATTCATAACTTCTTCGTTATAGCTCCGTTTTAATCCGTTCAAGTGGCCACGTTTTCGTTTTAAAGTGTATTTTCTAATTATCTAGGCCAAAAATTTTTACCTACAATCGAATTTTCCAGATTATGAAAATAAGGACAGACCCTTTTGCAAACTTGTCGAAATGAGTTTTTCTCGCGCCAAACCTATTCTAACCCATTCAAAACAACTCCGAAGCTATTCTAATCCTACCATACACCTTCTTAGGGTGTCATGGGTTCCTAGACATCACCAAAAGTGATTTATAACAAGGAGTAATTATAGGATGACAATATATATATAACTCTTCAAATCAATGAAAAAGTGGTATAAACATCATGAGACTTGCATGTTTTCTCAAATAAAATGAAATGACCATAACAATGAATATGAAATAAAAACATGAATATGGATGCTTACTAGTAACTTGATGAGGTTTATGGACAATGGATTTTTCCTAATCACCTTAAGTTTTTATTGCAAAACCTTTACAACAAGTGATACTAGAGTGTAAAAAAAACCTTGTCTTGAAAATTTTGATGAAATCCTCTTGGTCTATGTGGTTGCCGGTTTTGGAGAGAAAGAGAGGAAGCAAATGGGTTTTTGATCTTTTACTTGTGGATAATAAGTGAATGTGTTGTGATATTATGAGTATAATACATATACTTACAAGAGATATTTTGCAAATAAAATGGCTCACCCCCCCTTGTCGACAAGGGGGATATTAGTCATGCTAATACAATTTTTTTTTTATTATAATGTATAAGTGTAGATATATGTAAGTAACTTGAAGACTTGTGGTGAATTAAATACACATTTGAGTATTTAGGGTAGCGTTAGATAAAAATAACTTTTAACGGGTCAAGATAAAATATTTTAAGGTCATAAAAATTATAAAATACATTTCTTGCAAAATTTGAGTGAAATAATAATTATCGTGTAGTATTTAAGAAAAACGTCGTAATTATATAAATATAACAATTTAGTTACAAAATAAATTTAAAACACTGGGTAAACTAATAATAATATTTTTATAAACTTAATATGAGTATAAAAATATTTTGGAATAATTTTTGAAAGTAATGGATCAATTGTTCAAAATAATTAATTACGCGATAATGTTTATTTAATATGAAATTATACGGTTAATGTAAAAATGCAAAACCATGAATGAACTAATATGATGATAATGATGATAAAGATATGTAGACTAAACTTAGTCCATATGAAATGTCCTCGATGATTATATATGAATTCACAGCTAAACCATTACGGTGACGTGAATTTGATGCTCGTAAACCTATTTTACGATAAATGATAAATGATGAAGCATGAGTAATGTTTTGAAATATGACCTGAAAATACGAATTGTCACATTCGCCCATCCAAAAAGGAATTCAGTCCCTGAATTCAGTCCTTGTCGGATCCTACATTGTTGTCGGTGAAAAGATGAGGATATTTGAGGCGCATCTGGTCTTCCCGTTCCCAAGTAAACTCAGGACCTCTTCGAGAATTCCAGCGAACCTTCACAATAGGAATACGACTTTGTTTCAACTGCTTGACCTCGCGGTCCATGATTTCTACAGTTTCCTCCACGAAATTGAGTTTATCGTCGAGTTGAATTTCTTCCAATGGAATAATGAGTGATTCGTCTGAAAGACATTTCTTCAGATTTGAAACGTGAAACGTGTTGTGTACATGACTAAGTTCTGTCGGAAGATCAAGTCGATAAGCTACAGGGCCGACTCTGCTCAAAATTTTGAATGGCCCAATGTACCTCGGTTCAACTTCCCGCATTTTTCCAAATCGTACCACGCCTTTCCAAGGCGATACTTTCAACATCACTTTGTCGCCGACTTGAAATTCTAACGGTTTGCGTCTAACATCTGCGTAACTTTTCGTCGACTCCTGGCGTTCTGAGTCTATCTCGGATTTGGACTATCTTTTCTGTTGTTTCCGTACCATTTCTGGCCCAGTGAGTTGTGCGTCTCCAACCTCGGCCCAACAAACAGGTGATCGGCATTTTCGACCATAAAGTGCCTCGAATGGTGCCGCTTTTATACTGGTGTGATAACTATTGTTGTACGAGAATTCAATCAATGGCAAATGGTTAGCCCAACCATTTCCAAAATCAATCACACATGCCCTCAGCATATCTTCTAATGTTTGAATTATCCTTTCACTTTGAACATCGGTTTGTGGATGATATGCTGTGCTCATCTCTAATTTGGTTCCAAATGAATCTTGTAGTGATTTCCAGAAGTTTGAAGTGAATCGACTATCTCTGTCGGAAATGATGGAAATTGGTGCTCCATGCCTTGAGACTATTTCCTTGACATAAAGTCTAGTGAGTTGTTCCATGGAATAAGTCTCTCTAATTGGTATGAAATGAGCTGATTTGGTAAGATGATCGACGATTACCCATATAGCATCGTAACCTCCCGATGTCTTTGGAAGTTTCGTGACAAAGTCCATTGTAATGCGTTCCCTTTTCCATTGGGGAATCTCTGGTTGTTGGAGTAATCCTGAAGGTTTCTGATATTCGACTTTTACTTTAGAACAAGTAAGACATTTCCTCACATACGTGGCAATCTCCGCTTTCATGTTCGGCCACCAATAAAGTTTCTTGAGATCCTGATACATCTTATCAGATCCTGGGTGAATAGAATACTTTGACTTATGCGACTCATGAATAATCAATTCTCGTATCCCGCCATAAAATGGTACCCACATTCTATCCTTGAAGCATAATACTCCATCTGCTCTCTTTACAAAGCCATTTGCATTTTCAGGCATACCATAAAGATTTTCACTTGGTCGGTTTACCTCCTTAAGTGCTTCGATTTGTGCCTCGAGTATTTTTTATGGTAAAGGTGAACTGATCGTCATTCCTAATGATCGAACTCTTAAAGGTTTGGGTCTTTCTTTCCTGCTAAGAGCATCAGCCACAACATTGGCTTTTCCCGGATGATACTTGATTTCACAATCATAATCGCTGAGTAATTCCAACCAACGACGTTGCCTCATGTTAAGTTCCTTCTGATCAAGAACGTATTGTAAACTCTTGTGGTCCGTAAACACTGTGCACTTTGTACCGTAAAGGTAATGTCTCCAAATCTTGAGTGCAAAAACTACGGCCCCCAACTCAAGATCATAAGTTGTCGAGAAGCATAAGCTATCACCTTCTCGTTTTGCATTAATACAGCTCCAAGCCCTTTATGTGAAGCATCGCAGTATACAACGAAGTTCTCAATTCCTTCGGGTAATGCCAAAATTGGCGCACTGCAAAGCTTTTGCTTCAACAACTGAAAAGCAGCTTCTTGTTTCTTTCCCCATTCGTACCTCTTGTTTTTCTGTGTCAACTTGGTCAAAGCCTTAGCTATCTTTGAAAAACCTTCGATGAATCTTCGGTAATACCCGGCAAGTCCTAGAAATTGTCGGATTTCTGTAGGATTTGTTGGAGTAGCCCAATCTTTTACAGCTTCAATCTTTGCAGGGTCTACTTGTAATCCTTGACTATCAATGACATGACCAAGAAATTGTACTTTGCGATTCCAAAAATCACACTTCGAAAATTTGGCATACAACTTCTCATTCTTGAGTAGTCCTAAAATCGTTCTCAAATGCCCTTCGTGCTCTTCTTTGCTCTTTGAGTAAATCAATATGTCGTCGATGAATACTATAACAAACTTGTCCAAATACGGTTTGCATACCCTATTCATGAGATCCATGAATACTGCAGGTGCATTAGTTAATCCGAACGGCATTACTTGAAACTCATAATGTCCATAACGTGTTCTAAACGCTGTTTTCGGAATATCCTCCTCCCGTACTCTAAGTTGATGATAACCTGACCTTAGGTCAATCTTTGAATAGATACTAGAGCCTTGTAACTAATCGAACAAGTCGTCGATTCTGGGGAGTGGGTAACGATTCTTCATCGTTAACTTGTTCAGCTCTCTATAATCTATACACATTCTGAAAGATCCATCTTTCTTCTTCACAAACAAGACCGGTGCTGCCCAAGGCGAGGAACTTGGCCTAATGAATCCCTTGTCTAAAAGTTCTTGCAACTGATTAGACAAATCTTGCATTTCTGATGGTGCTAAACGGTAAGGTGCTCGCGCAATTGGTGCAGCTCCGGGCACTAAGTCAATATGAAATTCTACTTGAGGTGCCGGTGGGAGTCCTGGCAAGTCTTCGGGAAAGACTTCAGGAAATTATCGAGCAATAGGTACATCCTCAAGTCGCTTCTCCTCCGACTTCTTCTCGGTTATATGTGCTAAGAAAGCAAAACAACCTTTCTTTATGTACTTCTCCGTTTTGATGCATGATATAATACTGAGTCTAGTTCCACTTCGTTTCCCATGAATGATCAAAGTTTCGCCGTTGTAAGGAAGATGAACAACTTTTTCATCACAAATGATTCTTGCACGATGTTTGGATAACCAATCCATACCAATGATGACGTCGAAACTACCAAGTTCTACGGGCATAAGGTCTATATTGAAGGGATGATTTAGAAAATTGAGTGTACAACCACGGACAATGGTGTTGGTGCTAATTAAGTTACCATTAGCTAATTCAATGTTGTATGATGTGTCTAATGTGGTTGGTTTGATATTGAGTAAAGGTGCAAATATAGTGGACACAAAACTCTTATCGGCTCCCGAATCAAATAAAACTGATGCATAACGATTATTGATAAGGAACGTACCCGTGACGACATTCGGGTCCTCCCTAGCTTCTCCACCTCCCATGACATAGGATCTTCCTTGTGCCATTCCTCCTAGATTCTTGTTTCCTTGATTCCTTCCCTTTGGACACTCACTCTTGAAGTGTCCCCTTTCTCCACAACCAAAACATGTCACTGGTGGTTTTTGATTTTCCCCCGTAGCTAGCATCTTGCATTCCCTAGTTTGATGTCCCACTTTCTTACAATTCCCGCATGGTTCAGGACAACGTCCCGGCTTGTGATGACTAGAACACATCTCACACTTAGGCAAAATCCCCGTGTACCCCTTTTTCTCCTTTGGACCTGCAACATAGGCCTTTGCAACCTCTTGCCTCTTAGGTGGTTGTTGAGTAACATTTCCACCTCTGTTGTTGTCCCACTTCCGTTTGTTGTTGTTATTGTTGGTGTAATTGTTTCGGTTATTGTTGAAATTGGAGCGGTTGTTGGTATTGTTGTTTCGGTTGGTGTTGGCGATGTTGCTTCTCTTCACTACTTGCGCCATGAGCTTTTGAGTCACTCGAATGGATTCCTCAATCGTTTGCGGATCAAAAGAAATCACGTCTCCTTGAACAACCTGGGGAAGTCCCCCGATGAAAGCCTCCAGTAGCTTTTCATTATCCGAAACCATAGATGGGCATAACGCGGCCAATTCTTGGAACCTTCGAATGTAAGTATCAATATCATACCCAATAGTTACCAGTTCATAGAATTCGGTCTCCAACTTCTTCACCTCCGTACGCGGACAATACTTCCTCGTTAGCAACCTTTTGAATTGCTCCCGGGTGAGCTTGTACGCATTTTCCATTCCCATTGGTTGAGCATACGAATTCCACCATGACATTGCCCCATCAAGTAGTGTACTTGTAGCAAACTTAACCTTGCTATCCTCCGGGCAATTACATAGCAAAAACACAGATTCCATTTTCTCGAACCATCTAACCATGGCAGTTGCCCCTTCAGTACCCTTGAACTTAGTGGGATCTCCACTTTTGAAATCCTTATACGTACAACTTCTAACTCCGGACCCTCCTGCAATGCATGCAGCAACAGTATGTCTAGCGGCCTCGGAAGTTGCTGCAGCCTCAGCAGCAGCCGCCACCGATGCTCTCTCAGTCCTTAATGCCTCGGCTATGCTATCGTTCACATACTTCTGCATAGCAGCTTGTGTCAATTCAGTTGTGGCTTTCTTTGGCGCCATTGCTCTTCAAAACCATAAGATGAAACAATTATGAGTACTCGTAAGTAGAAACAAACATTACACATATATATCCACAACCACAACATGCATAATATAAATGAAATCACAACGGAACAACCACGAAATATCACAAATATAATCACAACACACGTGGATAATATACATGAAAATTTCGGCCTTCATGGACCGATATCATAGATAGTAAAACCATTCCTACATAGTTGAGTCAACACTTGATATTTTGTTTGTACAACAACCAAAAGACAGCAAGTTCTTTAAACTATGTCACATACCTTGTGACTAGGATAATAGTAAATAAAAACTATACATGATAAAAGTCTACACTAGGCACCTCCTGGTGCTCCGCCAGCTCGATCCTGTAGATCTCGAACCTGTGCAACCAAACTAGCAACCAAACCCCTCAACTCGCTAATCTGACCATGTGCGGTAACCATGCTCTCACGTGCTAATGCCAACTCCCGACGCTGAAGTTCGTCCTGTGCCATCTCGGCTCTGTCATATAACTCAGGCATCTCCTGACTCAACTCAACAATATGCCTCCGGTTCTCTAATTGTCTAGACTCTAAACCCTGGTGTGCCAAATCAATCGAAACTCTACCTATCACGAGGCCGTCAACCTCCTCCTCAATGGTCTCCACTCGATCCAATGACAATTCCTCCAACTGTCCTAACATCCTATCAATCTGAACTTGTTGGCTATCAATACGTGCCCCTAATGTCTCAGTGGAAGGCTGTCTAGCAGCAGCAGCCTTTGAGCTCTCACCTATCTCAAACCTAGCTGGTGGTTTGGGCTCTGTAGAGGGTGATGCAGGGATGTCAAAACATGCACGCTTTTTGAGCGGCAAGTCCAACGTAGGTATAGGCTCCCTAAGATAATATGATGAAGATGATGATGATAAAAGTGGTGATGGTGGGTGAATCGGACCATGTGTAGGGCTAACAGGTGGTGTAGGTGCGACTTCGCCCTCCTCAAAGGGTTCGGTCTCAGTGTCAGTCACTATAAGTGGTAAGTCTGAAGTAGAGCCAATAGAAGATAAAACTACAGTGTGTGATAAGGCATCGTTCATGTTCGTGTCGGATGAGACATCCTCCATGTTCGTGTCAGATGATATAGGGATAGGGTCGGAATCTGAAGACATCTCTGTGACAACCGATGTAAAATATAAGTAAATAACTCGAATAAAATGTATATGAATCCGCAAGTAAAGTGAACATGCACTTATGATGAAATGATGAGATGCTATGATGATGTAGTTATAGTCTAGGGTCAATGATGCAACCTAGTTCTCTATAACTGAAGCTTTGATGCCAATCTGTCACACCCCCAAATTACGCTTTGCAAATGAATGGAATTTTGGGGTTGACTGTCATAGCATCACAATCACAGTTATATTGAACGACCAAAAGTGTCGTTTTAGAAACACATCGTTTGATATTTATATAAAACATACAGAGTTACAAAATAGGTCCCAAAAGTTGATAAAGTTTGCGGAAATATAAGTTTATTACAAGTCCAAACGATGTTTTGAAAAGAAAACCATAATATACAATGATATGTGTCGACGCCGCGACACTATGAGGGTTCCTTACTCGTGCCATGATGCGAATGTCTAGTTACCTGAAAATACATTGCTAAAACGGTCAACACAAAGGTTGGTGAGAAATCATAGGTTTATGAAAAAAAATAATTTATACGACCACACAAGTATAGACCATATATGACAAACATGCCACACAAAAATGTTACAATTGCTATAAGTCCATGACACCGAAACTAGACTGATTATGATGTTCGCCCCAACAGAGTGTTTGCCAAACAACTCAAATAATGATATTAAATGAAATGCATCCGTTTAACCAGTTGGAATCCACCAACCCGGATGGAGGAGTCACCCTCGATAGATCTATCCACTCACCCTCGCTTCTATGAAATTAACGGTTCATGTTATATAATGGGGACATTCAATTGGCATGAGGTAACTTAAGCAATGTAATGAATTTGATATACTTGGTATCGTAATAAAAATGATGTGCAATGTATTCTCCCCGTAGGTTTGAAAATAAGTATAAACGTATACAACGGGGCTATGAAAACTCACTTGATGAACTGATGCGATGACAAAAGTGTGTACACCGAAATGTAGCGTGAATCTCAAAACTCGACCTATTATGAATGATATGATACATAATAAGTTATGATGTAATGTTATGCATGCAATTCGGATGATATCTATACCACTTATGAATTTTTGAAAATAATACTTTTCGTCGAAAAATATAATCTTTTAACGTCTTGACCATTTTTAAATTACTCCACATGTTTTTACGTTGAAATGATATCCGACGATAATCATTTAATGATTTATTAAGAAATTATAACTTTTCGTCGTAAAATAATGTTGTTGAAATATTCATGAAAGTGACAAAACGGCCTCTAAAAGCTAGTCGTAAAATGGTGCACATCGAGTATTAAGAAACGTACTCAATGGTTTTGGGAAGCTTGTATCATTATCTCAAAGTTTTAGTACATGAGTTTCCATCCTAGAGGTCTCGAACATAAAGAAAAATAAAGGTTAAGTATGGTACTTGTGTCCCAAAATATAGTTTAAGGATGGTTTTCGGCAAATTTTTAAGTTACCGTAATTAATTCATTACAACTCCGCTAGTCAAACGGTCGGACATTTTGGAAAATATACTTGGCAAACTCACTTTTACTAGAAGACATTACTTTATAAAAAGTTCTACATCATTGTTAAAAACAACCTTCAACATGGTCACTTGTTTTGCCGTAAAACTTGCCTATTAGAAATTGACTAGTTTTTCTTATATATTAAAGTTACGACAACTTTTGTAAACTGGTATAATTTAATCGTTACAAATCCGTTTTCTACGTTTTAAAGGTCCTTAGCTTTGTATCAAAGTATACTAGTATATTTTTGATAAGTCGACATAATTTATAACGCCTAAGTTTCATTTTTGACTCGTACAAAATAAATATAACATGCTGAAATTTCCAGAAAATTATAGTTTTCGTCGCCAACTTGAAAAATTCATAACTTCTTCGTTATAGCTCCGTTTTAATCCGTTCAAGCGGCCACGTTTTCGTTTTAAAGTGTATTTTCTAATTATCTAGGCCAAAATTTTTTACCTACTGTCGAATTTTCCAGATTTTGAAAATAAGGACAGACCCTTTTGCAAACTTGTCGAAATGAGTTTTTCTCGCGCCAAACCTATTCTAACACATTCAAAACAACTCCGAAGCTATTCTAATCCTACCATACACCTTCTTAGGGTGTCATGGGTTCCTAGACATCACCAAAAGTGATTTATAACAAGGAGTAATTATAGGATGACAATATATATATAACTCTTAAAATCAATGAAAAAGCGGTATAAACATCATGAGACTTGCATGTTTTCTCAAATAAAATGAAATGACCATAACAATGAATATGAAATAAAAACATGAATATGGACGCTTACTAGTAACTTGATGAGGTTTATGGACAATGGATTTTTCCTAATCACCTTAGGTTTTTATTGCAAAACCTTTACAACAAGTGATACTAGAGTGTAAAAAAAACCTTGTCTTGAAAATTTTGATGAAATCCTCTTGGTCTATGTGGTTGCCGGTTTTGGAGAGAAAGAGAGGAAGCAAATGGGTTTTTGATCTTTTACTTGTGGATAATAAGTGAATGTGTTGTGATATTAAGAGTATAATACATATACTTACAAGAGATATTTTGCAAATAAAATGACTCACCCCCCCTTGTCGACAAGGGGGGTATTAGTCATGCTAATACAATATTTTTTTTTATTATAATGTATAAGTGTAGATATATGTAAGTAACTTGAAGACTTGTGGTGAATTAAATACACATTTGAGTATTTAGGGTAGCGTTAGATAAAAATAACTTTTAACGGGTCAAGATAAAATATTTTAAGGTCATAAAAATTATAAAATACATTTCTTGCAAAATTTGAGTGAAATAATAATTATCGTGTAGTATTTAAGAAAAACGTCGTAATTATATAAATATAACAATTTAGTTACAAAATAAATTTAAAACAATGGGTAAACTAATAATAATATTTTTATAAACTTAATATGAGTATAAAAATATTTTGGAATAATTTTTGAAAGTAATGGATCAATTGTTCAAAATAATTAATTACGCGATAACGTTTATTTAATATGAAATTATACGGTTAATGTAAAAATGCAAAACCATGAATGAACTAATATGATGATAATGATGATAATGATATGTAGACTAAACTTAGTCCATATGAAATGTCCTCGATGATTATATATGAATTCACAGCTAAACCATTACGGTTACGTGAATTTGATGCTCGTAAACCTATTTTACGATAAATGATAAATGATGAAGCATGAGTAATGTTTTGAAATATGACCTGAAAATACGAATTGTTACAGATGATCCAGTGAGGAAATCAATTATCTCATGATAAGCAACGTTCGATGGTGTTTTATCTAAATTAGCCACCATATTATGCTTACTAACTGTGTTTCGACTTGCCATTGAAAGTTGTTATAAGAAAAATGGGTGCGATGAACAGTGAATGTGAATAAGAGAAGAGAGATATGGATGGATAAGTAAAAAGTGAGAGGGAAAATCGGAGAGTAGTTATTTATAGGTAAGATTTAAAAAATCACAGCCCAATTAATAAAGTTACCGTTATTTGAATTTTACCCCATGTTTTGACCGTTGGAACAGTACGTTGGCAAGACTAGCAGTGCTTTCCACGTGTGCAGTACTTTCCAAAGTAGTACTTTCAGATAGACAATAAGCAGTACTTTTCCATCCTCTTCTTCATAAACATCAAAAAGCATGGCATTGCCTCCCCTTAAACAATGCATAGGACTTAACTAACTAACTAATAAGTCCTCCCCTTAATTGTAGCTTAATAGTTAATCATACCAATACTAACCACCAAATGATTGAATCTTGAAACATCAAATCCTTTTGTGAGTAGATCAGCTACATTGTCATCTGTGTGGACCTTGAAAACATTGATGAGTCTATGCTCATAACAATCTCTGATAAAGTGATGCCTGATCTGAATGTGCTTGGTCTTGGAAAGGTAAACAGGATTCTTCACAATGCAGATTGTACTCCCATTATCAATGTTGATAGGGGTATTCTTAAAATTAAATCCATAATCCAAGAGTTGATTCTGCATCCACAGTACTTGTCCACAACAACTTGCAGCAGCAACATATTCTGCTTCAGTGGATGATGTTGCTGTAATGGTCTGTTTCTTACATTGCCATGAAACTAATCTTCTTCCAAGATACTGGCATCCTCTAGTGGCTGATCTTCTATCATAATTATCACCTGCATAATCACTGTCTGAAAAAGCTTCCAAGTGAAAAGGTGAATCCTTTAGATACCACAACCCTAACTTAGGTTGTTGCTTCAAATAACTAAAAATCCTCTTGACTGCATTCAGATGAGAGACCTTGGGTGAGACTTGATATCTTGCACACAAACAGACAGCAAACATGATATCAGGTCTAGATGCAGTTAAGTACATAAGACAACCAATCATAGATCTGTAAAGCTTGACTTCCACATGTTGTCCATCTTCATCCTTTCCTAATTAGTTGATTGCTTTGATAGGTGTGGTGACTGGCCTCATAGTATCAAAGTTAAACTTCTTAAGAATGTCAGTGACATACTTATCTTGACTAATAAAGATTCCAGTACATGATTGTTTAACTTGAAGCCCTAAAAAGAAAGTTAATTCACCCATGGAACTCATTTGAAATTCTTGTTGCATGAGCTTCTCAAATTCTTTCACCATAGACTGTTTTGTAGCTCCAAAGATGATATCATCTACATAGACTTGAACAAGCATGATATCCTTCTTGTCTCTCTTGATATACAAAGTCTTATCAGTTGCTCCTCTCCTGTAACCATGTTGCAATAAGAAAGTGGAGAGTCTTTCATACCAAGCTCTAGGTGCTTGATGAAGGCCATACAGAGCCTTAACAACTTTGTAAACTTTGTTTGGATGTGCAGGATCTTCAAAACCAGGAGGTTGTTTGACATAGACCTCCTCTGTAATCTTGCCATAAAGAAATGCACTCTTGACATCCATTTGATAAACAGGAAAGCCCATATAAGATGCAAAAGCAAGGAATATTCTAATGGCTTCAATCCTTGCTACAGGAGCAAACACTTCATCATAGTCTACTCCTTCTTCTTGTCTATATCCTTGTGCAACTAATCGTGCTTTGTTCTTGATGACATTCCCTCTTTCGTCTCTCTTAACTCTGAAAACCCATCTTGTACCAATGACTTTCTTTCCAGCTGGTAGATCACATAGTACCCAAACTTCTTGAAGTTTGAATTGAAGAAGTTCTTCTTGCATGGCTTCAACCCAACTCTCTTTAGTTAATGCTTGAGCAACATTCTTGGGTTCTTCTTGAGAGATAAAACAAGTGAATAAACACGTTTGATGATCCTTATGATTCAGCCTGTTTTGTTTATACACAAAGCTAAGTAAATCATTATGTGGTTTAGAAAAACCTTTAGCCTTGGTCCTTGTGAGCACCCATGATGTAGAAGGTCCAATGATTTGACCAGCAGGATGATCTTTATGAACTCTTAATGTAGGAGTCTGTCGAACTTCAAGATCATCATCCAAGTTTGTGAAATCAGCTCCTTCATTGGAATTTGAGAAAATACCTTCATCTTCTAATTCATCATCAGTGTCTTCTAATCCAGGCATGTTCAGATCATTCAAATCATCAGAAGTACTGTCAATTGGTGCAACAGTACTTTGATCCAAAGTACTATGATCCAAAGTACTGTGAGAGTAATCTGTAGATTTACCCTTCTTCTTTGTTTCTTCATAAGCTCTTCTTTGTTCATCCTCATAATATTGTGCTATTGTTTCTTGAAAAAGCATCCTATTAAGTTCATCTTGAATAGCTTGATCTTCAGCATACAAAGTGAATTTTGGTTCATCAGTACTTTTCTCCTTCTCAATAATTATGGGTTCTTCATCAGGAACAACATCATGTCTAATATTGACTTCATGAACAATGTACTGTAAATCTTCTTCTTTGTAAAAAGCTTGATTTTCTTCTCTAACAAGAACATAGTTCATAGAAGGAATCAAAACATCAAGATCAAACATCCAATCAGGACCTTTACCTTTTTGATTTTCTTGATCTTCTAAAAATTCAACATGAAGATAGTCTTGAACCTTTTTGGTAACCTTATTGTATACTCTAAATCCTTTACTATTGGTACAATAACCCAATAAGTATCCTTCATCTGACTTGCCATCAAGTTTTCCCAGAGTGTCAATAGTATTGAGAATAGTCAGAGGACATCCAAAAGGTTTCATAAAATGAATGTTAGGTTTGTTTCCCATAAGCAACTCATAAGGTGTCTTCATCTGAGGTTTAGTAACTGATAATCTATTCAACACGTAGCAAGCAGTACTTGCAGCTTCAGCCCAAAATTGAATAGGTAATTGAGAATCTGCAAGCATTGTTCTGGCTGCTTCTATCAAGGTTCTGTTCTTTCTCTCCGCAACACCATTCTGCTGTGGAGTTCTAGCAATGCTAAACTCCCTCTTGATTCCTTTCTTGGCACAAAATTCATCCATAAACTTGTTCTTGAATACAGTCCCATTATCACATCTAATACCTCTTACTTTGAGTCTCAATTGGTTTTCAAGGGCTATTATAAGATCATGATTAGCATCAAAGGTTTCATCTTTAAATCCTAAGAAAAAGACCCAACTAAATCTACTACAATCATCTGTACAACTAAGCGGTACTTCTTCTTGTTTAGACTTGCAACAGAAACAGGTCCAAACAGATCCATGTGCAACAACTCTAAAGGATCTCTAATTGTTCTTTCCTCAATCTTCTTGCATGATGCTTTGTGTCGTTTACCCTTCTTGCACGCCAAACATGAGTGATCATTCTTGTATGTTTTAGAAGGTAAACCTCTAACCAAATTTCCTTTAACCAACTTGTTGATATTCTTGATATTCACGTGAGCTAATCTTCTATGCCATTGATGTGCTTCTTCAAGTGTTGCCTTTGCTACTAAACAAGTTGCTCTTTCAGAAGAGTTAAGACTCTTCATATCCAGACTGTACACATCATTGGTTCTTAGTACTCTCAGTATCACCAAGTTATCATCAACAAGCTTGAACTCAGGGGAAAGAATAAGACATTTTGTGTCAGTGAATAACACAGGGTGCTTCTTGTCACAGATCTGAGAGACTGACAAAAGGTTAAACTTGAGCTCCTTCACATAACGAACATTCTCAAAATCTATGCTTCCTGCCTTGATGGTTCATTTTCCAGTAATTCTTCCTCCACTAGGATCATTCCCAAATGCAACTCTTCTTCCAAAATAAGATCTAAAATCTGACATAATCTCTTTGTCTCCTGTCATGCTTCTAGAGCAACCACAATCAACAATTAAATGGTCTTTAAGCTCCTCTTCTGGGTTTCCCTGCACAAAGATGAAAGAGTTAGTTAATTTTAGGAACCCAAGCCATTACTGACTTGTGTTCCCCTTGTGGAGTGACATACTTAAATTCTTTAAGTATGTAATCTCCACTATTTTTTAAGCACATGATCAATTATCTTTGGTTGTTCCAAAACTTGTGTTGGTTTTTCAACAAAACTCTCTTTTTCATCAAAATTATCCTTTTCTTTTTCAACAAAATTCCCTTTTTCACTCTTACTTGATGAAAGTACTGTTTGTTTCTCATCAGTACTTTCTTTCTTAACCCAGCTGGTTTTAACTTTTTGAGTAGATTTCTTTGATCCAGATACTCTTTTTGAGGTGTAACGCCTTCTAGATTGATAGTAATTGGATCTCCTAGGGCTATCATTCCAAAAAGTGCTAACAGTACCTTGATTGGGTGAGAACTTAGCAGTACTTTGAGAAGGTACTGCTTGAGAAACTGTTGGCTTATCAGTACCTTGAAAGATGTTTGAGAATACTGGTGGTCTTGAAAACGATCTTCTCTGGTGAGGGTACCTATAGTCTTTTGAGAAATTGCGGTGGTTAACCCTATGTGAATTATTCCAAACTGGTTTATTCTCCCTTGGCTTATGGTTGGTAGATCTGGTCTTTGGGAATTTGGTTAGATATTCTGAGTGAAAGTCACAGTCCTTAATCAAATGATCAGGACTATAACAAAAAAAAAACACAATTTTTGACCCATACTCCCAAAATTTCTTCCTTTAGTTTTATGATCAATCCTAACCTGACTTTTTGGTGAATTATGAAAATTATTTTGACCAAAATTATCCCAAAAAGGTTTAGCAGTATTTTGAAAAGATTTTCTTGAAGGTACTGTTGAATGTTTAGCAGTACTTTAAGTTGAAGGTACTGCTTGACTCTTAACATTATCATCCTTAGGTTTTTCAACTGTGTCTTTTGGGGTTTCAGAACTAGATGGACTTGAATTAGATTGACTAGTAAGCTTTTTCCTAAACTCTAAATTCTCTACTCCAAAACGAGAAACATCTGTTGTAACACCCCCAATTTCGTAATACGTAGCGGAATTCAAGCTGGGTGTTACTTCATGGCTCAACAGTTATAATAATAGAAAATGAACTCTAATTGTGTCGTTTTAAAAGATTTATCATTCGATTTATATAAATATCAGAGTTTACAAAATGAGGTCCCAGTGGTTTTACAGTTTATTAAATAAGTTTTCGAATGATAATATAGCCTTCTTGAGTATCCGTGCCATCCTCGTAAATTATGAACCTGAGATAAACATGCGAAAAAGTGTCAACACAAAGGTTGGTGAGTTCATAGAGTTTATAGATAAAACAGTTGAGTTCAGTAGTTTCGAGTTTGAGTGATAATCGTAATAAATATAGATATCGATAAAATAATTAGTCAGCTATGTTGTTATACACCCATAGTTCGTTTGTTTAGTAATCAGTTGAACACGACTTTCAAGGTTGGGCCATGTTGTTGCACCCGTCAATTCAGTAGTTGCAGCATTTGTATTATTGCAACACAGTATATATTGCCTTAAGTCTCATGAACGCAAACCTCAACACGAACGCGTCATAATAATGACGTAAGTTACAAACATCATAATAATTATGTGAGCAACAATGCCCTCTGGTAGGAGTTTGCCATTCTCCTAGTATTCTCAAATAAAGTGCATTTGGTTACCTATCCGGCTAACACAAATGGGGCGTCAACTGCCAATTGATCTATTCACTATATTCACATTCACTCGCAAATGATTAATGGTTCATGACATGAGGGACTTTCAGTGGCAACAGTAAGTAACTTAAGCAATAGCAATCAGGTGTAGGTGTAGCATAGAAAAATACTTGTGTTCGGATTTATAGCATGTATCTCCCCACGAGTTTGAAAAACAAGTAAAAAGTGGGACTATGAACTCACAACAGTATGTAAAAGAAAGTATTTGAGCATGTATCTCCCCCAAAAGAGTTTACAAAACTAATAAATGATAGAAAATGGGGCTACGA
This sequence comes from Chrysanthemum makinoi, assembly GCA_910596185.1. Lineage (NCBI taxonomy): Eukaryota > Viridiplantae > Streptophyta > Magnoliopsida > Asterales > Asteraceae > Chrysanthemum > Chrysanthemum makinoi. The sequence continues at coordinate 181,076,425 of OU343223.1, forward strand.
ACTCACGGTAATTCGTAAGAGTTTAAAATAAATGTAAAAATATAAAGCAATATTTGAGCATATATCTCCCCCAAAACGTTCAAAGTAAGGAAAAGAGGGGCTATGACTCACCTCGATGTTACAGTAGTCTGGATGGAAAACAAATTAAGTAATGTTGATAAACTGCTCCGAATCGTGACCTGAGTTTGTATGTCATGTTTTTAGTATTCAAGTTCAAGTTTATGCGATAATAATGCTTTATCGATAATTAGATAACATGAAATCTCTTCAAAAATTAGTAATACTTATCATACTTACTTTTATTGCTCGGATGATTGTTAATAAATTTTATCGAAACCCAAGTTGTTAAATATTTTATGTTTCCAAAATGTTTTAATTTACAACTTTAAATATTTACGGTTTTTACCCTTGCACTTTCAAAAATGACACTTCATACCCTCAACTATGAGTTATTGACAAAATCAGCCCTTGTATTATTAACTTTGAAGAAATTATATTTTTAGTCCAAGAAAAACTTTATCTTTCAAAAATTACAATTTTTATACTTGAAATTTTATAAGAAAAATTCACTTGTTTTTTGCCTAAATTGACAAAAGTGCGGGTAAATACAAGCGAGGCCTTAAAAGGTTTTTACTATGTTCTTGATCCCTTAAAGAATTTGTCCGGTGGTCTTTCTAATGGTTCAAACTAGAAGTCTTAAGCTCTTACGGTTTCGTCGCAGTGATTTTCCAAAGTAGGGGGGTTAGGTGCCTTTTGTTGGTGTCGGGCGATATCAGGGCCAAATGAGGACATATTTTACGCGAAGCAAGCTAGTGTTTTTGCAACGCATTTGACCCTTTAAACACTTTGCTGTAAGGTCTTCTAAATGGTATAGGTCTCATATCCTAGTCATCTTTGGTTAGGGAGAAACAAGTCCGTGAACATTGTCACTTGGCCACGTCGCGTTTTAAGGAAATTTCATTTTTGACTCATTAACTTTTACGGTGTCACCTAGGGACATCGTAATATGTTAATTAACTCTTTTTAAGTTATTATCTAACATTCTATAACTCCTACGACTCAAATTTTGTAAAATGCATGCAAGGTTTTTTTTATGAAAAGTTCACGAGTCACCTACTTTTTGGTTGATTATAAAAGAAACTATAAGAGTTGTTAAAGATGTTATTGGGGCTTTAAAATCCTTGCAGCGGGATCTTTAAAATGGTGTAACTCTCGCACTTTACAACCTTTTAATTAGCAAGATATTAATTGTCGAAAAGGGCTACTTAGGCTAGTTTTGACAAATTGAAAATCTTGTTTTCGAACCAAAAAACTTTATATCTTTTGCATGCAACCTTGTGATATATTGTTTAACTCATTTTTTTAAGTGTTCTAAGATGATTCAAATTCAAATTTATCAAAAATCCTAAGTTTTTCACAAAGACCTGTTGTAAAGTACTTTTGGTTTTTAAGACTTATGGCTCTAATGGTGTGCCGTTTTAATGCATGACGACTAGGCTTTTCAACCGGATTAGAGGGGCGTTTTAGAGTGTCCTAGGTGGTCTTCACAAAGGTACTTTGGTTGGCCCTAATACCTTTAACATGATGCAAATAAATGGGGCGCAAGTAGGGGGTGCTGGGCTGTTTTTGTAACATATATATAACAGCTGTTGGGATTTTTATTAAATTATGACTTCGTTATGCTTTTTCTGGACCTGTGCTCTTGAGTTGTTGAATAAAACGTCGTTCCGGACAACTTTCTTGTTTTAACTTTTTGATGAAACAGACCAGAAGTGCCTCGAATTACGTGCCCGACCCTTCTGTCCACAGAAGGTTTTGACAGATTTTTTTAATCTTTGTTAAACCATATCTTTTGACTCGTGTGACCGTTTTAGGTGATTCAAATTGCTACGTTTTCCTTGTAAAATCCTTTTTAACAGTATGCAATTGATATTAAAAGTTAAAACGAAATAGAATGAGTTTAATAGACTTACAAACTTGGGATTCGACTAGAGCTAGATTGGCTTTCAACTGGAACAAGACTCTTTCCTTCCTCCCAGGCTCTATACTATCCTTCCTTGGCTTATACTAAGACCTCTAGATCAGTGAGTAACTGAGTGTGTGTATATTTGTGGTGTATTTCAAATGGTGTGAGCAAAAATGAAAGGGAGTGGCTTGCTATTTATAGAGGTGAAATGAGAGGGTTCTTGAAAGAGACTAGGTCACCATGTTGAGTTGTAGGAGACAAGATGAGGTAGTCTTGTGCCAAGTGGAAACCTTGTGTGGTGATGGTGAAAATGGTGTGATGTGGTAAAAAGAGAACCATGGTAGCTTGTATGGTGAATTATTTGTCTAGGTAGCTTGGTCTCCCAACAAGACTATGTGTCGAATTTGTAACCAAGGGTAGAAGAAAAGAGGCGATGTGGCTAGTTCATGTTCATTAGGGTTCTTGTGGTTTATAGAATAAATCACTATGTGTTCCATTTTGTGCCATAAGGTTCGAATGGTTTGAAAAGAAAACACCTAGGCGCATACTTGTTCAATTTCCTAGCCACAAGGGTGGAAAATCTAGGGGACAAGGTGATGTGTAAGTAAAATGTAACTAGTTAGGAGTTTATGGCTTTGGCTTTAGTTAAAAATCTAGTTAGGATTTGTTTAGTTTAGGTTAGTCTAATTTAAGTAAATGTCATGTTTAACATATATGCATAAAATCTTGTACCACAAGCATTGGAGAGTTGTACTTTAGACTTGTAAATTATAAGAAAATCAAATTTTAAGAGTTGTGCATTATAGGGTTGTACCTTGTGCTTAAAAATAGGTACATTGAGGTTTATAATATGATTTATATAAGTATTAAGCTTGTATGCATTAAAGACTTGTACATGTGCTTGAAAGACTTGTACATTAGTATTGTGAAATTATATCATGCACACAAAATCATAGTGTTGTATATTAGGGCTTGTAACGGAAATTAAAGTATAGCTAGGTTCCGTGCTTTAATGACTTGTACTCTAGGTATAAAATGTTGTACTTTAGTATTGATGGGTTAGTTACGTGAAATCATAGTTATAATAAATTATGGTTTCATGAAAACTCCAATAGATAGAAAACGTTTAGTTTGAATGTTTAATAATCGTACATTTATGAAATAACGTAAAGTGGTAAATAAAAGTTGAAAACTTTTATACATGACGTATAAGGAATGAACTTAAGACATTCTGGTATTGGTGTGTACATTTATTAAGAATGTGAGTTACGTTATATTAGTTAGTTGTTGTGATTAGATATACTGATAACGTTTAAAAAAAATTAGCCGTGAAAAATGGATAAGTATTCTTTAGTTAGAATATCATACAAGTAGAAATTTACCGAAGGTTACAGTCTTACCCCCTGATCGCTCCCGAACCGTCAAGTTTTATCACACAAGCTAACCACTTGTGAATGGTCAACCGTAATAAACTTCAAACAGATCAGGAACAATGCAATGAAGATCTAGAGGATTATAGTGTTTCCCCAGGTCGTTAAGTCCCAACGAGCTGTGCGACGAATAACCAAACGTATAGTGATCGGGTGAATTTGAACGGGAAAAGGTTTGTGAATTTGAATAATTATACCTAAAGAAAAAGTTTATAAATTACAAGGGATTAAATGCAAATTAAAGAAAATTAAAAAGCTAAATTATATTAAATAAACGCTATCACTATTTTTAAAATGATGTTTTTGATTTTTCTTTTATAAATTTAAATTAAAAACTACGTAACGTACAAAAGAAAATGTGAAACTGAATCAATATTAATCCTAAAAATACAAAAACAAAATTTTTACAAACCTAATGATGAGAGAAAATTTTGAGAAAAGGACAATTATTTTTATGACTATTTATTTAATTATTATTAATTAAAAACTATTTTACCTATTTAATAATACCCTAAAATATAAGAAAATATGAAATAAAGTTAGAAAAGTGAAATTATGACTTAGAAAAATCTAAAATAACTAATGATAATTTTCAAAACTAATTTTGTAATTTTCTGATTATTTTTCTATTTTCTATGAATTAAAAACTATTTAAAACTAATTAAATGGCTAAAATTACAAATTTAACTAAGAAAATTATGGAAAAATATTTTTTTGACTTTTTATATATATCTTAACCTAGGAAAATTGAAAAATTATTTTTTGAAGCTTTTCTGATTTAATTGTATTAAAAGCTAATTAAAAATGCCTAAAAACTGATTAAAATCAAGAAAAATAGTAAACAGTGATGGAAAATTATGAAAAATTCAGGAAAAGTCTAAAATAATATTCTAAGTCTATGAAAAATATAAAAATAGTAGCTTATGTGTGAGAATATGGAACAAAGCATTGACAAGTGCTTATAAATAAGCACTCCAAATAAGCTAGAGGTACCAAATGAGCACCAACTTATCACAGAAGCTATAATAAGCTAAAACTACTAGAAATGAGCTAAATTCAACTAAGCTATACTACTGAAATGCAAGCTACAAAGATTTGGTGAGCAATGAGCTCAAGTGCTAAAACAGATTTTACCTACTAAGTTGCAGCCTAAAAATAGGCTACCCAATAAGCTGGAAATTGAAACCAGATATTGGACTCTCAAGAAGACCTGGCTAGCTACTTAAAAACCAAGAATGAGCCTGAGAGAAGCTCAAATGAGCTTTTGACAAGCTCTGCAAGAACTTGTGAAAACTGCTCTGGTGACTTATGCCATGTCACAGGGCATATGAGGGCTTATAAAACAGCTTATTTAGAGCTTAAGAAAAATTCCAAAAATTCCCCAAAAATCATTTTAAGCAACTTGACCAACTGAACTTGAGTAATCCAAAATATCACTTGAATTGATCCAATAGTGAATCAATTAAAAATCACCCAAGTTGGGTGAAAACTGACTTTTTCAATTTTGACTTTTGACAGGACTTGGAAATTTGACTTTTGTGAGATTTGAGCTTAAATCATGAACTGATTATGATGTTTTAAGGTGAAATAAACCTGTAATAAGCTACTTCTTTAGCATCTATACCTAAATCAAGCTTTTGATTTTTAAAAATTCTAACAGTTAAGAAAATGAAAACAGATTTGAAAGGATTTTGACTTCTAGAGTACACAAATGAGATTTGATGATTGCAATGAATTTATCTATCCTATATAAACCTCAAACCACAGATTTTGGCCAATGAACAAACCTCATACACAGGCTTGAACACCTGATCCAAACACCACTTTAGTTAACTGATTTGCAAATATAACTCACCTAATTGCTTACTAGCTTATACTAGCAATTAAACTGCAACAATATAATCTAAATACAGCTACATTAACAGATTTAGACTTATCAAATACCACAGATTCAACTCCAAAGATAATGCAAACTAATTCAATTATTGAAATAGAAAAGATAAAAAAAACAAACTCACAAGAGATCCAGCTATTTAGCAGCTTATACACTACCCAATCTACACTAAGCTACTCAAATCCAACCCAATCCAAGCTCTGCATCAACCCAATATCATATCCATTTCCAAATGAGCTCAGTTTGACTTTTGTTGACCAACATGATATATTGCTTAAAACTGATTTATAAGCTTACCAAAAGCTATGGACAGCTTAAGTAAGCTTATTTGGATTTAAAAATAAGCTACTAGAAGCCTGAATTTAAGAACATGAAACTGATTTTTTAACAGTGATCATAAAAACATGGAATGTTGTTTTAACCTTAAATTGATACTTGAAAATGGATTACAATGATAAAACAACTTAAATTGAGTACATAGGAACAGAAGATTACAGCTTTAAACTTAAACTAAAACATTGATATTAAAAATGACATATATGAAATTTAAAACTAAAGACTACTACACTCTCTTGCTTCTCTTCTCTTATTTATACATCAAAAGGTTTTCCTCTCTCCTCGAGCTTTTCCCACTTGCTTTTGGGGCCACTGGATCACTTGAGTGGATAATGGCCATTTGATGCATTTTGGCGCCAAAATGGTTTTAGCCAGTTGGGAGGGATTGAGTGTAAGGAAGGAGATGCATTAAATGCATTTTGGATTGTTGGGTGAGGTGGAGGGATAAGGTTGTGGGTTTGCGAGCTGGAGGTGAGGAAGGTCTGGATTTGGCAGAGGTGACGGAGAAGGTGGGCGGGAAAAGGTTGGGTTGGGTTTGATCTGGTTTGACCGGGGTTTAATATATAGGTATGGGGTTCAAAAACAGGGGTTCAAGTGGTAAATGGCAGGGGTCACAGGATACAAAGGGTTCAAGGATCAAGTTATTAAATAACAAGGACCATTTTTGCAATTCCTCAAAAACAAAGGACCAAATCGCCAATTCAAAGTTATGCCAAGGGATCAATTATGACAAGTTTCAATAGTACAAGGACCATAAAAGACATTTTCAAACTTCCAAGGACTATTTTTGCCAATTTTGAAACTAGAAGGACCAAACTTGTAAATTCTCAAAACTTTTGAAATTTTTCACCAAAGGACTAATTATGACAACTTATGATTTCAAAAGGACCTTTGGTGACTTTTCTTTTAAAATAAGTGCTCAGGGACTATTTTTGACAAGATTTGAAACTTGGGGGACTAAAACTGCCAATTATGCAAACTTAGCTCGATTTTCATCTGATTTTAAACATTTTGCATCTGAAACATATAAAATGCAATTTTGAGATATTTTTAGTATTTTGATGCATTTCTGAGCGTTTTTAAATGTTTTGCAGTTCAGATTTGACCAAAAATGATGAGTATTTACACACTCATCACCCCCTTAAGTGGAATCTCGTCCCGAGATTCAGTCTGCGTTAAGTGTTGAGGATGAAATGTGGTTTCACTTGTGAAAGCTTATAAGTTAGAATTTATTGTTTTTATATGTGAATAACATTATTCCGAAGGTCATATAAACTTAAGAAAATTTTATTTTGAATGAAGATTGTTAGTTTTTGATAATTGCGTTGAAAAATAGATGAGAATTTGATGGGTGTAGAGAATGTTGCTGAACTTCAGCTTTTTTAGATTATGAATCAGTTTGTGATCTTCGAGCTCATACTCATGTCGTTTCAGATACAAATAAGCCCACTCATTTATAATCCATCACTTACGTAGAGAGGCGTCCCAAACAATGTAAATAAAAGAATATAAAATTATGGTTCGGCGATTTATAATTTCTTTATTTAAATAAAAAGGCGTCCCAATTCATTTAAATAAAGACATTATAAATCATCCTACTTAAGAATTTCTGACTTAACACTCATACTTAATCGATGAGTTAGTTGTTCTAGGAGTATAGAAGGAGTATTTACACTTATCTTTTAGAGACGAGAGTAAGATAATTAAGGAAAGTTGCCATAATACTCAAAATAGTTGGTGAGTATATATATTTAATGTAAATAAGATAAGTAGGAGAGACCATTGTAATTGGTTACAATGTCTTGAGAAAGTTTTATAAATTTGAAAAATATAAAAGTAGGTACATTCTCTGAGAAATGTGATTAAGTCATAGTGCCTTAGAATAGGCATATGCAAGTATGTTTATTTTGTATAAAGTGATCAGAAGTATATATCAGTATACTAAAGTGTTTGTGTAGCATAAACTGTCTAGAAGTCACATAATTACCTGGAGGATGGAAGGCACGGAGAGCGAAAGGCTATAAAACATTTTTTGTGAAAAAGTAGTTATAGTTTAGGTCTCAATTAGACCCGTTTATCTATAACTGAGGCTCTGATACCAATCTGCAACACCCCCAATTTCGTAATACGCAGCGGAATTCAAGTTGGGTGTTACTTCATGGCTCAACAGTTATAATAATAAAAAACGAACTCTAATTGTGTCGTTTTAAAAGATTTATCATTCGATTTATATAAATATCAGAGTTTACAAAATGAGGTCCTAGTGGTTTTACAGTTTATTAAATAAGTTTTCGAATGATAATATAGCCTTCTTGAATATCCGTACCCTTCCGTGCCATCCTCGTAAATTATGAACCTGAGATAAACATACTAAAAAGTGTCAACACAAAGGTTGGTGAGTTCATAGAGTTTATAGATAAAACAGTTGAGTTCAGTAGTTTCGAGTTTGAGTGATAATCGTAATAAATATAGATATCGATAAAATAACTAGTGGGCTATGTTGTTATACACCCATAGTTCGTTTGTTTAGTAATCAGTTGAACACGAGTTTCAAGGTTGGGCCACGTTGTTGCACCCGTAAATTCAGTAGTTGCAACATTTGTATCATTGCAACACATTATATATTGCCTTAAGTCTCATGAACGCAAACCTTAACACGAACGCGTCATAATAATGACGTAAGTTACAAACATCATAATAATGATGTGAGCAACAATGCCCTCTGTTAGGAGTTTGCCATTCTCCTAGTATTCTCAAATAAAGTGCATTTGGTTACCTATCCGGCTAACACAAATGGGGCGTCAACTGCCAATAGATCTATTCACTATATTCACGTTCACTGTCAAGTGATTAATGGTTCATGATATGAGGGACTTTCAGTGGCAACAGTAAGTAACTTAAGCAATAGCAATCAGGTGTAGGTGTAGCATAGAAAAATACTTGTGTTCGGATTTATAGCATGTATCTCCCCACGAGTTTGAAAAACAAGTAAAAAGTGGGACTATGAACTCACAACAGTATTTAAAAGTTTAGAGTATTTGTGATAGTAAAACAAAGTAGTTGAGCATGTATCTCCCCCAAAAGAGTTTACAAAACTAATAAATGATAGAAAATAGGGCTACGAACTCACGGTAATTCGTAAGAGTTTAAAATAAATGTAAAAATATAAAGCAATATTTGAGCACGTATCTCCCCCAAAACGTTCAAAGTAAGGAAAAGAGGGGCTATGACTCACCTCGATGTTACAGTATTCTGGAAGGAAAACAAATTAAGTAATGTTGATAAACTGCTCCAAATCGTGACCTGAGTTAGTATGTCATGTTTTTAGTATTCAAGTTCAAGTTTATGCGATAATAATGCTTTATCGATAATTAGATAACATGAAGTCTCTTCAAAAATTAGTAATACTTATCATACTTACTTTTATTGCTCGGATGATTGTTAATAAATTTTATCGAAACCCAAGTTTTTAAATATTTTATGTTTCCAAAATGTTATAATTTACAACTTTAAATATTTACGGTTTTTACCCTTGCACTTTCAAAAATGACACTTCATACCCTCAACTATGATTTATTGACAAAATCAGCCCTTGTATTATTAACATTGAAGAAATTACATTTTTAGTCCAAGAAAAACTTTATATTTCAAAAATTACAATTTTTATACTTGAAATTTTATAAGAAAAATTCAATTGTTTTTGCCTAAATTGACAAAAGTGCGGGTAAATAAAAGCGAGGCCTTAAAAGGTTTTTACTACGTTCTTAATCCCTTAAAGAGTTTGTCCGGTGGTCTTTCTAATGGTTCAAGCTAGAAGTTTTAAGCTCTTATAGTTTGGTCGCAGTTATTTTCCAAATTAGGGGGGTTAGGTGCCTTTTGTTGGTGTTGGGCGATATCAGGGCCAAATGAGGACAGATTTTACATGAAGCAAGCTAGAGTTTTTATAATGCATTTGACCCTTTAAACACTTTGCTGTAAGGTCTTCTAAATGGTATAGGTCTCATATCCTAGTCATCTTTGGTTAGGGAGAAACAAGTCCGTGAACATGGTCACTTGGCCACGTCGCGTTTTAAGGAAATTTCATTTTTGACTCATTAACTTTTACGGTGTCGCCTAGGGACATCGTAATATGTTAATTAACTCTTTTTAAGTTATTATCTAACATTCTATAACTCCTACGACTCAAATTTTGTAAAATGCATGCAAGGTCTTTTTTATGAAAAGTTCACGAGTCACCTACTTTTTGGTTGATTATAAAAGAAACTATAAGAGTTTTTAAAGACGCTATTGGGGCTTTAAAATCCTTGCAGCGGGCTCTTTAAAATGGTGTAACTCTCGCACTTTACAACCTTTTAATTAGGAAGATATTAATTGTCGAAAAGGGCTACTTAGGCTAGTTTTGACAAATTGAAAATCTTGTTTTCAAACCATAAAACTTTATACCTTTTGCATGCAACCTTGTGATATATTGTTTAACTCATTTTTTTAAGTGTTCTAAGATGATTCAAATTCGAATTTATCAAAAATCCTAAGTTTTTCACAAAGACCTGTTGTAAAGTACTTTTGGTTTTTAAGACTTATGGTTCTAATGGTGTGCCGTTTTTATGCATGACGACTAGGCTTTTCAACCGGGTTAGAGGGGCGTTTTAGAGTGTCCTAGGTGTTCTTCACAAAGGTACTTTGGTTGGCCCTAATACCTTTAACATGATGCAAATAAATGGGGCGCAAGTAGGGGGTGCTGGGCTGTTTTTGTAACATATATATAACAGCTGTTGGGGTTTTTATTAAATTATGACGTCGTTATGCGTTTTCTGGACCCGTGCCTTTAAGTTATTGAAGAAAACGTTGTTCCGGACAACTTTCGTGTTTTAACTTTTTGATGAAACGGACCAGAAGTGCCTCGAATTGCGTGCCTGACCCTTCTGTCCATAGAAGGTTTTGACAGATTTTTTTAATCTTTGTTAAACCATATCTTTTGACTCGTGTGACCGTTTTAGGTGATTTAAATTGCTACGTTTTCCTTGTCAAATCCTTTTTAATATTATGAAATAGAATGAGTTTAATAGACTTACAAACTTGGGATTCGACTAGAGCTAGATTGGCTTTCAACTGGAACAAGACTCTTTCCTTCCTCCTAGGCTCTATACTATCCTTCCTTGGCCTATATTAAGACCTCTAGATCAGTGAGTAACTGAGTGTGTGTATATTTGTGGTGTATTTCAAATGGTGTGAGCAAAAATGAAAGGGAGTGGCTTGCTATTTATAGAGGGGAAATGAGAGGGTTCTTGAAAGAGACTAGGTCACCATGTTGAGTTGTAGGAGACAAGATGAGGTAGTCTTGTGCCAAGTGGAAACCTTGTGTGGTGATGGTGAAAATGGTGTGATGTGGTAAAAAGAGAACCATGGTAGCTTGTATGGTGAATTATTTGTCTAGGTAGCTTGGTCTCCCAACAAGACTATGTGTCAAATTTGTAACCAAGGGTAGAAGAAAAGAGGCGATGTGGCTAGTTCATGTTCATTAGGGTTCTTGTGGTTTATAGAAAAAATCACTATGTGTTCCATTTTGTGCCATAAGGTTCGAATGGTTTGAAAAGAAAACACCTAGGTATACTTGTTCAATTTCTAGCCACAAGGGTGGAAAATCTAGGTGACAAGGTGATGTGTAAGTAAAATGTAACTAGTTAGGAGTTTATGGCTTTGGCTTTAGTTAAAAATCTAGTTAGGATTTGTTAATTTAGGTTAGTCTAATTTAAGTAAATGTCATGTTTAACATATATGCATAAAATCTTGTACCACAAGCATTGGAGAGTTGTACTTTAGACTTGTAAATTATAAGAAAATCAAATGCTAAGGTTTGTGCATTATAGGGTTGTACCTTGTGCTTAAAAATAGGTACATTGAGGTTTATAATATGATTTATATAAGTATTAAGCTTGTATGCATTAAAGACTTGTACATGTGCTTGAAAGACTTGTACATTAGTATTTTTAAAATATATCATGCACACAAAATTATAGTGTTGTATATTAGGGCTTGTAACGGAAATTAAAGTATAGCTAGGTTCTGTGCTTTAATGACTTGTACTCTAGGTATAAAATGTTGTACTTTAGTGTTGATGGGTTAGTTACGTAAAATCATAGTTATAATAAATTATGGTTTCATGAAAACTCCAATAGATAGAAAACGTTTAGTTTGAATGTTTAATAATCGTACATTTATGAAATAACGTAAAGTGGTAAATAAAAGTTGAAAACTTTTATACTTGACGTATAAGGAATGAACTTAAGTCATTCTGGTATTGGTGTGTACATTTATTAAGAATGTGAGTTACGTCATATTAGTTAGTTGTTGTGATTAGATAAACTGATAACATTTAAAAAAAAATTATCCGTGAAAAATGGATAAGTATTCTTTAGTTAGAATATCATAAAAGTAGAAATTTACCGGTGGTTACATCTGTCCTAAGTGGTTGAAAACTACCAGTGGATTAGGAACTGCATGATAACCCTTGTCTTTCTTAAATTTTGTAGGTGTTTGACTAATTGATTCCTTATTACTAGATGTTGTCACAATTCTCAATTTCCGGTCATTTCTCAGATTTACTATTTCATCGTTTATCGTAAACTAGGTTTACAAGTATTAAATTCGCGTAACCTTAGGGGTTTAGCTGCGAATTCATAAACAATCATCAAGGACATTTCATATAGACTAGGTTTAGTCTACATTTCATTAGCATAATTGTCATCATATTAGTTCATGCATGATTTTGCATTTTACATTAAACGCGTAATTTTCATACTAAATAAACGCTATCGCGTAATTAATTATTTTGAACAATTGATCCGATACTTCAAAAAATTATCCCAACATATTTTTATACTCATATTAAGATTATAAAAATAATATTATTAGTTTACCTGTTGTTTTAAATTTATTTTGTATATAAATTGTTATATTTATATAATTAAGACGGTTTTAAGTAAATACGACGATAATTATTATTTCACTCAATTCTTGCGAGAATTGTATTTTTATAATTTTTATGACATCGATATATTTTATTTTGGTCCGTTAAAATTTATTTTTAGCTAACGCTACCCTAAAAGCTCAAATAAATACACAAGTTACTAATAATTCCTAATTAACTACACCTTACTCAACATTAAAACACTTGATTATTATTAAATGCATCTAGTCTTAATTCTTTTTACATATGTCGACCAAGCTAGGATGAGTCACTTAACATTGCTAAATATCTTCACTTATATCTTATTATACTCAAAAAAAAAATCATACACATACAACTAATATCATTAAGTGTGAGATAAAAAATCTCCTTTCCTCTCTTCCTCCATAACCGGCCACATCAAGAACACCATGAAGAAACCATTAATTTTTGAAGTCCATGTGATTATCAAGTTCATATAGTGATCTATGTTAAGGTTTTGAAATAAAAACCTATAGATTAATAAGGTTTTCATCACTTTCTTTCACATAATCATACAAGTAAGCAATTCATGATTTTCATAATTCTTTAATATTCATTTTTATGTTATTTCAGCATTTTTGCAAGAAATCATGCATGTTACATATGAGTTTATACCACTTTTAATGTTTTTATTACTTATATTGAAATATGATCATCCAATAAATTATCCCTTGTAACATATCACTTTTGGTGATGTCTAGGAACCCATGACACCCTAAGAAGGTGTATGGTAGGATTTGAATAGCTTCGGAGTTGTTTTGAATTGGTTAGAATAGGTTTTGCGCGAGAAAAATTCATTTCGACAAGTCTAATTAAGGGTCTGTCCATATTTTTGAATTCTGGAATTCTCGACAGTAGGTAAAACTTTTTGGCCTAAATATTTAGAAAATACACTTTAAAACGAAAATGTGGCCGCTTGAGCGGATTAAAACGGAGTTATAACGAAGAAGATATGAATTTTTCAAGTTGACGACGAAAACTATTTGTTTCAGAAAATTCAGCATGTTATTTCTACTTTGTACGAGTCAAAAATGAGGCTTAGGCGTTATGTAATGTGTCGACTTATCAAAAATATATTAGTATACTTTAATACGAAGCTAAGGGCATATAAAACGTAGAAAACGGACTTGTAACGATTAAATTATACACGTTTACACAAAGTTGCCGTAACTTTATTATATAAGAAAAACTAGTATATTTTTATTAGACAAGTATTACGGCCACAAAGGACCATGTTGAGGGTCGTTTTTAACATGGATGAATTACGTTTTATAACAAGATGTCTTCTAGTAAAAGTGAGTTCGCCAAGCATATTTTTCAAAATGTCCAACCGTTCGTCAAGCGGAGTTGTAATGAATAAAATACGGTCACTTAAACTTTGCCGAAAACCACCCTTAAACAATATTTTGAATACAAGTACCATACTTTACCTATGTTTTTCTCCATGATCGAGACCTCTACGATGAAAACTTAAATGCTAAAACTTTGAGATAATGATACAAGCTTCCCAAAATCGTTGAGTTTGTTTCCTAACACTCGATGTGCACCATTTTACGAATAGCTTTTCAAGGCCGTTTATTCACTTTCACAAATTATCAAAGTATATTGTTTTGCGACGAAATGCTGTAAATTCTTGATAAATCACTAAACGACTATCGTAGGAGGTTGTTTCTGTATTTCTCAAATTATCATATGAAGGTTTTGCGACATTGTTTCATGGCTTACATTAGAACACATCATTCATATTAGGTTGCGGATAAAGATCGCACCTCATTTAAGTGTATCTACTTTTGTCATCATAAACATTGCACCAGGTGAGTTTCATAGCCCCTACTTTTATACGTTTTGAATTACTTTTGTGGGAGATACATGCTCAACTACTTGCTTTTACTTTTACAAATACAAATACTCAAAAAATTTACACTTTTATGCTATGCTATACTTTTTATACTTGATTGCATAATACTTGATAGCATTTATACTTGATTGCATTACACTTGATTGCATTATACTTGATTGTGTTATATACTTGATTTCATTATACTTGATTGTGTTATACTAAACTTGAAAGTCTCCTAACATACACGAAGCAGTCCCCTCGTTTGCATGATAAGTCTCTTTGGATAACACATGCATTGGGTTTTGGAGATGAAGTAAAACTAATGCTATTACTTTCCTTATGAGCAACACAAAGTCTCCATGGATAACACACGCATTGGGTTTCGGAGATGAAGTAGAACCAATGCTATTACTCTCCTTGTGAGCATCATACCCACCCGGTTTCGGAGATGATGAGTGGAGACTCATGGTTAATTGCATAAGTTTTGATGCACGTATACGTGATCAATATACTAGTTACAAACTTAAAACATTTATACTTTTAAATACTATGATACATGCATACATGCTTGACATACAATTTTTAGCAGTGGGTTGTAAACACACAGGTTGCAAGTTTTGTATGGGCGGAACTTGGAACGGAGTGGATTTACAATGCCTTTGCTTTGTGAACTCTTATGATAATGTGCACTTGACTGCTAGACATACTACTTTTGGCAGTGGGTTGTGAACACATAGGTTGCAAGTTTTGTATGGGAGGAACTTGGAACTGAGTGGATTTACAATGCCTTTGCTTTGTGGACTATTCTAAATGACCAAAAACTTTGCCTTTGTTGCATGAACGCTCTTTAAAAGCCTTACTTGTTAAACAAACTCTATGAACTCACTCAACCATTGTGTTGACACTTTTAGCATGTTTTATCTCAGGTATCTAAGGCATTCACTTCATGGCATGCATGTGGATTTATCATAGAGTCGCGGTGTCGACGTGTCTCACATATATTTTATGCACTTAACTATCGTTTGATTGTAACAAACTCATTTTAGTATATTGGAAATATTTAGGGACCTATGTTTTGTAAACTCTGATTATTATACTTAATCAAACGATATTTTCAAAATGACACTTTAGGTCGTTCGATATAACAGTAACTTTGATGTTATGACAGTCAACCCCCAGGAATTCCATTCCGCCGCAAAACAGGTAATTTGGGGGTGTGACAGATGTGTTCTCTTCTGAGCTAATGAGTTCATCATCACTAGTTACTATATCCTCTGAATCAATTTGTTCCTTATCACTAGGTGGGTTCTCTTATGTGCTACTAAACTCCATACCAAAATCTAGGCATGTTTTAATGTGTGCTCTTTTCTATTTTTCAACAAAACTAACATGTGAAAAGCCAGATTCTTCCCAACTAGCAAACTTTTCTAATAATTCATCCCTTTCTTTAGTCAGCCTTTCAATTTCAGAAATCTTACATCCTAACTTCCATTCACTCAATTTTAATTGATAATCCTGTTGCTCATATTTTTCTGCCCAAGCCATTTCATTATTTTCATGAGTTATTATTTTGGCTTCCATTGACTCTAAAGTTATTTGATAACCAGCTACTTCAAACCTAGCCCTTCTACAATTATCTCTTTCAGTTACATAATCTTTAAGCACTTTTTGATAAAAATCATGACACTTAGAGCATACCTCAGGGATAGGGGTGAACTTGGTGAAGTAGCTACCATAGCGAGCAGAACAGGTTCTTCTTCACTTTCCATGCTCCAATCGAAGCTTCCAAGACCATCTCTTGATCCCAAAGCAGCAAATCCTGGTTCCTCATCAACAGCTGTGCTCCAATCAAACTCTTCCACTGCGACCATAGAGTAGGTTACTGGTTCATCAACAAATTCAGCACTCCAGTCAACCTCTGACAGATTTTCTTGAGCAACCAAAGCTTTTGTTTCAGTAATAGGAATTTCCTTTAGTTCAAGCTTGGGTTTCTCAATCATTCTATTTGCCTGATATTTAGCAAACTTGCATTCTCTTGCAAAGTGTCCAGTTCTTTGACAATTAAAGCATTCAATCTTGGACTTGTCAAACGTTATACCCTGTTTGGGTTTGAAGTCAATGCATCTTCCTGTTTTCTTCATGAACTTCTTGATTCTAGCAGTGATCATAGCAACTTGCCACCTTATATCAATTTCTTCAAGAGCATCCTCTTTAATTTGTGATAAATCTTCTTCATAAGTAACAGGTAATGTGGCTTGTTGAGCGAAAAAGGAACATACAACTTCATCAGAGTGGATGGTGTTTGTAGGTGATGATGTAGGAGTAGGATAAGCAACAATACTTTGAGCGACAGTACTTTGAGTAGGATAAGTAGTACTTTTAGTGGAAGTACTGCCTCTCTTTTCAGAAGACACAAAAGCAATACTGTGAGATTTTGAACTTGTTTGGCCATTCATCTCATGCTCATATACCTTCAAATGATTGTGAAGATCATCAAAGTCCATAGTGTCCAAACCAGGTTGTCCTCTGATCAAAGTAGCAATCACCTGCCATGTGGATGGCAAACTTCTTAAGAACTTCAGGTTTGCATCTTCAACAGATACTTCTGCTTTGTATAACTCTAGCATACTAAGGATATTTTGGAATTTGTCATAGGCAGAATCAAGACTTTCTCTTTCACCAACAGTGAATGTTTCAAACTGTTGCTTCAACAGATTTCTATGCATCTTCTTGGAAGCATCATTACCTCCAAATCTTGTCTTGAGAGCAGCCCATAGTTTTTTTGCATCCTTAGCATCATGGAACTTGAGTAGATGACCATCAGGAATAGCAGACAACAGTATATTGAGAGCCTTTTCCTGATTTCTTACTGTAGCTGCTGGTAAGATGGACTTAGGTGGTTTAGGTTGTCCAGGAACTTCTACAGGATCTTCAATAACTTCATTACCATTGACAATTACATTCCACAGTGCATGGTCTGTAATAGCAATGTACTGCCTCATCTTCATGCTCCAGAGATCATATTCTCCCTTCTTGATGATAGGAATTCTGAGGGAGGTGATGGATGGGGGTGGTGCAGCTTCAGTCGACATCTTTAGGGTTTGTAGTTAAATTGGTTTTAAGGGTTTCTTCATAATCAGAGTTTCCACACAAGCTCTGATACCACTTGTTGGATCGATATACTCTGACCAAACTAACTATGTAGCTTGTAAGGGCTTAGCAACCTCGGATAAATCCTAAGTTACTAACAATGAAACACTGAATTACTTTACTAAGTATGCGGAAACTACTTCAATAAAGTTAAGAAGAATAACTTTAAACTTCAACAATTTTATTAATACTTTTGAACCTGCTTGATACACAGATTCACTAACAACCCTAATAACTCTAATATCGAACTTGATAAACTCTAATATTCTCTAATATTGCGTATGCATTCGTTTTTCTAAAGTCGTAGCTCTAATGCCAATCTAGGGGTCCTTTTATCGGCATAAGGAATACCCTAGTCGGTTTACAATTACAATCCTTGTACGACAAGTAATACTAAAACTAAATTAAGAATATTCTAGAATTACAAAGCTTTCCATAAACGATATGGCAGTTCTTTGGCTTTGCAGTACTTTGATGTTGAGCAGTACTTTGACTTTCATTAAGCAGTACTTTGACTTTCTTCAGCACTTTGACATTTTATATCCTAACAAGTAAGAACTTTGTCAGGAAATATCTTAGAGCACTCCATCCGAAATGGAGAGCAAAAGTGACGGCCATTGAAGAATCAAAAGATCTCTCAAAAAAGTCACTAGACGAGCTAATCGGAAATCTCAAAGTGCACGAAATGGTGATGGAGAAAGATTCGGAAATCATCAAAGGAAAAAGAGAGAAAATCAAATCCATTTCTCTAAAAGCAAGAACGGAATCAAGTGATGATGACGAATCTTACTCCGGTAGTGAAGATGAAGAATATGCCATGGCCGTTAGAGATTTCAAAAATTTCTTTAGAAGAAGAGGAAAGTTCGTAAGACAACCTCGAGAAGAAAAGAAGCCATTCCGAAAAGATCGGGATGACAAAAAGGGTAAAGGTGAAAGAAAGTGCTTTAGATGCGGTGATGCAAGTCATCTAATAAAAGATTGTCCCAAGCCACCTAAAAGAAAAATTCAACGAGCTTTTATAAGTGGTGCTTGGATTGATAGTGAAGATGATGAAAAGTCAAGCAAGGAGGAGATCGCTCTAATGGCAGATGAGTCAAACGAGTTACATTCCGAGTCATCTTATTCCTCTATTAATGATGAGACTTTGAAAAAACAATACAATCAATTGTGTGAGCTAAGTCTAAAAATCATAACTAAAAATAATTTTTTAAAGACTAAAAAGGAATTTTTAGAAAATGAAGTCTATGAGTTAAAAGAAAAGGCAAAACGATTAGAAAAGGGAAAAGCAAATGACGATGGTTGCAAATCATGTCAAGAGCTTAATCTTGAAATAGAAAAACTAAAGCTCACACAAGATGTTCTAATCGAACATAATTCTAAATTTAAAAGGTTTAACAAAAACATCGCTTGTGCCGATGAAATAGTTAGAATTCAAAAAACACCTAGGATTTAATGAGTTATTAATTCCAAAGAGTCAAAACAAAATGGCCGAAAAAGACAAACAAACTGTCAAAACTGCTGTAGTGCAGCACGGACCAGACGGACCCAAAATAAGGGCTCCGTCCTTTGTAAAAAATGGTGCCGTGGGGACTGCAGCAGGACTGAATGCTTGTGATACGGACCGTAGCGAATTTGTCAAAGTAACAAAGAAAACCAAGGACAGTACTAAACTAAAACCTACTATTACATTAGGAGTAGGACTTGCTAAAAATAAATTTAGATAAAAAAAACTACTCAACAACGACATAAATCAGCTTTTGCTAAACGCCCCTTTCCTAAAAGCAACCACAACATACAACCCAATTATCAACATAACGGTTGGAATCAAAACTTCCCTAGACTATATCAAACTCCAGATTACATGTCATGGAACTCTTACCCATCATTTCCATACATGAATCAAGTAAATGGTATGTTTAACCCAAACGGACCCGTGAGATATTGGGGACCAAACGCTTGAGTTATTTGCATCTTAGGTATGCTTGAAAGTTGGATTGGAACCTGATGAGTGGATAAAAGATAGTGGATGCTCACAATGCATGACGGGCAACAAAAGTCTCTTCTCAACATACCAAGAGTATGACGGAGGTAATGTCACTTTTGGTAGCAATCTTAAAATCAAAATCATTGGCAAAGGTACGATCGCTCATAACTCCCTAAGTATTGAAAATGTTGCTCATGTCGATAGGTTAGGATTTAATCTACTTAGTATTAGCCAATTATGTGATAAAAAGTATAAAGTACTATTTGAAGAAAATGGTAGTAAAATACTAAAAGATGGTATCACCATAGCTAAATGAGTTAGGAAAAATAACATATACGTCATGAAAATAGATAGAACATCTAATGACAAATTTTGTTTAACAACATTAGATGATAGCTCAAAAGAGCTAGTTAGGAATTTACCAAAACTTAAATATGACCAACATTTTTGCGACGCTTGCAAAATTGGTAAACAAACCCATAGTAGTCATAAGGCTAAAAACATGGTGTCCACATCTAAGTGTCTAGAACTTTTGAATATGGACTTGTTTGGTCCATCTACTATAAGAAGCTATGGAGGCAACTTATAAACTTTGGTCATAGTAGATGATTACTCAAGGTTTACTTGGACGTTGTTTTTGAAAACCAAAAATGAAGCTTTTGATAAATTTAGAATTCTTAGCAAGAAAATTCAAAATCAACTAGGCATTAAAATCGTGTCGATCCGAACGGATCATGGTCTTGAATTTGACAATGAAACACAATTTGGAAACTTTTGTGATACAAATGGTATAACACATAACTTTTCGGCTCCTCGAACACCTCAATCAAATGGAGTTGTAGAATGTAAAAATAGAATCATTCAAGAAATGAGTAGAACAATGCTTAATGAACAAAACATTCCTCAAAAGTTTTGGTGTAACGCCGTTGACACTTCTACATATATTTTAAATAGAGTCCTAATACGTCCTTTCTTAAACAAAACACCATATGAGCTTTATAAAGGTAAAAAGCCAACTTTAGGATATTTTAGAGTATTTGGATGTAAATGTTTTATTCTTAATACTAAAATATATCTCACCAAGATTGACCCAAAGTCTTATGAAGGTGTATTCCTTGGTTATTCTCAAACTAGTAAAGCTTACTTGTCTTAAACAAAGAAACAATGAGAGTCGAGGAATCGTTGAACATAACATTCGACGAAAGTCCACCTTCCTCTAAGACATCACCTTTGGTAGATGATGACTTAGTTGAAAGTCAACTTGTAGAAAGTCAAGAAATAATTGAAAATGACAAGGAAGATGAACCATTAAATAATGAAATTATAAACATCAAAGAATCCAAAAGTCATCCTTTAGAAAAGGTCATAGGACAACTAAATCAAAGAACCTTAAGATCACAAGCCCAAAATCAAAGTAATCATTTTTGTTTTGTGTCTACCATCGAACCAAAAAACATAAATGAAGCAATAAAAGATGAATCTTGGGTAATTGTTGTGCAAGCAGAGTTAAAGCAATTCGTTAGAAATGATGTTTGGAAATTAGTTCCAAAACCTAAAGATCAAACTATAATTGGAACGAAATGGGTTTTTCGAAATAAAATGGATGAAAATAGTGTAGTGTCTAGAAACAAAGCTAGGCTTGTCGCATAAGGTTATAATCAACAAGAGGGGATTGATTATGATGAAAATTATGCACCGGTAGCTAGGCTCGAGTCTATTAGAATCTTACTTGCATATGCATGTGCTTATGACTTTAAATTATTTCAAATGGATGTTAAGAGTGCGTTTCTTAATGGGTTTATTAACGAAGAAGTATATGTTGCTCATCCTCCCGGTTTTACCGACTTTGAGAAACCACATCATGTCTTCAAACTCCAGAAAGCATTATACGGTCTTAAGCAAGCACCAAAAGCTTGGTACGATACACTTAAGACTTTTCTTGTTGAAAACAAATACACCATGGGATTAGTAGATAATACTCTTTTTACCAAGAAAAAGGAATCACATATTATCATTGTTCAAATATATGTTGATGACATAATATTCGGATCAACTTGTCAAGAGCTATGTGATTATTTCTCTAAAATCATGCACGATGAGTTTGAGATGAGTATGATGGGTGAATTAAACTTCTTTCTAGGACTTCAAATTAAACAACTAGAAGATGGCATATTCTTTAACCAATCTATATATATAAAAGATATGCTTAAGAAATTTGGTCTTGAAGACTCAAAACCAACTAAGACACCCATGTCCTCGGACACTAAACTCACCAAGGATGAGGAAGGTGAATCGGTAGATAACACTAAATATAGAGGAATGATCGGTAGCTTACTCTATCTCACGGCTAGTAGACCCGACATTAAGTTTAGTGTTTGTCTATGTGCTCGCTTTCAATAAAATCCAAAGGTATCACACTTAGAAGCTTTGAAAAGGATATTTAGATACATTAAGGGAATGACATGTTTAGGATTATGGTATCCCAAAGGAGCGGTTGTAGAAACTATAGTGTATGCCGATTCGGATCACGCCGGTGACTATGTCGATAGAAAAAGTACAAGTGGTATTTGCACTTTTGTCAGACATTGTCTCACCTCATGGTTTGCAAAGAAGCAAACGGCTTTAGCTATCTCAACTACTGAAGCCGAGTACGTATCAGCCAGAAAAGCATGTCAACAAGCTCTTTGGATGAAGCAAGCTCTCGTGGATTATGGAATTCATCTCAACGAAATCGTTATATTTTGCGACAACAAAGGAGCTATTGATCTCAGCAAAAATCCCGCCCAACATGCTCGTACAAAGCATATTGAAATCCGTCATCACTTTCTTCGCGACAATGTTCAAAAAGGAAAAATCTCAATTGAGAAAGTATCCTCCGAAGACAACATTGCCGACATTCTAACCAAGCCTCTCAAACGAGAACCATTTAATCTCGTTAGACTTTGGTTTAAGGTTAATGGAACCAAACATGTAGGCAAAACATAGTCTAAACCTTAGAACAAACAAAACAAAACAAATTTGTTTTGAACCTGCTACTATTCACATGGCACCAAACGACAACAATGGCTGAACCATATTTTTGGTGCCATCTGGTCCGTGGTGACAACAGTGGCAAAAATGCTACCTACAAAACATCTTCTTCCTCACAACTCACTTTACCAAAACGTGTAAACATTAGACCTAACTCATTGCTGACATTTTCTCACCCACTAATCACTGGAGATAACATCATTGTAAGTATCCTAACTACATTTTATCTCTTAAATCTGAGTCTAGGATTCTAATTTGTGCACAAAATCATTACATGGGGATTATGTATATTCTTGTACAAAACATGGATTCAATTGGCAAATTGCATAACTAGTCATTTAAATTAGGTACTACATTGTAATATTGCATAAACAAATCATGTTTCCCACTAATCAAAGGATAATGACTATAAGGTTTTGTTCAAATAACCAAACACCCCATGTCAAAATTTTTGAAAAGCTTCTCACTTGTAGGAAAAAAAATTTCATTGTTAATACAAATAGAAACGTTAAATTTTCATCACTTGCATGCTCTTGAATACTAAAGGTATTGCATAACTAATATGCATTCCCGGGTATATTCAAATGAACCACATTAAATTAGAAGCGTTTAGGTTATCTCATGCCGTTTGCCAAACACCCCCACTAAAAACCATTTTATGCATAAAATGAGGCGAGATAACCGCAACTCCAAATCATTTTCATATAGGCACATACTGGAATCAAAACGTTAAGTTTATTCTCATTTTTAACATGTAAATTCTTGCTCATAGGAATAACCATGGTAGCCGCAAGATTCTATGATCACAAGGATACCGTTAACTACATTCCCAAACATCATAAAACCAAAGGACTTTCCAAGGAACAAGTCGAAATCTTTAAGAGTCTAGAAACAAGGTACTTCCATGAGGGTAGAACCATTCACTCCTATTTTGTCGACAATACCAATCTCCGTCAAGAACTAGCCGCTATTCAGTTCGATTGTCTCATTGACATCGATGAACCTATTTGTCCTAGGTTTGTGTTAGAGTTCTATGCTAGTGTTACCGGTTTCATTGATGAAGAAGATGAGTTTAGCCTTAGGTTTAAGATCAATCAAAACGACTACACCATCTCCCTAACCCAATTTGCTCAAGTTTTAGGAATTCCCAACCGAGGGACTTGTGTCTACTCGGATAAGTGGTTACTCACTATTCTTGATGGAATCAATGACCGCTCTCTTCCCTACCAAACTCCCTTTGCATAAGGATGTCATCGTGAGCGCCTTTTAACCCAAGAGCCGCTCCAACCCGTGTCACCCGAAAAGGAAAAGAGGTGAACCGAGATCCATATGGAATGGAGCTCAATGAACTAAAACCCGAATTTAAGAAATGGGAGGAACTTCTTAGAGCAAACGTCATTCATAGGAATAGGGATCATATCAACGCTTGCCTTTGTCACATGCTCTACAACTTGTCCACCAGCCAACCATTCAATTTAGCCTACTACATTGCTAGGAGAATGATTGATATTCCAACTCAAGGATCGGTTGCTCTTCCTTACGGGATGCTTCTCACCCGTCTCTATAGAGCCTTTGCACCAATTCCACCAAGCCCAAAAGGGTTGCAGCTTGACTATGAGCTCATCCCTCACATTTTTGTGCCCTTGAGTGACGAGCGAGTGGCTAAGACAAAAGGCAAAAGAGCAAAACCTCCAACTCCATCATCATCATCATCATCAAATAGCTCCGAGGATGGTCTTCCAAATTCTCGCCTTCCACCTAATGAGTATTATGCGTCTCTTCCCGAGATTGAGAATGAATCAGCGGAGTTCAAGCAAACCAAGGGGATGTTCAAGTGCCTTGGTAGGATGATGAACAAGATTTACAAGAAGTTGGACAAGTGAGGGTCATTTTAAGGAGTGTTTGGAACAAGACATTAACGTTAATGTTTGATACAATTTGGTTGCTTTTAATTTGTAGGATGATAATATAACTCAAAACAATGATGTATGCTAACAATCTCATGCAGGGGGATAGCACAAGTGTGTTATCAAATTTTACCCATTTTCACTTTAATGTGAAAATCGCTAGCCCTTGGTCAAATTCTATGCTCCACTATGTTTGTGTATGTGTTATTTACTTTTCTTAACTAGAAATAATTAATGTCACATGTTTTGAGCAAAATTTCGGTTTCGAAAAGTCCCCACCTTAAAAACCTGTTCTGGAGTTTTCTCACTTGACGACGGCACCAAATTTTTGGTACCGTCTGTTGTAAAAATTGGTACCGCCGTACCTATACAGGCGGACCAGGCGACACCCAATTTTGGGTTCCGCCTGTGTATTTTTTTGGTGCCGTGGATCCTACATGTAATTTTCTTAATTTCGCTTATTTCGACATTCCAAATTACCATACATTGCTTCTAAGTTAATCTTAACTAGTTATTACCCATATTAGAACTAGTATAACACACTTAGGAACATAGGATATCCATTTCCCACCAAAATTCAACAAATTCAAAAATCCACCCAAGGAGCCCTTTTGCATAAAGGAAGGAACCAAAAAGTTGTTCCTTGCAATCCGTGGATAGTCTGATTGTTAGGATCTCATAATCATTAGATCACATTTATTGCAAATCTTTGTCTCTTCACTCCATCCTTCTTGTATGGATTGACTTGGGTGATATGACTAGCATTAAACCCACTTCAAAATCATTAGAAACCTCATCTCTTCTATGGTTTAACATCAAATCACAGACACTTCTCCATAATTCTCCATTCCTATAAATTAAGAGCTTTTACCATGATCATCTTCACACCTTCTCAACTCTCACCATCTACTAGCAAAAGCTTAAGTCAAAATGACAAAAACTTCACCATCAACCAAGCCTTGCAAGAGAACCGCTAGAATTAGCGTAAGACCTTGTTGCTTAGTCAACATAAGTTCTTCTTCCAAGTCATCTCCACTAACCACTCATCACCCATAAGAGATGACACAAACCTCACCTTGGCTACTCCTACACCACCTCCACAATCACCTATCATCATCACTACTCCACCACCAACAAAGACTCTTAGCTCACCACCACCGGCTCCCATCCAAACATCTAAAACACCATCACCTCCAAAATCTCCAACACTCATCCCATTGGAGTTATTCTCCACACCACCTACATCTCCAAATCCATTCTTGGAAGACTTGGAGGACTTGCCTCCTAGGCCAAATCATCCACCTCCACTACCATCTTTTGGTACTATTGATCGGATTTCTCATGAGTCTCCATGACCTTCTTTTGACCCAAACGCCCCGTTAGGGCCAAGGCCTCTTCTCTTCCACCCTATCCACAAAGAAATCCATGGTCCTTTGTTTGGGGATCAACCACTTCCTACATCAATGTCTCCTCACATAGAGGACATTGAGGAATCCATGTGGGAAGATCATCCCACAAGAGAAGAGATTCAAGCCGAACTCCAACATCTCCACCAATTTTCAAATATGATGGATTCTTATCTAAGTGATGCTATGCAAAGGCAAAGTGCTTTGCTAGCCTCCATAATCACCACACCAAACACCAACACCTCTACCATTCCACCACCAAAAACTCATCAACCATACTACCCTCCTAGGCATGGTTGCTCCAATTATGAGCAAACCGCCCAAATAACCGAAAGGACCCGGGTGATGGTCCATGAGTTCCAAGAGGAAATGAGGTTCATCCTCAATCACATCCTAGAGCGCCTAAATGGTCTTTCTCATCCACCACCTCAATAGGATGGTCCTAGATTAGTTCTTTTAAGCATTTTTTTTTTATTTTCTAGTATTTTTCCTTGTATTTTTTTTAGGATAATTTTTCTTTGTACTAAACACTTCATTGTGTTCCCTTTTCATGATTCTTAAATCAAGAAAATTTTTAACAAATGAATGATGTTTCTTATATATTGTTGTTGCTTGTTACATGGTGTTTGGAAATGCTTGTGATAATGCTTATTACTAACATTTTTTTTGTAGCTTTTTCACAATCCATGTATCTTTTTCTTGGCACCCAGTTTAGGGGGAGCATTGGTCAAGGGGGAGATAATGGCTCGGGCTCATTACACATTCTGCCTCACATCTTCTTTTTGTTGAGAGAAAAAGGGGGAGAAATATATAGAACTTGGTGATATTTAACTTTCTGAAAAAGTCAAACTGCATACATTGACTTTCAAAAAAAGTCAACATAATACTTCATTGGTAATATTTGACTTTCTGAAAAAGTCAACTGCACACTTTGACTTTCTGAAAAAGTCAACATCATGCTTCAACTAGTGAAGACTTTGACTTTTTTTAAAAGTCAACATCATGTCTATATTGGACATACTTGCATTATACTTTTTCTTTCAAGTTCTAAAACTAATATTTTTATAACTCTTGTACAATTTTTACATCTTTTATAAAAATAAAATTTATGTTGTCCTCAACAAAAAGGGGACAAAAGTCAACATCATGCTTCAACTTTCTCTTGGCACCCAGTTTAGGGGGAAACTTCATTGTGTTCCCTTTTCATGATTCTTAAATCAAGAAAAATTTTAACAAATGAATGATGTTTCTTATATATTGTTGTTGCTTGTTACATGGTGTTTGGAAATGCTTGTGATAATGCTTATTACTAACATTTTTTTTGTAGCTTTTTCACAATCCATGTATCTTTCTCTTGGCACCCAGTTTAGGGGGAGCATTGGTCAAGGGGGAGATAATGGCTCGGGCTCATTACACATTCTGCCTCACATCTTCTTTTTGTTGAGAGAAAAAGGGGGAGAAATATATAGAACTTGGTGATATAAATATCGTCATTAAACGTTATTTATATTAGTGATCTTTACCTAAGTTTTGTTAACGAAAAAAGTAAATTTAATTTTTATAAAGCCTAAAGCTTGTGAAGTTTAATAGATATTAAAACAAGCTTTTTCAAATAATATCTTCATCACTCAAGCATTTACATTGTGATTAATCATATCTTGATATGACTCTAAACCATAATGTATGATAGGAGTTTTTACAATGTTTTGGTTTCTTAAAAACTAAACATTACATACGTATTTACATATTTCTAAAATTAGAAAAACAAAACACATGACATCATGTGATGCATCATCGAAATCATTGGAAGATTTCACTAGATATTTTGTGTAGATTTAGGCTCTACATATCTTACACAATCTTGCATAGATATGGTTGACTTTGGCAAGATTTTGAGATCTTGCTGTCAGACCTCGGAGGCACCATAAAGTAACATGGGCGGAACCCTTTTAAGGGTTCCGTGGTCCGTGGTGCTTACTGAGTGTTTTGGCTATAAATAGCAAAGCCAAACCAAGTAGTTTTTCATCCCTTTCTATCATACTCTCATACATTCCTTCTCTCTAACCTTTCTAACTCAGTTTCATATCATATTAGTGATCTCTTTTGTAGCAAAGAAGATCAAGTCACATTCAAGCTTCAACAAGAAGTTGGAAGTCTTGTTTCTTTGTTGTTGTATGATCTTGTGTTGATTCATACTTCATTGTTGTACCAAACCATCATAATCTTGTGAGTGTGACTGGTTAGTATTTTAGTCCTTAAAATACATTGTGTGTGGGAGTGGTTGTACCCTTGAAAAGAACTCGACATTTAGCTTAGTGTCGGAAATAGTGTGTAAGCCAAGTGTAAAGGTTTCTCCGCCGATGAAAGGAGCTTGTTGACTAGTGAAGTTAAACTCTCGAGTGTCAGACTCAGGGAGTGGAGTAGGGCAAGGAAAAAGAGTCCTTGTAAACCGAACCACTATAAACAACTTGTTGTGGTTTGATTGTTTCTTTCCTTATCTACTCTTCATATATTGTTTACATATAACAATAACATATGTTAGGATCCAAATATTATTGTGTTGATGATTCGGGTGGTCTTGGATGATCAAAACACATGTTTGCCATAGTTAGAGAGTTAGTAGAGAGAGAGAGGGTGTTTTTGCTAGAGGTTTACACAAAGGGAATATTAGATTGAATGAGAAGCACCACCCCTTCCATGGATGGAAGGGGTATTTATAGTTACAAGAAATACGACCTCCTATCGGCCTGTGGATCAGGTATACTGTGGGTAAAGACCCGTCATTCCTCCACGGTGTTACACTAAGCTAAACTATGCTACAAACTAATAAATAAACTACTAAATACCGTAACTAACGACAAGTCTACGAGCTAACGTAAGCTAGATAACATTTGGGGTGACCGACTCTTCACTATGGAATTTTCTAATTCCTAACAATCTCCCCCTAAGGGAGGTCACCCCATGTTTTACATTTCGAATCCTAGCATTCTATTCTTGACTTTGTTCTGAGCTCGTAGACTTCAATTCATCAAGTTCCGCAATCTTTGTGCTTTTGTAGCGATTCTTCAAAGTCCGCTTATTTTGCACTTTTAGTGGAGGCCTTTAACTGATCCACATCTTTGATGATCTTCGAGCTTTCATTGAGATCATCAGCCACAGAAAATCTCTCTGGATCACCCTTTTGTTGTTTTGCCATCATGTGAAGTTGTGACTTTCGGACCAACATGCTCACACTTTTGAATTATGACATCTTTCCATCAGAGTAGCGGAAGTTTTTTACTTGTTCATGATATTTGCAGCAGCGAAGCAGAAGCATAGTATAAAAATATCAGAACCATGTTATGTAGATATGCACCAGTCATGATTTCTTCAAATTAAGTGTGGATGATGTGAGCATGCAGCTTTGGAATGACTCCTCAATTCTGATCAGCTGGAACCGTCCAAATGTACCTGAAACAACAGTTAGCAATAAAACACACGAAAGTGTCTTTGATCACTTTCGTTGAATTGAGGTACGCGGCCCACGGTTCCCCATTGATCAAGGTACAAGTACGCCGGCCGATCGGAGTAGGATTCCAAAGAATCTCCTTGACAGGGTTTCGCAGCTTCTAGCCGTTCTCTCAAACCGGAACGTCTCAAAGAAGACAACACGGAGTGAGTGAATTAGCGAATTGAGATTCACTGATTGATGAAAAATGATTTGAAAAACAATCGCGTATTGCTTAGAAGAAAGAGTTTTGCAATACGACGAAGGTTTTATGAGAAAGATCAATTTTCAATCAAAATACTTTTGTATCTGAAAAGAGTACACATTCGACGTGCTAGAGAAAAGAAGGTCTGCACATCGAACGGTTTTTCCAAAAGCATTTTTCAATCAGAGATACTTTTTGTGTTTGAAAACATAAGTACACATTCGACGTGCTAGAGAAAAGAAGATTTGCACATCGAACGGTTTTTCCAAAAGTATTCGTCAATTTCATTCCTGGACCAAGGTTGATTCAAGAGTGAATCGCCCCATCGTTTCTATCCAGTTGTCACAAGTTTGATCTTTTGGAAAGATCTCACATGTCACCCACCAAGAGCTTGTTTGATGTTGGTTCTAGAAGGATTTCCATCTTCATCGTGAATACTTTTACATACAACTCAGATGTTCTGGCAATACCACAAGGATAATGCGTAGGACTCTTAATATACACTTACTTTCCACATTGCGTGAAACAGCAAGTCTTCATTAATTTTGTGTCCTAATGAGATATTGTGGATGATCTCTTGGCTCAAGACTCAATAGTGCACATTTGGTTCCTATGCCGGAGACTAGGGAGAGGGTCTCCTTCTTCAATATCAACTATCTCTAAGAGAAAGTCGATAGATTATGTCGGTTTCCCGTGAGAATGAAACAAGTCCTTTTAAGAGGAACTTGAGTAGCTTGGGAAGGTTAGTGCAGTGCGTCACTGGGTCCATGACGTCTTGTCTTCAATACCAGTGTTACCTTAGTAACCACCAGTAGCATATGTATTGAACCCGGTTACTGCCCTAAGGTTGAATTATTGGAGGGCTATTTCTTTTCACCCTTTTTCACATTCATTTCTTTTTCATTCTTCAACCCCTTCAGTGCTTACCGAGACTTCATTACTAGAACCTTGTTGGGTTTATTCCAGTACTAGCTCTGTCTCAGTCCGCACTTTTCCCATTTCTCATTTTTCTCCTTTTTTTTCAATATACCTAAGGACTCTACACTATCTAGTGGATCGTCCCTGGGTAGATCCCTCCGGTTCTGGCGGATCGTGGGAACTCATACCTAACCTAAAAATCCTTATAACACCATGCATAAAGTAAATTGGTCGGTCTTTTGGTACAGTTCATTTCTTCTTGAAACCAATTCAAAAATCATTTGGAAAAACAATCAAGGTACTTGTGATACGAGATCAAAGCATTTTGTACCTTAATAGTTTTGATCATTTAGAAAACCTCCCCCTCAACATGTGCATATGATTTAGAAATGTTTTAGCACATGGAGGCAAGAGGACTTTGAAATATTTTCTTTGATCACAATTTTCATAGAAAAAGCCATTTGATTTTCTTTGGTAAATTCTCCCCCTCAATATGTGCATAGGATATTTGAAATCATTTTATCGCATAGAGGCAAGAGTTCTTTTGAAGCACATCCACAATCACAAGAGCCATTAAGAAACCATTTTCAAAAACAATTTAATCAAATTAATCAAAAATTTTCAAAATTTTTCAAAAACTCAATCAAGGTACTTTATAAATCACTTTAAAAAGCTTTCGTACCTCGATAGTTTGTTTGCTCCCCTCAATATGTGCTTCAAGATTCGAAAGCGTTTAGCACATATGAGAGAGCAGCCTGCACAATTAAATCAAAACGATCACCTTTTATCAAATTTCATAATTAAATCACAAATTCTCCCCCGATCAAAAATATCAAACCCTTTGAGATTTTGGATCCCAAGTGATTTAATTAGGTTTAGAAAACATGGGAGAAAATGTGGCCTTGTTTAAATACTCATCTGGTTTTTGGATAAATCCTCCTCGTCAACATGTGCATTGTGTATTTGAAATCATTTGGCACATGGAGGCAGGAGTGCCTTTAAAGGACTAAAACCAATTCCATTTAAACAGATAAGAGATTTAGATCACTATCTCTCCCCCGATCAAACATTTCAAACCTCTTGAGATTTACGATCCCAATTGATTTAAACTATTTAGAAAATTTTAGGGGAAAGACGTGGCAAGATTTGATTTTGAAAAATGACAGATAGGAACAGATTTAAACATTAAAGATTGTTAGTGTCAGGTATGATTGTTTTAGGAGACCTTTAAGTAAAACAAAACAATTTCACAATCAAACCAGAATAGAAAAAATTTCATTTTGAAAGATCTTGATTCTAAAGAAGAATCATACCATGACATAACATTAAATCTTTAGATCACCACTTAATTCTTGTACAAACCGGAACTTTTATGAAGAAATATCGTTTGAAAATATTTTATATTAAATCACTCTCCCCCTCAATCCATGACAGTAGCCCATGATTGAGTGACTTATGTTTTGATAAAATGACGTCCGGTGATTTTAAAAATTTAGTCCAATTTATTTTCAAAACAATATTTTTCCATTTTCAAAACAATTAAATTTATTTTTTCAAAATTGTTTAGAAAAGGTATTCTGCACAAAGATACATTAGTGGTTGAGAAGCTTTTGTTGTTGTTGCTGAGGGTTGGAAGAAAAACCATCTGCAAATGCAGTGAGACTTCTTACGTTGCATTTTGATGCCAACTGAGGTCAAATTAAGCTCTGTTTCTTCAATCACTTAGAAGAAAACCATCTGCTGATGCAGTGAGACCTCTTGCGTTGCATTTATGCCAACTCTCCATTGAAGTCCAATTAAGCTCCGTTTCTTCATTTGTCAACCCAAGATATAGTTACCCTTTCCTTTCGGCATCCAATCATCTTCAATTGTGGGATCTGTATCGGGAACATTCTTATATACCATAATATCTGCATATGTTAGTGGACACAAACAAATATATGGTGGTCGACATCACCCAAACAGTAATCGACTAATAAAAGTCAATCCAACATGTCAATCAATTCATATATGGCATGGGAAAAATGTGTTTATCAAACTCTAATCATCTAATCCTAACAATCATATCCTAGGCACCTAGTCCTTCAACGTAGGTTAACATCATTTTCAATTAAGCATATAGGATAATTAGATAATCTCGTTAGATGATATAGATTTGAAAACATTCTACCCTCAATCAATGACTCATTTTTTGAAAAATTTTAAAAGCGCAGAAGTCATTGATTGAGTTTGCAATTTTATAAAAACACTGAATCTAATTGTTTTTAAAGCAACTCATTTACCACCATTTTTGAAAACAACAAATATTTTTCTGAAGAATTTTAGACCGAAAAACATTTGTGTAGGAACAGCAGTCCTTCGACATACTTTCCTTAATTTGTTTTTAGGATAAGTGCACGAAATTTTTTGAAAATTGTTTTAGCGTAGCACTTTCCTTTCTTGAAGAACGGGTTGCTATCGGAAATAATTGCAAGCCATAGTTTAAGCGCGGGTCACAGTCTGAAGTAACTGCAAGCCATTTTTTTTAAGACATGTTTAAAAAGGAATTTTTACACCTCCTGCTCGAACTTCATCTAAAGTCCCGTGCCATTATTGAATGACATTTCTAAGACCGTAGATGTTATCGATACCAGAAGACATGTCATAGAAAAACATATTTTTGGTCTTTTTCAAATATTCTGAAATTTTTTTTATGGGTTTTTGATGGTTTTATAATTTTCTATTTTCTTTTTGCTGGTTTTATATTTTTGTATTTGGTTTTTCTGATAAATATATACAAAGATAGAGAAGATGATATAGTTAAAGAAGATGATGATACGAGTACCGTGATAAGGATATCGAGCAGCACGTCTGATGAGTGTGTAAATACTCATCATTTTTGGGTCAATCTGAACTGCAAAACGTTTAAAAATGCTCAGAAATGCATCAAAATACTGAAAATATCTCAAAATTGCATTTTATATGTTTCAGATGCAAAATGTTCAAAATCGATGAAAAAACAAACTTTGCATAATTGGCAGCTTCAGTCCCCCGACTTTCAGAAAATGGCAAAATCAGTCCCTAGGCACTTATTTTATAAGAAAAATCACCAAAGGTCCTTTTTAAATCATAAGTTGTCAAATTTAGTCCTTTGGTGAAAAGTTCCAAAAGTTTTGAGAAATTACAGTTTTGATCCTTGGATTTTAAAATTGTTCATGTTTAGTCCTTGGAATTTCACAATTGGCAGATTTGGTCCCTTGGAATATTGGAGGTTGGCAAAACAAGCCCTTGGATTACTTTTCAGAAGTTACATATATGGTCCCTGGAATTTCAGAGTTTACTCTTTTGGTCCCTAAACTATACCTTGGATCCATATCCTATCCTAAGTCCAATATAACCTTTAGCCCAAATAAATACCCAACAAACCAACCCGTCCAACCCAACCCAATACCCACGTTTAAAATAATATTACCTCGCCCCCCCTTTCCCTGTCTTCCCCGACACCACTGTCTGCAACCAGCCACCAACACACCACCTCCACTTTGTCCCCCTACTCCACACCTTGTCTCCCCCCTCCTCACCTAACATACAAATCGCATTTAATGCACCTTGTCCCTGTCTAAGATATCAAAACCAAATTGGCGCCAAAACCACTTAAACGGCCAAGATCACTTTTGTATATCCAATGGTCAATATTTTTGCTGGGATCCACTCAGAGGAGAGAGATAAGACAGCTTGGGTATAAAAAGAAGGAAGAGGAAGGCAATTAGGGTGTACTTAGTTTATTTTTCTAAAATGTATGTCGTTTTTAAGCTTTTCATGTCTTACTAGTTTCTCAACTGTAATATCAAGTTAATTTGTATCAATCTCAAGTATTTCAGTGTAGTTAAACTTATTTCAAGCATCAATTCAAGTTAATGTTATAATTTCTCATTTTATGTCCACTGTTGAAATTTTCATTTTCAAAATCATATGTCAAAGCTTTCAGTAGCTCAACTTTAAGCTTCAACAAGCTTATATAAGCTAGTTACAGCATTTTACAAGCTTGTATTCAAGTTTCAATCACTTTTGAATATTGGTCAAAGAAAGTCAACTTGGAGCAAAATTGATGCAGAAAGGGTAAATGGTGATGCAGGCATGGAAATGGGGTGATTTATAGTTTATTGGATTGGTTTAGATAGGTTAGAGGTTCTAGTTCCATTGTTGGCAAGCCATTGTGGCTAGGACAGTTGTAAGTGCATATTTCAAGTTCTAGCATAATCTGTTTTTGTGGTCTTAAGTAGCTAAAACCTGTTTAAATAGTAGTATTTAGGTCATTTAAACTTAGCTTGATCATTGAAACAAGTTGAATCAGTAGTTAGGTCATATTACTTGCAAATCAGTAGAATAAAGTTGTGTTTGGATCTGTGATCTATCTCGTCTTTTAGGTATCTTCAGTGGTTAGGCTTTGTAGTTTTATGTTTGTTTAGTTCATTTTAAGCTATATCTGTCTTAGTTTGTGCCATGAAAACACCAAGGTCAACATTACACTTAACCTGTTTTAACAGCTTCACTGTTGAATTTTTGCAAATCAAAAAGCTCATTTTGTGTATGAAATTCATAGACATAGCTTGTGTTAGTCTCATTTCAACCATTAACATCATAATCAGTCCTTAAAGTGAGCTTAAATCTCACCAAAGTCAAAATATCAAGATTGCTTTAAAAAGTCAAAATTTGGAAAAGTGGTTTTGAGCCCATCTAGAAGGAATTTTGATGAGCTCAGTTTTGAGCCAAATTACATGAAATTGTAGGTTTTTGAAGTTCAACTGGTCTATTTTGTTATTAGCATTTTTATACATTTTTGTGAATTTTTATAAGTCTCAAACAAGCTTGTCTTTAGGCCTCATCTCCCTGTACACAACTCAGTTAACATGAGTTTTCTCAGTTTTG
Organism: Chrysanthemum makinoi; assembly: GCA_910596185.1. Classification (NCBI taxonomy): domain Eukaryota; kingdom Viridiplantae; phylum Streptophyta; class Magnoliopsida; order Asterales; family Asteraceae; genus Chrysanthemum; species Chrysanthemum makinoi. The sequence continues at coordinate 181,111,874 of OU343223.1, forward strand.
TGCAAGGCCTGCACAGGGCTCAACGTAGCTCACCTTGGTCTGGTCTTTGGCTCATAAACTCTTGACCAGGTCTAGTTTAAGTCTCCATAATTGGTTTTTGGATTTGTAGCTTATTTGAGTGCTTATTTTTGGGTTTAAAGTAGGCACCTCAAACCTATTTTTAGTTTATAATCATATCATCCAAATCTGTTGAATTAGCAATTCAGTGGCTATGGCTTATTGTTTTTAGTTGCATTTTGGTTATTATAGCATAGTAGAACTTCTGTTCCAGTGTGGTGCTTGTTTGTGCTCATTTGGCTTATCAAAATGCTTATTCATAAGCACCTTGCATAGCAGTTCCATATTCCTGCACACAACCACATGTTTTTCTATTTTTCTTAGATTCATAACTTTATTTTAGAGTTTTCCTGAAATTTTCATAATTTTCCAACACTGTTTGCTATTTTTCTTAATTAAAAACAGTTTTTAGGCATTTTTAATTAGCTTTTATTACAATTAATTAAGAAAAAGTTCAAAAAAATAAGTTTTCATTTTTCTTAGGTTAAAATAAATATAAAAAGGCAAAAAAATATTTTTCCAGATTTTTCTTAGTTAAATTTGTATTTTTAAGTAATTTAAATAGTTTTAGATAGTTTTTAATTCCTAGAAAATCCAAAAATAATCAGAAAAATACAAAAATAGTTTTGAAAATTCTCTTTTGATATTTTAGATTTTTCTAAGTCATAATTTTATTTTTCTAGCTTTATTTCATATTTTCTTGTATTTTAGGCTAATATTAAATAGTTAAAACTAGTTTTTAATTAATATTAATTAATTAATTAGTGATAAAAATAATTTTCTTTTTCTATAAATTTTCTTTTATCATTAGGTTTGTAAAAATATCATTTTCATATTTTTAGGATTAATATTGCTTTAGTTTCACATTTTTATTTGTACGACGCGTAGTTTTTAATTCAGTTTTTATAAAAACATAAAAACAAAAACATCATTTTAAATATAGTGATAGCATTTATTTAATATTTTTTTATCTTTTTAATTTCCTTTAATTTGCATTTAAGCCGTTGTACTTTGTTGGCTTGTCTGTAGTTATAATCACTATCATAATCCCTTTTCTGTTCAAATTTCTCGATCACTTTACGTTTGATAATCCATTGCATAGCTCATTTGGGACATAACGACCGGGAAACCTACACTCCTCAGATCTTCATTGCATTCGTGTTTGTTGTTTTAAGTTTCTTCCAGTCGGCCATTCACAAGTGGTCAGCTTGCGTGAGAAAACTTGACGGTTTTGCACGGATCAAATTTTGGCGCCGACGCGCCGGGCTTGCTGATCTATCTTCCGTTTAGTAGATTAGTAGTTTGAATACTCACTCTTTGTTCATATCATCCATCTATCTATATATATATCCATATTTTCTTATAAAAAATCCAAAAACCCAAAAACAGCTAAAAACGTATAAAACACAAAAATATTTTCCTTTTGTTTCTATATATGTCTCAAAAATAAAAATACAAAAAGATTTGTCGTTTTCTTAATAATAACAACATAAAATCTTACCACCCAAACCAAGGCAGTGCACTACCTAACTGGGGGTGCGACCATAATAAGTTCCAGAACTAAAGATTTAAAACTTGCCTTTGTGTCCTTGTGATTGGTGTACCTTTTTCAAAGAAGCCATTCATATTGTGATTATTGGTTAAGTTCACTGTTGTTTTGCCTCGATTTTGTATTAATTGATTTTGTTGGTATATCTACTTGTCAGAACCAGAAAACCCATAAAGATTCTTCTCACCCCATTTTTATAATTCATCTTCATAATTCCCATTTCTCTCCTTAACTCGGAGTCTCTTAGAGTTAACTCTAGTGCATGCGCACTCGTTCTTCTAGATCATTGAGTCCTTTGCGTGATCTAGCGGAAATTCCTAGAAGACGTTCTCGTAGACGTGCTGCCCAAATAGTCGAACCCGAGATTCGTACTATTTCAAACAACAATATGGCAGACGAACGCACTATGGCGAAATGCTCCGGCACCCACCGAGGGTTATGGAGATGCCATCGTTTTACCATAATCAATTCTGATCACTTTGAATTGAAGACACATTTGATCCAACTTGTGTCTACGAATCAATTCCGCGGGTTTGATCGAGAAGACCCGATGCACACATCCGTTGGTTTAACAAGTTGACCGCAACGATCAATTTCAAAGATGTGCCACAAAAGGTGATCAAGTTGATGCTTTTTCCATTCTCACTTGAGGGACAGCCGGATTTGGCTGGAAAAAGAACCCCCTCGGTCTATCGAAACTTGGGAGGATCTTGTTCAAAAGTTTGTCAATTATTTCTTTCCTCCATCAAAGACGACTAATCTTAAAAATGAAATTTCTGGATTTCGTCAAAATTTCGATGAAAACTTTGGAGAGGCATGGGAGAGATTCAAAGATCTCCTCAGGAAATGCCCCCATCATGAATTCACGGAGCTTCAACAAGTCAATATCTTTTACAATGGGTTGAACGGTAACGATCAAGATTCCTTGAATGCAGCCGCAGGCGGCAATATCTTGAATCGTAGACCTAAAGATGTGATTGAGATTTGCGAGCAAAAATCAAAAGTTCCTATTTCTCGCAACAAAGTCAATACTCCTAACATTCCTTCTTCTTCATCCAATAACTCTTCTGAGTTAGCAGCTCCGATAGCCGCTCTAACGGATGCCATCCGTTGTATGATTAAGGATGTTAAGGAGATCAAAAGCGAAATTCATAAGCCAGAACCGGTCAAAGCCGTAAACAAGGTGTGTGAAACTTGTAGTGGTCCACATGCGTATTATGATTGTCAAGCAACCGATGCTTCTTTTTACCAAGCTCCCGTAGCTTCGGTAAACCACAATCAATACCGACCACAGGCTGATCCTCACTACCGTGCACCTAGCGGTATGACACCACCTGGTTTTCCTCCTGTGCAAAACCATGGCAATCAAAATCGCTTTGTTCCGAATCAAGGACAAAATTTCAATAACTCTCAAAATTTCAATCAAAACCGGAACAATTTCAACCAACCATATCAAGCTCCAAACCATCAAAGTTATCAACAACCTTCTCAAGCTCCCCTACCAAATGACTTCATGAAAAACACTGAGTCAAGCATACGTTCAATGCAAACTCAGATCAATAACATGAGAGTTGAGCTAAGAAAGGAAATTGATACCACATTGTCTCGGCAGACAAATGAGTTGAAGAATATGATGAGCAGTTTCATGAACATGAATATGAACAAAGCTTCATCATCTTCTGGAGGACTCCCAAGCAATACAATTCCCAATCCAAATGCCGAGTTGAAAGCCGTCACCACTCGTAGTGGTAAGACGCACAATGGACCTTCGACTCCAATGCCCCCTCCTCCTGTAGCATTGAGTCAAGTTACCAAGGATACAACGGACAAGGTGCAATTCTCAAGCACGAAGTAAGCACGTCCCACCTTCGGTAGTCCAAGCTTTAAGGCCGGAACCCGAAGTTCGAAGAAGAAAAAATTCTGAGCCAGAAAATACTTCCATCTCGGCTCAAAAGTCTAGTCAGCTTCCTTACCCATCAAGAATGAATGATGAGAAGCTCAAAGACAAAAACAAAGAGCAAATGGAAAAATTTTTCCAAATCTTCAACGAGCTACACTTTGATATAAGCTTCGTTGATGCTCTCGTTCTAATGCCTAAATTTGCATCCACGCTTAAAGGCTTACTCACCAACAAAGATAAGCTATCTGAGATGGCTAAAACCCCTCTCAATGAGCAATGCTCAGCGGTCCTTCTCAAAAAGCTTCCCAAAAAGCTTGAAGACCCCACAGATTTCTAATCCCGTGTGATTTCTTGGGGATGGTTCAATGCTCGCCTTGGCGATCTTGGCGCTAGCATTAACCTCATGCCACTCTCAGTATGGAAGAAACGGTCTCTTCCTAAACTTTCATCCACTTGTATGACACTCGAGCTAGCGGACCGTACCATAACTCGTCCACTTGGGATAGCCGAGGATGTCGTGATGAAAGTGGGAAAGTTTCACTTCCCTACTGACTTTGTTGTAGTAGACTTCGATGCAGATCCTAGAGTTCCCCTCATCTTAGGGAGAGCTTCAAGAACGAGAGTCGTGCTCGATTGATGTGTTTGTTGAAGAGTTGACCATTCGGGTTGACAACGAAGAGCTCACATTGAATATCAACCAGAACTCCAAACCTCTCGTCAAACGAGTGTTGCCACAATTAATCAAAGATCTGAAAGATTCAATGCAACACTCTCAAATTTCACGGTTAAGACGGGTCACCAAAAACGTGCGGAGTTAAAAGCTTTGAAAATCACCCCTGGTTCAAACAAATGGTTTGAAAGCTGTACCAGGGAAGTCAAGAGTGTTCTTGATGATGATGATCTAGAATCGGAGACTTCATCGGAAGTGGTGGAAACTGCTAGCTCTAAGAGCACACCACTTGTCCCACCTCCGGAATCAGTTTGTCGCATCGAGTTTGTTAACTCTGTGGATGAAACCAAACTCTCTTCAGTTTCATCTGAATTGGATGATGATATTTGTGATCCAATGGGAGACATTCTTCCCATTGAAGAACTGCTCAAAAATGATCCATCATCTTCTAGTCTTATTCCCGACTCTTCCATCCCTTCTCTCACTCCTGATGAGGAAGATGACAACTTTTGGAATGAAGTCGATGCATTTCTTAGTGATGAGTCAATTCCAACGGGAATTGACAATACTTACTTTGATCCGGAGGGAGACATCCTTTTTCTGGAAAATCTATTGATTGAAGAACCGTTTCCCACCCTCCCTCCCGGACATCTTATTGACAATCACCATATAAGCTTCAAGTTTAAGCTTAAACATGTCAAAACTGGTGATTTGCTTCTCTCTGATGAGGAATGGACTTTCATTCTCATGTACGTCTTTATTCCATTCTTCACAGATGGTGTGGTTGCTCTTTCCCTTTTCTCTTTCGGGAATGAGGACACCATCTTTGACCCCGGTATCATCCTTTATAGATTCTTCTATTAACAATACCGCGGTTATATCTCGTCGGTGTGGAACTTTCTGATGTTCATATGTTTATTAACATTGTGAACGAAAGTCCGATTGAGATTGGTTTTCCACGTTACTTTCCCCATGAACAAATGAATTCGGGGTCGAGTCAAGCTAGCGACTCGGGAATCAAAAACAATAGCATGCAATATGGGTTTTCACCCATATTTCTGACTTCTTTCTATCTTTCTACCACCCTAGTGTGGGGGGGGGGGTTGCCCCACATGTTGTGTATATAAGTCTTCTCAAAAAAAAAAAAAAAATCTTTCTAAATAATGGCCGTAGTATTTCCCTTTTACGTTCTTTGTTTCGGCATAACCGCCGGTACTTTGAATATTGAGGGCAATATTCATTTCTAAGTGTGGGGGTGAATTCTCACGAATTTTATCACGTAATAATACCGCCTAATTCCCCCGTTTTTGGCCAAAATTTTTTTTGGAGTAAGTGTTTTGCACTTACTCAATTGGTTATCAGTCCGCCTTGTCTAAAAAACAAAAGGATTGGCTAATCCAGGAGCAAACGGCTCTTGGTAAAGATATCTCAAATCCGTTGACGGCTTGCAATTTGCCCAAAATTGTATGGTATTCAGCTCACCATATCCTTAAAAGTGAAGAGTTGGCTAGCCCGCAAGTTTATGGCTTGTGGTAAAGGCAGTGGAAAAACCATAATTGGTAATCAGCTCACCAAAGATAATGTTGATAATTTATCTAAGAGTTGGCTAGTCCAGAGCAAACGGCTTCCGGTAAAGACAAATCAAATCCGTTGGAAGTGGTGGTTTGCTCAAAATCACATGGTTATCAGTGTACCATGGTTCTTGCTTGAACAGAAACATTTGGCTACTCCAGAAGTAATGGATTTTGGTAAAGAGATTCAAATCCATTAAGTTTTTCTCGAAAGATTGCTAGGGACTAGCAATAGTTTAGTGTGGGGGATTGATGAGTGTGTAAATACTCATCATTTTTGGGTCAATCTGAACTGCAAAACGTTTAAAAATGCTCAGAAATGCATCAAAATACTGAAAATATCTCAAAATTGCATTTTATATGTTTCAGATGCAAAATGTTCAAAATCAGATGAAAAACGAGCAAAGTTTGCATAATTGGCAGTTTCAGTCCCCCGACTTTCAGAAAATGGCAAAATCAGTCCCTAGGCACTTATTTTATAAGAAAAATCACCAAAGGTCCTTTTTAAATCATAAGTTGTCAAATTTAGTCCTTTGGTGAAAAGTTCCAAAAGTTTTGAGAAATTACAGTTTTGATCCTTGGATTTTAAAAATGTTCATGTTTAGTCCTTGGAATTTCACAATTGGCAGATTTGGTCCCTTGGAATATTGGAGGTTGGCAAAACAAGCCCTTGGATTACTTTTCAGAAGTTACATATATGGTCCCTGGAATTTCAGAGTTTACTCTTTTGGTCCCTAAACTATACCTTGGATCCATATCCTATCCTAAGTCCAATATAAGCTTTAGCCCAAATAAATACCCAACAAACCAACCCGGTCCAATAAACCAACCCGTCCAACCCAACCCAATACCCACGTTTAAAATAATATTACCCCGCCCCCCTTTCCCTGTCTTCCCCGACACCACTGTCTGCAACCAGCCACCAACACACCACCTCCACTTTGTCCCCCTACTCCACACCTTGTCTCCCCCCCTCCTCACCTAACATACAAATCGCATTTAATGCACCTTGTCCCTGTCTAAGATATCAAAACCAAATTGGCGCCAAAACCACTTAAACGGCCAAGATCACTTTTGTACATCCAATGGTCAATATTTTTGCTGGGATCCACTCAGAGGAGAGAGATAAGACAGCTTGGGTATAAAAAGAAGGAAGAGGAAGGCAATTAGGGTAGTACTTAGTTTATTTTTCTAAAATGTATGTCGTTTTTAAGCTTTTCATGTCTTACTAGTTTCTCAACTGTAATATCAAGTTAATTTGTATCAATCTCAAGTATTTCAGTGTAGTTCAACTTATTTCAAGCATCAATTCAAGTTAATGTTATAATTCCACATTTTATGTCCACTGTTGAAATTTTCATTTTCAAAATCATATGTCAAAGCTTTCAGTAGCTCAACTTTAAGCTTCAACAAGCTTATATAAGCTAGTTACAGCATTTTACAAGCTTGTATTCAAGTTTCAATCACTTTTGAATATTGGTCAAAGAAAGTCAACATGGAGCAAAATTGATGCAGAAAGGGTAAATGGTGATGCAGGCATGGAAATGGGGTGGTTTATAGTTTATTGGATTGGTTTAGATAGGTTAGAGGTTCTAGTTCCATTGTTGGCAAGCCATTGTGGCTAAGGACATTTGTAAGTGCATATTTCAAGTTCTAGCATAATCTGTTTTTGTGGTCTTAAGCAGCTAAAACCTGTTTAAATAGTAGTATTTAGGTCATTTAAACTTAGCTTGATCATTGAAACAAGTTGAATCAGTAGTTAGGTCATATTACTGGCAAATCAGTAGAATAAAGTTGTGTTTGGATCTGCTGATCTATCTGTCTTTTAGGTATCTTCAGTGGTTAGGCTTTGTAGTTTTATGTTTGTTTAGTTCATTTAAGCTATTATATGTCTTAGTTTGTGCCTGCAAAACACCCAAGGTCAACATTACTCTTAACCTGTTTTAACAGCTTCACTGTTGAATTTTTGCAAATCAAAAAGCTCATTTTGTGTATGAAATTCATAGACATAGCTTGTGTTAGTCTCATTTCAACCATTAACATCATAATCAGTCCTTAAAGTGAGCTTAAATCTCACCAAAGTCAAAATATCAAGATTGCTTTAAAAAGTCAAAATTTGGAAAAGTGGTTTTGAGCCCATCTAGAAGGAATTTTGATGAGCTCAGTTTTGAGCCAAATTACATGAAATTGTAGGTTTTTGAAGTTCAACTGGTCTATTTTGTTATTAGCATTTTTATACATTTTTGTGAATTTTTTATAAGTCTCAAACAAGCTTGTCTTTTAGGCCTCATCTCCCCTGTACACAACTCAGTTAACACTGAGTTTTTCTCAGTTTTGCAAGGCCACACAGGGCTCAACTTAGCTCACCTTGGTCTGGTCTTTGGCTCATAAACTCTTGACCAGGTCTAGTTTAAGTCTCCATAATTGGTTTTTGATTTGTAGCGTATTTGAGTGCTTATTTTTGGGTTTAAAGTAGGCACCTCAAACCTATTTTTAGTTTATAATCATATCATCCAAATCTGTTGAATTAGCAATTCAGTGGCTATGGATTATTGTTTTTAGTTGCATTTTGGTTATTATAGCATAGTAGAACTTCTGTTCCAGTGTGGTGCTTGTTTGTGCACATTTGGCTTATCAAAATGCTTATTCATAAGCACCTTGCATAGCAGTTCCATATTCCTGCACACAACCACATGTTTTTCTATTTTTCTTAGATTCATAACTTTATTTTAGAGTTTTCCTGAAATTTTCATAATTTTCCAACACTGTTTGCTATTTTTCTTAATTAAAAACAGTTTTTAGGCATTTTTAATTAGCTTTTATTACAATTAATTAAGAAAAAGTTCAAAAAAATAAGTTTTCATTTTTCTTAGGTTAAGATAAATATAAAAAGGCAAAAAAATATTTTTTCCAGATTTTTCTTAGTTAAATTTGTATTTTTAAGTAATTTAAATAGTTTTAGATAGTTTTTAATTCCTAGAAAATCCAAAAATAATCAGAAAAATACAAAAATAGTTTTGAAAATTCTATTTTGATATTTTAGATTTTTCTAAGTCATAATTTTATTTTTCTAGATTTATTTCATATTTTCTTGTATTTTAGGCTAATATTAAATAGTTAAAACTAGTTTTTAATTAATATTAATTAATTAATTAATTAGTGATAAAAATAATTTTCTTTTTCTATAAATTTTCTTTTATCATTAGGTTTGTAAAAATATCATTTTCATATTTTTAGGATTAATATTGTTTTAGTTTCACATTTTTATTTGTACGACGCGTAGTTTTTAATTCAGTTTTTATAAAAACATAAAAACAAAAACATCATTTTAAATATAGTGATAGCGTTTATTTAATATTTTTTTATCTTTTTAATTTCCTTTAATTTGCATTTAAGCCGTTGTACTTTGTTGGCTTGTCTGTAGTTATAATCACTATCATAATCCCTTTTCTATTCAAATTTCTCGATCACTTTACGTTTGATAATCCATTGCATAGCTCGCTGGGACATAACGACCCGGGGAAACCCTACACTCCTCAGATCTTCATTGCATTCGTGTTTAAGCTGTTTTAAGTTTCTTACAGTTGGCCATTCACAAGTGGTCAGCTTGCGTGAGAAAACTTGACGGTTTTGCACGGATCAACGTCGTAGAAGATAGAAGTCATCAACTCTTAAACATTCACCACCAAAGCTTCCAGGGCTCTTGAATTGAAGAAAGAAGTTGAACCATCTGAAAGTGAGACTTTGGCAGCTTCCCCCCAAACCGAAAATCCTTGTGATGAGCAGATTCGAAGCTATATTTCAAGCTTGCCTTAGCCAGGTGCACAACGAAGCACACCATTATCATAAACCCAGCTGCTCCTTTTAAGAACGATGATCGAGATTCTTTGTTCGGGGTTATATCATCAACAAGAACAACAACGTATCATCCCACATATGAATACCTCTTCTCAAATTCCTTTTCCACTGAAGTCTGAAGCAATCCATTCCAAAAGGTGTCAAGAGACCACTTCCCCCACGTAGTTGAATTGATGCAGTCAGTCTCTTTGTATAATGCTCAAGAACTCTCCCAAATACACATCATGGGGGGAATGAAAACACCTTCCCATGTTCACATTTTTCTTCACGGATGATCGTGTATGAAGCTCAAGAACCCGAAGTACACCAATACCCAAGAGCTCTCCCGAATACACATCATGAGGGGAATGAAAACACCTCCCCATGTTCACATTTTTCTTCCCTGATGATCGTGTATGAAGCTCAAGTATCCGAATTATACCAATACCCAAGGAAGGAATAACTGATAACATTGTAGAAGCAAGCCAAGTCACTGATTATCTCTGCGGATGTCAACTCCGGATTAAGTGATTATATATCTGAATCACTGATTAAGCCCTCAAGTGAAACAGCTGAGCGGCTCCAATGTACACAATTCTCTCTCCTCTGATGATTGTGATAACATCGAGATCACCACACACTAGTGTACCTCTTTTATCCTCAGAAACGTTTTCTAACATCACTTCCCCCACGTAGTTGAAATACTAATACTAAACGCCTTGATGAGTAAAACCTTGAGTTTCTCTGCGGTCATGACATTTGTTTTCCCGGGATATCTTCAATCACTTAGAAGAATTAAGTACATCAAGTTTACTCGTCATGAGTCAAACCTTGAGTTTCTCTGCGGTAATAACATTTGTCTTCCCGGTATATCTTCAATTACTTAGAAGTATTAAGTTCATCAAGTTTACTCGCGTTTAGGTGGTTGTCTCCTTACGCCTTGCTGGTTTTTGACACTTCAGAATCAGCAACTCTTTGTAAGTCCGTATACTAGAAATATTTTGTTGAGAAGAACACTTGAACTCTTGTGAGAATCAACTTGCTGTAGACTCTCTCTGACTATTTTTATCAACCCTTATGTAGACAATTTGAAGTGACCACTGAAGAAGAAAACCCGATATACCATACTTGAAACTGAAATCAACTTCCCCACATTTGTATCTTAAGCTTGCACCTAATGATGGAAGAACGGTGTATAGAATTTATGCTTCAAGCAAATCTCTAAGTACTCACTACTCAAGCAAAGTATGAGACATTAACACCTCTTGCGATTATCCACACCATCATATGCGTGTGACACTGAGTAAAACAAAGTAACTCCTAATAGTGATAGTTAACCAGGTCTTCAACCATCCACCTCGACTGCTGGTAACTAGATAAACCAAGTCTTCAACTCAAATTCTTAAAGCCCGAGCAAGTTATCAAATAAGAACACGCCTTTGTGAAAGTCAACTTCAATCTCAAATAAGTGATAAAAGATTAACTCCGAAGTAATCAACTTGTTTCAAATGTCCAACACGTGAATAAATGTACAACCGGATGTACATTGACCCATTTTAATTAACCGAAACAAATGATTCCTCAACATCAATTCCATCTTCCTAAAGATATACATATAGAGACTGATCTGGAAGATACACCAATAATGTCTTCAAGCGGATGAGGTAGTCATTTTCCTTAGTGTTCATGTGGTTGATTTACAGAGTGCACAATAATCCGTGAAGATTTGGTAAAGGAATACCAAAGAGCGGATCATTTTTCATGAACAATAATCCGTGAAGATTTGGCAAAGGAATACCAAAGAGAGGATTATTATTCAATAGTGCAACTGCAATATTACAATAGTCAATATCAACGCCTCCCATAAACCGAAAATCTGTATGATAAATGCCCAGATTAAGAAGAAGTCTTTAGATAATCAAATGCAACTCGTCTTTAGTCTTCTAACATGTAGCAGAGAATGCAGAACAGACTGTAGACTCGACCTTCTTCAAGATTGTCCGAATGGGGAATAGATAGTTAACATCTTCAACACACACCAAAAAGCATCCCATCAAAAAGCATCCCAATTAACTTACATCTTGCAAATCCCCTTAACTAAAATCCCTCCCAATCAAACAAGAACAGAAAGATGTTCATCAAGGAAATCAGCAATCAAGCAGCAACAAACACACAAGATGGTAACACCAAACTACCCATCACATCAAACAAGAACAGAGAGATTGTTCGGAATCATCATGTTGATGTATACGTGAAGCATTAACCGGAAGCACTTTGTCGATAAACTCATCAATCCGAGTGAAGATGTCAACCAACGGCTCTTAGAAGAGAAAAACTCCATGTGAAGATGACCCGATAAGAAGAAGCTCGGTTCTTACATGAGTTTAGAGCCGTATGACCATTTATATTCTCAAATATCAATCACCAATGCAAAAAATTCACACTTCTTCTCCCCCTCAAGAATTGCATACGGAGATGCCATTCTTGACTAAATAAGTGAAAATCATCCGAATGTTCTATTCACACTTCTCTCCCGCAAAATAAGCACATGATGTCGCCATCTTCATTATAATCGAGCACGTGGAATGAGAAAACAATCAGTGGTAGCCCGGTTCACTTTATGACTGAAGCGCATGGAAAAAGCATGAAGCATGTTGATGAGAATGGTCATTAATTAGAATATTTCTCTTCTTCAAAAGATAAAGCGCACTGACACGTACACTTTTCTTTTCTTTGAGGAACGGGGCCTGAAATGTTATCTGCAGACGCCATAGTGTTGAAGTACGAGGCCTGAACTGATGTGAACAGACGTCATAACCTCTCTCTTTTCAGCTCTCTTGGTAAAACATGTAATACACCCCATTATCATTCAGTAGGCTCTTTGTAGTGACAGCTGATGGAGATAAACCAATATGATGAATTTGACCCTGAAGTAAACTACCTAGAACTCGTGACTTAAACTTGCACATATGTAACAAAGAGCGGTGCCGATTTCCATTAGCATCTCTAAGTACTCTCTATGTACTCTATACTCTTCAACCAACCAACCATCGAGTATAAGACGTACATTACCTCTTGAAAATCCACAATTCAATGTGACACTGAGCACTACAACGTAACTCCTTAAAGTGATAGTTATATTGTTGAGGTAAGAGCCCAGTTCCCCCAAGTGGTAAAAGAAAAGGTAAAAGTCACCCAACAATAACTAGATTTCCAAGTCTTCGTTTTTAATAATAAGCTTGAACAAGGATCATGAAGAATCTTCATCCATCCATCCCCGATACCTTCAGATACTAAGTACACTCGCCCGTGATAATTCACTTCAACCTCAAATAAATAATACTGAATTAACGCCGTTGTCACATCTTCTGGTTAACTGCTCAAATCTAGCCTTCTTTGACATTAAAACAAACTTTGATAATGGTTTCATCCCGACCATGGTTAAAAGCACATAACCCCGTAAAACCATGTAATGACCAAACTGCCATGACGATATCCAATCACACATCCAATTCATGAAGTACACTCTTTTATCTCTTCTTTGAAACAGAAACCGTAGCACCAGCATCAAAAGAGATCTCGAAATACACTTTCCTTTCTCCAAGATGGTTCCATCATTACGGGATTTTACAATTCTATGGTTTAAACCGAGAAATAGGTTCTTTCGCGGGATTTTACAAAACCAAAAATAAACCGTAAGATAGATCCGGAAATGCACTTTACTATTACCAGGATGTTTCCATTGTCACGGGATTTTACAAGTCTATGATTTAAACCGAGAAATAGGTTCTTTCGCGGGATTTTACAAAATCAAGACAAAACCGTAAATAATGTCAGCTTGAATGTGTAATGACAACTTTGGTTTCGGTGAATATCTGTTTTAGGGGAACATGCAGTGGTACATCAATGGTTCATTATCCAACATCAACAACATCATCAATCATCCACTAAATACTCTGGTAAACACATCATTCACACATTATGTCGGCTATTGCAGTGACAGCATGGTGATGTAAACCCGATATGCCAAACTTGATCATGAAGTAAAATTCCCCAGATTTGTTACTTAAACTTGTACTAATCTTCGTGAAAAAGAAACGGTGTACCCAATGTACAAAACCTCTTGACATATCCTCAACTGCGTGAGACACCGAAGTGATAGCTACGTTGTGGGTTAATCGAGAAAGAATCACAACCGTAACTAAATATCCAAGTCTTTATCACACTCTGTAAATGCCCAAACAAGTCATCTTCGCTAAGTCAAATCTCGAGAAGCCCATCTGACCCAATCATGCGTCCAAATCAAACTTGGTTACTTGTAAAAATCCAGGCCCGGTCTATGAAAAACAATCCAATCGTCCAAGTAGAGCCTTTAGAACATTAAACTCAATACCAAATTAGTAACACCGGTCAAGAAGCTCAAGCCCATGTTTTCAATTATTAGATTAAGCCGTGAATTAGCGAATCCTCCGTGAAAATTATCATACAAATAATACTGCTCTTAGTATTCCAACAAGTGAGAAATTGTGTCCGAAAATATTTAACACAAAACAATTCGGAATACAAACTTTTCATATTGGATGTACATGAAGGAGATAATTATCTCAAACAATCCAAACGTAAATTAACATGGCCCATTACTAAAATGAATAAACTTGATCCACCATACACACCACGTCAGGTTATATTACTACGTGATACCCAAATCACCTAATTGAAGCCCATCATCCGATTAGTCTCATTAAGCGGTACATAGGCCCATGTTCCAAATTAAATATCTGATCCAGCCAAACTTTAAACAGATATATAACATTAACCCTAATAATTCTCTAACACAACCCTAAAAAAACGCCTACCACACACCAATAATTCTCTCACCAACCTCTTTCACTCAAATCCAAATATTAGATTGACCTCAAATTCGCCATCATAGATCGAAGATTAAAACGACCAACAAAATAGAAATGAACCATAAACCATAAACCATCTCTTGTTTGATTGTCACGGAATGAGTAGTATGGATTGCGGCTTCAAGATTCTTTGGAGAATCTCTGGTAGGTTGCATCATGTTTATTTCATTTGGTGTTTAAGAGCGAAACGATAATAGATCATAACATAATTGTTATAAATCTTTATGAGTTTCGGATATCAAGGAAGTTTAGCTTCCAAAAACGATCTATGATGAATTCTTTCTAATTATTTGACCTTTAAGGTCTGATATATCAGTTCGACACGTGAAATAATATCTGAGATCATATTATTTTTATTCATTATAGTTGTTGTGGGCGATGATGATTTGTGGGTGGTGAGGTGTTTGGTTGAGTATAGATTAGGCTCTGTTGAAGTTGAAATTTGGTTTTGTGGCAATTGATTATACATCAATTGATTATAAATTTTTTCGTTTAGTTTTGGACTTGTGATAGGTTTCAACTGAAGTCTAAAGAGTGATTGGTATTTAGGTTTTGATATTGAGTCGAGGTCTGGTCAAAGTCTTCTTCATCATCTATTCTTTTTCTGTTAAGTTCAGACAAGTCGCTACATCAATTAAACATAACCCAACTCGCTAACCCAACTCGCTAACCCAACTCGCTAACCCAACTTGCTACGACTTGTAAAGACAAGTCGTTAGGTCTAAGTCGCTAGGTCAAAAGTTTATACCAAGTCGCCATGAGTAAAGACTCAGGCAAGTCGCTACCTTAATATCATCACAAATCGCTAGCACAACTAGCTTCCAGGTACAAGCACAAGTCGCTAACAAGACATTTTACTTTTTCCGATGAGTTTTCCGACTAAATTCCGACCATCTTCATATTAACCCAGAAAATGCAGAAAATATGCTTCTTTGACCATTAAAGACCACAATAAAAGTCACATATTGGTTAAAAAAAATCATGTAGAGTGATAATATGATGACATGAAGTTGTTTGGACACATGACTTTTTCTAATAAAAAATAGACATATCAAACAGACATCAAACTTTGACCACAAGACTTTTTCTAATAAAAAATAGACCACCTGTCATAAACCGTTAATCATGAGAATAATAAAACAAAGTTTTCCGACCAAGAAAAATACTACAAAAACACAGTTTACAACAAGAATCGAGACTGCAAACGCCAACAGAATAACACCATGTAACGAACCGGTTCAAAAACCATACAAATCATCAACACAAAAAAGAACCTTGGCTCTTGATACCAGTTGTTAGGATCCAAATATTATTGTGTTGATGATTCGGGTGGTCTTGGATGATCAAAATACATGTTTGCCATAGTTAGAGAGTTAGTAGAGAGAGAGAGAGGGTGTTTTTGCTAGAGGTTTACACAAAGGGAATATTAGATTGAATGAGAAGCACCACCCCTTCCATGGATGGAAGGGGTATTTATACTTACACAAAATACGACCTCCTATCGGCATGTGGATCAGGTGTATAGTGGGTAAAGACCCGTCCTTCCTCCACGGTGTTACACTAAGCTAAAATACGCTACAAACTAATAAATAAACTACTAAATACCATAACTAACGACAAGTCTACGAGCTAACGTAAGCTAGATAACATTTGGAGTGACCGACTCTTCACTATGGAATTTTCTAATTCCTAACAACATATCTAAGATCATCATCAATTGATCTTTCAATAAGTTTCAAAACAAAGTTTTTAATCGGTAAACTATTCAACCCCCTTCTAGTTTTCCACATACATGATTTTATCACTAGTTTAATTAGTATTAGGATTATAGAGTGTAGTTTGATCCCGGTAATTACGAACGTTAAGCCCTTAAGTCACAAAACTTAAAACGGGGCAACGTAAAAATGTAATATGTAAAAAAATTTTAAACTTATCAATATACTCCAACTAGGTATATTAAAAGTGTGATAAGTCTAATGGGGTGCGTTTATCTTGTTAAAACTTAATAACGAAGGTTCGAGCTCGCGTATTACGTGAAAAGTAACATGTCTACGTAAAAATGATAAAGTGGCAATAATTCATATAAAATATGACTATTAGAGAAAATAAAGTGTATAGAACACCTAGACTAATCTTAATCTAGTGTTGGTTACGAGTTAGTCGTACGCGATTGAATTTTCGTAATTACTTATAAAAGTAATTTAAATTAAATTGTTTATTGTGTTTACCTGTGTTGGTACGCGTTGTTTGCGATTTTCACGTTTTGCCAGATAACTTCTCGTTAAATAAACAGAGGTGAACAAAAACGTTCAGAGAGTAATAATTCGAAGTAGAGTGAATTATTTAACTTGAAAAATTACTGGTTAACTACCGATTACGGTAAATGCTTTTACGTTATAGTAAAAGTCAAATAGTCAAAAGTCAAAGTCAATGTCAACTTTTAAGAAGTCAAAAGGCAAAATAATCATTTTAGGGTGGTGGCATTCATGCCATCCATACCTCACCCATACCTCACCACCCACCAATAATATCATTCCACCTCATCTCATACCTCACCCATACCTCACCATACTTTTCTAGTGGCAACCATGATTCCATACCTCACCTAATTTTATTTATTTTTAATTAAAGCATGCATGCCTTTCATTTCCATACCATTTCGGCATGGATTGCCGAAAGCCTTCCATACCGATTGATACCTCAATGGTGGCAACGGTATTGCCGATCGGTTTGGCTTCATACCGAAGCATAAGGTACCCCATTGCCACCACCCTTACCTTATGAAAAATTACGGGTTGCTACAACTACTCATCTTCTTGATATAAAAAAGTCAGATTATATTGACTTGTTGGTAAAGGTATGTTACTAGTTGTTGAAAATTGCTAAGTGTACATTTTAGCTTGGTTTAAAAAGAGCATTTAGTGCTCTTGAGTGCTCATTTTTTTAATACATCTTGTATGCAGTGTTTCACTTATAAAGAAGTTGTTAGATTACTGTGGAAGTGGGTCTGGGGATTCATATATCAAACACTGGGTTACGATATTAGAGCTCTATATGAAGTTTCTACTCTCGCCTAAAGATATATAAATGCATAAGTTTTTCAGCTTTGCTTTTATTTTTCAAACTCTGGTATTTCTATTTTTTAGGTTTCTAGTTGCACTGATGATCCTTCTGGAAGAGTTCTGTTTAAGTCCATTGCCTGCATTAGAGCAATTGTATCACGAGTGGCACAGGGTCTGAAAGCATCTCTGGCCACCAAACATGCTGATGTGTCGATAAATGGTCTTAAAGAGAGGATCATGCTAGAACATCAGGTGTAACAGACACTTTGCTTTCACAGTTAGTGACTTGCGGCACAAGCCTCATGTCTGGCTCATCTAATTTTTTACGTTCTGCTTGTGAAGCACGTAGAGTGATTTGGTCATTTATAGATGCATATGAGATTCAGTCTACAAAAGAAATCACTTACGTGTTTCCACTAAGCTCAATGCATTCTCCCTCACTTGATCGACTTAACATTAAGGGGAGATGAATCTGAACCATTGATTGGTATCGATTCTGTAAAAATTGTTGAATTGGTTACACGAGTTTTTCTCAGATCCAAAGCTGTACAGATTGTTTTTTACTACTGTCTTCGCCACCGCTTAGAGGCCGCATGGTCTTCTGTTATTCAGGTAATTATCAAATTGATCTATTGTTATCTCACACTTGACTTCTCTTTGTTTACAATACCGATCTTTGTGATGATTGTTTATTGTTAATCACTCTTGTTTCAGATCATATTAAGGTGTTGCTTGCACAATAGCTTAGTTACGGGTGTTAGTAGAGGTGGTGATAATACAATCATTTCAGAGATTTTTTCATTACTATCTTTATGTGCTTCCTTTGACAGAGGTCAACAAACAGGAGACAAACAATCTAAAAAGCAAACTAGCCAATCCATGTGCCCTAATATGTCATTTGTGCCTCCTACTGGCTGCAGTTGCACAATCCTTAAAGTAAGCTGGTAGGAATTCTGCAATATTTATGCTTACATCATCACCAAAAAAGCAGCGCTCTCGTCTCTCTGACCTTGCCCACCAGTATTCTTTATGTTATAGAATCTAGAATTCATTTCAGCCTCATTATATGTCTGACATGCTGGCATTTGCATCCATTTTGTCCCTTGAAAGTAATCCTTCAGTTGAAACATCAATTTCTGAAATTGCGGTTCCTCTAATTCCACGAAGTGCCACACTTTGTGATTATCTTAGGATTTCAATAGATGATGGCAATGAAAGCAAGCTTTCATATTGGCACGGGCTTAGGGATGGTTGTGTCTGTTTGTTAGATGCCAGACTAAAATGGGGTGGCCCTTTAGCTATTCAGCAAATGTGTGCAAGTGGTATCCCCCAAACCCTTATTGATTTGCTAACCCTTATTGATTTGCTAGGAAACAACCACTCAGATCAAATTGGACTATCACCTGTAGGGGTTGTATGGACAGTTTCCTTGTTATGTCAGTGTCTTCCAGGTGGTGCTTCAAGTTTTCGCCAGGTGTTGCTTAGAAGGAAACATGTGAAACTTGTTTCTGATTTGGTATCTGATGTACATCTTAAACTTATAATGTGTTGGAGTGGACCTGGTAGAGGGAAAAATGGAGTCAAAGATACAGTCAATGCTGTTATTAATCTATTGGCATTTCCATTTGTGGCAGTGCAAAATGTACCTAGTTCTCCATTTATTGCCGCTACTGCTGCAGCTTCAGTAAATAGTGGTTTTCTTTTAAACATGGGCTCTCCTGGTGGAAAGTTTTCTGCTGATGACAAGGACATGGTTCGAGCAATTGAAGCAAGTATGGGAAGGTATCTTCAAATTCTTTTGGAGGTAAATGTTCCCACTTTTCACATTTCTGGGATTTATTTCAGGTTGTACCTTTATTATCTTCATACTGTTTGGATGATGTTAGCATTTTTTAGAGATGGTATAATGTTGACCCATTAATGGATAATAAAAAAAATAGCTTTAAAGGAAACAGGTCAAAAGTCGACCACCTTTTATTTTTACACATAAACCTCCAATTAAAATATTGACCTTAGTTGAGTGATATGGTTACTATATTCAAATTCGACACTAATAATCTATAAAATGTCTATTAATTTTTGAACAAAAAGTGATCCATCTCGCCCAGCCCGTCTCTGCCTGTTATGACCTAGATACAGAATGAATTTTGATCTGTTACTCAACCAATTTTCAGCTCTATCTTTTTTGGCAAAAAATGGCTGTCTTGTGTATAATTAAATCTTAGTAATCTTCTAAGCTTTTATTTGAATTTACTAGGGTGTTGTAACATATATCAGGCCGTAAACCAATGCAGGGGTGCAAGTTTCACTCATTTTGTATATACTGTCTTTGAATCTGCAGGTAGGAATTCCAGGCTAAACAATTCAGTGTTTGAGACATGTGGAATTAAAGGATGCTGCAAGACTGGTTGCCTTTCTAGCCTTAATGACAGGTTATCGATCACTGGTTGTTCAACTCCTTGGCAAAGGTCTCCTGAATCCAAATATTATGAGAAGGTTACTTGATAATTCATCACCAAGAGAAGTCACACTGGATGTTCTGTCAATTGTTTCAGATTTGGCTTGTATGGATAAGGTCAGATATTGTTGACTAGTTTAAGATCTTTGCCTAAAATTAATACAATTCACCTAATTGACTTGTTTGCTACAAGTGTTTAGGTAACTTTGGAGAACGAAAAAGCGGTTTGAATGGGCAGAAGGAACATCTAAGAAACCAAACCAGTCAAATTGGGTTGGAAGTTGGATCATGATGGGCCATGATCTGCATAAATGAATTAAACTGGTGGTAGTTGTTTCCCAGTTTTTCTAACTGAATACACAAAGTTCACGTTACATATGATAATTTTTACACAAGTTTATAGACATTATATTATGGATTTATTACAAAAGATTTTAATACTTAAAGTTGCTTAAAAATGATGTTTTCAAAATTTTGTATTTATATTAAATATTTAATTATAATTATTTTCATTCATTGTTTCTGAATACCAAACAGATAAAAGTAACAGTCAACGTGATCTACCACAACATGTTTTCACTAGTACCCGCTCTGAACCGAACCCAAATTTGGCCCCCAATTTTGTAATAGACACTTAATAAATCAAACATATGTTGATGCAGAATTTCTGTGAGCACATAAAAGGAGCGGACATCTTAGAACTCTTGAAAAGATTTCTTACTCATGAAGATCCTAATGTGCGTGCCAAGGCATGCAGTGCTATAGGAAATATGTGTCGGCATAGCTCCTACTTCTATGGTTTGTTGGTAAGTCTCTACCATTAATTGCTTACAAAAATTTATATTCAGCCTATTGCATGATGGTTATAGAACTAGCAGTCATAATCAAGACTTTTGTTTTCTCTTTTTATAGGCAAAGCACAATATTATTACTCTTTTGGTTGATCGGCGTTCAGACGAAGACAAACGCACTCGTAAATTTTCTTGTTTTGCAGTAAGACACGATTGTGTTTTAGTTGGTTTATCTCCAATAATACGATTTGGTCAGATGCCTGACTATTTTATCATAGATTGGTAATGCAACATACCATAATGAATTCTTTTATGAAGTGCTGAGAAGATGTATACCACCACTTGCAAAGTTGCTGCTTTCGGCTGAGGAAGATAAAACAAAGGCGAATGCATCTGGTGCTCTTAGCAATCTAGTTCGCAACTCAAACAAGCTTTGTGATGACATTGTGTCAAAAGGAGCAATGCGGGTAGATAATTCGCATTTATATTTATTGCACGTTTTAACATTTAAGTTGTACTTTAATACAAAATATATACAAGGAATCTGTTAATACAAATAAGCAATAAAAACGTGTATTTATATTTTACGATTTTCGAATATTATCATTTTAACGAAACAAATAAAATACGTAAATGGTTTGAGCTAATAGTTTACTAACACACTTACATTTTCATATAAAACACTAAACAAGTAATATTGTTTACATCTTATAGAATATGTATGTAACATATGTTTACTTTGGAAATATATATATATACTTTGTATATATATTGTAATGGGTAATTTAATGGGTAAAAACCTAAGTCCATGACCCATGACCCATGATCCATTGACTAGGTACAATGAATGTTGTTAGGTAAAACCCAAAATCCATGACCCATACCCATGGAGCTTGATCCATAACCCATGACACATTGCATGACATCATACATGAAGTCATGTTGGGTATTACCCATGATCCATGACCCAATGTCTAGATACATCGCATCTTGTTGGGTATCCATAAAACATTACCCATAACCCATGGTTCATAACACATAACCCATAACCCGATTTGCAACCTGAAATCCGGACTTAAGCTGACCCAGCAGCCGGATCCCTAGGATTGCACTAGTCGGATCCCTTTGGGGAGGGATCCGTGGGAACCGTGGAACAGTAGACAATTTTTTCTATAAATAGTGAGCAATTGCTCACTTGCTCATTACCCCTTTTACACATACTCTCTCTTAGTATTGTAACATCTCTAACCTCATATCCAAAGGATCATTCTATGTAGTTTTATGTTTGTGTGATTCTCTAGGTTCCTCTTAAAGGCGAGATAACCACCTCTTGAAGACGTGCAAGCTCAAGGTCATGAGTTGCTAAGCTTCGTCATCATCAAGACCACTGAAATGTATCTTGTTGATATTTCTTTTCTCCCTCCATAGAAGTGTTGTGTTGAAGGCATTAGTGAAAGGTGTCGAAGGGTCGTGTCGAAGGCATTAGTGAAAGGTGCCGAAGGGTCGTGTTGAAGGTATTAGTGAAAGGTGCCAAGGGTGTACATTCGATATAGTACATCGATGTACAAGATAGTTAGTTTGGGTTAATGAATATTGATATCCTTATAATGTTGTAATAAGGAGTGTGTCTCCTTTGGGGTAGTCGTGTAGTGGTGTAGTGTTGGGTAGTAGTTCCTCCTTTGTAATGGAACTCGGTATCTAGCCTTGTACCGGACAAAGTGTAGGCGACGTTGTGATAGGTGTGGTTCTACCTCGTGGAAGAACTCGGTGTCTAGCCTAGTACCGGATAAAAAGTAGCGACGGTGTGAAGGCTTCTCCGCCACATTAAGGAGGTTGTGTTGTGTAGTGCTTACGAACTCTCGAGTAGGGAACTCGGGGAGTGGAGTAGGGCAAGGAAGGTGTCCTTGTAGCCGAACCACTATAAATACTCATGTCGTGGTTTTGAGTTCCTTTACTATTTATCTTTGCATTACTTACTTATTGTTTATTTATCATCATTAAATACACACATTAAATAGATTGACATAAGTCGATCTAAATAGTTTAAAACGAAGTGTTAATCGGTAAAACTATTCAACCCCCTCCCCCTTCTAGTTTTCCATAATTGGTACCAGAGCTTCGTAACCAAGTTTCTTAGAGTATATTGTACTCCAAAAAAATTGATACGATCCGTTTATGTTTGAAAACTACAAAGAAGGAAAATTCCTAAAACAAAAGTCATGTTTTTCGAAAGGGTTATTATACACAAAAGTCACTAAAGTTTGCGGGAAATTTGTCCTAAGTCATTAAAGTTTAAAAGTTGTCATTCAGGTTACTCAACGTTAAAAAGCAAACATGTCTATAATTTCAGCGATTTTTACGTTTATTCTTTTTATATGTTAAGTAACAAAAATGTCATGTCTTTACATGTTCAGTAACATCGATGACAACTTTTATAAGTTCAGTAACGTGGTCGACAACTTTCATAAGTTAAGTAACCTGAATGACAACTTTTAAACTTTAGTGACTTAGGACAAATTT
Source organism: Chrysanthemum makinoi (assembly GCA_910596185.1). Classification (NCBI taxonomy): domain Eukaryota; kingdom Viridiplantae; phylum Streptophyta; class Magnoliopsida; order Asterales; family Asteraceae; genus Chrysanthemum; species Chrysanthemum makinoi. The sequence goes on from OU343223.1 coordinate 181,135,199, forward strand.
CTCGCAAACTTTAATGACTTTTTTTTATAATAACCCTTTTAGAAACCATTATACTTTAAATGTTGGATAGTGATAGATCATTCTAACATATTCTTTTGAGAATTCTTCATGCTTGGATTCGGGTATTTTAAAAGCTCATGAAGAATTTCGTGTCTATGATTTTCAAAAATCATAAAAAGAATATATAGCAAAGGTATGTTCTTCTGTACTAATTATTTATAGATAAATTATTAATATGTGCTTCTTATTTTTTTGTATTATAATGTCATTACATACAGCACGTAAAGATTCGTAGACTTAATACGTATACTCCAATATCACAACTCTCCAAAAGGTTGTTATCTATATTAAACACATCATCAAGAATAACATTCTTGGTTGGTCTTTATAGACAAAACTACAAACTAGTCATTATACGTCTTTACCTCGTAAGGATAACTTGACTAATCAAAATTTCTTGGTCATCATTTCTCACATAAGGATATTGGCATCACATTGGTAATCTATGTCAATAGTGTCCATGTGAAACTTTCCATATCATGATAAAATAGTATTTTGTCATGATTCTTAACTTCCCAACTTATGATTTATTCGTAAAAAAGTTACCTCGTCAAAAAGGACTTGTAAACACGAAAAATCGTCAAAACCTCAAACCAAAAACAAACCTTAAGTTATAGAGCAAAACCATCAACAATAATCAAAAATTAAAACTCTAGTGTCAAAATTATCAAGCTCACTTAAACTGTTTTTTCTGCTGATCTGCCGGATCCCCACGATTGAACCAGCCGGATCCCTTTTTCAAGGGATCCGTGGGAAATGGTACATCAGAAGAAAGAATAAGTGATTGATGATCACTGTAGACTTCTACTTTCAACTTTACTCTCCCATATACGAACATAAACCCTAAATTATTGTTCATAGGAGATCATCCTTAATCATTCCAAGGAAAGCAATCACTTGTGTAAGTATTATCTTCACTACATTGTAATTTCCATTCTCCAGTTCCTAGTAGCACAATTTTTCATCTTGAGAACTTTGGTTCAAGTGGGTTTATCACAATTTGTTATCACATTGTTTTCTAAGATAAACTAATCAAAGAATTAACATTGTTAATACAAATTAAAACTCATTTTGAGTTCAATAGAGATGTGCTGAGCAAAAATTGTGATGAACCTCATTAAGGAACTATTCATATAAATGACACCACATTGTGGTTTTGGTGTTTAGGATCATTCATGCCAAGCTCTAGGCAACAAGACTATGAAGATACGGCACACTACATACCAATGTACCATAGAAACGAAGGTATTAGCCCCGAAGACCGAAAGTCCTTCAAAATGTTACAAAAGATGTTGTTTCACGAGGGCCGTGTAGTCGAACCTTCATTTCTCAACAATACCGACATCCCCTATGTCTTTGCAGGAATCAACTTTCAATGTCTTCTAACCATCAACGAACAAATATGCCCAGTATTTGTTCTTGAGTTCTACAAGAGTATTAGGATCATAAGGAATGCGGATGGAACCATATCAACTGCTTTTCTCATCAATGAATACAATTATACGTTGACCCTCATTGAGTTTGCTTGGATACTTCGTATCCCTCACAACGGAGTATGCTTATACTCAAATGAATGGTCACTAGCCAACCTTCATGATATTGTCGATGAGCGTGAGGTCTACTTCACACCCCTCCCAGAACCGGCTACGGTAAGAGATACCGTTTTTCTTCAAAGAACCTCCCCATCTAGGGTCACTAGGAAATCAAAGGTCATCTATCGGGATCCCCTCCAAATAGAACTTTCGGAGATGTCCCCTTTATACAATAAATGGGAACTAGTTCATAGGGAGAATGTACTTTTCTTAGTGGGTAACAAGGATCATCCCAACGCATGTCTAGTCTACATGATCTATTGCCTTGTCAACTCGACTCCTTTCAACCTCGCCTATTACATGATCAAGCAGATGGAAAGTGTGTGAAAGACGGACAAGATGGTGCTACCTTATGCCATGCTCCTCACACTCTTGGATAACTTTTTCTTCTCCCTAGAACCATCTCCCTATACCGATGACCACTTCATTTGCAACAAGGTCATGGTATCCTTATCCAATGAAAAGACAATGTGGTTTATGGTTGAAGGCAAGAGACCTCATCCACCGACGGACTCATCTGAAGAAAGGGAGGGAGAAGGAAGCAACCCTATAGGCAATTACCAACTTGACCGCGTGGCTTACATTGAGCAATTGCCGGACATCCCAAGCCCATCTCAAGAGTTTCAACAGTCGAAGGGGATGTTTAAATGTCTTGCCAACTTTCTTATGAGGAAGAACAAGAAGTAAGCTTGAAGGGTTGGAAGGTGAAGCTTGGAGGTGTTGGAGAAGAAGGTTGAGTGAAAAAGGAGGTAAGGTCGAGGATCTTAATTCGAAAAATATGTTGTAAACATCTTAAACAATATTTCTTTATCCTAGGACTTAGTAGTAGTAGATGGTATGACGTAAAACAATGACACCCTAACCTAGGAGACCCTAATAGGAATTTTACAACTACTTGATTAATATCAAAAAGTCGGTCTTCCTAACATTTGCTTGTGTATTTGTCACTTTTACATACCACGCTTGATGTCCTTTGCTTACATACATGTTTGCTTGATGTAGAAACGATTAGGTTTGAAATTTGTTAAGAGGTGCAAATTCTACAAATATTTTGTGAAGCTACTGGTCAACAGTTGCCGGATCCTTGGGCTATAACTAGCTGAATTCCTCATATGAAGGATCCGTGGGATCCGGGTGAACAAATATGGTTCTACACTTTCACATCAATCCAATCTTCCATACCTTATTAGACTAGTTAAACATGTCACTTTAGGATCACTTAAGTCTTCCTCAAGCTCGGCTGATCTCACATTCACTCATAGATATCTTAGGATCACATTCAAGGTGTTTTTTTTGATTTTTCACCTCTTCAAAACTCACTATATTTCCGCTCCAATAATCACACACTGTTTCTCACATCTTAAAACACCTAGCTTGATATTTCTCTCAATTTTAGCGAATTGATTTTAGTCATCCTTATCTCAAAATAGGCTAAAAACTAGTTTTTCATTTCTTATGATTTTTAAGGAATTTTTCAATTTTTCTTTGAGTTATCATCTAATATCTAGGATCATATGACTTCATTTGACACCCTCAAAATCTTAGTATCATGCTTAAGCACTTAGTTCCATACATAAAAACTCCATTTTCTTACCAAAAACCATCATTTGATATCCTCTCCCATTATGGTTGGACATTTAAAGTCCTATACCATTTAAGACATCTTAGGGAACCTAAACATTCAATGTTTATGTGACAATTCGTAATTTCAGGTCATTTTACAAACTTTGAAAATTTTACTATTCATGATTCACTATTCATCATTTTCGTAGACTAGGTTTACGAGTATCAAATTCGTGTAACCGTAAGGGATAAGCTGCGTATTCATGGAACATCATTGAGAATATTACATATAGACTAGAGTTAGTCTACATATCATCAATAACATCATTTCCATATTAGTTCATGCATGGGTTTGCATATTTCATTAACGTATATTTATTTATTAAATAAACGTTATCGCACGATCATTTATTTTGAATAATTGATCCGACACTTCCAACAATTATATTGATATATTTTAATACTCATTTAAGACTATAAAAATTATACTATTAGTTTACCCGATGTTTTGAATTTTGACCACTTATGCGTGGTTTTCTGAGCATCATGTCAAACCCTGTTTTCCTCGATCATGTACCTACTCTTACATTTTTGTGATCTATGAAACCTTACTAAGACATTCTAACTGATTAGAATGGTCTCTCTTGTTTCTCAGAAATTGTGAGTTATACAATGGTCTTTAAGACATTTCTTAATGCTACATAATATCATTTTACGTGGAAACTCGTTATAATCTATTGAATTCCCCGATTTCCTTACTAACTGTCTTCCGCGATGAGTTGGAACACCCGCCCTATACTTATAAAACACTTACCTTGCCACGTGCCGCACCGCCTAGAAACACGTCAATTATTTTAACATTACTTTAATCTATCATCTCATATCATGCCGCCTGAGAGCATATACCTTTAGGACACATTGTGATAATTTTCATCTATTTTATTTTCAATTCTCGATTTTCATGTTATAAACTAAGTGGTTATCACTTTATAAAAAATGTTTTACCATTTTCTTGTAAGCTATTTTCATATAAACTAATGAACTACTTTGACCACTATTTTATATGTCCTATTTTATTTTTATATTTTTATTTTTTTTATATAAACCTAACACATTTTATGTTTTTCACGTTTATAACCTATGTCCTAAAAGTTTAACGATGTTTAAAATACTTTGATACACTCATGACTGATCTAATATATTAAAATATAGTATATTGACAAGTTTTAATATTTTTATAAATATTATATTATTGTGTTACCCGATTTTAAGTTTCGTGACTTAAAAGCTTAACGTTAGCAATTACCGGGATCAAACTATATCTTATAAAAAAAACTAATGTTATCTAAAAACAAAGAAAAACCATGCGTGATAACCATCTTTTGCACGTCACGTGCATTGTCATTCATATTAACTCACACGTTGCATATAAGTTAAATACGTAAGTTTGATGAAAATTATTTGGACAAATATGAGACTTGGAACAAATGACGGATCATAGGACATAAAATACAAGCTGTTAGTACAAGTATGTTGAGATTTACTTATTAAGAATCACTAAAATGTGTAGGGTTATTCTACCAATATTGTATTTCACTTTAAACGAGGCTTGATATTTTGGTTGTCCGTTACGAGTTAAAAACACGGACAAATTTGAGTTTTTGAAACTAAAAGAAATTTGGGTTATATATGAATATACTTTGGCGTGAGTTGTGCTTCGAGTCTGTCATTTCATAGCACCACACGAATGATAATACTAAACCTTTCTTACGAATTACAACAATAAACTCATACAATTCTTATTACGAGTATTCCACGAAAACTAAAGCCATTATCTTTTGAAAACTTATCTACTTTACGAAACGCATTCTGAGATAAACCATATACTATCAGGTTGTACCAATGACGTACCGTTGTGTCGGTACTCTTGTATCGTTTTGCATTACTACCTTGTGATACTACTGTGATACATTTCTCGATGCCAGTCGTGTTAGTTGTGATTCTTATATTTCTTCGGACTAAGGTGAGTTTTCATAGCCCCGATTTATTCAAGTTTATACTTATTTCAAACATACGGGAGAGAATACATTGCACATCATTTTTATTACGATACATAGTATATCAAATTCATTACATTGCTTTAGTTACTTCATTGCCAATTGAATGTCCCCATTTCATGAATCATGAACCGTTAATTCCGGAAAAAGCGAGGGTGAGTGAATAGATTTATTGAGGGTGACTCCTCATCGGGTTGGTGGTCCCAACTGGTCAAATGGATGCATTTCATTTTTATCATTATTGAGTTGTTTGGCAAAGCACTCTGTTGGGGCGAACATCAGTCCAGATTCGGTGTCATGTGCTTAGAGCAATTGTAACATTTTATGTGACATATTTGTCATACATGGCCTATACTTGTGGTAGTTGTATAAAACGTTTTACATGAACTCTATGAACTCACTCAACCTTTGTGTTGACACTTTTAGCAATGTATTTTCAGGTAACTAAGACATTCACTTCATGGCATGCATGAGGACTTATCATAGAGTCGCGGTGACGACGCATCACACATGGATTTATACATTTTTAAAACATCGTTTGACTTGTACCAAACTTATTTTCATACATGTTGATTTTCATTTTGAACCTATCTTTGTAACTCTGAATGTTTTTAATATATCAAACGATGTTCTTTTCAAACGACACTTTAGGTATTTTAATCGTTCAATATAACTGTGGTTGTGGTGCTATGACAGTCATCCCCCAGGAATTCCATTCCGCTGCAAAACAGGTAATTTAGGGGTGTGACAGATTGGTATCAGAGCTTCGGTTATAGAGAACTAGGTTGCATCATTGACCCTTGACTATAACTACATCATCATAGCATCTCATCATTTCATGATAAGTGCATATTCACTTCACATGCGGATTCATAGGCACATTATTTGAGTTATTTACTTTCATTTCAAATTGATTGTCACATTGATGTCTTCAGACACCCATCCCATCATACTTACATCAGACTCCAACGTGGAGAATGCTTTGTCATTCCTTATCACAATTTTTACATCAATTGACTCAACACCGATAACATCAGATGTGGAGACTGAACCCTTTGAGGAGGGCGAAGTTGCACCTACACCATCACGATCACTATTGATTCACTGTAGGATCACGATAGTTTTTATCATTCTGTCAGGGACAGATTATACCATTTGGTAGAACTTATAGGCTTAGTCCTAATGGACATATTTTCTTAACTCACCACTAGGATTTCCATCATCATCATTGTCATCATTTTCATTATCATTATTACTTAGAGCACCATTTGTGGCATCACATCTCATAGACACTACTCATACATCTAACTTACAGCTTGGGAAGCGTGCATGATTTGACACACCATTACCATCTATCACTAAGACTATACACACCACACCATCTTATAGGTTTGAGGACGGTGAGAGTTTCAAAGTTGTTGCTACTAGACTATATTTTATGTTCTACCGCTCTGGAAATCCGACAGTACACTTGAGACACGATTAGACCATCAACAGAACCGTGGCCGCTTGAAATAATAAGTACCTTTCTATCTAATGTAATCTTTATCCTTTACTATTTCCACGATAATCACAACCTTCATTTATTTCATTCCCTATTCCAATTGCCCAATTTTCAATCATCTCACAACAATATACCACTATCTTACTAGGGATTAGGGCAACTTTATTCTTGACTAATTGGGAGACTATTACCAAAAACCACCATTCTATGAGGTTCTCCCATGTATCCTACAAACCATTGAACGAATCTTATTTCAAACTTTCCAAAACCGTTATTTTGCTACCACTTCATGAAATTATTTCACATAATTTTATTTCAAGCTATTTTACCACCATCTTAGGAAAGTTGTTTCACAAAATCATTATAAAACCATTATAGTTCTAAAACAAGTTGTTTTGTTGCCAAAAGAGTATTTTTCCCTATAAATTTCCTTCAGTCATTATAATAACTATCAACTATTTACTATCATTACGGCTAACGATTTTCATGTTACTCCGAAAAGTGTTTGAGCCATTATCTTACAAAACCACACGTTAAATACCATCTAAAACTTCGGAGAAACATAATACTATTTCAACAAAACCAAGCATCACATCATTTGTCCTCGATTATACATAATATTTATATGCCATTAATTGATCACCTATGTATAATTCAGGAAGAATTATGTCATGAAAGAAACAAGAGTTTGGAAGACCCTTGTGGTGATCTTTTCAAACTTCCTAAAACAATCTTCACTCAGTGGGTTGTGAAAGCAAAGCTTTGTAATCAGATAAATTGTTCATAAACATTTCTTTTTATTAACACTCTATGAAGCCTACCATTCATCCTCACTCAACCGATAAGTTAGAATTTGACGAGTGACCTTTTAGGAAAGGCTTCCTATACCATCTATGAGGAGGATTCCTCGATACAAGAAAACAATGAAAGGATTTCGTGGTGTAAATACCAACAAGGACTAGAAGTATGTAGTAAGATGATTCAAAACTCAACAAAAATATTAAGCCATCACGGGACAATCCGAACCACTATCTTTGGATTAGAATCCAAATTCTATCATTTCAAAAGTACTAAGCAAGACCGAGTTATAAGATTTAGTACGAAGCGGATACACACTAAGCAACACTATAGGGATCAACCAAGTCTTCTAGCTGAGACTACAGAACATTCCATTAAACATGGCCTCAACAATATGTGAACTTCGCTACAATGAGTTTCCTTTAAAGGAAAATTTGGTTAAATTAAGGTTATCGATATAAACTTCCCCTAAGGCATTGTGTTCTCTGTTTGATGAGATGCGAAATTCCGATAACCTCACTTTCATATCAAGAAATGCAACAGGAGGGAGTCTCGAACATATCGGACAATATATGACTCTCCATCTACAAGTGAAATTAGAACAAACATTCTTCGACATAGTATGAGCTGATATCTATGTTTTTGCTTTCATGATAACAATCTCAGTGATGAACTATTTTAGAAACACTCAATATCGGAACAAATCTTAAAAAAAATCAACCACATCACTTAAATATTTAAGGTTTTGTGACTTTACAACATAGAGCATGGAAAGATTTCGATAAGAGAAATTAAGAGAGATACCATTAAGCAATAAACATTTTAGTAATGGAGACTAAGCACCTTAGGTGGTGCGGCACAAGGAAGACTCAAGTCATGACATTCGCTAGAACTAGAAACGCGAGGAATCACCCTGACTTATCTATAGTCTATTCTTTTCAATAATGTCCTAATCGATAGACTTAACATTTTGAAATTTTTCATGAAACACATGGTATCAATTTTAATTATACCTAATATAAGGTAGCCAATTCACATCACCCTTCTGACAATCATTTCATGATTTCCATGGAACCTACTAGGACTTTGGCGTATACGAGTACACTGTTATCCTCAGCTCAATGGTTAGAAGCGGCTTGCTTGCTAGAGAACAATTCCAACATTAGAAGATATGCTCAAAGCGTGTGTGATTTTCTAGAAATGATTAGGCAAATTATACTTCATCGAACAAGTTGCCTTACAACCATAGTTAGCACATGAACATATTGACTGCACCAAGTGAGGCACTCTATGGTTGAGGTGTCAATCACTTATTTACGGGCCAAAATCAAGAAAGTGCAACTCACTAGTCCATAACTTATTTCATGAAACAACAAAGAAATCATACAGATCAAGAATCAAAAGGGCAAGAGTTAAAAGCGACAACAAATAGGTAGAAAAGTTACGTCGATATACGACGCCCTTCCGCTTATGTAAATATTGGAAATGTGTTCCATAAGTCACAAACCATTAGAATTTTAAGTTGGCAACAGATTATATCAAAAGACTGCTTTGAAAGTCTCGGAATAATTGTCCTTGGAAAGAGTCTGATCTAGAGAAAAAAATAACCCGAAGATCCGATGCGACTCAAATATCCTCACCATTTCAACGATAACACCGCAGAACCCAACATGGACTAAATTCAGGGACTGAATTCCTTTTTGGGTGGGAGAATGTGACAATTCATAATTTCAGGTCATTTTACAAACTTTGAAAATTTTACTATTCATCACTGAGAAAAATCACTATTCATGATTCACTATTCATCATTTTCGTAAACTAGGTTTACGAGTATAAAATTCATGTAACCGTAAGGGTTAAGCTGCGTATTCATGGAACATTATTGAGAATATTACATATAGACTAGGGTTAGTCTACATATCATCAGTAACATCATTTCCATATTAGTTCATGCATGGGTTTGCATATTTCATTAACGTATATTTATTTATTAAATAAACGTTATCGCACGATCATTTATTTTGAATAATTGATCCGACACTTCCAACAATTATATTGATATATTTTTATACTCATTTAAGACTATAAAAATTATACTATTAGTTTACCCGATGTTTTGAATTTTGACCACTTATGCGTGGTTTTCTGAGCATCATGTCAAACCCTGTTTTCCCCGATCATGTACCTACTCTTACATTTTTGTGATCTATGAAACCTTACTAAGACATTGTAACTGATTAGAATGGTCTCTCTTGTTTCTAAGAAATTGTGAGTTATACAATGGTCTTTAAAACATTTCTTAATGCTACATAATATCATTTTACATGGAAACTCGTTATAATCTATTGAATTCCCCCAAAAACCGATTTCCAAGGGGGTTACTAACTGTCTTCCGCGATGAGTTGGAACGCCCGCCCTATACTTATAAAAAACTTACTTGCCACTTACGCGTCGCCTTCAGAAACACGTCAATTATTTGAACATAACTTTAACCTATCATCTCATATCATGCCGCCTGAGAGCATATACCTTTAGGACACATTGTGATAATTTTCATCTATTTTATTTTCAATTCTCGATTTTTATGTTATAAACTAATTTGTTATCACTTTATAAAAAATGTTTCACCATTTTCTTGTAAGCTATTTTCATATAGACTAATGAACTACTTTGACCACTATTTTATATGTCCTATTTTATTTTTATATTTTGCAAGTATTTTTTTATATAAACCTTACACATTTTACGTTTTTCACGTTTATAACCTATGTCCTAAAATTTTAACGATGTTTAAAATACTTTGATACACTCATGACGGATCTAATATATTAAAATAGAGTATATTGACAAGTTTTAATATTTTTATAAATATTATATTTTTATGTTACCCGATTTTAAGTTTCGTGACTTAAAAGCTTAACGTTAGCAATTACCGGGATCAAACTATATCTTATAAAAAAAACTAATGTTATCTAAAAACAAAGAAAAACCATGCATGATAACCATCTTTTGCACGTCACGTGCATTGTCATTCATATTAACTCACACGTTGCATTCTATTTCCAAGATATATGAGACGTGGAGTGTAGACAATGATTCTTGTCATACAATACCACACATATAGCTTCATCTCGATGTATATTGTGATTCTTTCACCAATTATTCAATTGAAAATCATGCATGAATCAAGTAGGTAGGATGATATATGTATATCATGCAACACAACTTTCACCATCAAATATCCATACTAACTTTTCAGCCCAAATATCATGCGTGATATTATTCTTGCAATTCATCACACAAACAAGAATGCTCATCTTCATGTTTCATCCTTGCAAGTTCAAGCAGTAGCACCAAAGTTGCTATATACAAATGATGACGTGAACTAAACTTTCTAACCATAACGATCTTATTTCGTTGTACGGAAAAAGCCGCTACCTCGTTGTGTGATTTGATACGATGTACGAATATGGTGTCCCACTTATAAAACGGGTTGAATTTTGACGTAAAAACTGGAAGTTGGTTTGTAAGGCGTCATTTTTCGGGCGGTGTTCGCTTTCATCTCCATCTACACGTCTAGGTATAAATATATATATCTTGTATTTTCATGTAGTATTATTAATATTAATCTTAGATAGTGTACTAAAAGAGTCTAACAACTGTAATTAGCAAAACTTTCATTAAAAGCCTCAAGTTGTCATCTTTCGAACTAATACTACATTACTGATCAACAAAGATGAATTAGATAACTTAAATCAAGTCATTAAAATCTCAAGATATATATATATATATATATATATATATATATATATATAAGAGGTTATATTCATTTTGGATAATTGTTATATAAGTTAAATACGTAAGTTTGATGAAAATTATTTGGACAAATATGAGACTTGGAACAAATGACGGATCATAGGACATAAAATACAAGCTGTTAGTACAAGTATGTTGAGATTTACTTATTAAGAATCACTAAAATGTGTAGGGTTATTCTACCAATATTGTATTTCACTTTAAACGAGGCTTGATATTTTGGTTGTCCGTTACGAGTTAAAAACACGGACAAATTTGAGTTTTTGAAACTAAAAGAAATATGGGTTATATATGAATATACTTTGGCGTGAGTTGTGCTTCGAGTTTGTCATTTCATAGCACCACACGAATGATAATACTAAAATTTTCTTACGAATTACAATAATAAACTCATACAATTCTTATTACGAGTATTCCATGAAAACTAAAGCCATTATCTTTTGAAAACTTATCTACTTTACCAAACGCATTCTGAGATAAACCATATACTATCAGGTTGTACCAATGACGTACCGTTGTGTCGGTACTCTTGTATCGTTTTGCATTACTACCTTGTGATACTACTGTGATACATTTCTCGATGCCAGTCGTGTTAGTTGTGATTCTTATATTTCTTCGGACTAAGGTGAGTTTTCATAGCCCCGATTTATTCAAGTTTATACTTATTTCAAACCTACGGGGGAGAATACATTGCACATCATTTTTATTACGATACCAAGTATATCAAATTCATTACATTGCTTAATAAGTTACTTCATTGCCAATTGAATGTCCCCATTTCATGAATCATGAACCGTTAATTCCGGAAAAAGCGAGGGTGAGTGAATAGATTTATTGAGGGTGACTCCTCCATCCGGGTTGGTGGTCCCAACTGGTCAAACAGATGCATTTCATTTTTATCATTATTGAGTTGTTTGGCAAAACACTCTGTTGGGGCGAACAGCAATCCAGCTTTGGTGTCATGTGCTTAGAGCAATTGTAACATTTTATGTGACATATTTGTCATACTTGGCCTATACTTGTAGTAGTCGTATAAAACGTTTTACATGAACTCTATGAACTCACTCAACCTTTGTGTTGACACTTTTAGCAATGTATTTTCAGGTAACTAAGACATTCACTTCATGGCATGCATGAGGACTTATCATAGAGTCGCGGTGACGACGCGTCACACATGGATTTATACATTTTTAAAACATCGTTTGACTTGTACCAAACTTATTTTCCACACATGTTGATTTTCATTTGGGACCTATCTTTGTAACTCTGAACGTTTTTAATATATCAAACGATGTTCTTTTCAAACGACACTTTAGGTCGTTCAATATAACTGTGATTGTGGTGTTATGACAGTCATCCCCCAGGAATTCCATTCCGCTGCAAAACAGGTAATTTGGGGGTGTGACAGTTTATAAATGCTAGACCTTGATATAGCATCATCACTCCACTTCATTATTGTCTGAAAGTCGGATCCCCAGTTTATAACTAGACGGATCCCCAAAATTAGGGATCCGTGGGAACCGGGTATACATAACAGTTTAAGTTCACTTTACTCATCAATTTCAAACTCTCTTTGGTAATCTAAACACTTTACCTTGCCTTAAATGACTCCTTAGGATAGAACAAACACTATAGTTGACCTTAGTGCATGCCAAAATTCTTAGTGGTCTAAAAATTAAATCACTAACCTAATTCCATCCTTTATAAACCAAGTGTGCTTATGCTCACAAACCATCATTCAAACTCAGTAGCTAAGTCACCCATTACATCTTCCCTTTTACTATGACTAAAGCTTCTAGCACAACCTCTTCAACCAAAGGTTCCTCCAATAAAAATGCTCATATGGTTCATGAGATTTCCTCAACCGAGTCATCACCCGTCAAGGGCTCAAATACTAGAATTCCTCCTTAAAAAACTCAACCAACCAAAGCTATAAGAACAGCTAGAATTAGTATTCGACCTTTAGATTTAGAAATACCTTCACCAAACACTACCATTCCTCTAAACAAAACACACCTAAATCAACTAAAACACCTAAGCCCTCATTTCTAGATCCTAGACTACACTCCTTACCGCGCCTCTTTCACATCCAAACCTCTACTCTTTAGAAGACTTACCACCGAGGACGTCTCTTTCACCATCCTTCTCATTAAATAGGGAACCACCCTCACACCAAAACTTTATTGACGAAACATCACCAACACCCGCATTTCAATCACCTTCACTATCAAATAGTCCATCTTTAGGAACAAGGAATCACCAAAGACCTAACTATATAGATGACTTCCCATCTCCACCACCAACCCATATATCATCACCTTCATTCTTAGTTGAACCACACCCTACGTCACTCAACTCACCTCCACAAATCCTACCATCCCTTGTGGAACCCCCTCAAAACATTCCATCTCCTTCATCTCCTACTGATGAAAATAATTGCTCTAATTGTCAACTCACCCAAGGGTTAGTTGAAGAAGTACAAAATGAGTTACATTTGATGTTTAATCATCTCCTTGAACGATTTGACCAAATCAACAAATCGACTCGTCCTTAGAACTTGGGATTTCAAGCACATTGATGCTCTTTGTTAGTTTTCGGCACAACTTAGAATTATTAGAAAATATACTACATGCTTTTGCCATTCTCTTAGTTTTAGAGATATGTATATCATCTCTCTTGTTTTATATGGTCTTGAGAATATGTTTGGTGCCATAATATATAACTTGTTTTGATGTTAATTTCACATTTCACATTCACATTGCTGTCATAAGAATTGCAGGTATATGGATCCCTCATTTTTGCCTAGACGGATCCCTCACATGAAGGAACCGTGAGATCCGTGAACAGAAGCTCTTTTTATCACTATTAGAGATGGCAAAAAAATCCGTACCCGATGGGCACCCGATCCCCAAACCCGATTTTGACTGGGGAATCCTCGAGTTGACCGGGGATGGGGACGGGGATGGGGAATCCCCAAAATATGAGACCGGGAATGGGGATAACTTAAATCCCCGAACTCCACCCCGACTCCGATCTTTCTAGTGTATAAGTATTTAGAATTTATATGTTATATCTATTCTCGATTAACTTGTATATGTATATGTATATATGTTTATGAGTATCGACATGTATATTTATATGCATATGTGATATTATAGAATCAAGTACCTTTAGAATTAGAAGCATAAGCATCAACTACATATTACTTATTATTTTGTCCGAATAAACACATATGATACATATTTTTTTATATTATATGTGATGTTACAATGTTGAGGATGCTTTAAAGTTGAATTGAAATTGTAACGAATCCAACTATGTGCGATGTCGCACGCTTTCTTGAAACACTTTATGAGTTAAAATTATTTATATTTTCGATGAGTTGGTGGAAACTTTATGTTAATTCATTAGGATTGAAAATCCCCAAATCCCCACAGGGATAATGGGGATCGGGGATGGGGATGTAAACCAATTCGCCGCTGGGGATGGGGACTGGGATGATGGGGATGGAAGTGAACGGGATGGGGATGGTAAATACAATCCCATTCCGACTTGGCCCGTTGCCATCCCTAATCACTAATATGAATCTCATTTGCAGGAATTATACCATACACTTTGCTTTCTAACCTTTGTTTTGTAGATTTTCAAAATACACTTGAAGACTTTGACACCCTCAACAAGGGGGAGCTTTTCGTCAAAGCAAATCAATTGCAAAAATGCTTGCAATACTTTCACTTAGGATTTCTTTACTACTTGACGTCCTCCTCAAAAGGGAGCACTCGTCAAGGGGAGCATTTGTCTCTAAGACAAAACCATTTGCAAACATAATTGTAACACACTCGCTTAGCCTTCCTAATTACTCGACGCCCTCAACAAAGGGAAGCATCCGTCAAGAGGGAGCTAAGACGAGAATTCTTCTCTCCTCTTACTCTCTATTTTTCATATTATTACTTTTCACACGTTTTTCTCAAAACAATGTGTAAGTTTCTTTTCGACGCTCTTTTTGTTTCGACAAAAAAGGGGAAGAAGAGAGTAAAAACTCCAATTCAAACATTTACGAATTTTAGTTTTTCCTTAAAATAATCTTATGTTTTGTCATCAACAAAAACGAGGGTGTTGTTAATACAAATAAGCCATAAAAACGTTTATTTATATTTTACGATCTTCTAATGTTTTGTCGATAACGAACATAAAATCATTTTAACGAAACAAATAAAATACGTAAATGGTTTGAGCCAATAGTTTACTAACACACTTACGTTTTCAGATAAAACACTAAATAAGTAATATTGTTTACATCTTATAGAATTGCATATGTATAACAACTAGTGTTTACATAATATGGAAATATACATATATATATATATATATATATATATATATATATATACTTTGTATATATTGTAATGGGTAAAAACCTAAGTCACCCATGACCCATGATCAATTGACTAAGTACAATGAATGTTGTTGGGTAAAACCCAAAATCCATGATCCATACCCATGGAGCTTCATCCATAACCCATGACCCATTTCATGACATCATACATGAAATCATTTTGGGTATTATCCATGATCCATTACCCAAGACCCATGACCCATGACCCATGACCCAATGTCTAGATACATTGCATCTTGTTGAGTATCCATAAAACATTACCTATAACCCATGGTTCATAACCCATAACCTGGTTTGCAACCTGAAATCAAGACTTAAGTTGACCCAGCAGCCGGATCCCTAGGATTGCACTAGCCGGATCCCTATGTATAATTCAGGAAGAATTATGTCATGAAAGAAACAAGCATCTTTTCAAACTTCCTAAAACAATCTTCACTCAAAAGCAAAGCTTTGTAATCAGATAAATTGTTCATAAACATTTCTTTTTATTAACACTCTATAGAAGCCTACGCCATTCATCCCTCACTCAACCGATAAGTTAGAATTTGAGGAGTGACCTTTTTAGGAAAGGCTTCCTATACCATCTATGAGGAGGATTCCTCGATACAAGAAAACAATGAAAGGATTTCAGAAATACCAACAAGGACTAGAAGTATGTAGTAAGATGATTCAAAACTCAACAAAAATATTAAGCCATCACGGGACAATCCGAACCACTATCTTTGGATTAGAAGCCAAATTCTATCATTTCAAAAGTACTAAGCAAGACCGAGTTATAAGATTTAGTACGAAGCGGATACACACTAAGCAACACTATAGGGATCAACCAAGTCTTCTAGCTGAGACTGCAGAACATTCCATTAAACATTGCCTCAACAATATGTGAACTTCCTTACAATGAGTTTCCCTTAAAGGAAAATTTGGTTAAATTAAGGTTATCGATATAAACTTCCCCTAAGGCATTGTGTTCTCTCGAAATTCCAGATAACCTCACTTTCATATCAAGAAATGCAACAGGTCTGAACATATCGGACAATCAATGACTCTCCATCTACAAGTGAAATTAGAACAAACATTCTTCGACATAGTATGAGCTGATATCTATGTTTTTGCTAACATGATAACAATCTCAGTGATGAACTATTTTAGAAACACTCAATATCGGAACAAATCTTAAAAAAAATCAACCACATCACTTAAATATTTAAGGTTTTGTGACTTTACAACATAGAGCATGGAAAGATTTCGATAAGAGAAATTAAGAGAGATACCATTAAGCAATAAACATTTTAGTAATGGAGACTAAGCACCTTAGACAAGGAAGACTCAAGTCATGACATTCGCTAGAACTAGAAACGCGAGGAATCACTGTTATCTATAGTCTATTCTTTTCAATAATGTCCTAATCGATAGACTTAACATTTTGAAATTTTTCATGAGACACATGGTATCAATTTTAATTATACCTAATATAAGGTAGCCAATTCACATCACCCTTCTGACAATCATTTCATGATTTCCATGGAACCTACTAGGACACGAGTACCGCCTGTTATCCTCAGCTCAATGGTTAGAGCGAGAGAACAATTCCAACATTAGAAAATATGCTCAAAGCATGTGTGATTTTCTAGAAATGATTAGGCAAATTATACTTCATCGAACAAGTTTCCTTACAACCATAGTTAGCACATGAACATATTGACTGCACCAAGTGAGGCACTCTATGGTTGAGGTGTCAATCACTTATTTACGGGCCAAAATCAAGAAAGTGCAACTCACTAGTCCATAACTTATTTCATGAAACAACAAAGAAATCATACAGATCAAGAATCAATTAAAAGCGACAACAAATAGGTAGAAAAGTTACGTCGATATACGACGCAAAATATTGGAAATGTGTTCCATAAGTCACAAACCATTAGAATTTTAAGTTGGCAACAGATTTATATTGAAAGTCTCGCCTTGGAAAGGCGTAGTACGATTCAGAAAAACACGGGAAGATCCGATGCGACTCAAATATCCTCACCATTTCAACGATAACACCGCAGAACCCAACATGGACTAAATTAAGGGACTGAATTCCTTTTTGGGTGGGAGAATGTGACAATTCATAATTTTAGGTCATTTTACAAACTTTGAAAATTTTACTATTCATCACTGAGAAAAATCACTATTCATGATTCACTATTCATCATTTTCGTAAACTAGGTTTACGAATATAAAATTCGTGTAACCGTAAGGGTTAAGCTGCGTATTCATGGACCATCATTAAGAATATTACATATAGACTAGGGTTAGTCTACATATCATCAGTAACATCATTTCCATATTAGTTCATGCATGGGTTTGCATATTTCATTAACGTATATTTATTTATTAAATAAACGTTATCGCACGATCATTTATTTTGAATAATTGATTCGAAACTTCCAACAATTATATTAATATATTTTTATACTCATTTAAGACTATAAAAATTATACTATTAGTTTACCCGATGTTTTGAATTTTGACCACTTATGCGTGGTTTTCTTAGCATCATGTCAAACCCTGTTTTCCCCGATCATGTACCTACTCTTACATTTTTGTGATCTATGAAACCTTACTAAGACATTGTAACTGATTAGAATGGTCTCTCTTGTTTCTAAGAAATTGTGAGTTATACAATGGTCTTTAAAACATTTCTTAATGCTACATAATATCATTTTACATGGAAACTCGTTATAATCTATTGAATTCCCGATTTCCTTACTAAGCTCTTCATGAGTTGGGCCCGCCTATACTTATAAAACACTTACCTTGCCACGTGCCGCACCGCCTAGAAACATGTCAATTATTTTAACATGACTTTAATCTATCATCTCATATCATGCCGCCTGAGAGCATATACCTTTAGGACACATTGTGATAATTTTCATCTATTTTATTTTCAATTCTCGATTTTCATGTTATAAACTAATTTGTTATCACTTTATAAAAAATGTTTCACCATTTTCTTGTAAGCTATTTTCATATAGACTAATGAACTACTTTGACCACTATTTTATATGTCCTATTTTATTTTTATATTTTTATTTTTTTTATATAAACCTTACACATTTTACGTTTTTCACGTTTATAACCTATGTCCTAAAATTTTAACGATGTTTAAAATACTTTGATACACTCATGACGGATCTAATATATTAAAATAGAGTATATTGACAAGTTTTAATATTTTTATAAATATTATATTTTTATGTTACCCGATTTTAAGTTTCGTGACTTAAAAGCTTAACGTTAGCAATTACCGGGATCAAACTATATCTTATAAAAAAAACTAATGTTATCTAAAAACAAAGAAAAACCATGCATGATAACCATCTTTTGCACGTCACGTGCATTGTCATTCATATTAACTCACACGTTGCATTCTATTTCCAAGATATATGAGACGTGGAGTGTAGACAATGATTCTTGTCATACAATACCACACATATAGCTTCATCTCGATGTATATTGTGATTCTTTCACCAATTATTCAATTGAAAATCATGCATGAATCAAGTAGGTAGGATGATATATGTAAATCATGCAACACAACTTTCACCATCAAATATCCATACTAACTTTTCAGCCCAAATATCATGCGTGATATTATTCTTGCAATTCATCACACAAACAAGAATGCTCATCTTCATGTTTCATCCTTGCAAGTTCAAGCAGTAGCACCAAAGTTGCTATATACAAATGATGACGTGAACTAAACTTTCTAACCATAACGATCTTATTTCGTTGTACGGAAAAAAGCTTCGCTACCTCGTTGTGTGATTTGATATGTACAGAAATATGGTGTCCCACTCGGGTTGAATACGACTGGAAGTTGGTTTGTAACTCATTTTTCGGGCGGTGTTCGCTTTCATCTCCATCTACACGTCTAGGTATAAATATATATATCTTGTATTTTCATGTAGTATTATTAATATTAATCTTAGATAGTGTACTAAAAGAGTCTAACAACTATAATTAGCAAACCTTTCATTAAAAGCCTCAAGTTGTCATCTTTCGAACTAATACTACATTACTGATCAACAAAGATGAATTAGATAACTTAAATCAAGTCATTAAAATCTCAAGATATATATATATATATATATATATATATAAGAGGTTATATTCATTTTGGATATTTGTTATATAAGTTAAATACGTAAGTTTGATGAAAATTATTTGGACAAATATGAGACTTGGAACAAATGACGGATCATGGGACATAAAATACAAGCTGTTAGTACAAGTATGTCGAGATTTACTTATTAAGAATCACTAAAATGTGTAGGGTTATTCTACCAATATTGTATTTCACTTTAAACGAGGCTTGATATTTTGGTTGTCCGTTACGAGTTAAAAACACGGAAAAATTTGAGTTTTTGAAACTAAAAGAAATATGGGTTATATATGAATATACTTTGGCGTGAGTTGTGCTTCGAGTTTGTCATTTCATAGCACCACACGAATGATAATACTAAAATTTTCTTACGAATTACAATAATAAACTCATACAATTCTTATTACGAGTATTCCATGAAAACTAAAGCCATTATCTTTTGAAAACTTATCTACTTTACGAAACGCATTCAGGATAAACCATATACTATCAGGTTGTACCAATGACGTACCGTTGTCTCGGTACTCTTGTATCGTTTTGCATTACTACCTTGTGATACTACTGTGATACATTTCTCGATGCCAGTCGTGTTAGTTGTGATTCTTATATTTCTTCGGACTAAGGTGAGTTTTCATAGCCCCGATTTATTCAAGTTTATACTTATTTCAAACCTACGGGGGAGAATACATTGCAAATTATTTTTATTACGATACCAAGTATATCAAATTCATTACATTGCTTAATAAGTTACTTCATTGCCAATTGAATGTCCCCATTTCATGAATCAGGAACCGTTAATTCCGGAAGAAGCGAGGGTGAGTGAATACATCTATTGAGGGTGACTCCTCCATCCGGGTTGG
Organism: Chrysanthemum makinoi; assembly: GCA_910596185.1. Lineage (NCBI taxonomy): Eukaryota > Viridiplantae > Streptophyta > Magnoliopsida > Asterales > Asteraceae > Chrysanthemum > Chrysanthemum makinoi. Next base: position 181,155,992 of record OU343223.1, read on the forward strand.
TGGTCCCAACTGGTCAAACAGATGCATTTTATTTTTATCATTATTGAGTTGTTTGGCAAAACACTCTGTTGGGGCGAACATCAGTCCAGCTTTGGTGTCATGTGCTTAGAGCAATTGTAACATTTTATGTGACATATTTGTCATACTTGGCCTATACTTGTAGTAGTCGTATAAAACGTTTTACATGAACTCTATGAACTCACTCAACCTTTGTGTTGACACTTTTAGCAATGTATTTTCAGGTAACTAAGACATTCACTTCATGGCATGCATGAGGACTTATCATAGAGTCGCGGTGACGACGCGTCACACATGGATTTATACATTTTTAAAACATCGTTTGACTTGTACCAAACTTATTTTCCACACATGTTGATTTTCATTTGGGACCTATCTTTGTAACTCTGAACGTTTTTAATATATCAAACGATGTTCTTTTCAAACGACACTTTAGGTCGTTCAATATAACTGTGATTGTGGTGTTATGACAGTCATCCCCCAGGAATTCCATTCCGCTGCAAAACAGGTAATTTGAGGGTGTGACAGTTTATAAATGCTAGACCTTGATATAGCATCATCACTCCACTTCATTATTGTCTGAAAGTCGGATCCCCAGTTTATAACTAGACGGATCCCCAAAATTAGGGATCCGTGGGAACCGGGTATACAGAACAGTTTAAGTTCACTTTACTCATCAATTTCAAACTCTCTTTGGTAATCTAAACACTTTACCTTGCCTTAAATGACTCCTTAGGATAGAACAAACACTATAGTTGACCTTAGTGCATGCCAAAATTCTTAGTGGTCTAAAAATTAAATCACTAACCTAATTCCATCCTTTATAAACCAAGTGTGCTTATGCTCACATACCATCATTCAAACCATCATTCAAACTCAGTAGCTAAGTCACCCATTACATCTTCCCTTTTACTATGACTAAAGCTTCTAGCACAACCTCTTCAACCAAAGGTTCCTCCAATAAAAATGCTCATATGGTTCATGAGATTTCCTCAACCGAGTCATCACCCGTCAAGGGCTCAAATACTAGAATTCCTCCTTAAAAAACTCAACCAACCAAAGCTATAAGAACAGCTAGAATTAGTATTCGACCTTTAGATTTAGAAATACCTTCACCAAACACTACCATTCCTCTAAACAAAACACACCTAAATCAACTAAAACACCTAAGCCCTCATTTCTAGATCCTAGACTACACTCCTTACCGCGCCTCTTTCACATCCAAACCTCTACTCTTTAGAAGACTTACCACCGAGGACGTCTCTTTCACCATACTTCTCATTAAATAGGGAACCACCCTCACACCAAAACTTTATTGACGAAACATCACCCACACCCGCATTTCAATCACCTTCACTATCAAATAGTCCATCTTTAGGAACAAGGAATCACCAAAGACCTAACTATATAGATGACTTCCCATCTCCACCACCAACCCATATATCATCACCTTCATTCTTAGTTGAACCACACCCTACGTCACTCAACTCACCTCCACAAATCCTACCATCCCTTGTGGAACCCCCTCAAAACATTCCATCTCCTTCATCTCCTACTCATGAAAATAATTGCTCTAATTGTCAACTCACCCAAGGGTTAGTTGAAGAAGTACAAAATGAGTTACATTTGATGTTTAATTATCTCCTTGAACGATTTGACCAAATCAAAAAATCGACTCGTCCTTAGAACTTGGGATTTCAAGCACATTGATGCTCTTTGTTAGTTTTCGGCACAACTTAGAATTATTAGAAAATATACTACATGCTTTTGCCATTCTCTTAGTTTTAGAGATATGTATATCATCTCTCTTGATTTATATGGTCTTGAGAATATGTTTGGTTCCATAATATATAACTTGTTTTGATGTTAATTTCACATTTCACATTCACATTGCTGTCATAAGAATTGCAGGTATATGGATCCCTCATTTTTGCCTAGACGGATCCCTCACATGAAGGAACCGTGAGATCCGTGCAACAGAAGCTCTTTTTATCACTATTAGAGATGGCAAAAAAATCCGTACCCGATGGGGACCTGATCCCCAAACCCGATTTTGACTGGGGAATCCTCGAGTTGACCGGGGATGGGGACGGGGATGGGGAATCCCCAAAATATGAGACCGGGAATGAGGATAAATTAAATCCCCGAACTCGACCCCGACTCCGATCTTTCTAGTGTATAAGTATTTAGAATTTATATGTTATATCTATACTCGATTAACTTGTATATGTATATGTATATATGTTTATGAGTATCGACATGTATATTTATATGCATATGTGATATTATAGAATCAAGTACCTTTAGAATTAGAAGCATAAGCATCAACTACATATTACTTATTATTTTGTCCGAATAAACACATATGATACATATTTTTTTATATTATATGTGATGTTACAATGTTGAGGATGCTTTAAAGTTGAATTGAAATTGTAACGAATCCAACTATGTGCGATGTACGCACGTTTCTTGAAACACTTTATGAGTTAAAATTATTTATATTTTCGATGAGTTGGTGGAAACTTTATGTTAATTCATTAGGATTGAAAATCCCCAAATCCCCACAGGGATAATGGGGATCGGGGATGGGGATGTAAACCAATTCGCCGCTGGGGATGGGGACTGGGATGGGGATGGAGAGTGAAAACGGGGATGGGGATGGTAAATACAATCCCCGACATTCCCGGCCCCGTTGCCATCCCTAATCACTAATATGAATCTCATTTGCAGGAAATTATGTACCATACACTTGCTTTCTAACCTTTGTTTTGTAGATTTTCAAAATACACATGAAGACTTTGACACCCTCAACAAGGGGGAGCTTTTCGTCAAAGCAAAGCAATTGCAAAAATGCTTGCAATACTTTCACTTAGGATTTCTTTACTACTTGACGTCCTCCTCAAAAGGGATAACTCGTCAAGGGGGAGCATTTCGTCTAAGACAAAACCATTTGCAAACATAATTGCAACACACTCGCTTAGCCTTCCTAATTACTCGACGCCCTCAACATAGGGAAGCATCCGTCAAGAGGGAGCTAAGACGAGAATTCTTCTCTCCTCTTACTCTCTATTTTTCATATTATTACTTTTCACACGTTTTTCTCAAAACAATGTGTAAGTTTCTTTTCGACGCTCTTTTTGTTTCGACAAAAAGGGAAGAAGAGAGTAAAACTCAATTCAAACATTTACGAATTTTAGTTTTTCCTTAAAATAATTTTATGTTTTGTCATCAACAAAACGGGGTGTTGTTAATACAAATAAGCCATAAAAACGTTTATTTATATTTTACGATCTTCTAATGTTTTGTCGATAACAAACATAAAATCATTTTAACGAAACAAATAAAATACGTAAATGGTTTGAGCCAATAGTTTACTAACACACTTACGTTTTCAGATAAAACACTAAATAAGTAATATTGTTTACATCTTATAGAATTGCATATGTATAACAACTAGTGTTTACATAATATGGAAATGTATATATATATATATATATATATATATATATATATATATATATATATATATATATATATATATATATATATATATATATATATATATATATATATATATACTTTGTATATATTGTAATGGGTAAAAACCTAAGTCACCCATGACCCATGATCAATTGACTAAGTACAATGAATGTTGTTGGGTAAAACCCAAAATCCATGATCCATACCCATGGAGCTTCATCCATAACCCATGACCCATTTCATGACATCATACATGAAATCATTTTGGGTATTATCCATGATCCATTACCCAAGACCCATGACCCATGACCCATGACCCAATGTCTAGATACATTGCATCTTGTTGAGTATCCATAAAACATTACCTATAACCCATGGTTCATAACCCATAACCGGTTTGCCTGAAATCAAGACTTAAGTTGACCCGGGATCCCTAGGATTGCTAGCCGGATCCCTCGGGGAGGGATCCGTGGGAACCGTGGAACAATGACAATTTTGTCTCGTAAATAGTGAGCCATTTCTCTCTTGCTCATTACCCCTTTTACACATACTCTCTCTTTGTATTGTAACATCTCTAACCTTAGATCAAAAGGGTCATTCTATGTAGTTTTATTTTTGTGTGATTTTCTAGGTTCCTCTTAAAGGCGAGATCACCAACTCTTGAAGACGTTCAAGCTCAAGGTCATGAGTTGCTAAGCTTCGTCATCATCAAGACCACTGAGGTGTATCTTGTTGATAGTTCTTTTGTCCCTCCATAGAAGTGTTATTTTGAAGGCATTAGTGAAAGGTGCCGAAGGGTCGTGTCGAAGGCATTAGTGAAAGGTGCGAAGGGTTGTGTTGAAGGCATTAGTGAAAGGTGCCAAAGGTGTACATTCGATATGGTAGATCGATGTACAAGATAGTTAGTTTCTGTTAAAGGATATTGATATCCTTATGATGTTGTAATAAGGAGTGTGTCTCTTTTGGGGTAGTCATATAGTGGTGTAGTGTTGGGTAGTAGTTCCTCCTTTGTAATGGAACTCGGTATCTAGCATTGTACAGGATAAAGTGTAGGCGACGTTGTGATAGGTGTGGTTCTACCTCGTGGAAGAACTCGGTGTTTAGCCTAGTACTGGATAAAGAGTAGTCGACGTTGTGAAGGCTTCTCCGCCACATTAAAGAGGTATTATTGTGTAGTGCTTACGAAGTCTCGAGTGGGGAACTCGGGGAGTGGAGTAGGGCAAAGAAGGTGTCCTTGTAGCCGAACCAATAAAAATAGTCGTTTCGTGGGTTTTTGTTCCTTTACTCTTTATCTTTGCATTACTTATTTATATGTTTATCTATCATCGTCCAACACACATATTAAATAGATTGACATAAGTCGATCTAAATAGTTTAAAATAAAGTTTTAATCGGTATAACTATTCAACCCCCTTCTAGTTTTTCACATAATCATTGACTATTTGCATGGTTATTACAGGCTTTGTTGAAGTTGGTGGCCGATTATTCTGTTGTTGCTCTAAACCGAAGCAGAAGTGATGCTATTAACGAGTCACCTCTGAAAATAGCTATTTTTTCATTAGCAAAGATGTGTGTGTGACAAACCATAATTTTTAGACTATTATTTTAATAAGTTATTTTTATCAGTAAGTGCGAATTAATTACTTTTTGATATTTATGACTCAAAAACGAAAGGTTATCTCATATTTTCAGAAATTCCGACACCACACGCAGACCGACAATGAATTAGTACTGACTAAAAATATATTTTGGACAAACAAAGTAATAATTATACTATATTATTACGCTCGTTAAAACGTCTCCAAAAATATAAATTTTATAATTTATGGATACACAAAAAGTATGTTACGCGGAGATACGTTATAATTTACGGTACAATTTATATAGTACGGGGTACACATAATCACTTAATAAAAATAATAATAAAAAATAAAACCTCCCTACTAAATCTACACTGCCCCATCTTTGTTCACTTTTATGATATTCATTTTTTCTCCTTCTTGGTACCATCGCTTTCTTCCCAAGGTTTAGGTTAAACAAGAAAAGTTGAAACGTCATTTTCCTAATTTCTCTCCTCCTAATCATCCAGGCTCGTTTTTGAGGATGAAAACATGACAGAGACCTTTGCTTAATCAAGCTACCCACAAGTTCTTCTCATGAAAGATACGGTCAAGCTTTCCTTCTTCCTTCTTTTTAATCACGTTCGATGGCCATAAACCACACCAACCTCATATCACAAGCTCATCACAAGAGATGTTCTCGTAAGAATTGTGGTAAAGCTGAGTATGTGGTTCTCGCTGGGGTTTGGATTGCATCGATTTATATTCGAATTTCATTGCTTTGTTCGGGTCTCCTTCAATCGGCATCACATACTATTGTAAAGGTCTTAGTGATTTCCTTTTTATCTTTGTAATTTCCGTTATTAATTTACTTCCAAGATTTTTATTTTTTTGTGATTATAACAAGTTGCAATATTGTCTTGATATGTTGTTTAAGTTATCAATCGATCGACCTATAGCTTGTTTCAGATTGATTTAATAATTATTGTTGTTGCTTGTTACTATGTGGCATTATTAAAGTTAACAAAATAAGCAAAAGGAAAAAACTAAACTTATAAACCTAGTGTTGGCTCAATGACGGAGGTGCTCATTTACTAGTTTATGCTTAGTAATAAGTGTACTCAATTTAGTTTGAATGAGCTTGGGTTACATTTTGTCGTATATCGAGGGAGCTTTTGGATTGAAACCCCCTGTGAGCTTAGTGTGTTAGGTCACCATAATACTTGTAGTTTAGATGTAAATAAGAAGAGAGAAAAGAGAGAGTGGTCGGATTCTTTCACACACAAGTATAATGAAACATAAAGTATATTATGAAAGGAACCAACACCCTCCTAAGAGGGTTTACAATGTATTTATAGGTAAGGGAACTAGGGCAACACATCTAATACCTTCCTAGGTTTCGTTTGGGCCTTTGCTAAGACCTATGGGCTTAATACATAAGCCTAACACTATTAAAAATATATAAGCCTATTAAGAAACCTATTACATATCTAATGACCGACACTTGAAGATGTCAAAAGTACAAGCACTCATATGGAAACACTAAAGCCATTGCTCTCAAATGATGGAACTGAAGTTGTGGATGTACATCTCTACAGATCCATGATTGGGTCTCTTATGTATCTCACTTCATCAAGGCCAGATATTATGTTTGCAGTCTGTGTGTGTGCAAGATTTCAAGTTACTCCAAGGACTTCACATCTCAATACAGTGAAGAGGATCTTTAGATACTTATAGGGGCAACCTAAACTAGGCCTTTGGTATCCTAAAGATTCACCTTTTGACTTGATAGCATACACAGATAGTGATTATGCATGAGCTAGCTTGGGTAGAAAGTCTACAACAGGTGAATGTGAGTTTTTGTGTTGTAGACTTATCTTATGGCAGTGCAAGAATCAAATTGTGGTGGCCAATTCCACAACTGAAGCAGAGTATGTGGCTGCTGCTAGTTGCTGTGGTCAAGTGCTTTGGATTCAAAATCAATTGCTGGACTATAGGTACAACGTTTTACACACTAAAATCTTCATTGATAATAACAGTACATTCTGCATTATTAAAAATCCTGTTTTACATCCTAAAACAAAACATATTGAGATTAGACATCACTTTATTTGAGATTGTAATGAAAAGAAATGAATTTAAAGGGTTAAAATCCATACTAATAAGAATGTTGCAGATCTACTTATCAAAGTTTTTGATGTGGGTAAGTTTCAATATTTGGTTGCCAGTATTGGAATGTTAAATCTCCAAATGTTTGATCTTATTATGTTTGTTTGGGTCAAAAAGTAAATCTGCTACCAAGTGTTTCAAAATACTGCTTGTTTCTGCTAGTAGAATTTCCAGTTGCTAAGTATAAATCAATGTTGTGATTATTGTGCTTTGGATTCAAAATCAATTGCTGGACTATGGGTACAACGTTTTACACACTAAAATCTTCATTGATAATAACAGTACATTCTGCATTATTAAAAATCATGTTTTACATTCTAAAACAAAACATATTGAGATTAGACATCACTTTATTTGAGATTGTAATGAAAAGAAATGAATTTAAATGGTTAAAATCCATACTAATAAGAATGTTGCAGATCTACTTATCAAAGCTTTTGATGTGGGTAAGTTTCAATATTTGGTTTCCAGTATTGGAATGTTAAATCTCCAAATGTTTGATCTTATTATGTTTGTTTGGGTCAAAAAGTAAATCTACTACCAAGTGTTTCAAAATACTGCTTGTTTCTGCTAGTAGAATTTCCAGTTGCTAAGTATAAATCAATGTTGTGATTATTGTGGGATGTTTTAGCTTGTTTTTTTGTGGTCTTGGATTAACATTTCGCAGGATTAAGCAAAAAGAGATTGATTGGTTTAATGAAAATTCGGAGTGTATAATGCAACAACAAACTTAGTGCTGCTAGGCAAAAAGTTAGTGCTGTTGGGCCAAAGTTACTACTGCTTAAAAAATGCTGCAAGGTTTGAAGTGAAGGGACGAAATCGTAACATTTGGTGTATAAATCCCTAATTGGGTCATTCAATCGGATTTGTATGCTCAAAATTGTCTCTATCCTAAACCCTAACACTCTTATTAACATCTCACCTGATCATTCTCAATTTCCACTTTCCAATTCACAATGTCGACAAGATCCTTTACCGAGAATCACAACTTGGTCGCTATGTTGGATAAACCCATACCAGAATCAGAAGGTTTTACTGAGAAATCATTGATTTCGTTAATGCTTGCGCTATAAGGTATGCATTATCAGTATCCCCTACTATATATCTTTCCATCGTTAAACAGTTCTGGGCTACTGCTAAGTCCAGAACTATTAATGGGGAAGCACAAATTCAAGCTTTTGTGGATAATCAGGAGATAGTCATCACTGATTTTTCTGTTAGAAATTCGTTGGAATTAGCAGATGCCAATGGTGTTTTTTGTCTCCATACTCCTCAAATTTTGAAGGTTTGGAAAAGATAGGGTGTTTAGGAATAAGAAGGATGAGAGGGGAATAATGGTTAGGAACAAGGCAAGATTGGTTGCTCAGGGATATTCACAAGCAGAAGGCCTTAATTATGACGAGGTATTTTCTCTAGTTGCTAGGATTGAAGCCATCAGATTATTTTTGGCATATGCTTCTTTCAAGGACTTTCTTGTGTATCAGATAGATGTAAAAAGTACCTTCTAGTATGGAAAAGTAGAAGATGAGGTATATGTGTGTTAGCCTCCTGGTTTTAAAGATCCTGATTTCCCAAACAAAGTTGCAAGGTAGAGAAGGCAATGTATGGTCCACACCAAGCTCCAAGGGCCTGGTATGCAACCTTGTCCACTTACTTAATGGACAATGGGTTTCACAGGGGCACCATTGATAAGACTTAGTTTATACTAAGATCAAGAGATGATATTTTGCTGGTTCAAATCTATGTTGATGACATCATCTTTGGGTCTACTAACAAAAAATTGTGTGTAGAGTTTGAGAAACTTATGCATGATAAGTTTCAGATGAGCTAAATGGGATAGCTTACCTTCTTTTTGGGGTTGCAAGTGAAGCAGAAGAAGGAGGGTATTTTTATCAGCCAAGAGAAGTATGTCGCTGAGATTCTGAATAAGTTTGGGGTTTAAAGATGTCAAAAGTACAACACTCCTATGGAAACACTCAAGCCATTGCTCTCAAATGATGGAAGTAAAGATCTGGATATACATCTCTACAGATCCATGATTGGGTCTCTTACGTATCTCACTTCATCAAGGCCATATATTATGTTTGCAGTCTGTGTATGTGCAAGATTTCAAGTCACTCCAAGGACTTCACATCTCAATGCAGTGAAAAGGATCTTTAGATACTTGAAGGGGAAACCTAAACTAGGCCTTTGGTATCCTAAAGATTCACCTTTTAACTTGATAGCATACACAGATAGTGATTATGAAGGAGTTAGCTTAGATAGAAAGTCTACAAAAGGTGGTTGTCAGTTTTTGGGTTGTAGACTTATCTCATGGCAGTTCAAGAATCAAACTGTGGTGGCCAATTCCACAACTGAAGCAGAGTATGTGGCTGCTGCTAGTTGTTGCGGTCAACTGCATTTGATTCAGAATCAATTGTTGGACTATGGGGTTACATCCTATGATTCACCTCTCAGGGAAGGTAACAGAACACGAAGTGATGAGGATAGAATAGAAAATTAGGAATTGATGAACCAACATGTACACCATGACAATTCCTGTGATCCATCTCTCGGGCTAGGTAACACAAGCCAAAGTGGTAAGGATAGTAATTGACTTATTCAGGAATTGATGGGAAAATGTGCCAAACTATCACAAGCAGTTCCTGACCTCCAAACACTTACATCAACTCAGGGTGCTGAAATCAAGAGTTTGAAGAAAAGAGTAAGGTATTTGAAAGGCGTACAGAGGTCAAGAACTCATGCATTCAAGTGGTTAAAGAGGGCTGGTGATGCACATAGGGTTAGTTCCTCTAGTGAGTCATGTTTGGGGGAGGATGCTCCCAAATGGGGGAGGAAAGAGGATGTGACACATTCAGGGGAGGTTCCGGTACATGAAGGCGCAGGGTTGGATGATTTGGATGTTGAAATGAATGTTGAAAAGGAGCAGGATCAAGCAGATAAGAATATCAAAGTGACTGAAGAAAGTACTGCTGCAGGGGAAGAAACTATTGTTGGGCTTAAGGAACCTGCTTCTAGTACAATTGAACCTACTGCTGGATCTGCTGCCACTTTGAATGAATCTACTACTACTCCTACTGCTGTTACAGAAGAAGTGTATGATGATACTACATTGGCTAAAGCTATGATGGACTTGAAGAAATCAAAGCCAACAACAAAGGACTCTTCTGCTACAACAGCTACACACACTTAACCTACATCACAAAGAAAGGCACTAGTTAAAGGTGTGGCTATCAAGGAACCAATCTTCACACCCAAAGCAACTTCTTCTCAACAACATCAGTATGAGGGCAAAGGCAAGGGAGTGTATGTTGAGCCTGAGCTTGAATCTGAAATACCCATTGAATGCTGCTAGTTGTTGTGGTCAACTACTTTTGATTCAGAATTAATTGCTGGACTATGGGTACAACGTTTTGCACACTAAAATCTTCATTGATAATAACAATACATTCTATATTATTAAAAATCATGTTTTACATTCTAAAACAAAAGATATTCAGATTAGACATCACTTTATTAGAGATTGTAGTGAAAAGAAATTAATTCAAATTGTTAAAATCCATACTAATAAGAATGTTGCAGATCTACTAACCAAAGGTTTTGATGTGGGTAGGTTTTAATATTTTTTTGCCAGTATTGGAATGTTAAATCTCTAAATGTTTGATCTTATTATGTTTTTGTAAAATTTTGTATGGATTTGTACTGTTTTTTGAGTCAAAAAGTAAATCTGCTGCCAAGTGTTTCAAAATACTCCTTGTTTCTGCTAGTAGAATTTTCAGTTGCTAAGTATAAATCAATGTTGTGATTATTGTGGAATGTTTTAGCTTGTGTTTTTGTGGTCTTGGATTAACATTTCGTAGGTTTAAGAAAAAAGAGATTGATTGGTTTAATGCAAATTTGGAGTGTATACTTCTACAACAAACTTATTGTTGCTAGGCAAAACGTTAGTGCTGTTGGGCCAAAGTTAGTACTGCTTGGAAAAGGCTTCTAGGTTTGAAGTGTAGGGACGAAATAGTAACATATGGTGTATAAATCCCTAATTGGGTCATTTAATCGGATTTTTGTGCTCAAAACTATCTGTATCGTAAACCTTAACACTCTTATTAACATCCCACCTAAGCATTCTCAATTCCCATATTCCAATTCACAATGTCGACAAGATCCTTTGCCAAGAATCATAACGTGGCCGCTATGTTAGATAAACCCATACCGAATCAAAGGTTTTACTAAGATCATTGATTTCCTTAATGCTATACCTATAAGGTATGCATTATCGATTATCTACTATATATCTTTCCATCATTAAACATTTCTGAAGCTATTGCTAAGTCAAGAACTATTAATGGGGGAGCACAAATTCAAGATTTTTGTGGATAATCTCGAGATAGTCATCTGAGAGTCTTATGCTAGAAATTCCTTGGAATTATCAGTCTGATGGTGTTTTATGTCTCCTACCCTTAATATTTTAAGGTTTGGTAAAAGAAGAGGGTATTTAGGAATAAGAAGGATGAGAGGGAATAATGTTTAGGAACAAGGCAAGATTGGTTGCTGAGGGGATATACACAAGAAGGCCTTGATTATGATGAGTATTTGCTCCATTTGCTAGGATTGAAGCCACCATATTATTTTTGGCATATGCTTCTTTCAAGGACTTTCTTGTGTATCGGATGGATGTAAAAGTGTCTTGTATGAGAAAATAAAAGGAGGTATATGTGTGTTAGCCTCGGCTTTGAAGATCTGATTTCCCAAACAAAGTTACAAGGTAGAGAAGGCAATGTATGGTCCACACCAAGCTCAAAGGGCATGGTATGCAACCTTGTCTACTTACTTAATAGACAATGGGTTTGAGACACCATTGATAAGACTTACTACTTTATACTAAGATCGAGGTGATATTTGGTTCAAATCTATGTTCATGAAATCATATTTGGGTCTACTAACAAAAAGATGTGTGTAGAGTTTGAGAAACTTATGCATGATAAGTTTCAGATGAGCTCAATGGGATAGCGTACCTTATGCTTTTGGTACATGAAGGTGAAGCGTGAAGAAGGAGGGTATTTTTTATCACCAAATTATGTATTTGAGATTAGAATAAGTTTTTGGTTTAAGATTTCAAAAATACAAGCACTCATGGAAACACTCAAACCATTGCTCTCTCAAAGTGATGGAAGTAAAGTTGTGGATGTACATCTCTCTGATCCATGATTGGGTCTCTTATGTATCTCATTCATCAAGGCGGAATATTATGTTTTGGAGTCTGTGTGTGTGTGTGAGATTTCAAAATCACTCCGGGACTTCACATCTGGCGGTGAAGGGATCTTTAGATACTTGAAGGGGAACTAAGCTAGGCACTTTGGTTCCTAAAGATTCACCTTGACTTGATAGCCTACAGGATGTAATGTACTTGAGGAGCAAGTTTGAATAGAAATTCTACAACGGTGGATGTGGAGTTTTTTGGGTTTGTAGACTTAACTTTCATTCTACAAGTGCATGAATCAAAGCTGTGGTGTCTGATTCCACAGCTGAAGGCGAGTATGTAGCTCACCGCTGGTTGTGGTCAAGTGCTTTGGATTGAATCAATTCTTTGGACTATGGGGACGTTTTTGCACACTAAGATCTTCATTTGTAATAGCATTTATCTTGCATTATGAAAATCTTGTTTTACATTCTAAAACAAAACATATTGAGATTAGACATCACTTTATTAGAGACAGTAATGAAAAGAAATAATTCAAATGGTTAAAATCCATACTCATAAGAATGTTTGCATCTACTTACCAAAGCTTTTGTGTGGTAGGTTTCAATATTTGGTTGCCAGTATTGGAATGTTAAATCTCTAAATGTTTAATCTTATTATGTTTTTGTAAAATTTTGTATGTATGCCGTTGTTTGAGTCAAAAGTAAATCCACGCCAAGTGTTTCAAAATCTTTGCTGACACGCTGGTAAATTTCTAGTTATAAATCAATATTGTGATTATTGTGGAATGTTTTACATACGATTAAGCAGATGGACCGGTTTAATGCAAATTTAGATGTATCTTGCTACAACAAACTTAGTGTTGCTAGGCAAAAAGTTAGTGATCTTTGGGTGAAGTTACTATTGCTTGAAAATATTTTGCTAGGTTTGAAGTGTAGGGACGGTATAACATTTAGTGTATAAATCCCTAATTGGGTCATTCAATCGGATTTGTGTGCTCAAAATGTCCTATCATAAACCCTAACACTCTTATTAACATCCCACGATCATTCTCAATTCCCATTCCAATTCATGTCAGAAGATCCTTGCCGAGAATCACAACTTGGTCGCTATGTTAGATAAACCCATACCGTAATCGGAAGGTTTTACCAAGAAATTTATTCCCAATTTTTGTATAAGTTATGCATTATAATTATCCCCTACTATATATCTTTCCATCGTTAAACAGTTCTGGGCTACTGCTAAGTCCAGAACTATTAATGGGGAAGCACAAATTCAAGCTTTTGTGGATAATCACAAGATATACATCATCGAAGTCTTCGTTAGAAATTCCTTCAAATTAGCATATGCCAATGGTGTTGTCTGTCTCCCTACTCCTCATATTTTTGTAGGTTTGGAAAAGATGGGGTATGAGAAGCCAAATAATGCTTTAAAATTTTTCAAAAGGTTGTTCTCACCCCAATGGAAATTCTTATTCATACCATCTTGCATTGCATTAGACCAAAAACAACTGGCTGGAATGAGTTTAGAACTAATATAGCTTCTGCTATTGTGTGCTTGACTCAGGGACAATCCTTTAATTTTTCAAACATAATTTTAGATGGTATGATTAAAAACTGTGAGGATTCAAGCAACTACTTTTTGTATCCAAGGTTTTTCCAAATTTTTGTCGACCACCAACTTATAAGAAAAAGAACTCAGAAAGGCACCTTGGATACACCCCTGCTCTCAAAGAAAGTTTTTACTTTTATGAAAAAGAATGGACTTGGATTTTCTGGCTAGGTTACACCTCTTTTTGATAACATGGTGAACCTGCAACAAACTCAGGATGAAAGTGCAACAATCCCATCTGTTACCCAACCCACATCCACCATTTTACCATCTTCCTCAGAACCACAAAGAAAAACCTATAAACCTAGGAAGTCACAAAAGGCTGCTCAGCTACCTCAGGCTAGCATTGGTATAGATTCAGATGAGGGTGTCACAAGAGGGAAGAGTGACCTATTGGTAAGGGCTGCCACTACTGCTTCTAGCTTAGCAGCAGAGCAGGACAGTGGTAACATAAGTAAGACCCAAACTTAGGAAACCTCTGAAGTGTTAGGCTCTAAGGAACCTAATGCAGATGAGGGAAACCCCAGCCAACATGAAAATATGGGGGGCTCAGATGCTCTAATTGGGTTTGAGACTGGGGTTACATCCTAATGCAGATGAGGTAACAGAACCCGAAGTGATGAGGATAGACCAGAAAATTAGGAATTGATGGACCAACATGTACGCCATGACAATTCCTGTGATCCAACTCTCGGGCTAGGTAACACAAGCCAAAGTGGTAAGGATAGTAATTAACTTATTCAGGAATTGATGGGAAAATGTGCCAAACTTTCACAAGCAGTTCTTGACCTCCAAACACTTACATCAACTCAGGGTTCTGAAATCAAGAGTTTGAAGAAAAGAGTAAGGTATTTGAAAGGCGTACAGAGGTCAAGAACTCATACATTTAAGAGGTTAAAGAGGGTTGGTGATGCACATAGGGTTAGTTCCTCTTGTGAGTCAAGTTTGGGAGAGGATGCTCCCAAACGGGGAGAAAAGGTGAAACACATTCGTGGGAGGTTCCATTACATGAAGGCGTAGGGTTGGATGATTTGGATGTTGAAATGAATGTTGGATCAAGCGAGATAAGAATATCAAAGTGATCAAGAAATCTTTAACTAGGGGAAGAAACTATTGTTGGGCTGGAGCCCGCTTCTAGTACAATTGAACCTACTGGCACGGATCTCACGCCACTTTGAATGATCTCTACTCTAACTGGCTACATTACGTAGAGGTATATGATGATACTACATTGGCTAAAGCTATAATGGACTTGAAGAAATCAAAGCCAACAACAAAGGACTCTTCTTCTACAATAGCTACACATACTCAACCCACATCACAAACAAAGGCACCAGTAAAAGGTGTGGTTATCAAGGAACCAGTCTTCACACCCAAAGCAACTTCTTCTCAACAACACCAGTATGATTGCAAAGGCAAGGGAGTGTATGTTGAGCCTGAGCCTGAATCTGAAATACCCATTGAATTCTGGCCAAAAAATAAGATTGTAGCTCTTGATGAAAAATTTGCTGCTACATTGCAAGCTGAGTTTGATACTGAGAATCAAGAGGTGTTGAGACAACAAAGGTTTGTAGCAGAAAATGATGGAAATACTTTGGAGTTGTTAGCTAAATGGGATGAAGAATGGGTGAAGGTTGATACAGATGTTGAGCTAAATAGACTGCTAAAAGAAGAAGATCAAGAGCAACACGCTATTGAAGAAAGAACTCAATGGATAAAGATATAATATACTAAAACCCGTTTTCCAAAATTCCTATATAATTTGAATTTTTGCCTACGTACTACGAACATTATTAAATATTTAAAACCTTATATTATGTGATAATTGAATTAATAGGGCATATAAACTAAATTTATATAATAACTAATGATGAGACTTTCCTAAATTGAATTCTAGACATATATATATAGATACATAATATTTTTCTAAGCTCCTACACATTGTTATGTCTCGTTTAAACCAAGGTTACCCTATGTATCCATAAATCGACTCGTACAAAAAAAAGAAGAATAATCTATCACATGCTCCTACGTCCATTTGCTTGAACCAATTTCTTTTATTATTGTGTACATGTTTGAATAAAAGATAAGTGTAACTAATTTGGAAAGGAGTTATGGGAGATTAAGTCCCCCTAATTTTTCGGCTCCAATCCCTCACTCCCCAAAAATAGATTGGCCTTCTCCCCTCCTTTTCGTGGGTATTCTTTTGGTATCCCTAAACCCTTGTTCATTATCTTTTTAATTCGAATAATATATGTGTAATAACATGAAAACCGGAATTGAAACAACAGTAACATGATTAGTTATGTAAAAGGATGATTAAAAGATGTTTTTGGAACCCTCATATACTACAAAAATCTAATTAGGGTTAAATGGGGTAAAGAAACGTTTAGGGTTTTGTTTAGGTGGGTCTTGGTTCGGACAGCTTTGTAATCAAAGATGTGTGTTATAGCTCGAGTTCCATAAGGGTTTTTTCCTGGGTTTTTGCATGAAAACTTAGTTTAATGTTTTAATTAAGTTTTCCAATTAGTTTGGAGTGAATTGGAGTTGTATTGGTCATGTTTTTGAATTTTATGGGATCATGTGTTAAAGCTGAGTTTTGAGACCTTAAATTCAACCTGGTTCCATGATTTTTTATGTAAAATCTATATGGATTTATGACATGCCCTTCTACAGGAGTGCTTTCTAAGATATGTGTAACTTTCTGGAATTTTCATTAATTTTTATGAATTGTTTTCATAGGCCTATTAGACGTAAACTTTCGGTATTTGTGCGCTTCATTTTCCGGACATGTTTAGATAAACGATTTTTGGAATGGTGTTTGTACTGGGTAACAATTCTAGGAACATTCATGTATGCTCATTATACATATAGGTACTTGTGTAACTTATTATAGCCTCTGAATTGATGTCTTGATATTGATTAAAAATTCGTAAAGTGAGGGTTAGATTATCCTAAAACCAGATTTTTACTTGAAGTTAAGGTTTTTGGTGATTTTGTGGAAAACTAAAAGGGGGGGTTGAATAGTTTTACCAATTAAAACTCCATTTTAAAACATTTAGATTAACTTATGTCAATCCATTTGGTTGTTTATGTTGGACGTTGATAGATAGATATATAAACGTGTAATGAAAGATAAAGAGAAAGAAGCACATAACCACGACACGAGTATTTATAGTGGTTCGGCTACAAGGAAACCTTCCTTGCCCTACTCCACTCCCCGAGTCACCTACTCGAGAGTTTGTAAACACTACACGACACCTACTCTAGAGGAGAAAGTTTACTGTTCCCCGGATCCCACGGATCCCTCCCACAAGGGATCCGTCTAGCGTAAAGCTAGGGATCCGTGGGACGCTCCTCTTTACCCATGGGTATTTTGGTTATGGGTTATGGGTCATGGGTTATGGGTTGATCCATGGGTTTTTAGATACAATGTATCTCATGAGTTCAATGTACCTAGTCAAGTGGTTTGGATAATACCATGGGTTATGAGTCAATACCATTTGTTAGTTTTTACCCATTTTAGTATATACAAGTTAAGTGTATATTTACCCAAATATGTAAACACTATGTTGGAATCACTCCTAAACCTTATTCAAGTGTCAGTTACTCATATGTAATAGTTAGCTTATTATGGCCTTTATGTTTGTTATTAAGCTTATGTAGCAGCCCCAAGCCCATAGGAGAAAGGAGAAGGGACTAGAGTGTTGCCCTAGCTTCACTCATATAAATACTATGTAATAACCCTCACTTGAGGGTTGGTTGTTCAAGTTATTCTCTTCACATACATCTACGCATAACCGTCTCTATTATATCGTGTGTGTGTGTTTGGATACTTGGTCAATCGCCTCTCTATCTATCTTGTAAGCTTGTGTTGTAAAACTAGTGACCTAACAGTGGTATAAATCGCCAAACAGTTGGGTTAACACTTTTGTTTTTGAAGTTTTTTGTTTCGGTCTTACGTGTAAAAGTAACGAGAGCTTTGGCTCGCTTAAAAACTCGATTTTTTCACTTTTCAATCCAAGATTCTTGTACTTTCAACGTTTTAAGGTGTTAAAATACGTGTTTTGGCAAAAAGTTTCAAACTTTATGCGGATCGTGTTTTAAACTAGTTTTATAATGAGGGTTTCATCCTAGCGCACGCTTTTAAGAGCTTTCGATCATCAAGTTTCACACTTTTGTGTCTTTTGGTGTTATTGAAGCTATTTCATCACACAAACTGGTTTAGAAACATCTTTGGGCATTATCACTTTTATAGTAATCCTTTCGCGTAGCAAAACCCTAAAACTACGCGTAAGGTTATCCTTGGTTTGATCTTTGTTTTCGTGGTTTACTCCGTGTTTTCTTGCTTGGATAAGCCTAAAAATACGTCGACTTTGGATATCTTTTGCAATCGAAGTGTAAAGATCACTTGGGATAAAACCCTAAAATTACGCGCATAAAGCTTTGCGTAGAAATCCTCGCGATAAGATTCATCTTACCTAAGCCTAGTCTTACGCCTAAGATAATCCTACCTAACTTTCTACTAACTTTGTGTCTACGCATAACTGCGCCTTTTTTCCTACTTACGCCGTAAGCTAAATCTCGCTAACTCTTCCTTGTTACGCGTAACTTTGGTGTTTTTACGCATAAGTGCTACTTAACTATTGTGATTTCTACGCCTAAGGATACTTCATCAACAAAGGTTCATTCGACTACAAAGATCCATTTTTATCAACAACAATTTAATCAACAACATACTCCACAACTTGCTGCAATTCCACAACCTCAAATGGTTCAACCACCACCAAGTCTTCAAGTTCAACCCTACACAACCGAATTCAATCAACATCCATCAAGGAACTCTATGAAGGAACCCACTTGGTTTGCAAAGATGTGTGAAGCTTTAAGTAGCCAAGAATCAATTCATGAGGCTGGATCACTTGATAGACCTCCAATGCTCACTCCAGGAAACTACGATCAATGGGTAATAAGGTTCTTTAGGTTTGTGATCCAAGAAGCCACATGGAAAGTTCTTAAAGAAGGTTATCTTGGAAGGTCCATTTCGGATGCCTCTTTGTTATCATACGCGTCCTAATGCTATTATTCCTCCAAGAGATGAACAAACAAACATTTACTCTATGCAAACTTGAATCCTCAAGAACTTCTTATGAAGGCTGATGAACTTGCAGCAATACATCCTCTTAGGATTACCTAACAATTCTTCAGAAGTGTTGTGCTCAGGCGCAAAGGAAATGTGGGATCATATTCATCTTCTTATGGAAGGATCAGTACTCAATCAGGAGGATTTGGAATCCAAAATTTACTTGGCTTATGTTCACTTTACTCATCAATTTCAAACTCTCTTTGGTAATCTAAACACTTTACCTTGCCTTAAATGACTCCTTAGGATAGAACAAACACTATATTTGACCTTAGTGCATGCCAAAATTCTTAGTGGTCTAAAAATTAAATCACTAACCTAATTCCATCCTTTATAAACCAAGTGTGCTTATGCTCACAAACCATCATTCAAACTCAGTAGCTAAGTCACCCATTACATCTTCCCTTCTACTATGACTAAAGCTTCTAGCACAACCTCTTCAACCAAAGGTTCCTCCAATAAAAATGCTCATATGGTTCATGAGATTTCCTCAACCGAGTCATCACCCGTCAAGGGCTCAAATACTAGAATTCCTCCTTAAAAAACTCAACCAACCAAAGCTATAAGAACAACTAGAATTAGTATTCGACCTTTAGATTTAGAAATACCTTCACCAAACACTACCATACCTCTAAACAAAACACACCTAAATCAACTAAAACACCTAAGCCCTCATTTCTAGATCCTAGACTACACTCCTTCACGGCGCCTCTTTCACATCCAAACCTCTACTCTTTAGAAGACTTACCACCGAGGACGTCTCTTTCACCATCCTTCTCATTAAATAGGGAACCACCCTCACACCAAAACTTTATTGACGAAACATCACCAACACCCGCATTTCAATCACCTTCACTATCAAATAGTCCATCTTTAGGAACAAGGAATCACCAAATACCTAACCATATAGATGACTTCCCATCTCCACCACCAGCCCATACATCATCACCTTCATTCTTAGTTAAACCACACCCTACGTCACTCAACTCACCTCCACAAATCCCACCATCCCTTGTGGAACCCCCTCAAAACATTCCATATCCTTCATCTCCTACTCATGAAAATAATTGCTCTAATTGTCAACTCACCCAAGGGTTAGTTCAAGAAGTACGAAATGAGTTACATTTCATGTTTAATTATCTCCTTGAACGATTTGACCAAATCAACAAATCGACTCGTCCTTAGAACTTGGGATTTCAAGCACATTGATGCTCTTTGTTAGTTTTCGGCACAACTTAGAATTATTAGAAAATATACTACATGCTTTTGCCATTCTCTTAGTTTTAGAGATATGTATATCATCTCTCTTGATTTATATGGTCTTGAGAATATGTTTGGTTCCATAATATATAACTTGTTTTGATGTTAATTTCACATTTCACATTCACATTGCTGTCATAAGAATTGCAGGTATATGGATCCCTCATTTTTGCCTAGACGGATCCCTCACATGAAGGAACCGTGAGATCCGTGCAACAGAAGCTCTTTTTATCACTATTAGAGATGGCAAAAAAATCCGTACCCGATGGGGACCTGATCCCCAAACCCGATTTTGACTGGGGAATCCTCGAGTTGACCGGGGATGGGGACGGGGATGGGGAATCCCCAAAATATGAGACCGGGAATGAGGATAAATTAAATCCCCGAACTCGACCCCGACTCCGATCTTTCTAGTGTATAAGTATTTAGAATTTATATGTTATATCTATACTCGATTAACTTGTATATGTATATGTATATATGTTTATGAGTATCGACATGTATATTTATATGCATATGTGATATTATAGAATCAAGTACCTTTAGAATTAGAAGCATAAGCATCAACTACATATTACTTATTATTTTGTCCGAATAAACACATATGATACATATTTTTTTATATTATATGTGATGTTACAATGTTGAGGATGCTTTAAAGTTGAATTGAAATAGTAACGAATCCAACTATGTGCGATGTACGCACGTTTCTTGAAACACTTTATGAGTTAAAATTATTTATATTTTCGATGAGTTGGTGGAAACTTTATGTTAATTCATTAGGATTGAAAATCCCCAAATCCCCACAGGGATAATGGGGATCGGGGATGGGGATGTAAACCAATTCTCCGCTGGGGATGGGGACTGGGATGGGGATGGAGAGTGAAAACGGGGATGGGGATGGTAAATACAATCCCCGACATTCCCGACCCCGTTGCCATCCCTAATCACTAATATGAATCTCATTTGCAGGAAATTATGTACCATACACTTGCTTTCTAACCTTTGTTTTGTAGATTTTCAAAATACACATGAAGACTTTGACACCCTCAACAAGGGGGAGCTTTTCGTCAAAGCAAAGCAATTGCAAAAATGCTTGCAATACTTTCACTTAGGATTTCTTTACTACTTGACGTCCTCCTCAAAAGGGATAACTCGTCAAGGGGGAGCATTTCGTCTAAGACAAAACCATTTGCAAACATAATTGCAACACACTCGCTTAGCCTTCCTAATTACTCGACGCCCTCAACAAAGGGAAGCATCCGTCAAGAGGGAGCTAAGACGAGAATTCTTCTCTCCTCTTACTCTCTATTTTTCATATTATTACTTTTCACACGTTTTTCTCAAAACAATGTGTAAGTTTCTTTTCGACGCTCTTTTGTTTTCGAAAAAGGGGAAGAAGAGAGTAAAAACTCCAATTCAAACATTTACGAATTTTAGTTTTTCCTTAAAATAATCTTATGTTTTGTCATCAACAAAAACGGGGGTGTTGTTAATACAAATAAGCCATAAAAACGTTTATTTATATTTTACGATCTTCTAATGTTTTGTCGATAACAAACATAAAATCATTTTAACGAAACAAATAAAATACGTAAATGGTTTGAGCCAATAGTTTACTAACACACTTACGTTTTCAGATAAAACACTAAATAAGTAATATTGTTTACATCTTATAGAATTGCATATGTATAACAACTAGTGTTTACATAATATGGAAATGTATATATATATATATATATATATATATATATATATATATATATATATATATATATATATATATATATATATATATATATATATACTTTGTATATATATTGTAATGGTAAAACCTAAGTCCATGACCCATGACCCATGATCCATTGACTAAGTACAATGAATGTTGTTGGGTAAAACCCAAAATCCATGATCCATACCCATGGAGCTTCATCCATAACCCATGACCCATTTCATGACATCATACATGAAATCATTTTGGGTATTATCCATGATCCATTACCCAAGACCCATGACCCATGACCCATGACCCAATGTCTAGATACATTGCATCTTGTTGAGTATCCATAAAACATTACCTATAACCCATGGTTCATAACCCATAACCTGGTTTGCAACCTGAAATCAAGACTTAAGTTGACCCAGCAGCCGGATCCCTAGGATTGCACTAGCCGGATCCCTCTGGGGAGGGATCCGTGGGAACCGTGGAACAGTAGAAAATTTTGTCTGTAAATAGTGAGCCATTTCTCTCTTGCTCATTACCCCTTTTACACATACTCTCTCTTTGTATTGTAACATCTCTAACCTTAGATCAAAAGGGTCATTCTATGTAGTTTTATTTTTGTGTGATTTTCTAGGTTCCTCTTAAAGGCGAGATCACCAACTCTTGAAGACGTTCAAGCTCAAGGTCATGAGTTGCTAAGCTTCGTCATCATCAAGACCACTGAGGTGTATCTTGTTGATAGTTCTTTTGTCCCTCCATAGAAGTGTTATTTTGAAGGCATTAGTGAAAGGTGCCGAAGGGTCGTGTCGAAGGCATTAGTGAAAGGTGCCGAAGGGTTGTGTTGAAGGCATTAGTGAAAGGTGCCAAAGGTGTACATTCGATATGGTAGATCGATGTACAAGATAGTTAGTTTCTGTTAAAGGATATTGATATCCTTATGATGTTGTAATAAGGAGTGTGTCTCTTTTGGGGTAGTCGTGTAGTGGTGTAGTGTTGGGTAGTAGTTCCTCCTTTGTAATGGAACTCGGTATCTAGCCTTGTACCGGATAAAGTGTAGGCGAAGTTGTGATAGGTGTGGTTCTACCTCGTGGAAGAACTCGGTGTTTAGCCTAGTACTGGATAAAGAGTAGTCGACGTTGTGAAGGCTTCTCCGCCACATTAAAGAGGTATTATTGTGTAGTGCTTACGAAGTCTCGAGTGGGGAACTCGGGGAGTGGAGTAGGGCAAAGAAGGTGTCCTTGTAGCCGAACCACTAAAAATAGTCGTTTCGTGGGGTTTTGTTCCTTTACTCTTTATCTTTGCATTACTTATTTATATGTTTATCTATCATCGTCCAACACACATATTAAATAGATTGACATAAGTCGATCTAAATAGTTTAAAATGAAGTTTTAATCGGTATAACTATTCAACCCCCTTCTAGTTTTTCACATAATCATTGACTATTTGCATGGTTATTACAGGCTTTGTTGAAGTTGGTGGCCGATTATTCTGTTGTTGCTCTAAACCGAAGCAGAAGTGATGCTATTAACGAGTCACCTCTGAAAATAGCTATTTTTTCATTAGCAAAGATGTGTGTGTGACAAACCATAATTTTTAGACTATTATTTTAATAAGTTATTTTTATCAGTAAGTGCGAATTAATTACTTTTTGATATTTATGACTCAAAAACGAAAGGTTATCTCATATTTTCAGAAATTCCGACACCACACGCAGACCGACAATGAATTAGTACTGACTAAAAATATATTTTGGACAAACAAAGTAATAATTATACTATATTATTACGCTCGTTAAAACGTCTCCAAAAATATAAATTTTATAATTTATGGATACACAAAAAGTATGTTACGCGGAGATACGTTATAATTTACGGTACAGTTTATATAGTACGGGGTACACATAATACACTTAATAAAAATAATAATAAAAAATAAAACCTCCCTACTAAATCTACACTGCCCCATCTTTGTTCACTTTTATGATATTCATTTTTTCTCCTTCTTGGTACCATCGCTTTCTTCCCAAGGTTTAGGTTAAACAAGAAAAGTTGAAACGTCATTTTCCTAATTTCTCTCCTCCTAAATGATCACCACGAGCTCGTTTTGAGGATGAAAACATGACAGAGACCTTTGCTTAATCAAGCTACCCACAAGTTCTTCTCATGAAAGATACGGTCAAGCTTTCCTTCTTCCTTCTTTTTAATCACGTTCGATGGCCATAAACCACACCAACCTCATATCACAAGCTCATCACAAGAGATGTTCTCGTAAGAATTGTGGTAAAGCTGAGTATGTGGTTCTCGCTGGGGTTTGGATTGCATCGATTTATATTCGAATTTCATTGCTTTGTTCGGGTCTCCTTCAATCGGCATCACATACTATTGTAAAGGTCTTAGTGATTTCCTTTTTATCTTTGTAATTTCCGTTATTAATCTACTTCCAAGATTTTTATTTTTTTGTGATTATAACAAGTTGCAATATTGTCTTGATATGTTGTTTAAGTTATCAATCGATCGACCTATAGCTTGTTTCAGATTGATTTAATAATTATTGTTGTTGCTTGTTACTATGTGGCATTATTAAAGTTAACAAAATAAGCAAAAGGAAAAAACTAAACTTATAAACCTAGTGTTGGCTCAATGACGGAGGTGCTCATTTACTAGTTTATGCTTAGTAATAAGTGTACTCAATTTAGTTTGAATGAGCTTGGGTTACATTTTGTCGTATATCGAGGGAGCTTTTGGATTGAAACCCCCTGTGAGCTTAGTGTGTTAGGTCACCATAATACTTGTAGTTTAGATGTAAATAAGAAGAGAGAAAAGAGAGAGTGGTCGGATTCTTTCACACACAAGTATAATGAAACATAAAGTATATTATGAAAGGAACCAACACCCTCCTAAGAGGGTTTACAATGTATTTATAGGTAAGGGAACTAGGGCAACACATCTAATACCTTCCTAGGTTTCGTTTGGGCCTTTGCTAAGACCTATGGGCTTACTACATAAGCCTAACACTATTACAAATATATAAGCCTATTAAGAAACCTATTACATATCTAATGACCGACACTTGAAGATGTCAAAAGTACAAGCACTCATATGGAAACACTAAAGCCATTGCTCTCAAATGATGGAAGTGAAGTTGTGGATGTACATCTCTACAGATCCATGATTGGGTCTCTTATGTATCTCACTTCATCAAGGCCAGATATTATGTTTGCAGTTTGTGTGTGTGCAAGATTTCAAGTTACTCCAAGGACTTCACATCTCAATACAGTGAAGAGGATCTTTAGATACTTATAGGGGCAACCTAAACTAGGCCTTTGGTATCCTAAAGATTCACCTTTTGACTTGATAGCATACACAGATAGTGATTATGCATGAGCTAGCTTGGGTAGAAAGTCTACAACAGGTGAATGTGAGTTTTTGTGTTGTAGACTTATCTTATGGCAGTGCAAGAATCAAACTGTGGTGGCCAATTCCACAACTGAAGCAGAGTATGTGGCTGCTGCTAGTTGCTGTGGTCAAGTGCTTTGGATTCAAAATCAATTGCTGGACTATAGGTACAACGTTTTACACACTAAAATCTTCATTGATAATAACAGTACATTCTGCATTATTAAAAATCCTGTTTTACATCCTAAAACAAAACATATTGAGATTAGACATCACTTTATTTGAGATTGTAATGAAAAGAAATGAATTTAAAGGGTTAAAATCCATACTAATAAGAATGTTGCAGATCTACTTATCAAAGCTTTTGATGTGGGTAAGTTTCAATATTTGGTTGCCAGTATTGGAAT
Source organism: Chrysanthemum makinoi (assembly GCA_910596185.1). Lineage (NCBI taxonomy): Eukaryota > Viridiplantae > Streptophyta > Magnoliopsida > Asterales > Asteraceae > Chrysanthemum > Chrysanthemum makinoi. Next base: position 181,181,960 of record OU343223.1, read on the forward strand.
GTTAAATCTCCAAATGTTTGATCTTATTATGTTTGTTTGGGTCAAAAAGTAAATCTGCTACCAAGTGTTTCAAAATACTGCTTGTTTCTGCTAGTAGAATTTCCAGTTGCTAAGTATAAATCAATGTTGTGATTATTGTGCTTTGGATTCAAAATCAATTGCTGGACTATGGGTACAACGTTTTACACACTAAAATCTTCATTGATAATAACAGTACATTCTGCATTATTAAAAATCATGTTTTACATTCTAAAACAAAACATATTGAGATTAGACATCACTTTATTTGAGATTTTAATGAAAAGAAATGAATTTAAATGGTTAAAATCCATACTAATAAGAATGTTGCAGATCTACTTATCAAAGCTTTTGATGTGGGTAAGTTTCAATATTTGGTTTCCAGTATTGGAATGTTAAATCTCCAAATGTTTGATCTTATTATGTTTGTTTGGGTCAAAAAGTAAATCTACTACCAAGTGTTTCAAAATACTGCTTGTTTCTGCTAGTAGAATTTCTAGTTGCTAAGTATAAATCAATGTTGTGATTATTGTGGGATGTTTTAGCTTGTTTTTTTGTGGTCTTGGATTAACATTTCGCAGGATTAAGCAAAAAGAGATTGATTGGTTTAATGAAAATTCGGAGTGTATAATGCAACATCAAATTTAGTGCTGCTAGGCAAAAAGTTAGTCTTTGTTGGGCCAAAGTTACTACTGCTTAAAAAATGCTGCAAGGTTTGAAGTGAAGGGACGAAATCGTAACATTTGGTGTATAAATCCCTAATTGGGTCATTCAATCGGATTTGTATGCTCAAAATTGTCTCTATCCTAAACCCTAACACTCTTATTAACATCTCACCTGATCATTCTCAATTTCCACTTTCCAATTCACAATGTCGACAAGATCCTTTACCGAGAATCACAACTTGGTCGCTATGTTGGATAAACCCATACCAGAATCAGAAGGTTTTACTGAGAAATCATTGATTTCCTTAATGCTTGCCCTATAACGTATGCATTATCAGTATCCCCTACTATATATCTTTCCATCATTAAACAATTCTGGGATACTACTAAGTCTAGAACTATTAATGGGGAAGCACAAATTCAAGATTTTGTGGATAATCATGAGATAGTCATCACTGATTTTTCTGTTAGAAATTCGTTGGAATTAGCAGATGCCAATGGTGTTTTTTGTCTCCATACTCCTCAAATTTTGAAGGTTTGGAAAAGATAGGGTGTTTAGGAATAAGAAGGATGAGAGGGGAATAATGGTTAGGAACAAGGCAAGATTGGTTGCTCAGGGATATTCACAAGCGAGTAGGCCTTGATTATGACGAGGTATTTTCTCTAGTTGCTAGGATTGAAGCCATCGAGTTATTTTTTGGCATATGCTTCTTTCAAGGACTTTCTTGTGTATCAGATAGATGTAAAAAGTACCTTCTAGTATGGAAAAGTAGAAGATGAGGTATATGTGTGTTAGCCTCCTGGTTTTAAAGATCCTTATTTCCCAAACAAAGTTGCAAGGTAGAGAAGGCAATGTATGGTCCACACCAAGCTCCAAGGGCCTGGTATGCAACCTTGTCCACTTACTTAATGGACAATGGGTTTCACAGGGGCACCATTGATAAGACTTAGTTTATACTAAGATCAAGAGATGATATTTTGCTGGTTCAAATCTATGTTGATGACATCATCTTTGGGTCTACTAACAAAAAATTGTGTGTAGAGTTTGAGAAACTTATGCATGATAAGTTTCAGATGAGCTAAATGGGATAGCTTACCTTCTTTTTGGGGTTGCAAGTGAAGCAGAAGAAGGAGGGTATTTTTATCAGCCAAGAGAAGTATGTGGCTGAGATTCTGAATAAGTTTGGGGTTTAAAGATGTCAAAAGTACAACACTCCTATGGAAACACTCAAGCCATTGCTCTCAAATGATGGAAGTAAAGATCTGGATATACATCTCTACAGATCCATGATTGGGTCTCTTACGTATCTCACTTCATCAAGGCCATATATTATGTTTGCAGTCTATGTATGTGCAAGAATTCAAGTCACTCCAAGGACTTCACATCTCAATGCAGTGAAAAGGATCTTTAGATACTTGAAGGGGAAACCTAAACTAGGCCTTTGGTATCCTAAAGATTCACCTTTTAACTTGATAGCATACCTGAGATAGTGATTATGAAGGAGTTAGCTTAGATAGAAAGTCTACAAAAGGTGGTTGTCAGTTTTTGGGTTGTAGACTTATCTCATGGCAGTTCAAGAATCAAACTGTGGTGGCCAATTCCACAACTGAAGCAGAGTATGTGGCTGCTGCTAGTTGTTGCGGTCAACTGCATTTGATTCAGAATCAATTGTTGGACTATGGGGTTACATCCTATGATTCACCTCTCAGGGAAGGTAACAGAACACGAAGTGATGAGGATAGAATAGAAAATTAGGAATTGATGAACCAACATGTACACCATGACAATTCCTGTGATCCATCTCTCGGGCTAGGTAACACAAGCCAAAGTGGTAAGGATAGTAATTGACTTATTCAGGAATTGATGGGAAAATGTGCCAAACTATCACAAGCAGTTCCTGACCTCCAAACACTTACATCAACTCAGGGTGCTGAAATCAAGAGTTTGAAGAAAAGAGTAAGGTATTTGAAAGGCGTACAGAGGTCAAGAACTCATGCATTCAAGTGGTTAAAGAGGGCTGGTGATGCACATAGGGTTAGTTCCTCTAGTGAGTCATGTTTGGGGGAGGATGCTCCCAAATAGGGGAGGAAAGAGGATGTGACACATTCAGGGGAGGTTCCGGTACATGAAGGCAGGGGTTGGATGATTTGGATGTTGAAATGAATGTTGAAAAGGAGCAGGATCAGCGATAAGAATATCAAAGTGACTGAAGTAAGTATTTGCGGGGAAGAAACTATTGTTGGGCTTAAGGAACCGCTTCTAGTACAATTGAACCTCTTGTTGGATCTGCTGCCACTTTGAATGAATCTCTGCTACTTCTATACATTTATAGAAGAGGTATATGATGATACTACATTGGCTAAAGCTATGATGGACTTGAAGAAATCAAAGCCAACAACAAAGGACTCTTCTGCTACAACAGCTACACACACTCTACCTACATCAAAAACAAAGGCACCAGTTAAAGGTGTGGTTATCAAGGAACCAGTCTTCACACCCAAAGCAACTTCTTCTCAACAACATCAGTATGAGGGCAAAGGCAAGGGAGTGTATGTTGAGCCTGAGCTTGAATCTGAAATACCCATTGAATGCTGCTAGTTGTTGTGGTCAACTGCTTTTGATTCAGAATTAATTGCTGGACTATGGGTACAACGTTTTGCACACTAAAATCTTCATTGATAATAACAATACATTCTATATTATTAAAAACCATGTTTTACATTCTAAAACAAAAGATATTCAGATTAGACATCACTTTATTAGAGATTGTAGTGAAAAGAAATTAATTCAAATTGTTAAAATCCATACTAATAAGAATGTTGCAGATCTACTAACCAAAGGTTTTGATGTGGGTAGGTTTTAATATTTTTTTGCCAGTATTGGAATGTTAAATCTCTAAATGTTTGATCTTATTATGTTTTTGTAAAATTTTGTATGGATTTGTACTGTTTTTTGAGTCAAAAAGTAAATCTGCTGCCAAGTGTTTCAAAATACTCCTTGTTTTACGCTAGTAGAATTTTCAGTTGCTAAGTATAAATCAATGTTGTGATTATTGTGGAATGTTTTAGCTTGTGTTTTTGTGGTCTTGGATTAACATTTCGTAGGATTAAGAAAAAAGAGATTGATTGGTTTAATGCAAATTTGGAGTGTATACTTCTACAACAAACTTATTGCTGATAGGCAAAACGTTAGTCTTTGTTGGGCCAAAGTTAGTACTGCTTGGAAAAGGCTTCTAGGTTTGAAGTGTAGGGACGAAATAGTAACATATGGTGTATAAATCCCTAATTGGGTCATTTAATCGGATTTTTGTGCTCAAAACTATCTGTATCGTAAACCTTAACACTCTTATTAACATCCCACCTAAGCATTCTCAATTCCCATATTCCAATTCACAATGTCGACAAGATCCTTTGCCAAGAATCATAACGTGGCCGCTATGTTAGATAAACCCATACCAGAATCAGAAGGTTTTACTAAGAAATCATTGATTTCCTTAATGCTTGCCCTATAAGGTATGCATTATCAGTATCCCCTACTATATATCTTTCCATCATTAAACATTTCTAGGCTATTGCTAAGTCCAGAACTATTAATGGGGGAGCACAAATTCAAGATTTTGTGGATAATCTCGAGATAGTCATCACAGAGTCTTATGCTAGAAATTCCTTGGAATTAACAGATGCCAATGGTGTTTTATGTCTCCCTACTCCTTAATATTTTTAAGGTTTGGTAAAGAAGGGGTGTTTAGGAATAAGAAGGATGAGAGGGGAATAATGTTTAGGAACAAGGCAAGATTGGTTGCTCAGGGATATACACAAGCAGAAGGCCTTGATTATGATGAGTATTTGCTCCATTTGCTAGGATTGAAGCCACCATATTATTTTTGGCATATGCTTCTTTCAAGGACTTTCTTGTGTATCAGATGGATGTAAAAAGTGTCTTCTTGTATGAGAAAATAAAAGAGGAGGTATATGTGTGTTAGCCTCCTGGCTTTGAAGATCCTGATTTCCCAAACAAAGTTACAAGGTAGAGAAGGCAATGTATGGTCCACACCAAGCTCAAAGGGCATGGTATGCAACCTTGTCTACTTACTTAATAGACAATGGGTTTCACAGGGGCACCATTGATAAGACTTACTTTATACTAAGATCAAGAGGTGATATTTTACTGGTTCAAATCTATGTTCATGAAATCATATTTGGGTCTACTAACAAAAAGATGTGTGTAGAGTTTGAGAAACTTATGCATGATAAGTTTCAGATGAGCTCAATGGGATAGCGTACCTTCTTTTTGGGGCTGCAAGTGAAGCAGAAGAAGGAGGGTATTTTTATCAGCCAAGAGAAGTATGTCGCTGAGATTCTGAATAAGTTTTGGTTTAAAGATTTCAAAAATACAAGCACTCCCATGGAAACACTCAAACCATTGCTCTCAAATGATGGAAGTAAAGTTGTGGATGTACATCTCTACAGATCCATGATTGGGTCTCTTATGTATCTCACTTCATCAAGGCCAGATATTATGTTTGGAGTCTGTGTGTGTGTGTAGGATTTCAAATCACTCCAAGGACTTCACATCTCAAAGCAGTGAAGAGGATCTTTAGATACTTGAAGGGGAAACCTAAGCTAGGCCTTTGGTTTCCTAAAGATTCACCCTTTGACTTGATAGCCTACACAGATAGTGTGCAGGAGCAAGTTTGAATAGAAATTCTACAACAGGTGGATGTCAGTTTTTGGGTTGTAGACTTAACTCATGCAAGTGCATGAATCAAACTGTGGTGTCCAATTCCACAACTGAAGCAGAGTATGTGGCTCCTGCTAGGTGTTGTGGTCAAGTGCTTTGGATTCAGAATCAATTGCTGGACTATGGGGACAACGTTTTGCACACTAAGATCTTCATTTATAATAACAGTACATACTGCATTATGAAAAATCTTGTTTTACATTCTAAAACAAAACATATTGAGATTAGACATCACTTTATTAGAGACAGTAATGAAAAGAAATAATTCAAATGGTTAAAATCCATACTCATAAGAATGTTGCAGATCTACTTACCAAAGCTTTTGATGTGGGTAGGTTTCAATATTTGGTTGCCAGTATTGGAATGTTAAATCTCTAAATGTTTAATCTTATTATGTTTTTGTAAAATTTTGTATGTATTTGTCTTTGTTGTTTGAGTCAAAAAGTAAATCCGCTGCCAAGTGTTTCAAAATACTGCTTGTTTCTGCTAGTAGAATTTCTAGTTGCTAAGTATAAATCAATATTGTGATTATTGTGGAATGTTTTCGCACGATTAAGCAAAAAGAGATTGACTGGTTTAATGCAAATTTGGAGTGTATCTTTGCTACAACAAACTTAGTGCTGCTAGGCAAAAAGTTAGTGCTGCTGGGCCAAAGTTACTATTGCTTGGAAAATCTTTGCTAGGTTTGAAGTGTAGGGACGAAATTGTAACATTTAGTGTATAAATCCCTAATTGGGTCATTCAATCGGATTTGTGTGCTCAAAAATGTCCCTATCATAAACCCTAACACTCTTATTAACATCCCACCTGATCATTCTCAATTCCCACATTCCAATTCACAATGTCGACAAGATCCTTTGCCGAGAATCACAACTTGGTCGCTATGTTAGATAAACCCATACCAGAATCAGAAGGTTTTACTGAGAAATCATTGATTCCCTTAATTTTTGGCTTATAAGTTATGCATTATCAGTATCCCCTACTATATATCTTTCCATCATTAAACAGTTCTGGGCTACTGCTAAGTCCAGAACTATTAATGGGGAAGCACAAATTCAAGCTTTTATGGATAATCACAAGATACTCATCACTGAGTCTTCTGTTAGAAATTCCTTCAAATTAGCATATGCCAATGGTGTTGTCTGTCTCCCTACTCCTCATATTTTTGTAGGTTTGGAAAAGATGGGGTATGAGAAGCCAAATAATGCTTTAAAATTTTTCAAAAGGTTGTTCTCACCCCAATGGAAATTCTTATTCATACCATCTTGCATTGCATTAGCCCAAAAACAACTGGCTGGAATGAGTTTAGCACTAATATAGCTTCTGCTATTGTGTGCTTGACTCAGGGACAATCCTTTAATTTTTCAAACATAATTTTAGATGGTATGATTAAAAACTGTGAGGATTCAAGCAACTACTTTTGTATCCAAGGTTTTCCAAATTTTTGTCGACCACCAACTTATAAGAAAAAGAACTCGGCGGATACACTTACATGCTCTCAAAGAAAGTTTTTACTTTTATGAAAAAAGAATGGACTTGGATTTTTCGTAGGTTACACCTCTTTTGATAACATGGTGAACTGCAACAAACTCGGGATGAAAGTGCAATAATCCCATCATTACCCAACCCATCCACCATTTTACCATCTTCCTCGAACCACTGAAAAAACCTATAAACCTAGGAAGTCACAAAAGGCTGCTCAGCTACCTCAGGCTAGCATTGGTATAGATTCAGATGAGGGTGTCACAAGAGGGAAGAGTGACCTATTGGTAAGGGCTGCCACTACTGCTTCTAGCTTAGCAGCAGAGCAGGACAGTGGTAACATAAGTAAGACCCAAACTTAGGAAACCTCTGAAGTGTTAGGCTCTAAGGAACCTAATGCAGATGAGGGAAACCCCAGCCAACATGAAAATATGGGGGGCTCAGATGCTCTAATTGGGTTTGAGACTGGGGTTACATCCTAATGCAGATGAGGTAACAGAACCCGAAGTGATGAGGATAGACCAGAAAATTAGGAATTGATGGACCAACATGTACACCATGACAATTCCTGTGATCCAACTCTCGGGCTAGGTAACACAAGCCAAAGTGGTAAGGATAGAAATTAACTTATTCAGGAATTGATGGGAAAATGTGCCAAACTTTCACAAGCAGTTCTTGACCTCCAAACACTTACATCAACTCAGGGTTCTGAAATCAAGAGTTTGAAGAAAAGAGTAAGGTATTTGAAAGGCGTACAGAGGTCAAGAACTCATGCATTTAAGAGGTTAAAGAGGGTTGGTGATGCACATAGGGTTAGTTCCTCTTGTGAGTCAAGTTTGGGAGAGGATGCTCCCAAACAGGGGAGGAAAGAGGATGTGACACATTCAGGGGAGGTTCCAGTACATGAAGGCGTAGGGTTGGATGATTTGGATGTTGAAATGAATGTTGAAAAGGAGCAGGATCAAGCAGATAAGAATATCAAAGTGACTGAAGAAAGTACTGCTGCAGGGGAAGAAACTATTGTTGGGCTTAAGGAACACGCTTCTAGTACAATTGAACCTCTTCTTTGGATCTGGCTGCCACTTTGAATGAATCTACTACTACTCCTACTGCTGTTACAGAAGAGGTATATGATGATACTACATTGGCTAAAGCTATAATGGACTTGAAGAAATCAAAGCCAACAACAAAGGACTCTTCTTCTACAATAGCTACACATACTCAACCCACATCACAAACAAAGGCACCAGTAAAAGGTGTGGTTATCAAGGAACCAGTCTTCACACCCAAAGCAACTTCTTCTCAACAACACCAGTATGATTGCAAAGGCAAGGGAGTGTATGTTGAGCCTGAGCCTGAATCTGAAATACCCATTGAATTCTGGCCAAAAAATAAGATTGTAGCTCTTGATGAAAAATTTGCTGCTACATTGCAAGCTGAGTTTGATACTGAGAATCAAGAGGTGTTGAGACAACAAAGGTTTGTAGCAGAAAATGATGGAAATACTTTGGAGTTGTTAGCTAAATGGGATGAAGAATGGGTGAAGGTTGATACAGATGTTGAGCTAAATAGACTGCTAAAAGAAGAAGATCAAGAGCAACACGCTATTGAAGAAAGAACTCAATGGATAAAGATATAATATACTAAAACCCGTTTTCCAAAATTCCTATATAATTTGAATTTTTGCCTACGTACTACGAACATTATTAAATATTTAAAACCTTATATTATGTGATAATTGAATTAATAGGGCATATAAACTAAATTTATATAATAACTAATGATGAGACTTTCCTAAATTGAATTCTAGACATATATATATAGATACATAATATTTTTTCTAAGCTCCTACATTGTTATGTCTCGTTTTAAACCAAGGTTACCCTATGTATCCATAAAAATGACTAGTACAAAAAAGAAGAATAATCTATCACATGCTCCTAAATCCATTTGCTTGAACCAATTTCTTTTTATTATTGTGTACATGTTTGAATAAAAAGATAAGTGTAACTAATTTGGAAGGTTATGGGAGATTAAGTCCCCCTAATTTTTCGGCTCAATCCCTCACTCCCCAAAAATAGATCATTTCTCCTCCTTTTCGTTAGGTATTCTTTTTTGGTGTTCTTGTGAAAATATCCCAAACCCTTGTTCATTATCTTTTAATTCGAATAATATATGTGTAATAACATGAAAACCGGAATTGAAACAACAGTAACATGATTAGTTATGTAAAAGGATGATTAAAAGATGTTTTTGGAACCCTCATATACTACAAAAATCTAATTAGGTTTAAATGGGGTAAAGAAACGTTTAGGGTTTTGTTTAGGTGGGTCTTGGTTCGGGACAGCTTTGTAATCTGAAGATGTGTGCGTTATAGCTCGAGTTCTGTAAGGGTTTTTTCCTGGGTTTTTGCATGAAAACTTAGTTTAATGTTTTAATTAAGTTTTCCAATTAGTTTGGAGTGAATTGGAGTTGTATTGGTCATGTTTTTGAATTTTATGGGATCATGTGTTAAAGCTGAGTTTTGAGACCTTAAATTCTTTGGTTCCATGATTTTTTATGTAAAATCTATATGGATTTATGACATGCCCTTCTACAGGAGTGATTTCTAAGATATGTGTAACTTTCTGGAATTTTCATTAATTTTTATGAATTGTTTTCATAGGCCTATTAGACGTAAACTTTCGGGGTATTTGTGCAGTTCATTTTCTGGACATGTTTAGATAAACGATTTTTGGAATGGTGTTTGTCTTTGGGTAACAATTCTAGGAACATTCATGTATGCTCATTATACATATAGGTACTTGTGTAACTTATTATAGCCTCTGAATTGATGTCTTGATATTGATTAAAAATTCGTAAAGTGAGGGTTAGATTATCCTAAAACCGGATTTTTACTTGAAGTTAAGGTTTTTGGTGATTTTGTGGAAAACTAAAAGGGGGGGTTGAATAGTTTTACCAATTAAAACTCCATTTTAAAACATTTAGATTAACTTATGTCAATCCATTTGGTTGTTTATGTTGGGCGTTGATAGATAGATATATAAACGTGTAATGAAAGATAAAGAGTAAAAAGCACATAACCACGACACGAGTATTTATAGTGGTTGGCTACAAAACCTTCCTTGCCTACTCACTCGAGTCACCTACCGAGAGTTTGTAAACACTACACGACACCAATCTCTCTTATAGGCGGGCCTTCTAGCGTCGCCTACTCTTTTTCATTGCAGGCTAACCCAGGGTTCTTTCACCAAGGTGAACCACACCTATCACAGCGTAAGCCTACCCTTTATGGGTAGGCTAAGCACATAGTTTCATTACTATAGAGGAACTACTACCCAACACAACACAACACCTAATCTCAAGGAGATCCACTCCTTGTTACAACCACGATCAGGATATCACCATCCTTGAAGAATAAACTAATACTTATTTGTATAGCGATGCACCTCATGATTATCACGACCTATAGGCATTCTTCACTAATGCTGCTTGATTTGATTCTTAGGCATTCTTCACCAATGCCTTTGACACAACACTTGGCATCTTTCACATGCCTTAGGTCTTGACTCTTTGCGGACATCCTTCACTAATGCCTTCAACACAACATCTCTCTCACGAGGAAGAAGAACTATCAACAAGAGAACCCGATTGTCTTGATGATAATGGCTTATGGCAACTCATGGACTTGAAGCTTGTTGAGTTGAGGATTCAAGAAGTGATGATCACAGCCTTTAAGAGGAACCTAAGAAGAATCACACAAAAACAAAAAGACAAACTACATAGAAGATCCCTTAGGATCGATTGAAGTTTAGAGAGGTACAATACTTGGAGAAAGTATGTGTTAAAGTGGTGAGACAAAAGGAAGAAATGGCTCACTTGCTATTTATAGAGGAAAAGTTCTTTGTTACGGATCCCACGGATCCCTCTACAAGGGATAAAGATCAGCGTAAACTAGGGATCCGATGGGGCGCTCCTCTTACCATGGGTATTTTGGTCATGGGTCATGGGTCATGGGTCATGGGTTATGGGTTGATCCATGGGTTTTTAGATACAATGTATCTCATGAGTTCAATGTACCTAGTCAAGTGGTTTGGATAATACCATGGGTTATGAGTCAATACCATTTGTTAGTTTTTACCCATTTTAGTATATATAAGTTAAGTGTATATTTACCCAAATATGTAAACACTATGTTGGAATCACTCCTAAACCTTATTCAAGTGTCAGTTACTCATATGTAATAGTTAGCTTATTATGGCCTTTATGTTTGTTATTAGCCTTAAGCTTATGTAGCAGGCCCAAGCCCATAGGAGAAAGGAAGGGACTAGGAGTGTTGCCCTAGCTTCCCTCCTATAAATACTATGTAATAACCCTCACTTGAGGGTTGGTTGTTCAAGTTATTCTCTTTCACATACATCTCACATAACCGGTCATATATAGGTGTGTGTGTGTTTGGTTTACTTGTTCAATCGCCTCTCTATCTTTCTATTAAGCTTGTGTTGTAAAACTAGTGACCTAACTTGTGGTATCAATGCCAAATAGTTGGGTTAACACTTTTGTTTTGAAGTTTTTGTTTTGGTCTTACTGGCGTAAAAGTAGTTAGACTTTGGCTTAAGCTTAAAACTCGTTTTTTTAACTTTTCAATCCAAGATTCTTGTACTTTCAACGTTTTAAGGTGTTAAAATACTTGTTTTTGGCAAAAGTTTCAAACTTTATGTGGATCTAAGTTTTTAAACTAGTTTTTGTTACGAGGGTTTCATCCTACGCGTAACCCGTTTTAAGAGCTTTGGATCATCAAGTTTCACACTTTTGTGTTTTTTGGTGTTATTGAAGCTATTTCATCACACAAAAACTGGTTTAGAAACATCTTTGGGCATTATCATTTTACGAGTAATCTACGGCGTAGAAAACCCTAAAACTCTGGCGTAAGGTTTCCTTGGTTTGATCTTCATTTTAGTGGTTTACTCCGTGTTTTCTTGCTTGGATAAGCACGAAAATCGTCGACTTTGGATATCTTTTGCCTTTGTGAAGTGTAAAAGATCACTTGAGATAAAACCTAAAATTACGCATAAGCATAAAACTTCGGCGTAGAAATCCTATGCATAAGATTCATCTTACGCCTAAGCCTAGTCTTACGCATAAGATAATCCTAAGCCTAACTTTCTACGCCTAACTTTGTGTCTACGCATAACTTTAGCGTCTTTTTCCTACTTACAGCGTAAGCTAAATCTCTGGCGTAACTCTTGATTGTTGCGCGTAACTTTGGTGTTTTACGCATAAGTGCTACTTGGCTATTGTGATTTCTACGCCTAAGGATACTTCATCAACAAAGGTTCATTCGACTACAAAGATCCATTTTACCAACACAAGTTTATCAACATGTCACAACCACCATACTCTAACTATTTCCTTACACTTATTCTCAACGTCAACAACAACTAAGTCCACAACATCAACAATGGAATCAACAACAAGCAATTTATCAACAACAATTTAATCAACAACATACTCCACAACTTGCTGCAATTCCACAACCTCAAATGGTTCAACCACCACCAAGTCTTCAAGTTCAACCCTACACAAATGAATTCAATCAACATCCATCAAGGAACACTATGAAGGAACCCACTTGGTTTGCAAAGATGTGTGAAGCTTTAAGCGGCCAACAATCAATTCATGAGGTTTGGATCACTTGATAGACCTCAATGCTCACTCCGAGGAAACTACGATCAAAGGGTGATAAGGTTCTTTAGGTTTTGTGATCTGAAGAAGCCACATGGAAAGTTCTTAAAGAAGGTTATCTTGGAAGGTCCATTTGAGATGCCTCTTGTCATTGTACCGCCGAGATCCAAATGCTATTCCACCAAGAGATGAACAAACAAACATTGCTCTTTGTTGAGACTTGAATCCTCATGAACTTCTACACTATGAAGCTGATGAACTTGCAATGCAATACATCCTCTTAGGATTACCTAACCCAATTCTTTGAAGTGTTGATGCTCAAAAGGCTGCAAAGGAAATGTGGGATAATATTCATCTTCTTATGGAAGGATCTGTACTCAATCGGGAGGATTTGGAATCCAAAATTTACTTGGCTTATGAACACTTCATGATTGAACACGGAGAGACACTAGAGTCTTATCATCATCGTTTTTCATCATCAATGATTTGGATAAACACAACATCATCATGCCAAGAATTGCAGTGAATACTAAGTTCTGAGTAGTCTTGGTTATGAATGGGAGAAGTATGTCATTTTCCTCCGTCAAGCGAAGAATTTGCATCATTCTACATATGGATTGTTAATGCGATTACTTGAAGCCTAATGAAAAGGAAGTTGATAGGGAAAGGATTCTCCGTGCTCAAATTGCTCCACCGACACATCCGGAAAATCAACAACTTGCCTTATATGCTCAAAATAGCGGTTATTCTCCTCAACCAACAACTCAACCAACTGCTACAATCACACCATATGATCCTTCACGGCCTCAATCTCAACAAACTCAATTGGTTCCATACAACAACAACAATGCTCAAGCACTTGTCGGTGAAGCTAATGAGGAATCGATCCGTTGAAGCATTGCAACAATGATTTGCTATGATTGCTAATGCCTTTAGCCGTTATACCAACAAATCCAACAACCGTATTAGTTCCTCATCTAATACAAGGAATCAAGCTGTTGTGAACAATGGACGAGTTGAAGTTGAGAATCGTGGTTATGGTGCGTCGGATGGGCGGTGGTCAAGGGTTTAATCTTTGTGGGTAGGAATAACAATCGAGCTCAGTGGTGGAGCAGGGAAATGCTCGAGAATGGGTTGAATGGTCTTGATGCTACAAGCTGCAATGAGAAGGGACACCTGGCTAATGCATGCCCAAAGCCAAGGACTAGAGGCAGTGCTTATTTCAAAGAGGCTCTTCTTTTGGCTCTTAAGGATGAAGGCGGTGGAACTCTCACGGACAAAAACGAGCTTTATGGCAAATCTGACTTCGGATGATGATATGGAGGACTTGCGAGGCCAATGCATTTGTTATGTTGATGGCTAATATGCATGAGTTACACATGAGTGACACAGGCCCGGTGTATGACACTTGATGGCTTGTCTCAGTACCGAACAAACCATATTTATCTCGATCTCATATCTCGCCAACATCGAATCCGGCAAGGCTCGGAGAATGTTCAAAATCGAGTCCACATCTCATTCGGCGATTTTCAACTAGATCCCGTAGTTATATTTGACGATCAAGATGACCAAATGGTTTCCCTTGATAATCAAATTGACTCAGTGGTTATACTTGAGGATCTCAGTAATGATCATGTTGAGACTCACGTTGAACACGCCGAACTTTTGCCTCATCAGTTTTGCTCGTTTAATACAAGACCAACAGACCATAGTGGAAAAATGTCATGCCATTAATCGAGGACTTGAAAAGCAAAAATGCCTTTGTTAACCAAGGATTTTGAATGTTTACAAAAGCAACTCAACTTTTTCAAAACTCAAGAAAAAGCGTGAAAGCGGTTTTGAAGCGACCTTTGCCAAATCTCATCAAAGCGAAAAATATTTAGAAAGGCAGGATCGTGATCTAGCAGCCGAAGAATGCTTTGTTATGCGAAATAGAACAAGCTGAAACATGAACATCAAAAGCAAATTAACGCTCTCACCTTGGAAAATCAAAAGCTAAGGCTGAGTTGTTAACTTGTCAAAAACAGTTCTCTGCATACAAAAAGCATTCAGCGAAACGAATAGATGATCATCTTGAAGAAATCATCGGCTTGCAAAACAAACTTAAAGAGTTTAAAAGCATTTGTTTACAAACATGGCGAGTCGGTCACTGCCATTGAAAAGTTTACTTTAAAACCCAATCCAAATGGATATGGACCGAATCTTGCGGATTACAAACCTAAGCTTTCAACCAAAGCATTCAAACCAAATCACGAAGTTTCGGTCAGAGAATATAAAATTGATAATTACATTATGAGTGTTGTTGAATATCATCGTCAAGAGGAATTAGATCACGAAGGCGAGAGTCGATCAAAATTAGAAAAAGTTGTTTACAACAAACCTTTTAACTATTCAAAGCGGTCACTTTCGTCACACCAACGGATTCTTCTAACACACCAAGGATTATCATAAAACACACGAGTCTTCTAATGTTAATCCCAAACAGGATTATGCACAAACTTATGGTCCTTTACCTTCCATCGATGAAGTAAACTCAAAACACGAAAATCGCAAAAATTCTTGATATTTTGACATTTTCATGGCTGACCTCAAAACTTTACAACATGAGATAGAATATCATTATGAAATAAAAGTTCAACACTTTCAATAAGCCTCTAGCGAGAACAAAGAGACATTTTTGAGAAAAATCTTTTACCAAATGTTAAAAATTTGAAAAGTTGTGCATTGTCTTGGGAAAGGGACTTTCATAAGGAACTTGGATTAATGAAGGTCGTTTTAGAAAAGCGAAACATCTATTTCTAACACTAAGCGTAAAAGCTGTTGAGAAAAGATGTTGATCGACTCTTGGAAGATGTCATCTGCGCTGATGTCCATAATGTTGTGTTATTGAATTCTTTGTCATATGCATTTGATTATATCTCTGCCGATCTTGTTGATTACGTGGTAAATGTTGAGAACGATAATGTGCTTGGTCGAGTCCTTAAAAGTTGAAAACAAACGATTGTCAAGCGAACTTTCAAATGCAATACGTCGTCTTAATTGGTGTCAAAAAGATATTCACGATCAACAACTTGCTTTTCAACACAAAATGCCCGATTCGTGCAAAATCTTACGATCCTAAAATTGAGCAATTAGATGATCAAAGCGTGTCTTTTAAGTGTCAAATCTCAAAATATGAACAAGAACTTGTAAAAGTTAAAAGGAATATGGTGTCATATTTGATTTACTCAAAAGACTCGTGATGAAGCATCAAATGAACTTGATCATTATCTTGCACACACTAAAGAAGTTATGCATTTTCTTTGGAAATGTTAGGTCACGAAAATCAAGATCGATTCACACTATCCTCAAGTTAAGAGAAATGTTAGGAAAGTATGAACAACTTCCGCCTACCATGATTAAGAGAATAGCCCGGTAACACTTAGTAATCATGAACCTAGAATCACTGCTGCCAAATCACAAGTTGCTAGCGTGCCTCCTTCTCTTGAAGCAGGAATAGTTGCGTCTTTTCCAAGCGTCCGCACTTCACGACCTAGGAGCACTACAACGAAGAATAGGAAGTTGCGACCTAAGAAAAGATCAATAAGGAATGCTAAAGTAGAAGAACACCCTAGGACTATGAATAAGACTCACGTTGCTTCCACTATAGATATTGCGTCGGGCAAATGTAATAGAAATAGTGATGTAACGAATGCTAAACCGTTAAGTACTTTTGATATTGATCGATGCACCTTGTGTGATTTGTCGTAAAAGTATGAATTCTGATTGTCATGATAAATGTGTTGCTAAAGCTATCATCTCGTTTAAGGAATCCTAAGAACCGGAATACCTCTAGGCCCACTAATCTTTCTAAGTGCATTGCTTGGTAGACGCCTTCTTTAGATTCTAAGAAGCGCTTTGCTGTCCTGTAGCTCGGTTTCACCTCCTAGGAATATAGTACCACCTAGTGCATTCACTAAGACTAAAGCAAATACTAGTTGGAGATGGCGGAAATGGATATATAACACACTAGGATTTAAGTGGATACCTAAAGCTATTGATGTGTGTATATCTACTATAGCGCTATGGAACCCTCTAACATTTGGGTTCCACATCTACTTCTATTCCATCTTATTAGATGCGTGTGTAATGCGGTGTCTGAATCATTCTCTGGATTGTTGATAGCGGATGTTCCGACACATGACGAGCAACCTTAAAGCTGTTATCAAACTTTATTGCAAAGTTCATTGGCCTTTGTCGGGTTAGGGAATGATCACTAGCGACTATCATGGGCTCACGGAGACTATATCAATGGGAACATCGAAATTAGCGGGGTTTATTATGTGGAAGGCCTCGGTCACAATCTGTTTTCGATAGGTCGGTTACGTGATGGAGATTTGGAGGTTGCTTTCGGGGAGAAAACTTGTTTCATTAAGTGATCTACAAGGAAACGACCTTATATGCGGCTCGCGTAATTCCAATATTTACACTATCTCTATGCAAGACATGGTTGCTTCTTCTCCCATCTGCTTACTTTCAAAGGCAACATCAACAAAATCCGGGCTATGGCACCGTCGTCTCTCACATCTAAACTTTCAAACCATCACCAACCTTGCTCGACACAAACTAGTTGAAGGACTCCCACGGTTTGGGTATTCTAAAGATCACCTTTGCTCGGCTTGTGAACAAGGCAAAAGCACTCGTGCTCATTTTCCTTCAAAGGTGGAACACGGCTCTCAGCATGTGCTTCATCTTCTTCACATGGATTTGTGTGGCCCGATCTTGGCGTGCAAGCGATCAATGGCAAGCGCTACATCTTAGTAATTGTTGATGACTATTCACGCTGGACTTGGGTCTACTTTCTTAGAAGCAAAGATCAAGCTCCACAGATGATCATCACCTTTCTCACGAAAATACAAGTTCACTCTGAAACACCGTTCGACTAATCGAAACAGATAGAGGCGAATTTGTTAATCAAACTCTTCGTGAATTTTATGAGAAAGTGGGAATTGACATCGGACATCTATTGCACGTACACCAGAACAAAGCGGAGTTGTTGAAAGACGAAACCGAACGTTAGTGGAAGCTGCAAGAACAATGTTAATCAATGCTAAACTTCAGTTACTTATGGGCGTATCTCTTGCATGCTATACTCAAAACCGTTCTATGATTACAAAAGCATACAACAAAACACCTTTTGAGCTTGTCCACAACCGAATCTCAAACACTTTCATGTATTTGGATCTCTTTGCTATCCGAATAATGATCGTGATGACTTTGGAAAGCTCAAAGCAAAAGTTGACATTGGAGTCTTTATAGGATATTGTGATAATTCTAAAGGTTTCGAATCGGAATCGTCGAACAATGGAGGTTATGGAAACGATTCATGCTCATTTTGATGAACTTACGGAAATGGCTTACGAGTATAACGACTTGGAACCGGACACAACGCTTAAACTTCCCCAAACCCCATCATCGGTGAACAAAGCCCCGACTTACTCGTCAACAAATGGAAAGGTTATTTGCTCCGTTCGGTGGCGATATTGATGAGCGTGCTCGGTGTATCCATTTGTTTCATTGCTCAACGATAATACTCTTATACGATACACTGCTACAACAACTACGGTTGAAGAAGCACCACCAGTTGACTCCAACACAGCGGTTGAACAAACCGCTTCCAACAATGATGAACGGTGATGATGTTACGAATGAAGTACCCCCACTGCGATTTTGATCCAAATCGTTCTTTAACCCGTTTGCTAATGAGGCTGCTGCACGGATGTCGCGAGAATCTTCAACAAACCATTTGAATCCTCAGAATCGCACAATGTATACCAACATCAACCCTCCACACATAGATGGACAAAAGACCATCCTCTGGAAAACATTATTGGCAACCCGAATCAACGGTCGTTACTGAGACAAGCGTCTTCACTCAGAGCGGTGAACATTGCATTTATGCACTCACTGCTGCCAATCTGAACCTAAGAACATCAAAGGCGCAATGACAAAAGACAACTGGATTGAATCCATGCAAGAAGAACTCAACCAATTCAAGCGTCTTGAAGTATGGGAACTGGTTGAAAGACCAGCGAGGGTCTCGTCATTGGTCTCAAATGGATTTGGAAAAACAAATTGGATCTTTGAAGGAAGCGTTATCGAAATAAGTCACGTCGGGTGGCTAAGGGTTATCGTCGGGGAAGAGGAATAGACTTTGAAGAATCTTTTGCTCCGGTTGCTCGTCTTGAAACATTGTTGGATATTTCTCGTTCGCGGCTCATATGAATATGGCGGTCTATCGGATGGATGTCAAAGCTGCGTTTCTCAATGGACAACTTAAAGAAGCGGTTTATGTCGACCAACGGATGGATTCGTTGATCACGAGTTTCGAATCCGTCTACAAAGCGAACAAAGCTCGTATGGTCTCAAACAAGCTCCTCGGGCATGGTGCGATAAGCTATCATCTTTCCTCATTGCTAATAATTTCACCAAAGGTTCGGTTGACCCAACTCTTTTTATACAATATCACGGGGCACATATCTTAATTGTTCAAATTTCGTGGATGACATCATTTTTGGGTCTACACATAAAAAGTTTTCAATAGCTTTTGCAAAACTAATGAAGAAAAATTTTGAAATGTCCATGATGGGTGAACTCACGTTCTTTCTAGGTCTGCAAGTTCATCAATCACCCCGTGGTATTTTCTTGAGTCAATCCAAATATGCCCTTGAATTGTTAAACAAATTTGGAATGAAAACATGTGACACCTATGCCACACCAATGGCTCATACCAAGAAGCTAGAAGCTGATTTACATGGGAAATTGGTGGACCCTACAAAATACCGTAGTATTATTGGGTCTCTCATGTATCTAACGACTAGCGGACGATATTGTCTTTGCCGTATATCTTTGCTCTCGTTATCAGTCGCGACCAACTGAAACCCACCTCTCCGAGGCTAAAAGAATCCTCCGATACATAAAGGGAACCATTAACTTGGGGATCCGGTATCCAGAAGGATTACGGTTTTGAACTAATCGCTTTTGGGCGACCACGCGGGATGCTTAGACTCACGGAAAAGTACTTGGGAGCTTTACAATTTCTTGGTGATAAAGCGGTGTCATGGCAATCGAAGAAGCGAGGATTGTACATCATTTGTCCTCAACGAAGCGAGAATATGTAGCCATGTTGTGCTCAAGTCATTTGGATGAGAACACAACTCAAAGACTATGGTTACGTATTTGAGAGAATCCCGATGTACTGCGACAATCGGAGTGCCATTGCGATCTCGTGCAACTTCGGTTCGGCACTTTCGAAATCAAAGCACATCGATCTTGATATCATTTCATCAAGGATCCGTGGAGCAGTGCTTGTTGAATTATATTTTGTGGAGTCGAGAATACCAATTGGCGAGATCTTCTCACCAAAGCCTTCCGCTAGGTTTAATGAGTTGGTCCACCGGATTGGTATGAGGTGTTTGACTCAAGAGGAATTGGATGACCTCCTAAAAGCAGTCTTAAAACACATCAAACACCAAAATAAATCTCTTTTGTAAATAATTTTTCAAAAACAAAATACAAAAATATAAAATCTGATAAAACAACAAAAATATTCTTCTAATCTATTTTTCTTTCAACATGGCAAGTACATTTCTTCCATCAACACTATAATCTTTCAAAATTCAGTATTTTTCGATCAAGTGTTGAGGGGAGAAAATATATAAGCTGTTTCAAAATCATCCGTGTACTTGCATGTTATCATATCCCGGTTGTTTCTTTTATCAATGGTGGTAAACTTTTACGGTTTAATGACACTCCTCGGACTAAAATTTATAACCTTTCATCATTTATTAAGTCGAGGGGAGTGTCGTCAAAGTTCTTTCTTAAAATCTTTGTTTGGTAACCAAAATGGAAGTTAAATGGCTTTGTATGAAAATGGAAAAGGTGGAGGGACCAAAAGCGCCAAAAGTTTAAAGTTATTTTAATAAAACACCTCCCACCTAAATATTTCATCACATTTATTACTTACACCAAAAAGATCCTACGCCTAAGAATCATTTGACAAATCCGTGTTTATGATCATCAATTTGTAAGTTGTTTCATGATCTTAACATGTTTACAAACATAGGTTTTGATTTTTACAAGAATCCAACGGTCAAATTTTTGTCTATGATTGTTTTGTGTTCTCGCATAGCGTATGAACACATAATCAAGAATGGGTGTTTGTGGTTAAAAGGATTGTGTCAAAACATGTATTTAACATCAATGATACTAATTCTTATCCTCAAAATCCACCCGAAACAATTAATGGATTTTTTATAATTAGGGTTTATGAGTCGAATTGGGTATTTTCAAATGTGATTGTTTTTGGTCAAAAAGATTGTTGTGTGATACTCATATCATGTTGAATTAATGATTTCCAGGGCTCTATAACCACCCATAAACTCTAATTGATTAAAAATTGGATGTTAGGGTTTAAAGTTCTTGAGTTTGGGTATTTTTGATTCACCACGATTTAGATGTTATAACTTGGTTATTAGACTCTCATAACATCCATGACCTACCATAATTGAATTGGTGCTAATCCTATGGTTAAAATCTTATCGTAATTCATAACCCTTAGGGTTTTGACCTCTGGCGTAAGTGTTTCTACGCATAAATGTTTAACAAGCTTTCATGCCATGATTTGATTTTAGAATGAATATATGTGTTAAGATTGATGTTATGATGATTTTATTTCGGGCTTGCTACTCGTAAAATTCGAATCAAGGTCATTGAATCTCTACGCATAAGGATCACCTTACAGCGTAGAAGGTTATCGCGTAAGAGTAATCTTACGCGTAACTACGCGTAAGGTTCTACAATGGGACTACTGGCGTATCTGTGAAGGATATGCGTAAGCGATGACCTCTACGCATAAGGTCTACTCTTACGAGTAAGCCTTCGCGTAAGGTTTATATCGCCTACGCGTAAGCTCTACGCATAAGGTCCCCTTTTCCTCTGGCGTAACATTTCTTACGCGTAAGTTAGGATCCTACGCATAAGCTTTCGTCTCTGGCGTATGTTATTCTTTTCACGCTTAACTTTGCCAAAACTACGCCTAAGCCTTGATTGACCTTCATTATGAATTGTTCGTGTACAAACTTGTTAATAAAATTATCATAACGTCACGAATCCAATAATGTCACTAATAAACTTAAGCGTTTGATATGTTGTGAACAATAAGTGATAACATAAACTTTAAAACTTAAAGTTAACTAACTCACGAAACATTTCACGGCGTCATTGGACTATTGGACAAACAAGTGACTTAGGACTCGTAACAATCATTGACACTTTACATTCAATAACTAGACAATAAGACCTTCCGTTGACTAACATTATGTCTTTCGATATGTTGGTTCTTTTGGCTAATGTTATTTGAGATCCGACATGGTCGCTCAAATGAATGTGGATGCACGAGGTTCTCACTATTGCTGATATCTTCCCAAATGGCTATCCAAGAAAGATTGGAAAGAACAACCTTAGGGTTGACTTTGACACCCTCACATGCTCGGAATCTTCTTGTCTCATTCTTTGTGGATATTCTAAGGAATCATCCCTACGAACATGCTCTCACACTCTGCTGATCAGGAAATCTACATTCAACAATTACGGACTTCTATGCGAGGATCATCAAAGTGCGGTGTGACACTTAATCACAAACAAGTCACCATCACTCCTTGGACTTACGGTACGCTGTACTCATCATTCGGACATCGTGCCAACCGACTTCTTTGCCACACCTCTTGAAGAGCGGTTCGCAATTTCTACTTGATATTGGCTATGATGAAGCGTCGGGAATTATTAACAAGCACTCTCACGTGGAGCTTAAGAACATTCCTCAACCGTGGAGAACACTCTACATCATCATCACTAAGTCGTCTCACGGTGCGTGGCGGTGGCTATGAGCATCCCAAGCTCATGGGCTGCAAATCTTACGGTCATTGATCAATAAGAAGGACATTGAAATCGAAGCACGGATATGGGATGACATGATGACATTTCACAAGAAACTTGGCTCAAAGATTCCTATGTCGGATACACAAAGCTTTTGATCGAGAGAGCACTTGGACTTAATCACGATATTCCCAAGAGGCTCAATGACCACGACAATCCGACGTGTTGTCGAACCTATCCTTTCTATCGAATCAAGGAATCGACAACAAAGAAACAAGGTGCGTCTTTGCTGATCACCTTCGACCAATGAAATCAAAAAGCTTGAAACATACAAAAGGTATCAAGTAGCGATGCGAGAAGGCAAAGTTGGTCATCTCGATGAAAAGCCTTACGGAACTCCTACTCGGAGAACGAGAAGAGGAAGTCTTTGGAAGTGCAATAAGCACTGAGAGAGTCAAAGGAAGGTCCCAAAGGAAACCTACTCCAAGGAAGAAAGTTCCCTCAAGGAAGCTGCTCCTATTCCTACACGAACCAAAAGCTCTTGGGCGAAAGCTCACGAAGATACACAATCGGGCGAGGAGGTCCACTACTCTGAAGCTGCAAGGATGACTCTCCATCAATACCAAAACCTCCTAGTCCAATAGCTGAACATGGCAAAGGAAAGACTCATGTACTTGTGCCATATGATGAAAGCTTCGAGAAGTGATGAAGAGCAACTGGATAAATCATACAAGAAGAAGTTCAAATTCGTTAGACTTCAACACGTTGCACAACAATTTGCTCAAGAACAAATGGGTGGCCACGGAGGGTCAAGTGGTGCACTCAACCTTCACGGATCACGATGCGGTTAATCAACCCGATAAGGGATGCGGTGCCACCACTGGTACAACAACAAACCGTGTTGAAGACACTATTGAGTATGATTTTGAAGAACGAGAATCGAGAAGCTAGAAGGTAAAGGCGATGAAGAAGCTGCGGTCAAAGCCAAAGGCGATGAACAAGCTAAGGCGGCAATGAAGAAGATGTTGAGTATGATACGTTTCTTCTAGATAGTCTGCGATCAAAGGAAGAAACTTCTGAACCACCAAAGGACCAGGAGTCTCCTCACATCTCATCATCATCAGATTCTTCTTCTCACTCTTCACCACCACCATCAAAAGATCAACCAAATCATCATCGGTCGATGAAGAAGCCACCTCGATCTTGGATTTCTTATACTCATGAAAGAATTGTGAAAGTTGTCCAACAAGTCAGAAAGAAGGACATGCTCTGAAAAAGCTGAATTGGTTTCTTGACCAAATCACGATATCTACATGATGAGAATGACAAGATCAGAATGAAAGGAATACATCTGAAGCTCATGCGGGATGATCTACAAGGGAAAATGGGCGAGAATGATGAAGGCTACACTCACAAGTACCTTACGGATATCGTTCCTAAAGTCACAAAGGAGATGTTTACGGACAACTATATCCGAATCTTATGGAGATAGCCAAGCAAACTATAAGATCAACACCCTTAACCGTCACAATCAATCCATCGATCTGTAGTTTTCTCGGATAATGAATTGGTGGCCAAGCTTGTCACACAAATGTCTAAGCGATGCAGGACATTTACTTACGATGAAGGAAAGTTGTTTCAAGCATTCTTTGGACTACCAACTCAAGAAGCATGCGATTCGAAGTGAAAGGTCTAAGCGTCCTAGAGGCGATGAAGATAAGGATCGGGATAAGAATGATGAAGCTAAGCGACAAGAAGTCGGTGAATCATCTTCCATGCCACCACCTCCCCAGCGGCCTCCTGCTCAACAAAGGTCTCCTCCTCGTTCTTCTACCGATAAACCTCATGATTATGAGACACCACCCCAGACTCAAAAAACCGGTGATTACTTTGAGTATACGGGTGGTGGCGATGAAGAACACCATGAGCCCCTACAACAACCCACCTCTCCCAAACAAGTAAAGAAACGTGAACCCTCATCTAGGCCTAAGAAGAAGAAAAAAGCCCAAGGCAGGCGTCCTATCATGGCTAGATGAAGACACAACAGAGGAATTTGAATGGTTTTCTACACTTGTCAATTCCACTCCTACCACGAAGAAGGTCAAGATCTGGTAGGCGGTAATACATTGGAGCATGCTAAGATTATGCAAGAAAAGTTCCATGTGAAGAAGATGGCGAAATCGAGTTGGCGAATCAAGAATGAAGCATTTCAACTGTGGAAAGATAGCTCAGAAAGTGCCATCGAGGTCGAATATCACCTTGAAAACATTGCTCGAGCTATGTCTAACAACATGGATTGGCTCAACCCGAAGCAAACATCGACTTCACCAAACGGGACAACCCTCCATACTACACCGGCTGGTCAAAACCTCTACCAACAATTGGCCAATCAGATGAACCAAGGATTCCATTCCGATATTTCTTCAACAGAGACTTGGATTTTCTTCTACATGGTGGCGATGGTTCAAGGAAATACGCTACATCGTTGACACTTCCATTCCCACTATATACTCGAAGCTGCATAGCCATCGAGGAACGTGCCAATCACTTGTTCTCCAACAAAGTGGAAGCCTACGACCGAGATGCATTGTATGGGATTCATCATTGGCGAGCGCCGAAGAATCTACTACGAAGCTGCGGGTTGAAGTCTCAACATGCGATATTGGTTCTAAAAGTATCGATGCCATCAAACACGTCGATCTTTCATCTAAGTGGGACTACACCTTCCTAAAGAATATAGTGGTCAAACGACAAGATGAAAGGGATTATGCATTCTCTGACTTTGAGAATTTGTCTATCGCGACATCGAAGACATGTACCTTGCCAAAGTACGAGTGCGTATGAGACAATTCTCCCTGCGATACAGCGTGAATTCATCAAGTCGGTGCTCATCTTCATCGGGCGCATAGTTATCAAGAGCGTGTAGAAGATCTCCAACTGGCGGTTGAATCTTATCGGACCGTGTCAACTTCACTCCACAGCGGCTTGATCTTCCCGACATCAACGGCTTCCACAATATACGCTCATCGGCAAACCTTTCGTCGTTTACGCGGTGAACTTCAAAGAATTTGCTTGATGGCGTGCAGAGATCTTCATAAGTTTGGAGATCACACTTTGAAGATGGTTAGGGGCGGATTGGCTTACCGGTTGAAGGATATACACCAAAAGATTGGGTCTCCTAAGCGATGGAATTCTCAGGATCGAAGGGATGCGTGAAGAGGATCATCACCATGATTGATGAGCGGTTGTATAGAAGGGATCGATTGAGAAGATTGGAAAGCTATGTTGGTGGTCGACCGGGAGAAACATCATCGGCTTTCAGCGCCCGACTCACACTCTGGCGACATCTACGGACTACACGGTACCCCTTGAACTTCTTCTTTCATTATAAATTTGGATGTATGATCTAATTATGTCAATGGCTTGTGCACACATTACAGTGTACAACCCGTACTTGTAAATAAAGGACCACGTAGTGCGCTTGATTGCCACAATCCTTAGATAAGGAGCGAAAGCTTCTTACTTTTGAGTAAAACCTATCAAACCTTTCATTTTTCAAGGTTTTGCTCAAAAGAACAAGTACTTTCCCTTATGATTTTCAAAACCTCAACCGTTTATATCACTTGTTGAGGGGAGTACTTGAATTAAAACTTTGTTCAAAAATTGTTCACGATGGTCATTCTTCCCAACACTTTCGAAATGGTCATATTTATTCTCAACTTTTCAAAAATAACATCATATATGCCATTTTTGAGGGAGAGAAAATAAGTGATAAGAAATATGTTGTGTCAATGCAAATGAATCATTGTGCTATAGACTTAACCCATGAATTGTGAGATCTTAAGCTTTAGTAACTTCGAAAAGACTTGTCGGGACGGGTAATAATTTCAAGCTAGTTAAGCTAGTGATGTAAGCGTGTCTCAAAGGACTTGTCGAGTAGAATGTACCATTAGAAACTCTTGGTAGACATGAACTCGGCGGGTTTGACAACCTTTCGAGGATTGTCTACACCTTCAAGGTAGTTATTAGAGCTAGTTGTCACCTAAAAGCGGACAATGCAACTCTTTAACTATGCCACGTAACCGTGTCTCGCGGGGGAATGTCTATCTTGAGTTGATCAATTCAAAATGTGCGCGCTCTTTCCTCCTTTGTGCATTTTAACCGTTAAAACTCTTAAGCACATGTGGAAGGGAGTATTTATGCAAAATCTTATCTCAACAATGGTACTAAAATGTTTTCATTCACAAACACTTTGAGAGATTTTTCACAACAATGGTTTTATGGCAACATAGGTTAGTCATGGAGTTATAAGGTGACTAAGGTTAGGAATAACCGTCCTATGATCCTTGAGCGGAGGATCTACCCAAGGACACCACAAATAGTTAGTATTTAGAAGTCCTTAGGTATGATTGTAAAAGGAGAAAATGAGAATCGGAGAAAGAAGGAGTTGAAGAATTAAAAGAAATGCAAAGAAAAGGGTGAAAAGAAATAGCCCTCAGTTATTCAACTTAGAGGCGGACACGGGTTCAATTCATATGCTCTTGGTTGTCACTAGATGACACCGGTATTGAAGATTAAAAGTCGTCATGGACCCAGTGGCGCATGCACTAAACCTTCTTAACCACTCAAGTTTCTCTCAACAGAAGCTTGTTTCATTCTCACGAGGGAACCCTCGTAAACTATCGGCTTTCTCTTAGAGATTACTGATATTGAAGAAGGAGACCCTCTCCCTAGTCTCCTTCGGGGAAAACCAAAAGCACACTATTGAGTCTAGAGCCACGAGATTCATCAAAAGATCTCTTAGGTACACTTGACATTTCATCACTTGATATTCAACAATAAGAATTTCGGTGGTACATTATCGAGTCCTTCACGGATCTTAGCAATCATGAGAACATTTATGAGAGGTTCACATTTGTGATCCTCGGTGATTGAATGGAAACTCTGCGGGGTCAACATCAAACGACCACGGCGGCCAATTAAACCGGCAACTCCCGTGGATTGCGCTTAGTGGTCTCAAGCGGTCTGATCGTGAGGTGATGCTTGGTGTACCTCGGCGACTCATCGAATCGTAGGTGTACCGATTTTACATCGTGTTATCTCACTTGTGGGACTCGATTCGAGAGCGGCCTTTGTAAGAATTAGAGTTGTGTTTTCACACTATTTTGTTAACACTCTCGAAGTTCAAACTTGTAAGTGCCGGAATCCGCTTATTACTAACCGTTTTAATGTTTTCTTCTTATGGAAGCTCACGGGCGGAATGATCGTGCATATTATTCTCATGCTCACGCCAACATCATCACTAATGGAAGTTCTATCCAAAAGCAACACAACGATCGAATGATTCTTCGTCAAATCAAAGAATCTACAAAGTTAAAGACTTAAAGAACTTCATCGATCTTGAATTCCAACGTCAAAAGCGTGTGAGCATGTTGAAGAATGGCGTGGAGACAACTTTGGAAGCAATGAAGCGGAACTTGATCGGATAACAACATACTATCATTTTCATCACAAAGAACAATGATCAAAGAACAAAGTTAAAGATGGCGTCAAAGCATAACTGTTCAAAGAAAACTATCTCTCTACACTGGGGAGATGGTTCAAATCAAGGCAATTCTTCTCACAAGAAGAAGAATGTCGAAGGCGTCAAAGCTACTATACATCAACGCCTTCACCGTTTTTCATCACCAACACTTGAGTGTTTGTTACTCATATGTAATAACACTTGAGGGAGATTGTTGGAATCACTCCTAAACCTTATTCAAGTGTTAGTTACTCATATGTAATAGTTAGCTTATTATGGCCTTTATGTTTGTTATTAGCCTTAAGCTTATGTAGAAGGCCCATGAGCTTAGGCCCAAGCCCATAGGAGAAAGGAAGGGACTAGGAGTGTTGCCCTAGCTTCCTTCCTATAAATACTATGTAATAACCCTCACTTGAGGGTTGGTTGTTCAAGTTATTCTTTCACATACATCTCGCATAACCGGTCATTATATGGTGTGTGTGTGTTTGGATACATGGTCAATCGCCTCTCTATCTTTCTTGTAAGCTTGTGTTGTAAAACTAGTGACCTAACAAGTACATATGTATTACTAAATCATATTTTAAATCACTTATACTTGTTTCACTAAATGTTTTGGCATATGAAAGCGTAAGTGTGTTAGAAAACTATTGGCTCAAAAGTCAGTTTTAATTTCGATTTTATTTGTTTCATTAAAATGATTTTACATTTGTTATCCACAAAACATTAGAA
>OU343223.1:181210818-181234214 GCA_910596185.1 Chrysanthemum makinoi
CATCAAATCTCTTTTCTCCTTATCCGCTGAGCTCATCATACGTCTTTGAAATTACTGTCCAATCCAAAGATCATTGTTCCATACTGCGGAGGTGTCAATTATTTCTCTTGTAGTCAATCGATAAGATCCTTCATCAATTGACGGAGAATGTTGACTCCATTTTCCTTTCACAAACTGATGCAGTCCCATTTATTTGAGCCCATGGAGTAAAGTAGTCAGTTACTGTCCAAGCATGTGGGAGGGGAAGGTATACGAACCAGGCAGATAAGCTTCTGATAGAGATGATTGTAGGCACGTTGGTAGACATGTTTACAGATTTCACGGGATTTTATAACTCTATGAGTAAATCGGGAAATAGATTCTCACTTGAGTTTTTCTTGAATTAAGAGCCGTATTAGAAACAATAAAATCTACCAAGTAGCAATGACCCTTGAGACAAGTCGCTAAGTCACCAAGTCGCTAAGTACAAGTCCCTATGACCCAAGTCGCTAAACACAAGTCGCTAAAGCACCAAATCGCTAGGCAGACAAAATTAAGCTAAAAGAACATCTCGCTGTGAAAATTAAGCTAAAGCACCAAATCAGCTAGAGGACAAAGTCCCTAAAGAACAACTCATGTGAACCAAATCAGCTAAATACAAGTTGCTAAATAACAACTCAGCTAATTACAAGTAAGCTATGAATCAAATTGAACACAAGTGGCTACTGCTTGAACAATCGCCAAAACTATAAAGCCAAAATCGCTAGAAATAGTAGAAACAAGTAAGCTAACTCAACCAAGTCACTAGCCGAAGTGGAACCTCCACTAACTTTTACGGTTTGTCGGCTTGTCTCAATAGACAAGTCGCTAAGATCAAGTCGCTACGACTTAAACTACAACTCACTGGAAATTACTAAAGTAAGTCGCTACGAAGAAAAGCACTCTGAGACTCAAGTCGCTAAGATGATAAACTTCAAAACCACACTTTTCAAACCAAAACAAGCCCAACCACAGTGATTAAAACTTTCCAAATCAAACCCCAAGCACTTACAATGATTCTAAACACAAAAGTACACTCAAAATTCAAACTTTAACACAAGAAATGATCCAAATGATGCAAAAACCACTAAACTTTTTCAAACCCGAAAACCATATAAAACCACTAGAAATCAAAGGATATGTAAGAGAGATGATCAAACCATGGCTCTTGATACAAATTGTTACACATTGGATTTCACAAACACATCAAACCATGTTCACACAAGGCATATACTATCAGGTTTTAGAGAGAGAAAGAGTTAGAGGTTTGGGAACTTAGTGAGAGAAAGTGAAAATCTTATTATGAGCTCTAACTCTCTACCTTGGGAGGTAGATAGTATTTATAGTCTTACAAGCCACCACGGGCTGTGGATCAGGCATATAGTGGGTAAAGACCCGTCCGTCCTCCACGGTGTTACATAACAAAATACTACTTAACTTTAAATAACTACGACTACGAGCTTTCTAACGATTACATATACTTGAGGTGACCGACACTTTAATAACTGGATTTACTAAATCCTAACACTATTTATAGGGAAGGAACTAGGGCAACATGCAAGTTCCTTTCCTTTCCTTATTGGGCTTGGGCCAAGGCTTATGGGCTTTCTACATAAGCCTTGCCATAATTACTAACATAAACGCCTAATTAAGCTAACTATTACATATTAATTACTAACACTTGTAATCTAGTTTAGGAGTGATTTCAACAGAGAGGTAGTAGAGGAGTCAGTGAAAAAGGAAGAGGAAGAGGTTAAAAAGGAGAGTACAACTTCAGGTGTGAAAAGAACTGGAAGAATTTTAAAGAGTTACAGGGAGAAAGAAGAGGAAAGCAGACAAGTCAAGAGCAGTTGAGCAGTCTGACACAGAACAGGAACAGGAAGTACCAGATAGTGCTGAAAAAGTTGAAGAGTAGGCTGATGAGGCAGTTGATCCAAAGGATAGAGAAAGGTTACAGGCTCTTACAGTTCTGTCTAAGCATAAGAAACCAGTGGTTTTTGAAGATACTCCTTTAGAAGCATCCCATTATTGATGTTATTTCAAGAGTTAGAGATAGGAGTGAAGCCTACTGGGATCTTAAAAGAACCAATGGGCAGAGTTACATATTTATAAGATTTAGTCAGATGGTTCAGTATTTGGATAGGGAGGATCTTGAAGCTCTCTGGAGATTGTTCAAAGAAAATCATAGCCCTTATCCTAAGGTAATCTATGATGTGGTTATCTGGAATTATCTAAAAGTTATGTTTGACCCAGGTCATGAGGATGTAGAGTGGGAAAAGTTGAGAAACAACATAGTTCAACAATGGAGGTTATATCGGAGTTGTGGTGTGCATGCTTTGTTTGCTCATGGTTTGGTGATATACATGCTGGTAGAAAAATACTATACTCAACTTAACCACAACAAAGTTGTTATAAGACAGATGCTGACACCACAGATGCTTAGAGTTCAAAGGCACTTCTTATCTGATGATCAAGCTTACAAATTGTTAAGAAAGTATGAAAAATTTATCTACCCTAAGAAGCAGAATTGATGTGTTTGGAAGCATACTCCTGGTGATTGTTTATGCTAAAAAGGAAACTTGATGATTTGAGGAGCAAATATCAAGTTTAGGGGAGGATTGTTGGGTTTTAAGGATACTACTACTCTTGGGAGAATCAACTGCTCATTGCATTCCTGAAGAAATGTTCTAAGTCTTAACTACTGCTGGTATGATTGAAACTGTTGCTAGTGTATTCTATCTAGTGCTAGGTGTTGCTGGAAAGAATCAAATGAATACGCTAAGTAGTAACTCCTGCTAGGCTTTGAGAAACTATTGCTAGTGTAAAGTTTCTACTGTTGAAAACTAAGTACTTGAGAGTAAATATACCTATTGCTAATGTATTTCAAGCTACTGCTGGAGTATTAGAGTTTGTTTGTATTTATGGAATGACGTGTTCCTATTATATAGTATTGGATAAGTATATAAAAGATAAGATTGTGATATACATTGCATAGGAAGTCATTGTAACTGACTAGGACTCCTTAGTCTATAAAAGGGGATCTTCGGTTATTTGTTTAGATATAAGTTTAAGGCGCCTTCAAGGTTGTAAACCCTAGTGATATTAAGATCACTCGTATTATTATTCTAATAATATTGAAGCTTTTGATTGTTTAATCATTGTGTTCTTCTTATTCATCAAGTATTATATTTCGCGTGATACTTTGTGATTTAGATAGTTTCTTAACAGAAGCTAAACAAGATCTATATTTACAAGGTAAACTGGGATCAACAAGTTTACTGTAAGTTTTGGGGGGTATTTCCAGCAAGATTTGTAATTTTTCGGCAAGTTTGACCACCGTTGTCATTTGTTGACCGTCGTTGACCATGGTTGACCGATTTACACAAACCGGAAAAGTTGGTGGTTTACTAGCGCCTAGGCGACGATTAATCAGCCTTGTAAGTCTTTTTTTGCAACACTGCAAATTATATTAAAACCCATACACACTATATACACCAACATCTTCCACTTTCACTAAAACCCATAGACAACAACGCTCCATCTTTTATTCACCTCTTGATTATCATTTTTTTCTCTCTCTCCTCTCATAAATCTGAATATGTTAGTAAGTAGTTTCTTAAAGATAATTTATTCACATAAAATTTAAAACCTGCTACATGTTGGTTTTACATTTTCTAAATAATTAATTAATCATTTAGTTCGAATATTCTTTAAATATCATCTATTTTTTCCAGAATGTTTATCTCTTAATCAATTACATATCAAATATAAATCAAAGTTTCTACAAATACCAATTAAGGAGAATACATAAGGCAAACATACTTGAAATGGAATTAAAACACATGATATAGATCTCTATTCAATAGTGGTGTTTCATTATGGTGGGACGGTGATGGGGTTGTGTGCAGCAACGGTGAGGGTGGGTGGATTCGTGACAACATGTGGTGGAGATGGAGTGGTGTGTGCCAGTTTATTATGTCATGGTGGTTTGAGGGTTTTGGTGGTGGGGAAGAACAGTATGAAGAAGAAGACTTTTGATGAAGAGACATAAATGTAAAAGAGATAACGTTTATTGTAGACTTGTAGTGTGTGTTTGTGTAGACAAAAAGAAGAAAACAGATTGAAAATGAGATAATTGTAATTGTTAAAAGTTGTTTTTGATGCTCTATAGATCTGGTAGTGATGTTTTTGATGGCTTGATGTTTTTGGGTTTTGATTTTATGAAAATGGGTTGTCGATGTTTATGGAAAATGAGGATTAGATTTTCATTAAGCATTTATGGGTGTTGATTTAGGGGATTGTGAAGTGGGCAGAAATGATGGAATCTGTGGTGGAAGGTCAGAGTGGTGGTGAACTGGTGGCTGAAGATGAATAAATAAAGATGTAGAAAATTGACATTGGTGAGCCCAAATACTAATATTAAAAGTTATTTAGTTGGTAGTTAACTTTGGACGGGTAAATGACTAAATTGCCCTTAGTCAATAGGATTAACGGGGTGTAACGAGAGACGGCAAACGTCACTTGGTCAATGGGACTAATGAGAATGCAAAATGGAGATTTGAGGGATGAATGGTATACTTATTTTAAAATTAGGATTAAACGTGTATATTAGGTACAACTTTAAAGACGAACTGTGTATTTTACTCAAAAAATAATAAAAAATAATTCCCACCCTCTATCCTTTTTCCTATAGATTTTCTAAACTAATACTCGAGTATATAACTTTATTTGACATAAGTCCATCGGGCTAGGATCTTGTTCTTAGATAATAAAAACTTTTGCGCTTTATACATATTATGAGGATCTTGCTAAACGATATACTCAAACATACAACTTTTATTTTGAATAACTTTTATTTTGACTAGCTCGACAAATAATAAACCTCAACAAATTTCTAAATCACAACTCTTAAGTTTTACCAACAAATATTGTTACACTATCAATGTATCAACTCTACCAAGTTGTTTTATTCCATCAATTAGCCGCTGCCAAAACACAACGAAATGACTTGAGAAAATTTAAGCACACAACTTACAGTTTACAAGCTTACTTAAAATAATTCAGAAGATCAAAGCATGTTTGTTAGCCTTTTAATGAACATCGGACAAATTGCAAAAAATATAGATAAACACACTGATCAATCATGAAATGCAAACATTTCTCTACACTCTCAAACAAGGCAAGTAAAGGTAATGAGATTTGTTCAACTCATCTTTACACAAATGTATGGAAAAATATGGCCAAATATTCTCATGGCAAAAGGTGAATATTGATCTCAAATAAACCATAAATTTAATTAACTAATCATAGTCATTCATTTTTCTAAATAAATAAATAAATAAAAATTCACCTTCTTTAAAAAATTAACTATCTCTCAAACCGTTAATCGTTACGCGAAAAAAATCACACAATCGCGACGAGAATTAAATTATGTTTCTATAAATATGCACTTCTATATATTTTTAACGTTTTTTTATTATTATTCTTTTTTAAATTTCGGCCTAGAAAAATCATATGTGATTTGTGAAATCACATGTGATTCGATTTTCACAAATCACATATAATTTTTGCAAATCATATGTGATTTGTAAAAATCATTTATTATTTGAAAAAACCATATATGATTTAACTTTTAGAAATCACATGTGATTTTTGAAAATCATACGTGATCTTTCTTGTCAGAATTTTTGAAAAAAATAAGTTTGTCGAAAATATAGAGAAGTGCATATCTAATAGAAAGATAATTTAATTCTCGTCGCGATGAAATATTTTTTGTAGTTTGAAGATTTACCGTTTTCAAGATATGTTATTTTAAAAACAATGTGATTTTTTTTTTATTAATTTTGATAAAAGTAGACGAGTACCCGTGCATAACAACGAGATTTTATAGAGACAGATCGTTTTGTGTTAGAAAAAAGTTTATTGGTTATAAACAAAAAATAATAAAAGTTTGAAGATTTGGGGCTTAAACATAATGTTTTGAAACCCGGTTCGACTCGGGTGGTTCAACCGGTTGAACCGTTGCGGTCGAAAAACGGGTCGATTTAAACCAAGTCAACTCGACGGGTTGGGTCAAAACGGGTCAAATTAAACCGGCTCAATCCGACGGGTTTGAAGTGTCCCGGGTCAACCCTGTTTTCGATATGTATTAATAGTTTCCTGTTGAAATATATGTTTTCAACATTTCTTTTTTTTGTTTCAACTTTTCACTTTTTACTTTTTGGTTATTCCTTTATATATAATATAGAAGGGTACCCGCGCGCTGCGGCGGTGGGTACCGGGTGACGATTAACTAGAAAAATAAATCTCGATAAGACCTGATTCACCAGTTTGTATCGGTTTCAACGGGTCATCTCTGGTTCATTTTTGGATGGCTTTTATTGGTTAGCAGAACCGGTGGCGACACCGTTTCTCGGTTGAACCCGTTGGTCCGGTCCGATTTTCAAAACTATATGTACCATCAACTTGTTAGCTTATATGAAGCTTTGTGTGTTTTATTAATTTGTATAATGTGTATAATAGCATTTACTTTTCCTTTTATGGTATTTTAAAAATAACATTAATTATTGTGTTTGATTATTTTATATTTTGGATTATGTTGTAGCTTGTTTAAATTGTATATTGTGAAAATTTTATTATACTTTTTAGTAAGGGGTGTTTTAATTGGTTGTTTTTAATTTGGTAAATATGTTTTTAATTGGTTGTACAATATGAATAAATTATTGTACTTTTAAGTAATAGGGTGTTTTAATAGAGTATTAATTACACCATACATTTCTTTCACCTTTAACTTTCAACATTTCACTTTTAAAATTTTGACCATTTTTCTTTTATACGTAATATAGATATAAATCGCTAAAGATGATTTATTGGATTTATCGTAAATATGAAATTTATATTGATGTCAACTCATATTCTCATAATGCTTACCTTGTACTATATAAAACAAGCTTGACTTTAGGAAACCCATCTCCCAAAACACTAAGAAAAAGACACGTGGCATTCTTTTTGATCTAATGGTAGACAAGCAATTCTGCCCCAATATTTTCGGCTCTCATTAATTCAACACTCATTCCCCCAATTCAGTTAACCCCAAATCAATTCATACACAAAAATCAGTTTACCCTTTATCAATTCATACCCGAAAACCATTCTCCACAAATCAATTATCACAATAATAACCAGTTATCATGTCGATTATAAGCTTTGTGTATGGATGCAATCATGAGGTAATTTTTTTTCTATTGTTACAATGAATTATAAACCCTATTCAAAAACTTCTTCCACACGATTAAAATTTTGTCGAATGAATTGATATTCGGCTGTCAACACCTCAAAACAAAACTCCCCCAAAATCATTTTACCGACATAATCAAGCAGAGCCCTAATTATTTTTGGGTAAAATCAACCAATAATCGTTACCATATTTTTGTGTAAATCAAACTATAATCGTTACCATCATCAATCGGAAATCATTATTTCCTAACACGATTCAACCTTAGTTCAATACAAACATCAATTCCTACAGGGTTTGGTGCATCATTAGAGAAAATATCTACAGGCTCACAATGTATATGGTATTTTGTTCCTCTCTAATTTTCATTTTGTTAATTTTATCAATTGGCACTATTTAAAAGTCAAGTTGTTATATTAGTCTTTTAGTGACGCTTAGGGGTGTTGGGATCAACTTAATTTCTGGGCTTATTAACTTATTACCATATAAAAGTTTATTGTAGTGTTTGGAAGAGGCATAATTCTGCGTCACAAACTTGAAATAATCAAAATAAAGTCCATAAAAAAATTCTATGTACTTCTTTAGAATTTAAGTTTATAATAGTTTGTGATATTAGGTTGGAAAGGTTGTAGCTCAATTTAAAATTACCTACTCAAAAGTCATAGCAATATAATTTTCTTATTGAACGACAACATGTATAAAACATTATATACTTATACTAAAGACGGTTGTCGGCGGTACTAAAATATATTTTCTAGCGAGTGGTCGGTGGTTAAAATATACGGTCGTCCCCAACACTGGTCGGTGGCTTTCTTTGCCTTTGTAGCGTCTTTTTTCTTTGGTTTTGGGCCGGTTGGGCTGGAAGTGGTGTTTGGACGCCTTGGGAGCTTTTCATTATCACGGTTAGAGTATATGTGGCCCTTATCTTTTAATCTCGAAGATATTAGAGCGTTTAAACTTTCCTTCGGAATTTTGTATGCGTTTCTTCCTTTGGTTACATTAAACTTTTGTGTCATTTGCGCGAAAGTGTTCAACAACGAGGTTTGATTCGATGTTCTTCCATGTCGAAATGTAACTCGAGAGGGTTGTAGGGTGGGATCTACGTTGGTTGAGTTAGGTGCATCAGGTAATGGTGGTTTGGATTCTGCGGTTTTGGTTGCAGATGTGAGTTTCGGAGCAATCGCTTTCAAGAGGTTGGACAAGATTATAGCGGCTCTTAGGTGCTTGGAAATCGGCAAAAATAGATTTGTCAATGCGGCCGTTTTCGATAATGCTCTTTTTGAATCTTCATTAGAGATGTGTAGTTGGTTAGGAGGTGTGGAGGAAACGGATATCCCCTCTTGTGGTTGTGCATTCTCTCTGTTGGAATCACTCCTAAACCATAATCAAGTGTTAGTAATTAATATGTAATAGGTAGCTTAATTATGGCCTTTATGTTTGTTATTAGCCTTAAGCTTATGTAGAAGGCCCATGAGCTTAGGCCCATTTCCATAAGGAAAGGATGGGAACTAGGAGTGTTGCCCTAGCTTCCCTCCTATAAATACCCTTGTAAACCTTCATTTGAAGGTTGGTTGTTCAAGTTATTCTCTCATTCACATCTCTACGCCTAACCTGCTACTATCGTGTGTGTGTGTTTGGTTTACTTGTTCAATCGCCTCTCTATCTCTCTATTAAGCTTGTGTTGTAAATCTAGTGACCTAACGGTGGTATCAATCGCCAAATAGTTGGGTTAACACTTTTGTTTTTGAAGTTTTTTTTTGTTGGTCTTGTACATAAAGCGTGGTTAACACTTTGGATCGCTTAAAACTCGTTTTACACTTTTAATCCAAGATTCTTGTACTTTCAGCGTTTTAAGGTGTTAAAATACTTGTTTTTGGCAAAAAGTTTCAAACTTTATGCGTGGATCTAAGTTTTTTAAGCTTGTTTTTGTTAGGTGGGTGTCGTTCTCTGGCGTAACCCGTTTAGCTTTTTGGTTCATCAAGTTTCACACTTTTGTGTTATTTTGGTGATATTGAAGCTATTCCATAACAAAAATCTGGTTTAGAAACACATTTTGGCAAAATCATTTTTGAGTAATCTTACGGCGTATCAAAACCTAATATTACAGCGTAAGATTTTCCTTGGTTTGATTTTCGTTTTCGTGGTTTACTCCGTGTTTTCTTGCTTGGATAAGCACGAAAATCGTCGACTTTGGATATCTTTTGCCTTTGTGATAGTGTAAAAGATCATTTGAGATAAAACCTAAACTTACGCATAAGCATAAAGCTTACGCGTAGAAATCCTACGCATAAGATTCATCTTACACCTAAGCCTTGTCTTCGCGCATAGGTAATCCTACGCCTAAGTTTCTCGCTAACTTTGTGTCTACGCATAACTTTAGTGCCTTTTACTACTTAGCGTAAGCTAAATCTCACGCGTAACTCTTGATTGTTACAGCGTAACTTTGGTGTTTTACGCATAAGTGCTACTTGGTTTCTTGTGATTTCTACGCCTAAGGATCTTCATCAACAAAGGTTCATTCGACTACAAAGATCCATTTTTACCAACACAAGTTTTCAACATGTCACAACCACCATACTCTAACTATTTCCCTTACACTTATTCTCAGCGTCAACAACAACTAACTCCACAACATCAACAATGGAATCAACAACAACAATTTATCAACAACAATTTAATCAACAACATACTCCACAACTTGCTGCAATTCCACAACCTCAAATGGTTCAACCACCACCAAGTCTTCAAGTTCAACCCTACACAAATGAATTCAATCAACATCCATCAAGGAACACTATGAAGGAACCCACTTGGTTTGCAAAGATGTGTGAAGCTTTAAGCTGCCAACAATCAATTCATGAGGTTTGGATCACTTGATAGACCTCAATGCTCACTCCGAGGCTACTCGATCAATGGGTGATAAGGTTCTTTAGGTTTTGTGATCTGAAGAAGCCACATGGAAAGTTCTTAAAGAAGGTTATCTTGGAAGTTCCATTTGAGATGCCTCTTTGTTATTGTACCGGAGATCCAAATGCTAATCCACCAAGAGATGAACAATCCAACATTGCTCATTTGTTTACCGACGAATGAAGAGGAACTTCTACACTATGAAGCGGATGAACTTGCAATGCAATATATCCTCTTAGGATTACCTAACCCAATTCCTTGAAGTGTTGATGCTCAAAAGACTGCAAAGGAAATGTGGGATCATATTCATCATCTTATGGAAGGATCGTACTCAATCGGGGAGGATTTGGAATCCAAAATTTACTTGGCTTATGAACACTTCATGATTGAACACGGAGAGACACTAGAGTCTTATCATCATCATTTTTAGGACATCATCAATGATTTGGATAAACACAACATCATCATGCCAATAATTGCGGTGAATACTAAGTTCCTGAGTAGTCTTGGTCTGAATGGGAGAAGTATGTCATTTTTCTCCGTCAAGCGAAGAATATGCATCATTCTACATATGGATTGTTGTACGATTACTTGAAGCCTCATGAAAAGGAAGTTGATAGGGAAAGGATTCTCCGTGCTCAAATTGCTCCACCGACACATCTGGAAAATCAACAACTTGCCTTATATGCTCAAAGCGGTTATTCTCCTCAACCGGCAACTCAACCAACTGCTACAATCACACCATATGATCCTTCACAGCCTCAATCTCAACAAACTCAATTGGTTCCATACAACAACAACAATGCTCAAGCACTTGTTAGCGAAGCTAATGAGGAATGCGATCCGTTCGAAGCATTGCAACAAGGATTTGCTATGATTGCTAATGCCTTTAGCCGTTATACCAACAAATCCAACAACCGTATTAGTTCCTCATCTAACACAAGGAATCAAGCTGTTGTGAACAATGGGCGAGTTGAAGTTGAGAATCGTGGTTATGGTGTCGGATGGGGTGGTCAAGGGTTTAATCTTTGTGGGTAGGAATAACAATAGAGCTCAAGTGGTGGAGCAGAAATGCTCAAAATGGGTTGAATGGTCTTGATGCTACAAGCTGCAATGAGAAGGGACATCTGGCTAATGCATGCCCAAAGCCTAGGACTAGAGGCAGTGCTTATCACAAAGAGGCTCTTCTTTTGGCTCTTAAGGAAGAAGCTGGTGGAACTCTCACAGACAAAACGAGCTTTATGGCAAATCGGACTTCGGATGATGATATGGAGGACTTGCAGGGCCAATCGCATTTGTTATGTTGATGGCTAATATGCATGAGTTACATGAGTGACCGCAGGCCGGTGTATGACCGATGGCTTGTCTCAGTACCGAACAAACCATATTTATCTCTGATCTCATATCTCCGCCAACATCTGAATCTGGCAAGGCTCGGAATGTTCAAAATGAGTCGTCCACATCTCATTCCGGCGATTTTCAACTAGACCCCGTAGTTATATTTGACGATCAAGATGACCAAGCGGTTTCCCTTGATAATCAAATTGACTCCGTGGTTATACTTGAGGATCTCTGTAATGATCATGTTGTGACTCACATTGAACACGCCGAACTTTGCCTCATCAGATTTTGCTCGTTTAATACAAGACCAACAAACCATAGTGGAAAAATGTCATGCCATTAATCAGGACTTGAAAAGCAAAAATGCCTTTGTTAACCAAGGATTTTGAATGTTTACAAAAGCAACTCAATTTTTTCAAAACTCAAGAAAACCGTGAAAAAGGTTTTGAAGCGACCTTTGCCAAATCTCATCAAATGAAAAATATTTAGAAACGGTCATTGATCTAGCGGCGAAGAATGCTTTGTTATGCGAAATAGAACAAGCTGAAACATGAACATAAAAAGCAAATTAATGCTCTCACCTTGGAAAATCAAAAGCTAAAATTTGAGTTGTTAACTTGTCAAAAACAGTTCTCTGCATACAAAAAGCATTCAACGAAGCGAATAGATGATCATCTTGAAGAAATCATCGGCTTGCAAAACAAACTTAAAGAGTTTAAAACTGTTGTTTACAAACATGGCGAGTCGGTCACGACTATTGAAAAGTTTACTTTAAAACCCAATCCAAATGGATATGGACCGAATCTTGTTGATTACAAACCTAAGCTTTCAACCAAAACATTCAAACCAAATCACGAAGTTTCGGTCGAGAATATAAAATTGATAATTACATTTATGAAGTGTTGTTGAATATCATCGTCAAGAGGAATTAGATGCAGAAGGCGAGAGTCGATCAAAATTAGAAAAAGTTGTTTACAACAAACCTTTTAACTATTTAAAAGCGGTCACTTTCGTCACACCAACGGATTCTTCTAACACACCAAGGATTATCATAAAAACACCCGAGTCTTCTAATGTTAATCCCAAACCAGATTATGCACAAACTTATGGTCCTTTACCTTCCATATGTGAAGTAAACTCAAAACTGAAAATCAAAAATTCTTAATATTTTGACATTTTCATGGGTGACCTCAAAACTTTACAACATGAGATAGAATATCATTCTGAAATCAAAGTTCAACACTTTCAATAGCCTCTAGCGGCGAGAACAAAGAGACATTTTTGAGAAAAATCTTTTACCAAATGTTAAAAATTTGAAAAGTTGTGCATTGTCTTGGGAAAAGGACTTTCATAAGGAACTTGGGTTAATGAAGGTCGTTTTAAGAAAAGCGAAACATCTATTTCTAATACTAAGCGTAAAAAGAAACTGTTGAGAAAAGATGTTGATCGACTCTTGGAAGATGTCATATCTGCTGATGTCCATAATGTTGTGCTATTGAATTCTTTGTCA
This sequence comes from Chrysanthemum makinoi, assembly GCA_910596185.1. Taxonomy (NCBI): domain Eukaryota; kingdom Viridiplantae; phylum Streptophyta; class Magnoliopsida; order Asterales; family Asteraceae; genus Chrysanthemum; species Chrysanthemum makinoi. Next base: position 181,223,829 of record OU343223.1, read on the forward strand.
TATGCATTTGTTTATATCTCTGCTGATCTTGTTGATTACGTGGTAAATGTTGAGAACACGATAATGTGCTTGGTCGAGTCCTTAAAGTTGAAAACAAGCGATTGTCAAGCGAACTTTCAAATGCAATACGTCGTCTTAATTGGTGTCAAAAAGATATTCACGATCAACAACTTGTTTATCAACACAAAATCGCCCGATTCGTGACAAAACTTCGATCCAAAATTGAGCAAGCTGGATGATCAAAGCGTGTCTTTTAAGTGTCAAATCTCAAAATATGAACAAGAACTTGTAAAAGTTAAAAGGAATATGGTGTCATATTTGATTTACTCAAAAAGACTCGTGATGAAGCATCAAATGAACTTGATCATTATCTTGCACACATTAAAGAAGTTATGCATTTTCTTTGGAAATATTAGGTCGAAAATCAAGATCGATTCACACTATCTTCAAGTTAAGAGAAATGTTAGGAAAGTATGAACAACTTCCGCCTACTGTGATTAAGAGAATAGCACCGGTAACACTTAGTAATCATGAACCTAGAATCCCTACTGCCAAATCACAAGTTGCCAACGTGCTTCCTTCTCTTGAAGCAGGAATAGTTGCGTCTTTTCCAAATGTCCGCACTTCACAGCCTAGGAGCACTACATTGAAGAATAGGAAGTTGCGACCTAAGAAAAGATCAATAAAGAATGCTAAAGTAGAAGAACACCCTAGGACTATGAATAAGACTCACGTTGCTTCCACTATAGATATTGCGTTCGGCAAATGTAATAGAAATAGTGATGTAACGAATGCTAAACCGTTAAGTACTTTTGATATTGATCGATGCACCTTGTGTTATTTGTGGTAAAAGTATGAATTGATTGTCATGATAAATGTGTTGCTAAAGCTATCATCTCTCGTTTAAGGAATCCTAAGAATCGGAATACCTCTAGGCCCACTAATCTTTCTAAGTATGTGCTTGGTAAACCGCCCTCTTTAGATTCTAAGCGCTTTGCTATGTCCCTGTAGCTCAGTTTCACCTCCTAGGAATGTAGTACCACCTAGTGCATTCACTAAGACTAAAGCAAATACTAGTTGGAGATGGCAGAAATGGATATATAACACACTAGGATTTAAATGGATACCTAAAGCTATTGATGTTTGTATATCTACTATAAGCTGCTCGGAACCCTCTAACATTTGGGTTCCACATCTACTTCTATTCCATCATTGTCGTTTGTGTGTAATGCGGGTGTCTGAGATCATTCTCTGGATTGTTGATAGCGGATGTTCCCGACACATGACGAGCAACCTTAAAGCTGTTATCAAACTTTATTGCAAAGTTCATTGGCACTGTCGGGTTAGGGAATGATCACCGCGGCTATCATGGGCTACGGAGACTATATCAATGGGAACATCGAAATTAGCGGGGTTTATTATGTGGAAGGCCTCGGTCTATCTGTTTTCGTAGGTCAGTTTGTGATGGAGATTTGGAGGTTGCTTTCGGGAGAAAACTTGTTTCATTAAGTGATCTACAAGGAAAGCGACCTTATGCGGCTCGCGTAATTCAAGTCTTTACACTATCTCTATGCAAGACATGGTTGCTTCTTCTCCCATCTGCTTACTTTCAAAGGCAACATCAACAAAATCCTGGCTATGGCACCGTCGTCTCTCACATCTAAACTTTCAAACCATCACCAACCTTGCTCGACACAAACTAGTTGAAGGACTCCCGCGATTTGGTATTCTAAAGATCACCTTTGCTCAGCTTGTGAACAAGGCAAAAGCACTCGTGCTCAATTTCCTTCAAAGGTGGAACCGACTCTCGGCATGTGCTTCATCTTCTTCACATGGATTTGTGTGGCCCGATCTTGGTGTGCAAGCGATCAATGGCAAACGCTACATCTTAGTAATTGTTGATGACTATTCATGTTGGACTTGGGTCTACTTTCTTCGAAGCAAAGATCAAGCTCCACAGATGATCATCACCTTTCTCCCGAAAATACAAGTTCAACTCTGAAACACCGTTGTCGAAACGAGGCGAGCCTGAATTTGTTAACCAAACTCTTCGTGAATTTTATGAGAAAGTGGGATTGACATCGGACATCTATTGCGCGTACACGAGAACAAAGCGGAGTTGTTGAAAGGCGAAACCGAGCGTTAGTGGAAGCTGCCAGAACAATGTTAATCAATGCTAAACTTCAGATTACTTATGGGCGGAAGCTATATCTCTTGCATGCTATACTCAAAACCGTTCTATGATTACAAAAGCATACAACAAAACACCTTTTGAGCTTGTCCACAACAAAAACCGAATCTCAAACACTTTCATGTATTTGGATCTCTTTGCTATCCGAATAATGATCGTGATGACTTTGGAAAGCTCAAAGCCAAAGGTGACATTGGAGTCTTTATAGGATATTGTGATAATTCTAAAGGTTTCGAATGCGGAATCGTCGAACAAAGGAGGTTATGGAAACGATTCATGCTCATTTTGATGAACTTACGGAAATGGCTTACGAGTATAACTGACTTGGAACCGGTCACAACCGGCTTAAACTTCCCCAAACCCCATCATCGGTGAACAAAGCCCCGGCTTACTCGTCAACAAATGGAAAGGTTATTTGCTCCGCTGTTCGGTGGCGATATTGATGAGCGTGCTCGGGTGTATCCATTTGTTTCATTTGCTCAACACGATAATACTCTTATACGATACACTGCTACAACAACTACGGTTGAAGAAGCACCACCAGTTGACTCCACACAGCAGTTGAACAAACGCTTCCAACAATGATGAACCGGTGATGATGTTACGAATGAAGTACCCCACTGCGATTTTGATCCAAATGCGTTCTTTAACCCGTTTGCTAATGTGAGGCGCACTGTATACCAACATCAACCCTCCACACATAGATGGACAAAAGACCATCCTATGGAAAACATTATTGGCAACGAATCAACCAATCGTTACAAGACAGCGTCTTCACTTTCGAGATGGTGAACATTGCATTTATGCACTCCTTTCATGCGCCAATCGAACCTAAAACATCAAAGCGCAATGACAAAAGACAACTGGATTGAATCCATGCAAGAAGAACTCAACCAATTTAATCGTCTTGAAGTATGGGGGCTGGTTGAAAGACCAACGAGGGTCTCGTCATTGGTCTCAAATGGATTTGGAAAAACAAATTGGATCTTTGAAGGAATGTTATCGAAATAAGTCACGTCCGGTGGCTAAGGGTTATCGTCAGGAAGAGGGTATTGACTTTGAAGAATCTTTTGCTTCGGTTGCTCGTCTTGAGGCTGTTCGGATATTTCTCGCATTCGCGGCTCATATGAATATAGCGGTCTTTGGATGGATGTCAAAGCTGCTTTCTAATGGACAACTAAAAGCGGTTTATGTCGACCAACGGAAGGATTTGTTGATCCCGAGTTTCGAACCATGTCTACAAACTGAACAAAGCTCTGTATGGTCTCAAACAAGCTCCTCGGGCATGGTACGATAAGCTATCATCTTTCCTCATTGCCAATAATTTTACCAAAGGTTCGGTTGACCCTACTCTTTTCATACAATATCACGGGGTACATATCTTAATTGTTCAAATTTACGTGGATGACATCATTTTTGGGTCTACACATAAAAAGTACTCAATCGCTTTTGCAAAACTAATGAAGAAACATTTTGAAATGTCCATGATGGGTGAACTTACGTTCTTTCTAGGACTACAAGTTCATCAATCACCCGTGGTATTTTCTTGAGTCAGTCCAAATATGCCCTTGAATTGTTACACAAATTTGGAATGCAAACTTGTGACACCTATGCCACACCAATGGCTCATACCAAGAAGCTAGACGCGGATTTACATGGGAAATTGGTGGACCCTACAAAATACCGTAGTATTATTGGGTCTCTCATGTATCTAACACCTAGCGGACTGATATTGTCTTTGCGTATATCTTTGCTCCGTTATCAGTCGCGACCAACTGAAACCCACCTCTTCGAGGCTAAAAGAATCCTCCGATACATCAAGGGAACCATTAATTTGGGAATCTTGGTATCCGAAGGATTACGGTTTTGAACTAATCGCTTTTGGGCGTGACCCGCAGGATGCTTAGACTCACGGAAAAGTACTTCGGGAGCTTTACAATTTCTTGGTGATAAAGCGGTGTCATGGCAATCGAAGAAGCGGGATTGTACATCATTGTCCTCAACGAAGCAGAATATGTAGCCATGTTCGCGTGTTGTGCTCAAGTCATTTGGATGAGAACACAACTCAAAGACTATGGTTACGTATTTGACAGAATCCCGATTGCGACAATCGGAGTGCCATTGCGATCTCGTGCAACTCAGTTCAACACTCGAAATCAAAGCACATCGATCTTCGATATCATTTCATCAAGGATCACGTGGAGCAGTGCTTGTTGAATTATATTTTGTGGGTACAGAATACCAATTGGCGGATCTTCTCACCAAAGCCTTGCCTCCCGCTAGGTTTAATGAGTTGGTCCAACGGATTGGTATGAGGTGTTTGACTCAAGAGGAATTGGATGACCTCCTAAAACAGTCTTAAAAACATGTCAAACACCAAAACCTCTTTTGTAAATATTTTCAAAAACAAAATACAAAAATATAAAATCCGATAAAACAACAAAAATATTCTTCTATCTATTTTTCTTTCAACATGGCAAGTACATTTCTTCCGTCAACACTCTAATCTTTCAAAATTCAGTATTTTTCGATCAAGTGTTGAGGGGGAGAAAATAAATACTTAACTATTTCAAAACATATGTGTACTTGCATGTTACTCTATTCAGTTGTTTCTTTTATCAATGGTGGTAAATTTTCTGGTTCAAATGACACTCCTCGGACTAAAATTTATAACCTTTCATTATTTTCTTAAGTGAGGGGAGTTTCGTCATGTTTCTTTCTTAAAATCTTTGTTTGGTAACCAAAATGGAAGTTAAATGGCTTTGTATGAAAAAGGAAAAGGTGGAGGGACCAAAACTGTCAAAATGTTAAATTTATTTTAATAAAAACTCCACCTAATTTTCACTTCACATTTATTACTCATAACCTAACTAATCCATACGCAATAATTCGTTCAAGAAATCTGTGTATTTGATCATCAAAGTGTAAGTGTTTTCATAATCTTAACGTTATTACAAGCAAAGGTTTTGAATTTTATGCAAATCCAACGGTTAAATCGTTAGATATGTGTGATTATGAATTCTACGCATAAGCGTATGAACACACAATCATTGGTGTGTGTTTATGGTTAAAATGATAGTGTCAAAACGTGTCTAATAACATCAATGATACTATTTTATCCTCAAAATCCACCCGAAACACGAATTGATTGATTTTCAAAATTAGGGTTTATGAGTAGTTTTGGGTATTTTCAAATGTGAAGGTGTTTTGGTCAAAAGATTGTTGTGTGATGTTAATATCATGTTGAATTAATGATTTCCAGGCCTTATAACAACCGAAACACTAATTATTCAAAATTGGAATTAGGGTTTAAAGTTCTTGAGTTTGGGTATTTTTGATTCACCACGACTTGGATGTTAAAACTTGGTTAATAGACTCTTACAACACCTAAGACCTACGAGAAACGTTTGGTGCAAATCCATGGCTAGAAATCTTATCGTAATTCATAAACTTTAGGGTTTTGACTTACGCGTATGACTTTCTACGCGTAAACTGTTTGAGAACATGTTTCATGCCATGATCTGTTTTAAAATGAATACATGTGTTAAGATTGATGATATGATGATTTTATTTCAGGCTTGCTACGCATAAAACTCAGAATCAAGGTCCTTGTTACTCTACGCATAAGGATCACCTTATGGGTAGAAAGTTATGCGTAGAGAAATTTCGCGTAACTATTGCAGCGTAAGGTTCTACAATGGGACTACTGCGTATCACGTGAAGGATATGCGTAGCAGTGACTCTACGCATAAGGTCTACTCTTACGAGTAAGCCTTACGGCGTAAGGTCTTATATCGCCTACGCGTAAGCTCTACGCATAAGGTTCCCTTTTCCTACGCGTAACATTTCTTACGCGTAAGTTAGGATCCTACGCGTAAGCTTACACCTACGCGTATACAACTCCTATTTGTTTACGCATAAGCCATATCTACGCTAAGCCTTGATCAAACCTTCATTTTGAATTGTTACGCGTGCAAACTTGTAAATAAATGAATCATAACGTCACGAATCCAATAATGTCACTAATAAACTTAAGCGTTTGATATGTTGTGAACAATAAGTGATAACATAAACTTTAAAACTTAAAGTTAACTAACTCACGAAACATTTCACGGCGTCATTGGACTATTGGACAAACAAGTGACTTAGGACTCGTAACAATCATTAACACTGTACATTCAATAATTAGACAATAAAACCTTCTGTTGACTAACATTATGTCTTTCGATATGTTGGTTCTTTTGGCTAATGTTATTTGAGATCACGACATGGCTGCTCAAATGAATGTGGATGCACACGAAGTTCTCACAATTGTGATATCTTCCCCAATGGCTATCCAAGAAGATTGGAAAGAACAACCTCGAGTTGACTTTGAAACCCTCACATGCTCGGAATCTTCTTGCTTGATTGCTTTGTGGATATTCTTAGAATCATCCGTACGAGAACATGCTCTCACACTCTGATGCGAGATCTACATTCAACAATTCCGGAATTCAATGCAAAGGATCAAAGGTCAAAGTGCGGTGACTGTGACGCTCAATCACAAACAAATCACCATCACACATGCAGATTACGGGCGTTCTTCTAATTCGACATCGAGCCAACCGACTTCTATGCCACACCTCTGAAGAGCAGTTCGCAATTCTATGATGAAGCGGGGAATTATCACTAAGCATTCTCATGTGGAGCTTAAGAACATTCCTCAACCGTGGAGAACCCTCTACATCATCATTACCAAATCTGTCTCTGGTCGTGATAGTGGCTATGAGCATCCCAAGCTCATGGAACTACAAATCTTTTGGTCATTAATCAACAAGAAGGATATCGAAATTGAAGCTTGTTATGGGATGACATGATGTCATTTCTCAAGAAACTTGGCTCAAAGATTCCCTATGTCAGATACACAAAGCTGTTGATCGAGAGAGCACTTGGACTTCATCCTGATATTCCCAAGAGGCTCAATGACCCTGACAATCACGATATGTTGGTGAGCCTACCCTATCAATAGAATCAAGGAATCGATCAACAAAGAAACAGGTGCTATGTTACCTGATCACCTTCGACTAACGAAACATACAAAAGGTATCAAGTAGTGCGAGAAGGCAAAGTTGGTCATCTCGATGAAAAGTCTTACGGAACATCTACAGGAGAACCGGAAGAGGAAGTTCAGGAAGTGTTGCAAATACTGAAAGTCGAGGATGTTAATCCCAAGAGGAATCCTCCACGAAAAAGGGGAGTTCCGCCAAAGAAGCCACTTGTTCCTATTCCGTGAGTCTAAACTGAACCACAAAGAAAGCTAATGTGGACGAGATCTGGAGGCTACACTTGAATCAGATGAAGAGACTTTCTACTCGAATGCAAGCGAGACCTCCTTGGCAGCTAAACCTCCAAGTCCACCGGTGACAAAGGAAAAGGGAAGACTCATGTACTTGTGCCTTATGAAGAAAGCTCAGATGAAGAAGAAGAGCAACTGGATACTTCATACAAGAAGAAGTTCAAATTCCTTAGAATCCAACACGTGGCAAAAGAATTTGCAAAAGAACAAATGGGTGGCCCCGAAGGGTCAAGTGGTGCGACTCAACCTTCACGGATCGATGCGGTTAATCAACCCGATAAGGGATCTGGTGCCACTACTTTGGAGCAACAACAAAAGCCCATGTCGAAGATACTCTTGAGTATGACTTTGAAGAACGATAAAGAATCGAGAAGTTGAGGGTGACAAAGAAAAAGGCGATGAAGAAAGCTGCCAAAGATGAAGTCGGCAAGAAAGATGTTGAGTATGATACGTTTCTTCTAGATAGTCATGCGCGATCAAAGGAAGAAACCTTTGAACCTCCAAAGGACCGAGTCTCCTCATCTCATCATCATCAGATTCGTCTTCTCATTCTTCACCACCACCATCAAAGAGATCAACCAAATCAACATCCAAATCAGTAAAGAAGCCAACCTCCGATCTTGGATTTCTCATACTCATAAAATCGAATCGTTAAATCGGTAAAACGAGTTAGAAAGAAAGATATTGCTTTACAAAAAGCTAAATTTTTTTGACTAGTTAACGTATACCTTCATGATGAGAATGACAAGATACAAGTTGAAAGGGAGTATGTACAGAAGCTTATGAAGGATGATCTTCAAGGGAGCATGGGCGAGATGATAAAAGGATACACTCACAAGTTCTTAATGGAGGTCGTTCAAAGCTGACAAAGGAGATGTATACAACTTTATCGAATCTCTTACATTTAGCCAAGCAAGCCATGAAATCAACTCCGATGAATTTGAGCATCAATCCAGTTGAAACTACAATCTTCTCGGATGATGAATTAGTAAACCGGCTAGTAGCCCAAATGTCAAAAGGCTCTGCAACGTTTGCCTCCCACGAAGCTAAGTTGTTTGAAGCATTGCTGGAATACCAACTCAAGTCATCATTGAGAGAAGAAGCTCTAAGGCCTAAAGCGTTCAAGAGATGACGAAGACAAAGATCAAGATAAGGATCAGGAGCATAAACGCACAAAGAAGTCGGTGAATCATCTTCCATTCAGTACTCAATGCGCCTCCACCAAGGACTCTGCTCAACAAAGTTCTCCTCCTCCCTCTTCTGCAGATAAACCTTAGGATTCGAGACACCACCCGGACTCGAGAAAACCGGTGATCACTTTGAGTATACGGGTGGTGACTATGAAGAATACCATGAGCCCCAACAACAACCCGCCTCTCGACAAAGTACGAAACCGGAATCCTCATCTAGGCCTAAGAAAAAGAAGAAGAAGCCCAATCTGGCGTCCTATCATGGCTAGATGAAGATAACACAGAGGAATTTGAATGGTTCTCTACACTTGTTAATTGCCACTCCCTACCCACTGAAGGTCAAGATATGGTTAGAGAATGTAAGTACATTGGAGCATGCGAAATTTCTACAAGAAAAATTCCGTGTAAAGAAGATGACGAAATCCGAGTTGAAGCGAATCAAGAATGAAGCATTTCAACTTCTAAAAGATAGCTCGGAAAGTGCCATCAAGGTCGAATATCACCTTGATAACATTGCTCGAGCTATGTCTAACAACATGGATTGGCTCAACCCAGAAGCAAACATCGACTTCACTCAGCGGGACAATCCTCCATATTACACACTGGTCTAAACCTCTACCTACAATTGGCCAACCGGATCGCCTAGGATTCCATTCGATATTTCTTCAACAAAGACTTGGAATTTCTTCTACACGGTGGCGATGGTTCAATGAAATATGCTACATCGTTGACACTTCCATTCCCAGCAGCCATATACTCAAACTGCATAGCTATCGAGGAAAGAGCTAATCACTTGTTCTCCAACAAAGTGGAAGCATATGACCGAGATGCAATGTATGGGATTCATCATTGGCCGGAGCGCCGAAGAATCTACTACAGAAGCTGCTAGGTCGAAGTCTCAACATGCAGTGTTCAGTACTAAAAACATCGTTGCCATCAAACACGTTGATATTTCATCCAAATGGGACTACACTTTCTCAAGAATATTGTGGTCAAAAGACAAGACGAAAGGGATTATGCATTCTCTGAAGGTGACTTTGAGAATTTGTCTATCAACGACATCGAAGACATGTACCTTGCCAAAGTACAGGGTTGCATGAGACAATTCTCAACTGAAATACAAGCGTGAATTCATCAAGTCATTGCTCATCTTCATCAGGCGCATAGTTCATCAAAGAGCGTGTAGAAGATCTCCGGCTTGCGGTTGAATCTTATCGGACCCGTGTCAACTTCACTCCACCGCAGCTTGATCTTCCCGACATCAACCGGCTATCACAATGTACACTCATCAAAGCAAACCATTTGGCGTTCGTTTACGCAGTGAACTTCAAAGAAATTGCTTGATGGCGTGCAGAGATCTTCACAAATTTGGAGATCACACTTTGAAGATGGTTAGGGACGGATTGGCTTACCGGTTGAAGGATATACATCAAAAGATTGGGTCTCCTAAGTGATGGAATTCTCAGGATCGAAGGGATGTGAAGAGGATCATCACGATGATTGATGAACGGTTGTATAGAAGGGATCCGTTCAGAAGATTGGAAAGCTATGTTGGTGTTCGACCCAGGATTAACATCACCGGCTTTCAACGCCCGGTTCACACTCCTGGCAACATCTCTGATTCTCTGGACTACCTGGTACTCCTTGAACTGCTTCTTTCATTATAAATT